>JAHLJT010003656.1:104696972-105296972 GCA_031308135.1 Acheta domesticus | reverse complement strand
AGAGACAAAGAGAGACAGAGACAGAGAGGGAGATGGCGATGGAGGCGGAGAAGGAAGGAAGCGGAAGCGGGATGGAGGGCGGGTGGGAGAGGGGGCGAAGGGGGCGGCTGCTGGGGAGAGGTGAGAGCGGCGGCGGTCGGAGGCGTGGGTGGCCGCATTCTTAGCTGCCAACCCCGCGCCGCTCCGCGCCTTCTCTTTTCCTAACAACGGGCTGCGGTGGAGTAATCGGTACCCTCGTTATCGCATACCGCTCGCCCAAGGAGCTGCCACCCGGGGATGGATCGGGCGGGCGGCTGCACGGGTGGGAACTAAGTGGCGAAATTACCACGACGATAAGGGGGTCATAACGTTCTAACGTAAGGATAGGAGGAAGCTTTGTAAATAAGACCTAATGAGAACCTCATTAATACATTTTTATTAAGACGCTGACGTGTGTTGATTTTTTACTTAAAGTACGATGTATAGTAACTATTTAGTAAAGTTACTTAAGTCCGTTAAAGTCCTTTCTTTTTATTTATATTAGTAATGGTTTCAATGTTCTTCTTAATCATGATATTTTTGTACATTTTGAGTCGGTAGGAAGTACTTACAATATTAATTACTACAAGGAGGCTTTGACATAATTTAATTTATTGTAAATATTATGCTTCACAAATTAATAACAATATGTCTAGCATCTATTATTAGTGATTCAAAAATGAAATAAATATCTATAATTTTATAAAACGCAGATAATACGTTTTAAATTATAATAAATTATTACTAATTCTTTCATATTTTAACTAAATAAATAAATCAAATTGTAGAATAAAATTGAAAACTATTTTGACTTATTCACGTGCTAATATAAAATGTTGTTAAACAAAAGTGGTAGCCTCTTTCCAGAAAGGGCCCTCAGCATCTTTATTGGATGCTTATGCATTACTCTATACTTGAAGGAATTATAAATTCCTTCTGGTGTAATGGAAATGGAAATTGCCCTTTCGTCTGCATTTCCAATACCCATATTGGGGCACATCCGGTAGGCACTGAATGTAGCTGTCGCGCGTGCATTCGACCGACAAAGTAAACCAGTAAAAAAAAAAAGTTTTGGTCAAAGAATAATACACAGACGTAATACACAGAATAAAGGCGTACCCCTAGCATCCCACTTGCGACTTTCTGGAGAGTTTTAGCGCCAAACCTGAGGTGAAAGGGCTCTGCGCAATTTGGTTGTTTTAGCGCCAGGCGCGAGGATTTCCTTGAACTATATTGATCACGTGTTTAACGTCATTATAAAATGTCATTAGGTACCAAATGCAGAAGATCTCTAGCAATTGTGACATTGCGATATGCATTATAACAAAATCATTTCAAGCGTTGAACAAAGTAATTGCATAATATATCAAAGAGTGTAGGCAATGGTGAGACATTTGAACCATGGTACGAATCAAGCGTAAAAAATCACCATTACGCAAGCAATTTACGATTTTCTGGCACTGCGCGATTAGTTTGCAGTCTGAGATCTCGAATTGGCGTTTCTTGAGAATCTAGGAAATATCTACTAACAGCGTTTGTTATGAGCATAAGATATAACATATCACGAAAATGTTTTCAACTTCTTTTTCGCGAATTTCTTACCTCTCACCTTTCCAATACTTTCCGTTCATTCTTGTCAGAGTTATGGAGTTGATAAGGTATAATTGTAGCTGCCTCGCATATGAGAGTCAGTTTATCAGAGTTGGAAAAATACAAATGTTTTTGTTTATAGGTGGCCATTTTGCCGTTTGTAAAGTAAATTGTAGAGACTCCTTCAGGCGTGCACAATTTATAAAGATTTAAGGTCGGGCCTTAGGCCTAAGGTAAGGCGTTATGACTTCAAAGTTCGTCACATAACTGTCAGTCATAACGTCGCTTCCTTGCACTTGTCGCTAAAACTCCCTATTATAATTTTAAGGTCCGGTGTTTTATAAAACCACATACATTTCTTTACATTTTCTCATTTTTTAACAATTTAATTGAAATTGTTATTTTAGAATACAAGAATAGAACCTCTTTTGATATTCCAATATTTGTGTTTAAGGAAAACACTTTCGAGATTTCGAGATTTCGAGAAATTTTATAAGAATATTTAAGTTCATTGTATCCACAAAAATACATAAACCTATGAAATGCACATATTTGTAAGTATTAACGACGTGCGAGATAACATTCTTGACAGTTCATACTTTGTAATTGACGTTAAGTTTTTTACATGTGCTAATTGCCTAACATCCATAAAGTTTAAAGAAAAATGGGGGGAAAGTTTACAGTATCCTATGGGGATCATTTTAATTTTACCCTTAAAGCCAAAATATTTCAAAATTTCAGGTCCGTAAGTTGAGCCAAATCGATTATAGATTAGCTTTGGTAAACTTCTGTGTCCAGGCACAGGAGTTTTTTTTTTAATTTTAACAATTTTTTGCAATTTTAAATAACATTTTCTTTATTATGTACATACTTCTTGAATTGTAGTATTTGAGGAAGTAAAAGTAAGGTACTACGGTTGAGATATGAATACGTCCGTATGATTGGAAAAGCAAGATTTCTTTGCAATCACTTAATCTTAATTATTAGGCATGTTACTTCATCAGATAGGAAATACCGCTTAATTTTCCTTTACTCGAAACGCTTGACATAGCATATTCGTATCAACATACCAACACCTAAAAGTGTTAGAAGTTTCAAAACAGAAGTTGCTGCAATAATGCAAAACACACGTCCAAATTGTCTGAATAGAGAGCAGGTTAACAACCGTGATATCTCATCACTTGAAACGAATTTCGATGTAATGTCTTTTAGCCTTCCTCTGAAATTCTTCCCATTCCTTGCATTTCTATTTTCCTCCATTACTCGAGACTACATGAGATTGGTATGCGATACGGAGAGGGAGTTCAGGAAAGCGTGAGCGACGACATGTCTCCCTCACGCTTGCTCACTGCCTCGCCCTAAAACAGAAACTGTGTCTCTTGAGAGAGAGCATGTAAAACGCTTTTGAAATAATGTTCTAGTATCTTATATCTCTTCGTTTACCGAAATAAAACATGAATTTATTATTCGGAAGTGTTTTCAAAAATTCTAGGAAAATTTGTTGAATGACGATCGAAACGTATTTAGTAGATTTCGTGTAAAATAGAATTTACATGCACTACACAAGAAAGTAAAGAGTAGTCTAATAAGGCTCCCTTTCAACAGTTGAAGAAATAAGCCGCAAATGAAGATTGGGAATAAACTACTGCATTCACAAAATCCACTACAATATAACAAAATCAGGTAAGAAATAGTTATCACTTGGATAATTGCTCACAAATAAATTTCTGGAAATGAAATTGCTTATTTAGAAGCAAGAATTGTTGCGTCGAATATTAACCAGATATACCCAACGGAAGCAATTAAATTTGAAGGTTTCTGAGAAAACATC
Organism: Acheta domesticus; assembly: GCA_031308135.1. Taxonomy (NCBI): domain Eukaryota; kingdom Metazoa; phylum Arthropoda; class Insecta; order Orthoptera; family Gryllidae; genus Acheta; species Acheta domesticus. The sequence continues at coordinate 105,293,533 of JAHLJT010003656.1, read as the reverse complement.
AATCACAAATAAACCTTCATTGAAACAGCTTTTGGCACACATACAGCGCTCCTACAGTTAAATGGAATGCTCATATTAAAAGCATTGTATATAAAGCTAACACTAAAATTTATGAATTACACTCCCTCATTAATTATAAATCACCTATACACATTCACTCAGCAAAATTAATATATACCACAGTTACTCGTCCTACCATTACTTATGCTTGCCCCATCTGGTTCAATGCTGCCAAAACTCATATTAACAAATCACAAATTCTCCAAAATAAATTCATCGGAAAAATATTTCACGCGCCCTGGTATATTCAACTCCATAATGAACTGAAAACTGACACTATCTTCTCCCTAATTCGTTCACAAAGCCTTAAATTTTTCAACTCCTTGGATGACTTACAACAGACCCGCACTTTCAATTTAGGTCAAACATATCATTTTTCTCGCATACCATCACTCTTTCCTAAAGATATATTTCATCCACACACCATAATTTTTCCATTTATTTATTTATTCTACGGCAGCAGCAAAGCTGATATGCGTACATCTACTATTACACAGCACTTTACATCATAAATCAGCACGTAACTTACTCAATCATAACTTACAGTACATTATCTTTCTATTCAACATCTTATTTACAAACTTCATTTTTTTAATAGCATAACCTCTTTTCAAAAATTTAATTGTTAATAGTTCCTACTACAGGTTTCTGTGAGTATCACATCGCCAGTTATGTATTTGTAATGTCCAAACCCCTGAAAGATAAATATGTTAAACAGGTAGAAAAAATAAAAAAAAAGCTTTTTCCAATAAGATGTGACAGAATCCTATTGTTGAAAAATTAGAGCGGCCGAGCGGTTTCACAACGGATCGTCTCGCCAGTGTAGAAGCTAAGTAATGCGTGCGTGTTGACTGACCTGAGGGTTGTATTATTACGTAAGTTGGTATTACATTTCCAAAGCTACATTGCGATAAATGCTCCGTGAAATTACGTGTTGGGCGCGCGATACCCGTGTAAAAATTAGCAGCAGTAAGGAAAACGTTCGCCGAGGCAAGGTAATATTGCAATTTCTTCACTTCTTAATGATTCTTACGCTGAGGTACGCTAACAGTCATAATCGTTTTCAGAACCTTCCCTTGTGTCAAAGGATTAGAAAGACGTGTAGCAGTTTCTGCGGCACGGTATCTTCAGAAGCTCTCTCAAAAAACTCAAGGTATATTCGCAGCCTCAACAGATGCCATTCTATATTCATCAGAATATCAAGACAAAATAACTAACTTTTGTAAAGCTATCTATTTATTTATTGAAATTTAACCTCATTGTTTTGAGTGCACTTATTCCTCTCAAGTATGTTTTAATACTAGTTAAAGTAATGTAATACATTACAAAGTTAAAATGTAATATTTTGTCAAATCTAATTTCTGTAATCTCACCATAATGTAACACAGTACCTGTAATAGTAGCTAATAACTATGTTATTGATGCAACTATAAATAAATTTAATTAAAAAGAAACTAAAAATTTGTTTTTACAAATTGGGATTCTGTGAGAACGGCGGTTTGATATTACGAAAATACGTCCCACAAGTTGTACCTATCATTTATCATGTATGAGAAAAGTTTTAATTATCTACCTAACATTCCGGGATCTTAATGACTTTCTACACTCAATGGATGAACAAACATAGTATTGCATAAAAAGAAGTTTTTACGATGCGTTAAGAAAATTAAGATAAAAATCTATGACGGAATTATTATCTAAGAAAACTTTGTTTTAGAAGAGGTATAATAATTTTCTATAAAATAAACTAATAATTAATTCGGTTAATTCTCACATTAATGAAACTAGAATGAATATACAAAATTTAGGGGAAAATAAAACATTTCCCCTGTTGATTTATTCTTGAATAAAAAACATGCAAAAATTCTATCCATGGTGGTTTCGAGATTATTTCTCCATTGGTAAATAAATCATTAGGTCAATAACATTTTATAATGAGGCACGTCAAGGTCGCGGGTAAGGTAACAAGCTTACTAGAGCTCGCGGCCACTGCGTCCAAGGAAATTTATTGGAGATTTAAAAGTAAGGGTTGTACAAATGATACGAAATGGCGGTACTTCACAGGATACCTGGCTCATGACAGTCTTTGAGACAAGTTACTTGACAGTTATTGTCACAAATTTAGATATATTACTTTTCATTTTCTCTTTAAGGCAAAGAATCGATCCATTAAAATTAAATAATACAACAGTCCAATTTCATATTCTCAATTGAGAGTAAAATTAAAAAAAGAACCAAAATAATCATGATTTTGTAATCCTATGTCCTTAAGAGTGATATAAAAGCAAGAACTTTCTACGTTCTGGTTAGAAGATGAAGAGACAAATATTCTTGTCTGTTAAAAGCGCTGTCCGTCCGTAAACGAGAAATTTAAACTTACAGAATCTTGTTAATTTATTTCACATTATTGCTAAATATAATAAATTACTGAATGATGTAATAACACAACATAAAACGAAAGCAAGTAAATAATTTTTCATTCATATTCCTGTCAGCAAAGATGTTTATATAGAAAAAAATATATTTTCCCAAAGCCCATCAAACATATTTTCGTACGAAGCCACAATTCACCGCCTCGCGCAGCATCAGCTTGCGCGTGTACATCCCTTTCTGGATCTTAACGGGAAATGAGTTCGGAATCAGGGGAAGTGTCCCGTGCCCGTGCGATCGCCGGGCTCCCAAGGCGGGCAAGTTGCTCGGGCGGGCGAGGTTTGACGTGCCATGTGATATAGACAGTATAGTGTGTAGACAGTAGAGTATGACCTGTCCTTTGGCTCGACAACCTTATGGACCTTGGCCGACCAGTGGTGGCCCAACCTCTTGACCTTGGCATAAGGAGTTCGTGTGGTTAGCACGAACACATCCCCTCCACCGCAATACTGGTCTTCATAATCTAACAGTGAACTTTCTCATCGTCACACATAGATACTGGGACATTTGCAAGGGAAGAGCAGAGGTCATTTTACCTCTGCCGGGAATCGAATCCTGGGTTGCGCCGTGGAAACACGCTAACCTACGAACAACCGAGGGCGGTTTAGTGTTCGTACGTATTATAAATATGAAAATTAACCATTACAATTAAATTAACAATTATCTACATGTAATAAAATTTATGAAAATGACATCTAGCATAATTTGGATGCCTCTACTTTAAGAAAAGTAAAAGATTGAAACTAATTTACCAAGACATTTTAACATTGAAACTTTACTCAAAATCTTTGCTCTCCCGCTCTAGTTAGCATGACGGAAAGTGACACACAAGAAAAATGTCTTCAAGAACTCACAGAAACGAGAAGACTGTAAAACCGTGCGAATCCAGGGTTCGCAAACCACGGTGCATCCCTCTGAGAGAGAGAGGCAACTTAAACTACTTTACCTTCTTCTTCCTCTTCTTTATCAAGAGTACTAAACACAAAACTCGTAGAATCGTCGCCCACCATATTTCCGGAAGTTGACCGTCTGCCATGAAAAGCAGCGGAAGTCGCGCGAACTAAGTTCATCGCCGCAGACATCCCCGATAAGTCCGTCGCGCGGTAGGGTGGGTCTGAGAAGAGCAGGCGTGGGGCGGGGCGAGACGGAGCCGGGCGGAGCTAGAAAGGGTGGGTTTGGGGAGGGATGGGTCTGGGAAAAGCAGAAGCGAGGAGGGGCGGGGCGGGGTGGTGCGGGGCGGGGCGGGGTGGTGCGGGGCGGGGCGGGGCGGGGTGGGGCGGAGAGTCGGGACGGGACCAGGCGAAGCGAAGAAAGGTTGGCTTAGGGAGGGGTGGATCTGGGAGAAGTGGCTTGAGGCGGAGTAAGGCGGGGCTCGTCTAGCCTCGGGCACCAGAGGGCAATCCGCCGGCGCCAGCGCAACTGGCGGAAGCTTGCGGAACCAGCTACGAGCTTATCACACGCGAAACTTCGAACGCATCTACAGGGAGGCGTCCGGTGGCCGGATGAAGTAGTGGTGACGGCGAAGTCGGAGGCGATAATCACGGTCTCAGCAAGGGCTACACAGGAGAAGATGGTGATGGAGAAAACGGCGTGGAAATAGTAAAACCAGAACAGGTTTAGTAGTGGTATTCGCAAAGTGTAGGGTTTTAAGTCATTTGAGAACCGGGAAAGATTTAGACCAGAGGTCCCAGCGGGTTCGGTACACACTGCCTTGGGGGGGGGGGGTCGATGAAATTTTGAATGGGGAGGCAGTGATGATCAACGGTTTGATAGGGGTCAATAGACGAAATTGAACCGCCGGCGGTTCAGTATAATCAAGATCCCATGAATTACAAACAAAAATATTAATCAACTTTATATTTAATATTTTACTGATATAAAAAACAAAATATATAAATACTAATAATAAATTACACACGCGCTCCTCTTCTTTCGTATCCGGCATTCATCTTTAGGAGTTAAGATGTTTAGAAAACTCATATTATAACTATGCCACGACAAAACTCTTTTGCAAAACAAACAAACAAACAAACTAGTTCTTAAAACGCACTTATGATTTTGTAAACATTGCATTACAATGAAGATTAAAAACTCGCTTATTCAAGAGTGAAAACGTCTTTCATTATGGAAAATAGAAATATTTACGAGAACATTGGTGTATGAAATTATTGTATCTTCAAGGCTTTTACGTGCTTTACTTTGTATACGGTAGAAAAAATTTATTAGGGTTGATCATGCAAACAGTAGGCATTTCAGGAGTTGATGAAAGCGAAAGGTGGGCAATATCTGATCTATACACTCAATTTCGGACAGTGGGAGAACGTCACGGTTTTATCAGAATGGGAAAGGTTTGTCAGAAATCTTGTATAATTTAAGAAAAGAAGATTGATTACTTTTTCGTATTTTCGGACGCGTCAACGCTTGCGCTCTTTGAAATGTTCCATTTGTACTCATCTCATTAATGCCATTTCCCTGAATTCAATTAACAATAATTGATAACGTACCATTTCTTTTCTTATTGTGTACAGCGATTGTTATTGTTCTGATGGTATGGATATGGGGTTCGGTCAGAGAATTATATGAACAAGCACCGACAAGAGGGGTGCATTACCAAGGGCATGATAGCAAGTGCACAGAATGGAGGATAGATGGTCCAAGTATCAGGGGAAGAGGGATTACTCTGCGAAACAGCAAGGCACGACATTGGCAAGAGGGCTGGATTAGGACCAAAAGCCGATTCCAAATTTTACCGACGTAGCCGTACGACGTTTTGAGCCAGTATTATCATACTACAAAAATCTGATCTTGAGAATTTGAAGGAAATTTTGATTATTTATGAATTCCTCGTATAAAACTAGTGGTGCTAGAAATGGCACAGATTTTCTCGTACTAATTAGTTTTCTAATTTCTTTGGTCTGGGCCAGCTTTACAATCTTGCTCCATCCACTTGCCAGATGCCAAATATCGCCGCCCAAAAAACATTATTTCAAAATTTTCTCAATTTTTCAGTGTTCTAATGACACAACCGCAATATTACTTTAGGAATATTAAAGAAGAATAAAATCTCAATATCAATTTTCATTGAAAAATTGGAAGCAGTTCTTAAGAAAATGGCGTTTAAGGGTGCCAGTCCATGAACTGCTGAATTTTGCGACTTTCGACGGAAACTCGAATCTTCTGAAAATCAGAGTCCTAGGGTTAAATTGAATGGCGAATACACTGGTGATCAGCATTTTTCCAACAGATGGTTCGTTTTCCATAAATTCGCGTCAAACTTGATCATAGTTTGGCCTGATCAAAAAGCCGCTATTTTTTATAAATGCCTCTCAGGCAGATTTCTCGTTCAAATGCGATAAATAATGGCATTTTCCAACTATATATTAAATTTTCAAAGTGGATTTTGCTTTCTGAAATGAAATAATTTGCATAGTTTTGCAGAAAAGGCAATTTCTGCCCATTCTTTTGTGCGAGCAAAATAGGCAAACATTCAATGTTGAATTCGGCGATTTTCGACGGAAATTCGAATCTTCTAAAAATCAGCGTCCTAGCCTGAAATTGATTGACGATTGCACTGGTGTTAACCATTTTTCCAACAGATGGTTCGTTTTCCAGAAATTTGCGTCAAAGTTGACCATAGTTTGGCCTGCTGAAAAAGCCGCCATTTTTGTGAAAATGCCTCTCAGGTCACATTTCTCGTTCAAATGTGGTAAATAATGACATTTTCCAACTCTATATTAAATTTTGAAAGTAGATTTTGCTACCTGAAATTAATTAGTATGCAAATATTTCAGAAAACAGCCTTTCTGCCCATTCTTTCGCTCGAGCCAAAACTGGTAAAAATTTAACGATTCCATGACCTGTAGAATTTCGGGATTTTCGACAGAAACACAATTCTGTCAATCAGCGTTATAGCGTGAAATTGAATGGCAAATACACTTGTGATAAGCATTTTTCCAACAGACGGTTCGTTTTCCACAAATTCGGGTCAACGTTGACCGTAGTATGAAAGGCATCATCTTCGTGGAAATGACTCTCAAGGCTGATTTCTTGCTCAAGCGCAATAACAAATGACATTTTCTAACTCTATATGAAATTTTGAAAGACGATCTGGCTTCCTGAATAGAAATTGTTTGCATAGTTTTGCAGACAAAGACAACTAGTGGTGCTACAGAATGGCACAGACTTTCCCGTATTAGTTCCGTGGGTCTTCGCTAGCTATTCGGAATTGCGACATACTCTTTCTTGCCAGCTACCATCTATCACCGCCAAAAGTACATTTTTTTTGTCATTTTCTTAATTTTTCGGTTTCCTATTGGTAGAACGAAAATATTAATTTTAGAACATTAAAGAACACAGAAACCTAGTCGTAAATGGCAATTTTCTTTTAAAAATTATGTGCTGTTTCAGAGAAAATGGCATTTTAGCACTACTAAAAATGCGAAATTTGAAGATCATTTTCACCGAACATTTTTGAGTTTTCAAAATACTTTATTTGAAGTTATTTGAAGCACTTACACTCACAAATATAATAATGTTTACAAATTACTGGTAATGTGCCTATTAAAGATGTGAGAGATCTTTAAAAAAAATTACAATTATGTAATTTTTGAAAAAACAAAAAATAACTCAAAATAAACTTTACGTTATACTAAAGAGTGGGATTAGCACTATCCGTTACAAACTTTTCAAGAAAAAATTTGCAGCCATATACGAGAAAATGGCGTTTGAGCATTTCTGAAAATGCCGGAATTTGAGCTACATTTCACACAAAACGGTTGTGTTTTCGAGAAACTTTACATGACATTTAAAGCATGTATACTCGTAAATATAATAATGTGAAAAAATCGCCGATAATGTAAATATTAACGACGTGAGAGACAAGTAAAAAAAATTACATTTTTGTAATTTTTGATAAACCAACCAATAGACCAATATGGATTTTATGTCATTGATAGAGTACATTTACCACTATCCCTATCATAAGTTTAAAGAAAAAAATTGGAGCCGTTTTTGAGAAAATCTTGTTTTTGTAATTTTTTAATGTGGCACATATTGCACGCAATATTGCACGAAAACTACTAAAATTTTGAAAAACATTTACATGACCTTTATGAAAGAACTCAATATGCAGAACAAATTTTATTTGAGGAAAAAATCTCTATCTTCAATTTTGTAGTTGGGAAAAGACGCCGAAAAAAAGTCAAACTTTCACAATTTTCGAAAATTCAGAGCTGTACGTGAAAATCGGACCTATGCCATGTTAAAAAGTGTATTTTACTCTATTCATACAAGAAATTTAAAGAAAAAATTTGGATCCGTTTTTGAGAAAATTTTGAAAATCCCCGGGGGGCTTCATATAAAGTACCTCCAAATTTTAAAGAATCTTTTTCAAAATCTCGAAGCTTCGACTAGAATCAGATCCACTGGGGAATATCCATTTTGGAAGACATCGTACGTATGGTTTAGGCGCTAGCAGCTACATCTTTAATATACACATTACCAGCAATTTGTAAACATTATTATATTTGTGAGTGTAAGTGCTTCAAATAACTTTAAATAAAGTATTTTGTAAACTCAAAAATTTTCTGTGAAAATGAGCTTCGAATTTCGCATTTTTAGTAGTGCTAAAATGCCATTTTCTCTTAAACGGCACATAATTTTTTTAAAAAATTGCCATTTACGGCTAGGTTTCTGTGTTCTTTAATATTCTAAAATTAATATTTCCGTTCTACCAATAGGAAACCGAAAAATTAAGAAAATGACAGAAAATGTACTTTTGGTGGTGATAGATGACAGCTGGCAAGAAAGTGTTTGTAGCAAATCCGAATTCCGAACCCAAGGAAATAGAAAACTAATACGGGAAAGTCTGTGCCATTCTGTAGCACCACTAGATTGTTAGTTTTCCAGAAAAAACTGAACAGACCACTTTTGGCCCCAGTTTTTACCCTCACCTTTTCATCGTCGTAGAGCTGACAAGCGAACGGTGATCGCTAACAAGTCGGAGAAAAGTGAGTTGGGACGAGGACGGGCGAAGTGATGACCGCTCAGTCCATTGCCTATGGCGTCGCTCTATACTAAAATTGCATCGCCGACCCAAGGTAGCTTCTGAAAATAAATAAAAGAGAGCAAATTTTATAATAAACTACCACCGAATTTGAAATCACTGTCTTTGCCATTATTCCGTGTCGGGTTGCAGAATTTTGCCAAAATTAATTTTTAATTCTTTCCTAATTTTCTTGTTTTGATCTCATTACGTGAATACTTTTTCTGTGTGTGAATTTGTGTATGAAAGTGCGAATTTCACAATATGCGCACTTTTGTATAATTATTATACTATAATACTTTCCTCTTTCGTATTGTGTTATTAATGTGAAAGAACACTTAATTTCCGTTTTTCATCTAATTCACTCAGACGTGAGAGAAAGAGAAGTACACTGAGAAATGACAAGCAAAATGGAGAGTCGAGGAAGCCCATGCACCTGCCCCATTGTTGTCGCAAGATGAGGAAATGCGGAGGAAGTTACCCACGAGGAAATTCTGTGACGAGAAGCACCTTGGCTATGACACTTTCACGGCTGTCAGAGCAGACACCCGTCAATATTTATCTTTCCCTGATGCACTCAAATAAGAAAAAAAATTGCAATTTCTGTGTCAATGCCAAAGCACTAAAACTCTTATTCAACAAAATGGTTTTTGATTGTATTTTCCTTCTACAAATCGTACTTCTACGACTCGTAAATCTATCTGAAGCGTCTGCCTCTCCCTTACATTATTGATTTTTTTTTATTTTCCGGATGCGTCAACTACTCTTGCCATTAGTGCCGTAAATGTAGTGCACATTATATATATATATACATATATATATATATATACTCCGATACTGTTGGATCGATCTCCATGAAAGTTGGTACTTCTACGTGTTTTTTCACACAGAAGGTTTATGTGTTGTTAATTCTGTTTTAACTCCACTACATGTGGAACGAAACTAAATATTCACGTCAAATGTAACCCGACACACACAGGCAGCATTTTGAATCTGTATCATTAAATAACTCCTACACGAGGCGTTCTAGGCCCTTAAAGACTGAAATCTCAAAGAAAAGTTTCTCACACTTTAATCTACAGAATAAGCTCTTCTTAAACGTTCTATTATATTTTTGCTGGTCCGACGCTTCCCGATATTACCTCACCTCCAGAATCTGCAATTAAAAGAGAATGAGAGGGACAGAGAGCGACAGAGACAGAGACACACAGAGATAAGGTTAGGGAAGGAGAAAGGATGTTTAATCTGTGTTACTTGGAGCCACTGATGATGGGAAAAACGCCCCCGAAACACGTGTATGGCTAAATTCTCTACACATTAAAAAAATTTAGTCTACGTTTGTGGTTGATACCTTTTATCCTTAGAACTTTATTATGGACTACAAGATCTCCGCTGCCACCACAAAATTTATTCTAAGCTCATGATCGGTCTCCGGTCATGTGTGGTAGTGTAGTGTATGTAAGTGTGTGTAAGGAAAGGGCGCGGTTAGCACAAGGAAGAGGAAGGAAATATGGCGCACGGTCTGTGGACCGCTTATTTGGGTCAAGCCCCTACCAACCCCTACCTCTGAACACTAGCGCCAACCGTACAAATTGGATGATGCGCTCGTCACCATATTAGGGGCAAGAACAGCACGTGCGAGATTGTGAATCAGTTGTGAATGGACCTTCTACGTGCTTCTGTGCTGAACAGGTTTTGAATAAAGTGCGTTTGTGAGCATCCACGTGTGTTTTCAGTGATCACATGCTTCTTTGTTTGTGTTCAGTGCTGTTTAACACGTATTCCAAAAATATTGAAACATGGTAAAATCGTGTGCTGCATTTAATTGCACGAACAGATCTCTTAAGAACTCTGGTATATCATTTCATAAGTAAGTACATGGAATGCTATTCTGTGTGAGGTTATTATTCTCCCTTGTTACAGTTCTCATTGTCCTTTTACTCTCAGGTTTCCTCTTAGAGATGCAGAAAGACTTGCAGAGTGGCTGGGAAGAATCAGGAGGGAGAAATTTACTCCCACAGAACACAGTGTGTTATGCAGTGAACATTTTGAAGAAGAATGTTTTTGGAAAAATGGGAACAATAGAATATTGAAACCAACTGCAGTTCCCTCTATATTTAAGTTTTCTGAACATTTGTTAATGGTAGGTATTAAGAATTTTTTTTAATTCTCATATTTTCTTCAGATGTAACATATTTGACAAGCAAATCCACATATTGAAGAAAGGAAAAATATGAGAAAATGTATATCATAACATAAACCAAAATCAGTATAATTGCCTGGAAGAAGTGTCATATTTTTTTCACAGACACATATACACACAATCTTCTGTATTTTTCCTTTCTGGAGACGGTTTCTTTGAATGAATTATGTATGGAAATAGTAAGATTTTGATACAAAATACATAGGAAAATGCACAAAATAATTGTACTCCTTTCCAGAAAAAGTATTCGAATCGACCACCACCAAAGGAGAGGAAACTACTAACACCTGATGCTAGTGATACAATTAGTAATGAACTGCTTTTTTCCAACGTACATAGTGAACATTCATATGATATTTCAAAGGAGGAGAAGCTACGTAAATGTGAAGCTGTCATGCAAAGAAAGACGAAGATCCAAGTAAAGTACAAAGAAAAATATAAAAAGGAAGTGGGGAAAAATATTACTAACAGTAAAACTTTGAAATCGATGGAAGAGTTAGTGAGAGAATTGAAAACAAAAAGCCTGATTTCTGTGAAGGCTGAGAAATTATTTCAAAATTCATTTTGTGATATTTTCAGTGAATTGGTGACTTGTGCAAAGACTTCTGGCTATAGTGAGAGGGTGAAAGCATTTAGTTTAACTTTGTACTTTCATTCTCCAGCAGCATACAGATTTGTAAGAGAGATGTTTGATAAATGTTTACCTCATCCAACAACTTTGAGAAGATGGTACAGTGTGGTGGATGGAAATCCAGGTTTTTCAGCTGAAAGTTTTGCCCTAATTAAAGAGTATGTTTCTAGATCAAAACACAAAGTTTATGGGGCATTAATGTTTGATGAAATGAGTATAAGGAGAGGAGTCATTTGGGATGGTCAGGAGTTTGTAGGATATGTGAATATGGGACAAGTAGATTGCGAAGGCCAACTAGAGGGAAATGAGGCCAAAGAGGTACTCGTAGTAATGGTTGTGGGAGTAAATACTTCGTAGAAAATGCCAATTGCTTATTTTTTAATACATGGAATTAGTAGTAGTGATAAATGTAATATAGTCTTAAAAAGTATTGAATTATTGTATGATGTAGGTGTTACAATTCTATCACTAACATTTGATGGACTTCAGTGTAACATTAGCGTGGCAAAAGAGCTGGGATGTAGTTTTGAACTAAATAATTTCAGGTCATATTTTGAGCACCCAGTCACTAGAGAAAGAGTATATATCATTTTAGACGTTTGTCATATGCTCAAACTAGCTCGTTATGTTTTAGGAGATTTAAAATTCCTTACTGACGTTGAAGGAAACTTGATTCAATGGCAGTATCTTTCAAAACTTTCTTGCCTTCAGGATAATGAGGGGCTTGTGCTGGGAAACAAACTTAGTAAGAGACATATACTTTATAAAAATCAGAAAATGAAAGTTAAATTGGCTGTGCAGACACTCAGTTCTTCAGTTGCCACAGCACTAACATTTTTAGATGAAGACCTGAAACTGCCAGATTTCCATGGGAGCAAAGCAACAGCAAAGTACTGTGAGGTGTTTGATCGTTTATTTGATATTGGAAATTCTAATAACCATCTCGCTAAAGGTTACAAAAGGGCATTAAATATAGATAATTTTCCATTTTTGGAACATTTTTTGAATATTCAGAGAGTTACCTCAGGAACTTAAAACAAAAAGATGGGAAATTGCTGATCGAGTCTCCCAGAAAGACATTTGTCCTAGGATTTCTAGTATTGATTAATTCTATTCGGGGCTTGTTTCGGGATTTTGTGGAAAGTGGAAAGTTAAAGTACTTGTTAATGTACAAGATGAGCCAGGACCATTTAGAAATGTTTTTTGCTTCAGTGCGAGGTCGCCTGGGGTGGAATAATAACCCAAATGCAGTGCAATTCAAAGCTGCTTACAAACAGCTGCTTGTTAAAAATAATATTTCAATTCAGGGAAGGCAGACAAATTGCTCTTCTCAAGATGGATCAAAAATCCTTACTGTAAGCAAGAAAATTACTTTTCATTGGGACCCACTTATGTTTAAAAACATCAGACGCACTGATCAGGATCCAGTAATGCTCATAGCATCAAATGAAGAGGATTCTTCTGTTTCAGTTTTTGAAGAGCCATTATCATTGTACAAAAAAAATGCTGTTATGTACATAGCGGGTTATGTTTCAAAAAAAATTGCAGAAACCTTTCCCTGTGATGTATGTGTAGGATCTCTGTTCAGTGATAATCACGATATGAACAGGGCTTTTTTGAGAAAGAAAGACAATGGAGGATTGCACTGGCCATCTCAGAGTGTAGTGTCTGTTTGTGAAACTACAGAATTGAATATAAGGAGAATTGTTCTGCTTCACAATGACAGGCTTCCTCAAGGAAGAGTGAGGGACAAGATATTAATTGAAATATTAATGGATTGTAAATATGAATGCCTGTTTACAGAACTGAAAGATCATTTGCTTGACAATGTTTTTCCAGAAAATCATGTTGTAACAATGATAAAGAAAATAATTCTACTCTTTTTAAGGATTAGAATGTTTCACATTTCTAAGAAATTTAATGTAAAAGAGAAGATGCCAATCAGGCAAAAATTAAATAAAACAATTTTATTCAGTAATGAATAAAATGTGCAGTATACATTAAACACTGTTTTATTTAAGATACTACCTCAAACTAAATCTGTCCAATACTTTTAAGCAATATATATTAATTTTTGTTGAGGGGAATGTTTTGATGACTAAAATATTATTTTATAAAGTGCCTTGTTTCATTGCTCCAGTACTTTAATACTTTATTTCTCAATGATTTTGCATGTTTTCTAGGAATGAGTTGAAGGTTCAGTGCAAGGTGTTAATTCAAAAGAATCAAAGGACATATTAAATGTTCAATAAACATCCCTGAAAGTATTTTTTTAGATCCCTAAACATCTGATTATTTTTAGTATTCTTTCTATCATGGTCTAATTAAATTAATGTACCTTCTGAATTTTTATTTGTAACGTTTCTTCAAAATATTATCCTCCTTAATGGGAGGTGTTAATTCAGTAAGTTAATGTATAATATGCTAGTATGGAAGACTTGATTGCAGTACAATGTGATATTTTAACATTACTCAGGGAAACATTTTTAATATTTCTTATAGAATTTAATCTGATTGCAATTATTGCTTTTCATTTGCTTAAAAATACCAATTCAATTGAATTTTCAAGATTAATTATTTTCTAATGAAATTAGCACTCCTATAAATTATACATTGGCATGGTTCATCGGAAATTCTCAAGGACGGGTGAGGAACAAGATTTTTTTACTCGCAAGTTCAAGAACGTCTTGAAAAAAGATAGTACCATTCTTTGTTACAAGAGTTCGAAGTGAAACAATCTAAAACTTCGGTAATAATAGATAATACACAGTATTTGCGTCGCAGCACTACATGAATTAATGCCCGTATAGGCGTAAGCATCTTTCTCGTCGTCTTGCCCCTAGTATGGCCGCGCGCGCATCTGTCAATTTGGGGTGCGACACTAGCGCTGTTGCTCCTTCTAGTGTATAATACTACAACTTCTTTGATTTGGGTACAGCTCCTGGTATTGATAGGAGAAATCACGGAAAACTACAGATCAGAGCAGCTGGTCGCTCCCGTCATCGATAAAGCTATACTGAATATATTTCCCCTCCACAGTACTTCCCAGATGTACTGAATAAGCAAGGACATTCTCTCCCTTAAAAATGTACTGAATTTTAAAACATAATTTTGAAATATTATATTCTTCAAAATAATAATCAGTTAATGTAAATTATTTTTTTATAAATTCAGTGTTTCCTTTTTATTATTATTATTATTATTATTATTATTATTATTATTATTGAGAAGAAGGGAAGAAGAATGACGAGGATGATGATAATGATATTGATAATCTTTATTATACCCTTAAGATCAAAATTTACATAAATATACAAATGGAGAATCTCAGTGTTTAAACACGGATTTACGGACTAACCTACAGGTAGACAGACACCAATGAACTGAAATTATTTGAAAAATAAGTAAAATATTAATTAAACCACGAACAACACGTTTGTCAGTACGACTTTCGTTATACGTAGAAATCAGTGTACCATGATGATTTAAAGAGTAGAAATGTTGAAATAGTTGTGGGTAAAGAGGTATTTGTAATACTAAACATATAACATTATATTCTATAAATTCAAGAATTATCTTTACATTAGTAGTCAATTAAAAATAATTGAATGTTCTGTTATAATATTCTTGGGAAATTGTATCGCATTCTATTAAGAATGATTTGCCTATTACCTCTTGTGGACCAAGGAAAGAAATTTGTGAAATCTGATTTGCTTACATAATGATGGAGATTTAGTACAATTATAATGTATACTTAAAGATTGAGTAGTGGAATTTGACCTATAATTTCTGTTGCTTTTTTCCTGAATTTTCATTTTCAAAAACTAATGCAAAATTTAAAATGTGCAAAATTTCGGATGTTTGGAGTGAGATATTTTTGTTCTCGGGACACTTGGTATATTTTCCAAAGGAATAAAATTAAGTTAAATTTTTTATTGTGTAAATTTTACAGAATAAAAATTTACTTTTATTAAGATTATTCTTAAATGTGATTTTTATTAATTTTAGTTTAATGTGATTAAATGTAATTAATATTTATTTATTAAATGTATTTTTTATTAAGACACTGTTTTGAACTGCTAATGTTTGTTGTTGTTTTTTTTTTCAGGTTTTTACGATGGTTCATTTTTGTTTCAGAAAATAAATATTTTTAAGACCCATATGCTTAACAACTGAGATGTCGCGACCAACGAAATGTATTTAATAAGAGTACAAGACATTCTCTCACGTGAGTTTTGGATACGAAGCATGAAGAAAGAAAGTTTTATTACATCACTGTAAATGGTAGATAATTTAGAACTGCGAACACCTTCCAAGAAAATACCG
Source organism: Acheta domesticus (assembly GCA_031308135.1). Lineage (NCBI taxonomy): Eukaryota > Metazoa > Arthropoda > Insecta > Orthoptera > Gryllidae > Acheta > Acheta domesticus. Next base: position 105,277,840 of record JAHLJT010003656.1, on the reverse strand, counting down.
AGTGCGACATCCGGTCTATGGCGCTAAGTAAGCAAAACGGCACTTCAACCGCTCCTGAAAATGACACCTCTTTCCTTTTATCTTTCCATGAAAGATCTGAAATTTCCAAAGGAGCTTAGGACAGGTGGAGGGTTTAGGAAACGGCATATTCCAGTTTGGCAAATCGCACTTCAACGACCCTCTTTCGGAGGAGCGTTTCCGCCCTTTTGGTGACCAGCGAGGGTTTGGGGGGAGGTGAGGGGGTGGGAGAGGGAATGCGGAATTCTGCCCTTACTCCGCTTCCGCTCGGGGTGCAAATCGCCTTAGCATCGGCGACCCAACCCCCAGAACTCGCCAGCCCGCGTGCCGCCTGCACCCCTGCACCCTGCCGAAAAGCACAGCATGTTGGTCCGAGAAGAGTTACTTCGCAGGAAAAATATTTTTCTACTCCCATTGTATAATGTTGTCATTTCGTAGCTGCAAACAGTAGCATAATGATAGCCATTACGATACAGTTTTCATTATGATAGAGGTTCTTGACCAATCAAAGAAGTTTACAAACCAAGTGTTGACGCTTCATTAATCATTGAAAATCTTTATAGTAAATGTCTCGTTCGATTGTGTACTTTAAAATTGCATTTAACATTATATTAATGCTTCTCACTTTTAATTTTTTAAGTTTTAGTCATTTTTAACGTGAAATATTATTTAAAATTAATGGAATCGTAATTTCACTTAGATCCTATTTGATTAGCACAGTCGTAGTTTTAGGAGAAAACATTTGACTAAGCTTAAGATCTAAACGCGTCATTTTGGCTTATATGTCGCTGCCATGTGGTTCTCCTTAAAGTAGTCTAGTTTACAATGTCCAGTGAATTGGTGGACTTGACCCCTCCAGAAATAAGAGAAAAAACAACAATGGTAACGTCGGAATTATTGAAACAACTTCTGTATCCCCTTGGCAGTCTGGTAAAACAGACACCTGCGGTGGATAGGAAGCTGTCCACTAGGTGGCCTTGGCTGAATCCTGCATGCCAATTGCCACGAAACGATTCAATGTAAAAGTTTAACTTATAAAAGTAACCATAAGTCGTAGAAAAAGTACCATATGAAACTCGATGTAATGAGTATTAATACACTCGTGTGAAGTTTACGATACTCGCTCGTTCCTTGCTCGTGCAATATCACACTAGTGTATTAATACCCATCGTTACATCATCGTTTCATAATGTACTATTTTAATGCCAAACTTCGCAGTACACCTGATGCACAATGTCCGTGATTAACAGTGAGAGAATGCCATACCCTATTTGACGACTAACAAAAGTTTACTAATGTGGTGTTGGTGCAAAACAGTAAAAAAATATAAGAAAAAAATTGTTTCATACATCACTTACTCCGTCGCGTCGAGGTTTGTATCGTGGCGTAGAGAGGCATTTGAACCTGCCACCTCAGCATCTACACTATGGTTTACATATTCAAAATTAAAGACAATAATAAAGATTAAAAACTATTCTGCAATTACAATTTTCATAAAGTAAGTTTACTTGTGTCATAAAGTAAGTGTCAAATGTCGTATATCAACATATACTGCGAATACTTCTGCCAAATTGACAGCCGAGAGTGGGGGAGAGCGATATTGCCACTTACTCCGGCGACAGACACGTGGTCGTTCATGCGTCAGATCAGCTGTTGAGACATACACGTCCAACTTATTGTATTTTTGGTGGAATTGTAATAATGACACTACTTTATTTGATGAACTACTGTTACACAAATTTATCGCAGTCCCTTACACTAATCCCGCCAATGCAAGAAATAACGAAACATTTTTGTATAACACGCGCAAATCAAATGAAAAGTAAGTACAGCGTGACGCGTTTTAAGAAGGAAGAAGCATAGTATTTATTATGAAGGTTTTATAAAGAGAGAAGTATCTAAACACAAGACATTCTTAGTTTGAGTACATACTTTTAACAGAACGTTCAGTTTTAAAAAAATTGCAGGACTTTTCGAAGTTACAGACTTTTATCTGTTATTTACAAGGTTTTCAAGGAGACGTCTTAGTGAATGCATTGCCATAAAGATAAAAAATAGAAATGTCCTTTAAGGTGGATGTACATGTACATTGTGTCATAAGTATATGAGCCTTTAAGTAAATGTCTGTATTTAAGTAAGCCTTTATCATTAGACGACACAACCTCACACAAGACGCATAACCAAATAAGTAATGGTGCTCGACGCTCTTCAATTTTCAGTTGCTTCGCGCTATTAGATTTCATTTGTTTCTCAGTAAACGTCGGCAACTCTGTTAACGACATCATCACAATTTGAAGTTTCTGATTGGATGACGGAACCCCCTCTCCCCTGTCAGCCGGGAGCTGTCAACTCGGCAGAAGTATTAAGGCTGATTTACACGTTGCCAGTAAACGTGCCAGTTGAGGTTACCAGCAACTGGCAACGTGTAACCACCTTTTTGCAAGTGACCAGCTGAACAAGAATATTTGGTTTACTGGCATGCTCACGCTCTGCCCCACCACCACGGTGTCTGCCACGGCGATCCCCCGGCTCCCAATACGTGTGTATACTGCTTTATACTTGCGCGGTGATCAACGTAAGCTTATTATTATTTATAAAAATGATTGGGAATCAGAAGTCTTCTTAAATAACGGAAGAACAAACTGACAAGTTTGACTTGTTATATACAGTATCGGAACATTTGTGGGATATTTTTTACAAGAACCGCGAGGCCAGAAATGCCGCATTTCTGGCAATTGTTAATAAAATGGGGATAGATAACTTCTCCAAGGCAGATTAAGTGAATAGGATAAAATGTATACGAAACATTTGTTTTGCACCCTGTTGTTTGAGCGTCGAATACTATCAGTAACGCATCGCAAAGAGCATACATAAGCTAAGAGTGGCGAGAAAAATGTCTTATCTTGCATGCCATTACTAGCATTGTGTAAAAAACTATTGCCAGTCGCACAGAGCGCCAGCGCTGTCTAGGTGCTGGAAAACCCCTAACTGGCAGCGTGTAAATCAGCTTTTATTCGCAGTATAGAAAGTCCATGGTATTTTCAGGCCAGTGGCAACCGCAGCGTTTTCGAGAATCCGCAGCCCCCAACGCGGCAGATGGGGCACGCGATAGGCGACCATCCTGCGAAGACCTCTTCCGGGCGTCGGCCTCGCCCACTTCCTGTCCGCGCGGGTGGGCGGACCGGCCGGGGAGTTGGGGGGTCCGTCTCCGACCCACCCCCTCCCCCACCTTCGCTGGGTTTCGCAGCGGTGGCATACCATACTCTCTGAGCATACCTACGGCTTCGGCGCTCGGACCGCCAGGTGTGGCGGCGCGTTTGTACCTTGAGATGTGACGCGCTCCGAACTGTTTTTGCTTTCGGGCTAACGGTCCCCAGCGGTGAGCAACGGGCTCTTCTAAATCATCCCCAAGTGCTTGTTAAAGGCTCTTCAGTTGGGTTTTCTAGTCCATTTACCCAGCGTCTTTCCAATTCTGACAGGTATTATTGACCGGAATTCTGATGGTCGACGGACATCTTGTGGTAGGTTTGGTGAAGTATGGAAGATAATGAACAGACAAGTAAAAATTTTACAAACTTTTTATAGGAAAGTAAACTTTTTACCAACTGATCGCAATAATAAGTTTTAATAGCAGCAGCAGTTTTAATAGAAAATATTGGCGTATTTCTTACTGTTCTGTATCACTACCGATCGGAATTCTCCCAACGTCATCACAAAACTAGCCGGTAAATACTTGTGTTGTAAATTAATCCGGATTAAAATGTCATAGCTGTCAGATGTTCATAATTATATATCGTGGGTACTCTTTGTATAGATTGCTCCTTTGCATCTAGAGAAATTGAACGAAACTCCATTTATTCGTACTGAGAAGGGCAGTGTTGAGTTGAGCCAACACCACCTAGACATACTTTACAAGGCCTGAGCAGTCATTCAAGATGGTCGCCTGACAAGGCCATGCAAATTGAAATGCTAAGTCAAATTGTGGTTACCAGACGAAAATATTACACCATCAAATAAGAAGAAAAGAGGTCTACTTTCTTCAGCTGAAAGATTGTTCATAAAAATGTTTTCTTTTTCAGATAAAAAAGCTGCATGCACTTTCTATGGATACTGTTATCACCACTTACAACGCACAGTACATGAAATCCTATCTGTTCTATTCTAAATATACCTTTTTCAAAATATTTTGCAAGTTTTGATTTTAAATGTCGTCGTGAGAGGTATCCATTCATCCATCGTGAGAGGCACTAATTTTTTACTATCACTTATTTATGTAAGAGTGAGTTTCTTGTACACTTCAAAAAATTGTAATTTATTTCATTTGAGGTTCTAAAAGAAATGAACACAATCTCATAATTGCATTAGGATGAGGAAATATTATGAACCCTAAATGTTTGAAATATTTATAAGAATATAGTCTTATGGTAAATCGCATGCAAGACAATACGAAAAGCCATGAACTGTACTGATATGCACTTCTTTTCTTTGCAAGGAGTTTCATGTTTTCCAGCTTAAAAACAACAGGTTTGGTAAATTGTGAATTTGTGGTATTGATTTGAAGTAAGATGTCTGAAATTAAGACAAAACCTTCATGAGAACTATTATAACTACTTGTATTAAAACATAACTTTAACCTAACATTTTCTAAAACACCATTAATTTCATTTGTATTACATACACTATCTGATACTGCAGTGCCTCCAACTTTTAATACTTTTTTTTTACAATTATAAACACTGAGTTTCAATTCCTTATCCGCCACAATTCACAACTGAATTGATAATTTTAGAGGCACATTTACAATCAATATGTTGAAAAAGAATACCTTCTTCCTTATTAATGATCAACCAATAATAGTCCAAAATAAGCAACTCCAATTTGCTTCTTACTTCATCAAAAATACTAAAAGATATTTTAATTAATTTTGCAATGTTTTCTTTAGAACTTCCTTCAATAGCAGCAAGCAGTCACGCATTTTTTTTCTTGAGGACTTTCTCTGTAAGAAGTGTTTGTGCGATTCAAGTGAGCAGAACAATTGGGCAACAAAGAAGGCCTAGCTCCACGGGAAAGTCGTGTATATTTTAAAGGAACACTGATTTTAGTCTATTATCGCAATAGAACACTGGATTCTTCTCAATTTCCCATGTTTGCAAATGCAATTCACGAATCTGAAAGTAAACACTGAACTAATCAACTTATACTCTTCACTTTTTATCATAATTCCCTCACTTGGGGACACAATCCTTATTCACCATGATTCTCACTGTTATCAACAGTCTACATCTACATAACCACAACTCGAAAGCTACAAGTGCTATTCAACGTGCACAACTGAATCGCCTCAACCCGAACGAGTCGGCCTTTTGTAGCCGCCGTATTGGCTTTGGAAAACTGCAGTGCACAGGCCTTGTATGTCTAGGTGGTGTTGGTTGAGCCATAGACTAAGGATGTATAGACAGCTCACTGCCAGCAGTACTGAGGTTACGCTTTTAAGGTGACTCATTCAGAGATGGCACCACCGTCGCATCTTAGTTCCGTAAAATGTGGTAACCGAGTAGAGTGCGCACAGGTCGCGACTCTGCCCCCACTACCAATTTCACCCCTCCACCATTCACTGGCGGTATTTTCAAATTATTGAAACTATTACTGCCACAAGATCTTTCTACGGCATTTATATTTAGGGAGCACATGGTGGGCTGTTGCCCTAAGCGTGAGCACGCGGGACCTTCCGCCTACACTCTACCAATTAACTGCATCCCAACAATGACGTGATCCTGTGACCATAATTATTATAATCATGCGAGCACTTCTCTTATCCATTCATTGCAACGCTTTTTAAAAACAATAGTATTTATCATATAGTGGTGAAGTGTCCTGCGTTGCTCAAGCATTTATTAATCAGGGACTGAATATAAATTATCGTAATCTATGTTAAATTAATTGATTAAATAGGGACTGAATATAAATTATCGTAATCTATATTAAATTAACATAATTTCCGTTTTACTTCCCACCAACAGGGACATCAATAATTGAAAAATATATTAACCCTTCGTTGCACGATTTTTTCTTTTAAGGTCAAACTTTTTTGGGGAATAATTTGGATTGTGGAGATATTGGGAAAAATAGATAAAAAATTCTAATTTACATGTGTCGTAAAATTGAATTTATATATATATATATATATATATATATATATATATATATATATATATGCAAAGATGCGCTTTAAGTTATACATTTTGCCTTTGCATGCAACAATATTGTGGAATAGTGAATATGACACGTATAACAAAATGCTTGAAGAAAAGTTTATAATAATAACCCATAGTAATTTTATTCGTTATCATATTATATTTTATCTATTCAATCATTTATTATATATCTAATATAATTATATGTATATAATTATATATAATTATATGTATGTATATATACATACATACAATTTATTTGATTTTTACTATTTTTCATGATTACATGTTTTACATCATGAAAATTAGTAAAAATCAAATAAATTCGAACACAATACGTAATCTACAAAAACACTCCTGATGTCGCGGCACGATATAGAATACAACTTCTCGAGCTTTATACTTGGCACAAAAGCTTTGTACTCCTTATAACATTTACTTATCATCTGGCAAAAACGTACATTGTTGGCAACAAGGAAGCGGCCAGGTTTCCAGATTTCAGTGGAAGAGATAAGGCAAGAATAGAATGATCTCACGAAAGATATCTTCTCGAAAGGTTGGCCAAGAGCAACAATCTCATTGAGTGTTCTCCGTACAACACCGCGACCACTGGAGGCTCAATGCAAATTTACGTGCACCTTTGCAGATATGCAAAGTCCAAAAATCCCTCTTTAAAATTACAACTATAAACAGAAACTAGATTCCAAATAATTCAATTCTTACAAAAAACTTCTTTTAAACCACAAAAATCCCCATTCAATTAAAGTAATTAACAACCACAAAAAAATCAAAGTAGGGCGACAAGCACTCCCGGAGTGAACAACTACCGCAGTACAGTTTGCGAATGCTTACGGACGACATACAAGCGAGGTTTCTCCAAGGAGTTTAAGTCGAACGGAGTATACGCTATATTAATTTTCGACCAGAGAAGTAAGTTCACATTGTCTTGTGGAAGAAAATGCTCGTATGCCGATTGTGACAACAGTTATCGAAAACATCCAGGAATAAGTTTTCATAAATTTCCAACAACGAATCCAGCTCTGTGTGCGGGGGAGAAAAACGGGGAATTTTCGGCAGAAACTCTTGTTGTCGGGCCTGGTAATGAAAAAGTGGATAAATCTTGTCCCTATAAATAGTAAATTAATTTCTCTAACATGTTGTGTAATCAGAATTCATGTATGGGTCCTTGAGACAGTAAAATCGATTGACGGCAAAACTGTCGTCACGTCCGTCCGTCTGTCTGTGAACAACGATAAACCGTAAGCAAGATTTTCATCAACGTTGATGTCCCCAATCGATCTGGCTGTTGTCGTGGCCCCTTGCATTTGAAACTTATATGTTAATTGTTATTTTTCCTTTGTTACACCTCAATATTTTTGACATTTAAATTATTGTATTACCAGATTAGCAGGCACATTGTGGCCCCATCATCCGGTATAAACTGTAATACATAAAAATTACACATAAAATAACAAAAAGGTAGTACAATATTAGATATATAAATTTAAAATAATAATATTAATAATAAATATTTTTTGATCAAATAATTGAAGTTGAATGTTATAATGCAGGGAGCAAAATCACCGTTCATAAATACGAATGAAACTCCAACTCACAACACATATCCACAATAAAATATGGATATTTTTATTGTAATGTATTATATTATATATTTCAATTTTGAGGTTATTTTACCTAAAGCCCCTGGAATTATTTTTTTAATTTCTAAAATATGCCGTCAAATGTTTTGGTCAAGGTCTAATGGAGAAGATCTTAATTTTCTTTAAAAATCCCAAATTTTCGAAAATTGCAAAATCAATATTTTTAGGCGTCTTCCTACAACTACAATTAAGAAGAAAATTTATTTTCTTATTGAAACGTGTTCATCGGAAACATATCTTCAAATGAGGTAACGTTCAATCTTTCGAAAACATGAGTATTATTTGTGTAATTTTGCGTGAAACATAGGCAATTTTGAAATTTCAAGCAATTATCTTCTCAGAAATGGCTCCAATTTTTTAAAATGTAGAACTAACAAATGCATTTCTTTTATTAACCCTACGTTAGGCGCGCATGAGTCTAGTAGACCCATTGCATTTTAAGAACTCAATATCTCGCTGAGCTCTAAGTGTAAGATTATGAGTTCTGGTGACATCCAATGTTGAACGATTCTGCATCCGCTGGTGAGGTTACCCCAAGATAAGCCGGATGACGATAGGTCACGTAGCTCGTCTTTCTGACCGCGCGCGACGCGTGGGATTGCCAGCCCCACGCGCCAAAAGGCGTCACATACTGTTCGCAGAATTTCTCGGTGCCGTTGCGTTGCATTCCTCTCACGCCAAATCTTTCGGGCTTGATTCTTGTGTTCGTGTGTGAACGGAATATTCTCTCTGCACGACGTATATAGTTCTCAATATGAGTGAATATGGTGATCTCCAAAATGCTGATAACTCCATGGTTTGTTACTCAAAGAAATTCAAAGATCCACAATTAATAGTCTTCCAGGAGAAATTCAACAAATGCGAACTAAATCCAGAAAACAAAAAATGAAAATACGATCCTATGGAACCACACAGTACAAAAAGAAAAATGTGTCAGTCTGCTACAAGGAAAAAAATTGTCGCCCAAAATATGCTTGTATAAAATGTGATAATTTCTTCTGTTAATACAAACATCACCACAGTCACTTCATTGAAATTGGTTGATTTGGCCTTTTTCAAGTTAAAAATTAGTTGTTATACTAAAAATAATTATATATTTCATTATTATGTGACTATTTTCAATAATGAGAGAAATTTGTGCACCTCTTGTTGTAATTGACATAATTGTTTTGTTCGTAAGCATTTACTTCAATTGTACATGCGGAATTTCATACAAATCGATTTGTTTTGGAAGACTGGTAATTGTGGATTTTCTTTGTCTCCTGGCCGGTTTACATCTAGCATTACTGTCAATATTGATCCGAAGCCGGCGGTCGGGAAAATTTTACGTGCTGCCAAAAGTACTTTTTATGTAAAAATTCAATATTTTGTCACAAAAATTCAATCTTATTTTTTCGATGATCAGGAAACCCAGTTTCATATATAATACCGTGGATTTGTTAATTCAATTTCTTTTCAAAACGTATATATCTTTTACCCAGGGTCAACAGCGAGGCTAAAAAAACAATTACTGAAAGGTGAAAAGGTAAACTTAAATTCATAGAGGTCAACCCTCTATGAATATATCAGGAAATGACGGAAAGAATATGGTCACTCTAAAGACAGTCGTACCAAAGGCACACATTTTTCGAAGTGGTGATCTCCAAACTTCTTATTATTTCAGGTCGCATCAACGACTAGGTCATTAGCGACCATTATTGGATTTCACGTTATGGTATGAGGATGAAACGATATGGTGATGATAGGGGGTGAGTTGACTAACACATACAGCCATGCCCGAGGTGGGACTCGAACTCGCGACTCCTCGGTACGAGATCACTACGGCACTACTTCCTTAGCAATCTCGGGCACGGCGCCGACTCCAAACATTGTTATATCTATTGTAGTAACTTAAAGGGCCTGCCTCCAGTATTTTCACCTTAGCTGAATTCTCACAATTAATTAAAATGAATAAATGCATATTAATGAAAAATGCTGCAAATATTTCAAAATAATTCCATTATTCGAATAATAATTATCAACAAGAGGAAATAAATACAAGTAGAATCAGTACAAATAAAGGAACTGTATAAAAGAGGTTTACCATTCTAAGAAATCATTTTTTCTCAGAAGTGTGATATGTGACACAATGTGCCGAAGCATAGAGTAAAGACATCCTTAGTCTATGGCCGAAGTAACGAGAGAGCGTCGCTTGCAACCTAGGCAACTTCCTGGGCACAGGACGCACGGGCTGGTTCAAATGACCACGATTCAGTTTATTTATTTATTCACAGGTTATTGTGTATAAAATACATTTTCCTGCATCCAGCGCTTTTTCAAATACATCAACCACTCATTATGTTAAAAAATTTATAAAGTCGACATCTGTGTAAGGAACTATTGTGTTGTTCTTTTTCCACTTATCTATACCGGGTGTCCGGGGAGGAAACGTCCAAACTTCGAAAATAAGCTCGTAAGACAATTCTAAGCATATTTTGTCTAATAAACTACGTGGATATTCGGAATGGTTGGGCCGAAATGAGCACTCAAAATGTGGTTTGAAAAAATGAATTCCAGGCAAAAATGTGTATTACGGAAGCATAGAAACACTCCAGAAATATGTAAGTTCTTTATTATTTACAAAAGAAATGAATATATTAGCTCAGACAGAAAAATTAAGTGAGAAATAAGAGAGCAGTCGAATTGTGTAAATTGGTTGCTTTTTTATTTCTTGCTTAATTCTTCTTTCTGAACAAATATATTCATTTTTTTGTAAATAATAAACAACTTCTATGTTTCTGGAGTGTTTCTATGCTTCTATAATGCAAATTTGTGCCTAGAAATCAATTTTTCAAACCAATTTTTGAGTGCTTATTGCGGCTCAACCACTCAGAATATCCAAGTAATTTATTAGACAAAATATGCTTAGAATTGTCTCAAGAGCTTATTTTCGAAATTTCAACGTTTCCTCCCCGGACACACTGTATATTTTCATTATTTCTCTTGTAATTTTTTCTTTTTAAAATTTGGATCATTTCTTTATTCCATGTATGTTTTGGTCTCACACAAATAATTTTTCTATTTTTGCACCCTAGCAAGTTGGCACCCTGAACGTTAAAACCCCCTCTGTTCCTCATACAAATCAAAGAAATTCAAATAATATTGCAAAGAGTAAGGTTGTACTGGCTCGATCGGTATTACGCACTACTTAACTTTGCTTTGCTTTCTGAAGAGTAAAAACCTTTTCTATTATGTTTGTGACTATCAAGGAAAGCAAAAAGTTAACTCTCAAGGAGGAGTGAATAATTTGTTCAAAGTTGTTTTTAATGAATTGTTCCGAGAACATCTCTCTATAATGCTGAATAAACTTTTATTGAAAATTAGTTTCCAACATCAATTGTATTGCTATTTTTGTTTGATATTCTCCAAGTACATTAGAAGTTACATTTGTACATTAAAAAAATTAACATTTTTCATTAACAACTTTCCTTCTTAATTGAAAGCATAGACAAATGGATAGAGAAAGGGTGGGTTTTAACATGCGAGAGTTCTCGCACGGGTACGCTTGTAATATGTAAAAAGTTAATAATTCAACAGACCAATTACATACTCATTTTGATTTTTCCCATAGTCCAGTATCTTGTATGGAAACTAGTGGTGCTACAACAGCACATACTCCCTCGGATTTTCATGATTTACTCCCTCATGATTATTGATATTTTGAACAGTGTTTCTGATATCTGGAAATATTCAATTTGTCGTTCCCCGTATTATTACGGCAGATCCATATTATAAGGGCAGGGCGTCCTCGATTTCTTCACGTAAAGGGACAGTCAAAATGAATAACTGATTTGCCTTTGCAAATAGTTTTAATTACCGTGGAGGAACTTTCTTATCAAGTCTTGCCAAAAATGCACATTTTAGTAGGTATCCCAGAATTTCAAAAAACCTGCACACAATACACTTCTCCCCACAGCAGGTCACACCCAGTTTTTAACTGTATTTGATGTTCAATAAATAAATGTAGTTAATTGATTTGGTCTGCAACAATAATACATTTTTGCACCGACATCAATTAGTGTCACAAACAGCATTTTTCTGTGTGTGTGTATGTGGGAGGGAGGAGGTATATTGTGCAGCAGACTAGATGTTTCCATACAAAAACTGTTCCTGTAAGCTGAATTTTAATTTTTTTATTGGTTAATTTATTTAAGAGTTTTCAAGTGTCATATTGAAAGTCTTTCGTTTCTATAGAAAATGAGTAAATACTGATTTTATGATGAATGGCATCTCTAGCCGATTTCCTATTCTTCTCCCCTATTTCCGTTATTTAACCACCTTTGGTCCACACCTTTACATCTTAGGAACAACTCTTTGTCTTTGAAAGGCAGGCCAAAGACTTTGCCAGTGCGGCTTGTCCTGAACGGCGATCACGCTGCAAACCCATTCACAGCTTCGTAGAGGCAAATGGTGAGGTTTCCGTTCCAGTCGGCGGGGCGAGCGCGGTAATCCGGGTCTGCGGGGCCAGGCAGGCTTGTGTCTCGGGAGAGCAAAGTGCGGAGCCACGAATGTCCACGAAGACACCCGAGCGGAGTCGAGCGAGGCGAGCTTTCCGTCTAATATGCATAATTTCTGCAGAAGAGTGAAAATCATTGCTCCCAATTGTTGGCACCTTTTGTGTGTTCTTCTTCCAACATACTCAAAATTCCAGTTACAGATAAGCAAACAATACTTTTTCATTTAGAAGCAGTTGCTTGAAATACAGAGAGAAAAGACGTGCCATTCTGAAATACTGTATTGCAATGATAGGTGTCCCCTCCGATATTTCGGATCACGAAAATTAATTTGAAATAGTTTAGTAATTTATAATTATTTTCTTAGAATACCAATTCAAATGTAAAACACAAACCTTCATTATTTCATTTCGTACAAAATTTGTTCGTATCAAGGAAGGTTAGATATTATAATTATATGAAAACTTACTAGCTACGTGAAACAACAAGACTGCAATGCGTCATCTTGCAATCTAATTGCTATAAATCTAAAACTTCTGAAAGTTGCAGCATATACATTTAATTTATGACTTTCCAACAATGCGAAAGATGATTCTTGTATATCTCAAACAGATAAGTCTCCAATCACAGGCATTGTTGACGCTTTTCTTAGCATCCGATTTATCGAATCACATGCACTAATGGGTTAAGGCAAAAATACTACCATAATTATATTAATCTACAATCTCTTAACAATTTCTTACATTATTACTTTAATTGATTGAACATTGTGAATGTTGAAACTTTTTAGATATGGGAGAATGTAAGGAAAATTAATTACCGGGAAAGTGAAAAAGAAAATTTAAGATAGTGCATTTACAGTTTATTAATAAAATTTTTCTTTAAAATTGCCCAGAAGCATACATTGCATCTTCATCTTTTTTCTTTACTTCTTTTATCGACTTGACAAACCTTTCCTTCTTTTATTGACTTGGCTTTTTTAAGCACTTTTAAAGTCTAGTTGCAACGCCATTTCACTTCTGTGGAGACGACGTTTGTCTCTCATAATATCTTTATTTTCTTAGGAGATGTCACTTTGATTCCTGAAGCATGCTCTTTCACTGTCCTCACATCCCATACTGAACTGGGACACTGCTGATGTCAGCAATTTCAATCTTTTTTCTGGAAAGAAATGTTTCTTTTGGGCACTTGCTCCAAACAAAACTATGCAAATATTCATTTGAATTCTGTGTTTTCCCATATACGCATTCCAGTAATTTATTTTTTGCAAGTTTTCTTGTTGCTTTTGCCATGTTTTGAAATTTCATTCCCTTGAGCTCGATTGTAGAAGCACCATGAATTTTCTTCTTTAGGGTATTTAAAATGCTATGGCTTCAAGTCTGTTGGCATTGCATGGTATAAGGTGGCAAGTATTGCATACTTCATCTTCTGCACATCTGGAATATTCTTCTGGATGGCACTGTGATAATTTGCTAAGACAAATAACTATGTCATCCTTTAAATTCGCTTGTTTTTTACCAAGTGTAACACCCTTCACTTTCTATTCTTGTATTATTTTTGTAAGTCTATTTTAAATCTTTACATCACATGTTTTATACATTCTTCTTTTCTAATAATAAAGTTGTCTCCATAGATGTTTAGTTTCAGATGGTGATTGAAAGTCTTTGCATCACCATCTGACAGTATTGTTGTATATCTAAAATGATGAGCTACATCCATTGCTTTTGAAGATCCATTAAAATTACTAACACACTCTCCACTTAAATCTCTTTCCATTTTTTATATTCACAGCTTTTTTCTCATAATTTGCTCTTGTTCTTTTCATAAGTGCCACAGTATTTTGACAAAACATGAAAATCAGCCACACGACCAGTCAAGATATCGATAACAATTCCTATTACATAACGACATGTAGTGCCTCGTTTATGCCATGTTCCATCATACAATACTAAAAAATTTATAACTTCATCACTGACTGAATCTAGAACATCTATGTAAGCTTTATGTATGGCTACATATGAAAGCCTCAAAATTTCCTCTTATTTTTGTATTATTTTTAATAACAGAGAGAACATGAGAATTGTAAGTTGAAACATTCATTCATGGTAAACCAATTACCATTGAAACTGCTCTATTGCTGAATGTCCCCTACCTATTTGCAAAGAAGCATCCACAATTTTTCTATTTACTTCATGTGGTGGCCTACTACACGATGATGTTAGGGTAGAAGATGGCTATTTGAAATTTTATTTAACAATTGTTCACAATTATTACGCTTGTTCACTAACTGAAGAGCAAATTAATGGCATTGTTTTACTTCAATGCATACATTTGAGGATCCACAGACAACACTCACATGCATCCTTTCAGTAAATGATCCTAAACACACTTGTGAAGTAACATGCAAGTGCAATTCTCTTCTTCGGATATTCACTGTTCAGCAGGAAAAACATCAGTGAACTTGGAAAGAATGTTCGCACTGGCTGATGGCTTGACCGGTGAGATTTTGGCTGAAAATGAACAATGCTTGACATCTGATACTAAAAAGTTTCTACTTCCTCAGCACTGGCATTTGTCACTGCAATCTCCTGCCGTTTCTTCTTTACAAAAGCTGCATTTTTATTACCACTGCACTCCTTTGCACCAAAATAATTCTAAACTGAACTAGCCGACGGAAAATAAATTGAGAATATTAAATACTTATTAAAAACCACCTACCAAATAACTAAGTTATAGAAAAGTTAAAATAAAGAAACTAATGTGACTAATAGTTTGGAATTATTCGTTTAAAACGAAAGTTCGCAACAAATCTTGTTAATGGCGTTAACGACCACTTAACATTAGAAACATTAAATTTCTGACAGATTTCGAATTGAAGATTTGCGCCTTGGAAGTCCGTTCGGCTCGCGCATGGGCTCGCTCGACTCCGCTCGGGTGTCTTCGTGTACGTTCGTGGCTCCACATTTTGCTCTCCCGAGAAACAAGTGACCAGGCAGGCCAGCTGGAGCGACGGCAGCCCGAGCCCAGTGCCTGCCGTCGCCATGGAAACAACTCCCCTCCACCATGTTCCCCCCCCCCCGCGTGATATTTCCTAGAAAGCCCCCACCACCAACAATAAGCCAGACAGCCCTTCACACTTCCCGACGTTGGCGCATCCTAGCGGTCGACGGGGAACTATTCAAAGGATGTAACTAAAAACACGCCTGGTGAGCCCTCTATATACATCTTTACTCTATGGTTGAGCCAAGCAGAGTTTGAAGAAAGAAAGTTGCGATTTGTGTATTGCAATGGAGACGTTTACTATCAAAACCAGCTCAAATCATTGTTTAGCCAAATGCAAATTTTCCCTTTAGAGATTTCTTCATAACCTCACGAAGTACTACGGCAAAATTCCATATTCATTTTTCATTTTAATGTGGCGTAAATATATAACGATCCTATCAAAGTTCTTGTGGACGAGAGACTTTTGTTTCTTTTGTTTTGGGAAATTGAATGAGCTAGTTAGAGAATTCCTCAATACAAGTATTGAAATACAATTCACAGAAGCAAAGAAATAAAATGACTAGGAAAGTGGAAATGTAATTATTTCTGACAGGGATATAAAATCATTAGTATGTAAAATTTATTATATTTCGAAACTTTAAAAAATAATACCGTATGCAAATTATAATTCATTATAACGTATTATAAGCAAATTTGGCAACACCGTTGGTACAGAGTTTTTAATAAGTTAAATAGAATTGTTGAAACAGAATTAAAATTTGAGAATCTTTAAAAATGAAGTAAAAATATCGTTAACTGTTGAATATAAATCAATTAATGTTTCTGCAAATACACAACACCATCACTGCATTACATAACAATCATTCAGTTATATAAAATATCTTTGCTAGTGAAAATTCAGAACAATTATAAATAAATTATTAATTAATCTAATTTTTTTGACAATTTATCAAATTCAATACATTAAAAATATAAAGGATGTGAATGATATGATTCTAAGTTTTCAATTATTCTTGACTTCATTGTAAAAATTATGCATATACGTTATATAAATTCCTTGACCGTGAATACACGTTCTTCATAGTAGTGTACTGAATGTTCTAATTCCGACTTTTATCTTCGTCGTATTTTACTGAATTGAGATAGTGAATTGTATTTTTCTTGTTTATACATTATGCCATCTGTCTTATTAACAGAATCTATTTCACTGGAACTTGGAAGTCGAGAGCCTTGGCCTGGTGATGTAAAATTTTTTCAACCGTACCTTATGGAACAGATTTTACTTCCCGACAATGCAAACTGCTTAGCAGTTCAAGCCTTTCTCAAGATGTGTGAATTACATTTTACTATAGAAAACAGATGGAATGCAGAATTCATGTCACCATCAGGACGTGTGCCTTTTATAAAGTGTGGTGATTTTGTAGTTGCGGAATTGGATTCTATCATATCGTTTGTGGGTACAAAAGGAATAAGTCTCTCTGGTGAACTTTCTGGAACCCAAAAAGCTGAAATGCGAGCCTTCATGTCTCTCATTAATTGTGTTCTTGGCAATGCTGAAATCCACGTGACATGGAAAGATGATACTGTGTTCAACGAAGTCACCAAACTACGGTATGGATCTGTATTTCCTTTTCCTCTTAACCGCATTCTCTGTTGGCAAAAGAAGAAGAAACATCTCAAGAGATTAGCAATTTTAGGATGGGGTTGTAAAACATTAGAAGAAGTGTACAATGATATAGAATCGTGTTGTAGTGCATTATCTGAGCGTCTTGGAAGAAACACGTTCTTTTTTGGAGAGAAACCTACAGAATTAGATGCCCTTATTTTTGGACACATATTCACTGTTCTTACAACACCTCTTCCTAACACCACTTTTGCGAGAATTGTGAGGAAGTATTCAAATTTGATAGAGTTATGCAAGGCTATTGAACGAATGTATTTCGAACGCAGAGAACCAGAAGTTGTTCCATGAGAATTTTCGTGTTTCAGGGCGTGTTTTCTGTTTATTACCAACGTGCGAGGAACAAGTAAAAAGTAGGGAAAAGACTGAAAGTTTAGCAGTTTTTTAGTGTATTAACAAAATTATTTTTCTTTTCGATATGTAGGTCACAAGAGGCAAATGACTGTTTTATCACTCTTCTTTTTTCAAGGAAATAACTATTACATTTCGTAGTTTTGAATAGTTTCTATTTAAGATATTTGCTACAAATATCAAATATTTTAAGCATTTTTAATGGAGGATCACTGTTTTCAATTTCATTCATTAATTTATTATGAAATAAAAATAATACGATGAAGTTTGGAAATTTAAAAAACTTCAGTAATAAAATTGTGATTTTATTTGCTTTTTTTGTGGTTTGGTTTTATTTACTCGTTCCTTATAGAACGGTTGAATGAATCATTTGTCTGAATGAAGCCTTTACGATGGCGCTTCAAGCCATCGTAAGAGATTCACAAACCCACAACAATGGAAAGTGATGGGGATTAGAATTTGAATATTATACATAATTTAATCTCCGGGATGTCTTTATAAAAAATAGTAATTAAAATATGCTTCGCAATAATTTTTTTCTTAAAAATACATAATTTCTAATATCTGCAGTGTGTTTTCATTTAAATAACTATCTTTAAATGTTCTTGGGACACAAAAATCTGAGGGTGGTCATCTTCGGTATAGCAAAGTCCACATGCCGGAGGGAGATGATTAAAAATATTTAAGTTAGCTTAATATGGAATGTCAGTTCTTATTCTAGAAAGTGACCTTTTGCGCGAAAGTCAAAAACTGTCAAGAAAATGAAATAAAAATCAATTTTTTGTTGGTACGGATCATCGATAATGTAAAAACATGAGTAGTTGTCCCCCATGAAGATTATTCTTTTAGTATTGTCAAAATTCGTGGTTGATTAGTAGGGCTCGTCAATTAGTCCCGTTCGTGTCGTGGATGTTTTTGTGAATTGGTGGTGATCTTCCGCAGGATGCGAGATTCAGCGCCGACCTGCTGAACTGGCGGAGTATTCCCCAACCCGGTTTTTCCTACTAGACTCCCTAGATACAGAGTAGCCAGAGTTGGGCAGTATCGAAAATACTTATATTTTAAATACGTATTTTCGATACATTTGAATTTTGTATCGAAAATACATATTGAAACATGTATTTTGTATTTGTATCCAAAATACTTTCTGATAGTATTTTGTATTTTCAAAATACAAAAATACTTTTTCTTTATCTATCACAAACACTGATTTTGCCAGTAAACGGAGAGTGTCCCGCCACGTGGACGAGTGCGACCGGACCTCCGGTTCCTCCGATTACGTTTTTTCCCTCCGTCGGTTCAACCGGAGATAACTGGAGGAGCGCTGTAATCACGGCGTAAGATATATTTCTTACATCGTGTCTGTAATCGCGAGCTCAGATTCAATTTCTCGGAGAGCAGGCTCCGCAAGCCAGAACGAGTGCTGGCCATGTGTGTGCCTCGTGACCCTGTAGTTGCGCGCAGTAATTAAAAACTTGTGCTTGCGGTGCTCTTAAGAGCTGATATTTCGTTATGGTTTATTTAGGTAAAAATCTATTTTTTTCTGGGTACCTTGTACTGAATGAAGCTTTATATATACATTTTAAGTTTTTTTGAACTAAAACCCGTCAATTTTATAGCACCTGAAAGAGCCTATTTCAATATTAACCTATTTGTGCCTATTTTACGTTTAAAAACCTAAAATGAGACTAATTTGCCTAATTTATTTTGTCTATGGCTTCTTTTACCTTTTTCCTTCTGTGTCGGCACAACAGACATAATGATATTAATTTTAAGTTACTTTTAACAATCTAAATTGCATTCGTCCTCTTGTACCTTTTTACCCCCTTGTCTCATTTTGTCGCCTTTAAGCAGGCGCGGATCCAGACTTCTCTTTTGGGAGGGGTCACGTTAAGACTCAAGTGCATTTATTTCGGAAAGGGGGAGGGTACAGAAAGTAATAAAATATTTTTGACGTATGTTATACGTATATCAGATTGACTTTATTATTCAATAAATATATTTAGAATTACTATTAAAATATCTAGAAATTCAATATACCAATAATCACATATCAGCTTACTATTGTTACGCTCCTCACCCTTATCCCCTGGGGGAGTGGTGGGTGTAACTTCGGAATTTTAAACGGTAACCCCCAATTTTTGTTGCAGATTCGAATTTTGCCTACAAAAATATGTCAATTTTATTCGGTACACGTGTTTAAAAAATGAAAATTTATAAAGTTATCAATAATAACTTTCAAATTAGCAAAAATAATTTTCATTTGATGCAATATGAAACAATTTGTGAAGAAACTTATATGAGAGAAACATGTAAATGTGTGTAATGAAAAAAATGTATTTTTAATAAATTATTACAATTAAAAAATACATGCATATAATAAAGAAATAAACCAAATTATACTTTTACTTTATCTTAAAATTATTTTTCTCAATTTCACTTTTTCTTTTTTAAATTTTTTCGTTTATTGCACCACATTTGAATCTTCTTTAATGGCGATTCTTCTATAACAATGTTGCAAACTTCATTATAATTTTGGGGACAACTACACCGAAACAAGCAAACATCTAATAAATTTAATTTAATGCAACATTTAATATATTGCAAATAACTGATCTGATTCCTTATGTATTGCCTAGGTGCTTTGTATAATTAAAACCCAAATAAAGTAACATTATTGCAATACTGTTCATCAAGAACTAGAGCTGTCAAAAGATACTTTTGATGCCGGATTCTAACTCAGCAACAGCAAAACATTCAAGATATTTTAGACGTCAGATTATATCCTCGCTCTTCAGCCGAACTAAAATTCTCTAACTGGATTCGGGCTCAGCGACAGCAAAATAGTATTCAATAAGGTCTTTTAGCAGAGGTGAAGCTGAAGGGTAATCTGGGAGACTTATACTACTCAAATTATTTTTCAATAAAATCTGTCGTTGTGTGCCATTTTTCAACATTGTTGTTACTGAATCGTCGAAAATTGTGTTTGACTCTTTTTTCCCCGTTTACGTGCGAGGGAACTAGCAGGGCTGCAGAAATATACTCTTTGGGGCCGGTATCTGAGCGAGGAGTCTCCCAGTGGATAGACACCGGCTGGCTCTGACGCGCATGTGCACATGAGAACGTGCGCTATCTCCCTTTCTTTTGCATTGACTGGGCAGCGAGCCCAGCAGGAGCCTACGGTCTCGGCAGGCACGGACTTGTACAGCGATGCACGCCCACGTCTCGATCAGGCAATTCACCTCATCACCTGACGTTGTGGGAAAGTAGAGCTGTTTGTGTGTCGTTTGTGTGATTTTTGTTCGTTTTTTCTTTTACAAAACAATTAATGCAGCTAAAGATAGTGTTGCAGTCAATGTCCCACTGACTATGCCTCAAAAGCTTAAGATATAGTGTTGCAGACAACGTCCCACTGACTATGTCTCATAACGTCTAGACGGTTCACGTTATCGAAATGCAGTGTTCGATACTTGAAATGCGGAATCACGAGTCAAGTAATACGCCGCAGAGATACAAATGGTAGCAATACGTAGTAATATATCGTGTTAGATATGAAGAGACTATTGAAATCTTTATCAAAGTAGCCATGGCAATGAATGAACTTTCAGGGTGATAATTATTTGAAAGAAACAAAATTGTATCTTTTAAAATTATTGATACAATAGTGACTCAGATATACTGCAGGTTTCAAGATTTCGAAAACTTTCATTTTATTGAATTTCTTGACGAAATAATAAAATAAAATAAATAAAAAGCAGTTTTCCACCTACAAAGCGTCCTTTCGTTCAGAAAAGTTTTCTTTTCTAATAAAACAATATCCATTTCTTGACAGTGAGCAGCTTCAAAATGAAATGACAAATATATGCCTGAATATTTTTGCTGAAGTATTTATTAGACAAATTGGTCATAAAAGAATATCAAGAGACGGTTTGGTTGATACGACCCAGTCTAACATTCCCTCTATAGAAAGCATTATGTGAAAGGAATATTATTACATTAAAAGAGTTAAGACAATCCTGAGAGATTACGTGGGAAATTAACTGTGCAGAAACGAAAGCTTTAAAAAATAAATTACCGACGTTTTTTGTTGAATAAAAAAATAATGAATGGAGCTAATTTACAAAAAATGTAAGATAAGATTTTCAGAATACCCAATTGCATGACTCTAGCTTCGCCACTGTATTTTAGGTGTCAGGCACTATCCTCGCTCATCAGCTCAACTAAAATTCTCTAACTCTAATTCTTTTCGACAAATCTTTACTGCTAACCCCTGTTGATAGCCATAACTTGTGCTAAAAGCGGCTTCTTACGTTCTTACAAAACCAGAACCGGCATCAGACTTCAATGATAAAATTAGGTTCGCCGTTACTGATTACATTAAGCATTTTTAGATTAAATATACATTGAATTAGATAGTAGTTCCGATAATGAATTCTAACAAACCCCTGAAAGCAAAATTGATGCCAATTTTATATACATAACATTATTATTACGTTTAGATAGTTCTATTCCTTTCGAACAACAGTTGTGACTTTTAAGCTGAGTCCATGTGTTGATGTCTATTTTTTCCACAGTTCTCTCGTTCAATTAGTGAGGAAAATCAAATACTATAAAGACAATACAGGACAGTTCCCCGTTCTTCCACGCAACCGATGGAAACAAGATCTCACTAGCAATCCTAGTGTCAGAACCTGGTAATGTAGCGCCAAATAGAAATGTCAATGTGATTCTTACGGAAGAAACAAATATTTTTAAATCTACCTAACAAAATAAGACTTATTTTTACCTACTCTCGCTGTGATTTAATTCTATTGAAGGGCTCAAATTACGGAAAATTATAATGTACAATGTGTTACAATGGACATGAGAACATTGAACATATAATGAACATTATTTTCACGAATAAAGTTGTTACAAATGCAAGATTTTTCTCCATAACACTTCCACTTACCTTGACCTTTGGACCTTACCTTGACCCACACATTTGACCTTTTTTCCACTTACTTCCTTTGAAAAGCGCTGTATCAATACATTGATACCTCTGCTTTCATACAGATTATTACACCCCTTACATAAAATATTCTGCAAGTGAATATTAATGATTTGCATTAATTCTTTTTTTACGTCAAGTTTACTTTGACGTAAATAATTTAAAAAGTGTTTATTGAAAACATATTCAGTCTTAGAAAACTTATAGCGAATTCATTTGGATTGAAAAGCGTGGCATTCACATACTGTTTAATCAGAATATGCGAGTTTCTTTATTTATACTTTTCATCCAAATTCTGTTAAGCATTTCTTCAACCATCATATGGCACACAACCAGCCACATACATAGGACTCAGAATTTTTCTGTACTAACCTTTAGGAATAACTTCAGTGTTATCCATTTCTGCAATGTTCGTTACACATGATTCAATTGGGAATGACAATGTGCAAGTAGTCTCCCAATTAAGTTATGTTATAGTTTTTAATGCATTTTATTACAAAGAGAAGTCAAATTGTATTAAACTAGCTTCATTCATGTTCAAGATTCTTTCAATTTTTACCTGTTTTTATCACGAGGAAATGTGAAGAACGAACGCGAGTTATGCTGTATTTTATAATAAAGCCAAAAACTACAGATTTTTTTCCTGCCATACGTAGAACGATGTAAAGAATAGTAATGTAAAATATGTTTTCCAGAAATCGACCAGAAAGACAATAAAATGAAAAGAAATCAAGCAGACAACAAACACCAACAGAGCACGGAGCTTAGGGTGTACCAGGTTCTGCCACCAGATGGAGCGTGCATAAGTGTTTCTTGATATATCGCGAAGTGTCCTGTATTGTCTTTATAGTATTTGGGAAAATTCACATTAAGTTGGCAACACTAGTAACGCGCAGTGTATTTGATTCCGACTTTAGATATGTTACTTGTTTATATTAATTTCTTTGTACTAAAATATTTTTAAAGTCATCTTGAAAACACTTAGGTTTTTATTGAAAGTAAATTCCAATTTCTAAATAAATTCAATAGTTTCAGCACTGCTAAACTTTTATAAATTTCTGGAATTGTCTGAAAATGTCTCTCTCTGAAAATGATTCTGGATTAGTTGGAAAGGTTATTAGTTTCTCAGAGTTTTTTTTGATATGGTAGAGTTTCTCACAAAATTGTGACGGTTCATCATTTAGGGGGGGTCATGACCCCCGTGACCCCCCCTTGGATCCGCGCCTGCCTTTAAGAGAGCGAGAAATGAATATATCGGACAAGGATCTAGCGATAAACGTCTCCATTCCACTACTTCCTGATTTCGTGAAGAAGCTGCCTCCGTTTCTAAAATAAAGCGATTGAATTTCCCCGAAAGCAAAATGATCTTGACTGATAAGAAACATTCTCTCTTGAAAACTTGGAGAATGTATTAGTAATGAGGCAAAATACGATAGGAATAATTCTAACTTAAAAAAAACTTATTGATACGTAAATAGTATTATTGCAAACTGTTCAATACTGATTCTACGCAATATTGATTGATGTTCTTATCTTTGAGAAATATAATAAATGGTCAAAAAGTGAGTTTTCTTGTAAGTTTAGAGTTTTATTAGTACCTATTCTACCATTTAAAAAGCCTAACATTTGCTGAAAGAACCTATTTTAGACACCTAAAATGCATACTTTAAAACCTAAAAATCCGCAGTATTCATCAGATATTCATATCATTTGTAATGTATGTTCATACTTTCAGTCTGAAAGGCATCTTGGTTGTGGCATAGTGACGCTTGCATTCATAAAAGACAGGATGTGCCTTTGTCTATGGAAGCCACAAATAGACAGACCATTAGGTTGAGCAGGAAGGGGGCGTGTCTAAGATGGGTTTAGGCTGAGCCAGGAAGTAGAAAGGACGCGGAGGTACCGCCAGGGGGCGGCAAGACACGTCACAGTGGTCTGTTGTATACGTCACAGACGTCGCCTAGCAAGCTCTGGGAGGAAGGTCACGTGGGGCACCCAGGTCACTTTAGTCGGAGTGGGAGTAGATCATGTGATCGGTCAGTCAAGTGACTGAATCTATATAAGGTGAGGTAAGGGCATATTAGCCAGGATACATTTGCGGCAAGGAGCCGAATTGGTATCTTCATTAAGTGCTCATGCACTGCGCTCCAGGGCGAGCGGCCGGACTTATCCGGGGAAGACAGTCTCATATTTAGCGACGCAGTCAAGCGTTCGCTTTAGCTTGCGTTCAAGTAAGGGCGGGTGGGGGACTCGCAAAGCAGTCGCGGGTGACGGCTAAGATAAGCTGTTCTTAGGAGGGTTCCGTAAAGCACGGATAAGTGTAAATAACTTGTGCAACATTGTATATATTTCTTTAGTTACAAAAAAACTTGTTTGTTTACGAATCCTTCGTGTCTGTGTCTGAGTAATTAAACGACGCCACATGGTTAATTGTCTATAACCTGCAATATTTGTCCCAAACTATCACCTCCCAAGAACTTACGGTGAGATCTTTGAACTCCGAGAATTCTTTCGGCTCTTAGCATCGACAAGATGTCTTTCAGACTTAAAATATAAACATACATCACAAATGGTAGGGGCCGTCCATAAATTACATAACGCAAATTTCGAGTGTTTTCAATAACCGTCCGCCCTTGTAACACACTTCCCTACCTCTACGTCAGACCCCCTCCCACCCCCTTTAGGGTTATGGATGACCCTAGACGGATACCTGAAATGGGTTGAAAATTTCATTTGAAACATGTTTGTATAAAGAATGTTATATATTTTTAATAATAAATTTTAAATGTGATGTGATGTTTTATTGAATGTGAATGATTGTTTAAAAGAGAAAACTGGTGGTGCTTCCAACGCACATACTTTCTCGCTTTGCTTCTATACGGTCCTTATTGCTATTCCACTACTCCATAAACAAGCAAAAGTGTACTATACCAGCAAACCATTTCGGTACCAAGACCCGACAACCGAAACTCAAATTCAACGAACCGGCACTTATACAACTACGCAACACCAACACCGCCTCTGTCGAACAGAGCCATAAAAGAATAGAACCGACCTATAAAATGGTAAATGAACGACAAAGAAACAATTGATACGCTTTACAAATATAAGAAGAGAGATAAAAAATTGTTAAAAGTTAAAAATTTGAACAAATATATTGTAACACCCCCCCCCCCGTACACACGACCACTCATCGGTGTCGGCGGTGTTAATCTCTCTCAGGGCGTGACCCGACTCACCTGTGGATTCCCGTCTGCTGCAGGTTGCCTCATGTGTCCGGCTGGAATCTATTTAGGACGCATGCGTGACTGGGCATATTCATGCACTACACAGTAAAACGCTCTTTCATGATTTCTGAGTTTAATTCAAAGCAAAAAAAATAATCGGGTGAAGCCCCCTACAGTTCTTAATACTATCTTAACCTAACTTATAACTAGCTTAACTTAACAGTCCAACCCTTCCGGGTCATCGCACGGGCGCTCCGCCCCTCCGGGCGTCGGCATCGGCCCGGGTGTCGGGCGGCAGGGCAGCGGCGCTTCCCCCCGTTTCCTGGACCGGTCGGGCAGCTGGTGGCCGCGGCGGCGGTGTAGCGGCACGCGAGCAGGCGTGCGCGGCAGGCGCAGGGCTGCGCGCGGGCGGGCGCGCGCGACAGCGCAGCGGCGGCGGCGCGGCGCGTGGGCTGGCGCGGCGGCGACGACGGCGTGGCAGCGGCCCGGCGCGCGGCAGCGCTGGCTGCGGCGCGGCGCAGGGCTGCGCGCGGGCAGGCGCGCGCGGCAGGCGTGCTAACGCGGCGGCGGCGGCCAGGAATCGCCACACCAAAGCGTCTTTTAGCGGCGGCCGGCCCTCAGGCCGCGTCCGAACGCTTCTTCGTTCATTCGAGTATCGGCACTCACACGGTGTTCCGCCTCTCCCTTCGGCGGCACCTGAGCGGGCGGTGAGGTGGCGACGATGCGTTGCCGGCGGCGATCTAGCGTCTCGCGGCGGTCGTTACCATCGGACCCAACACCTCGGTCGTCGCTTACATCGGAAGGTAACACTCGCGGTCGTCGTTCGTATCGGAATGGCCGAGTCTCGCGTTCGCAGCAACCTCCCTTGCTCGCGAGATGACATGTCTCACCCCCGCCTAGTGTTCGACTATTGGCGCAGCCAAACCGCGTGATGCGCGCCGTCCAATTGCCATGGGTCCATCGACGGTTGGAACCCGATTTCGAGTGGGCGTTCACGTCACCACGATTTCCGAGAAGACGCTGGGTGTGCTCTGACGCAGCGCTCGGAAATACCAGAGGTGTGGCAAACGGTATTGAACAAAGGGAGGCGCTCCCATCGGCGGCCGGCGGCGACCCTTCGCGCACTCAGGTAGCGGAGAAACGCACATTTTCAGCCAGCTAAGTTTTCCCGGACTCCCTGTTATATAAAATATTCATCTCGCACACGCCGAAATTAGTTCGTGTGCGACCGTCCCATTACAATATACAGACATTTCCACGACATTTATCGCAATTACTTATATTTTAGTCAAAACGTAATTCTATCAATTTTATCATTAGGAGCCGGTAATTTTCAACATGCGAAAAACATGTCTTTCAAACATGACGAAGAAAGGCAGCGATAAAACGCTTTACAAAGTATTCGTAAGCCTAGAAATTAATAATAATTTCTAAACCGATAGGGATTGTAAGTTTATCGCATGCCTTCTGGTTATATTGTATTATAATTTAGCGTTAAAATGCTCATAACTTTACTTAAATTGGTTCATACAGATATATACTAGACAACGGTTGATTTGACATGTCATACGCTTCAGAAATCGAATAACAGAGTTGAAAAATTGTTTAAAAGACGCAGTTAGTCCTGTATATTTATCTATATTGAATCTATTCGTGAGTAGAAGTACTTCAAATGATTTTCAATAAAGTATCTACACTCTTCAATGTTTTTTCCTGCAACATCACATTCATCAAATTAAAATCACCCTCGGGGGATCGAACTCGGTACCTTCCTTATTGAAGATCTCAACCCGAAGGGGCATTAACCAACCGTGCTACGGAACCGACTTGCGGAACAGCTGCGTATATTTCAGTCAAAACGTACTTGTATCAGTTATATCATTAGGAAGCCGGTAATTGTCAACATGCGAAAAACATGTCTTTCAAAAAACATGACCAAGAAAGGCAGCGGTGAACTGCTTACTCCACATAATTTATCTGATGATCGGCAATTTGGAAAATAACTACTGCGAGAAAGTATGTGCCATTCTATAGCACCACTAGTTTATTTATATATTTACCTTCCCTTCTTACACATGTGCAGCAAATTTAAAGAAAAAATTTGGAGCGGTTTTTGAGAAAATTTTGTTTGTAAATTTGAATCCTAATTTACGCAAAAACTATTCGTTTTTCCAAAAAATGGTACATGACCTTATTTGAAGTGCTAATTTTGTACAACCGACTTTGTCTGGGCGAAAACCTCTATCTTCAATTTTGCAGTTTTTAAACAGTTTTTTGCAATTTTCGAAAAATAGGGCCTATCAACGAAAATGATGCCTACGTCATTCCCTTCAACGTTCTTCGCACTATTCAACAACAAAATATAATCAAAAAATTGGGGGCCATTTTTTTTTAATTTAGAAAATCTCAAAATGGGCTTCATGTAAAGTATCCTCAAATACTAAGATATCGATTTCAAATTCAAGAGGCCTTGAGACGAGTAAAAACCATCGGGGAATATCAATTTTGAAGAAAATCGGTCGAACGGTTTAGGCGCTAGCGTTGACCAGAGACGGACAGACGGACGTTTTGCCGTCAATCGATTTTGAAGTATGAAGAAGCAACAAATCATGGATTTTGACTACACCACGAGATAGAGAATTTTTTCTCTAAATTTAGCAACAGGTTTTATCCACTTTTTTGTCACCAGACCCCTGCTATAAGAGATTTTCTGGCGAAAATTGCCCGTTTTCCGTCGCACGATTACATAACTTTCTCTTTTTACGAAGTATTCGTAAGGCGAGAAAGTAAAAAATAAGATATTATGTGTAAAACACCGTTGGTTGTATTTTGTATTTTTCAAAAGTATTTTGAAATATTATTTTGTATCTAAAATACTTCTATGAAAGTATTTTGTATTTGGTATCTAAAATACTTCCGGCG
Source organism: Acheta domesticus (assembly GCA_031308135.1). Taxonomy (NCBI): domain Eukaryota; kingdom Metazoa; phylum Arthropoda; class Insecta; order Orthoptera; family Gryllidae; genus Acheta; species Acheta domesticus. Next base: position 105,249,300 of record JAHLJT010003656.1, on the reverse strand, counting down.
AAGTATTTTGAATTTTGTATCTGAAATACATTTTTCAAGTATTTTGCTCAACCCTGAGAGTAGCGCAAACCGCCGCCATTTAATATCCTCTCACCCAAAAGCCCCATCAAGCAGAATTCAGAAGTTGAACGGAAATGATAACAATTGGTGACGTAATGGAGATGTTTAGGAATATTGATATTGGTTTGGGATAGATTCATTATTCTCAATACACACAATATCTCACAGTTCTAATTCTTCTGTCAACTGGATATAAAGTGGCGGGATCGGTGGAACAATGGAATGCGCTACTCTCAGTGTCTAGGGACTCTATTTCCTACCAGGGGACACCGTCTCAGACGGGGCAAGCTCTAAGCTCCCGACTGATCCCTTCACGATAGTTTATGATAGTTATGTATGATAGTTTAGGGCATGTAAGAATAATTGTGTGTAAATAAGGAAATATGATTCGACATAGCCCTAGAATATTAACATATCTATGTAAAACTCATTGGGCGATTAGTATACCTCCTTTTGAATAGATCTCTCGCCTACATATAGTGAATTTTCAATATCTTCTTTTTATGACTTTATTTCCAAATATTGCTTCTGTTCCAGTGGTGGCCACTTGAAAATTGCAAAATTTCGGTAGTGGTCAGATACTCGACTCAGCAATGGCCGATCGGTAATTTACTCTCTAAACGTTTCAGACCAAAATTAGTAGTGCTACAGAATGGCACAGACTTTCCCGTTTTACTTTCCTATTTCCTTTGGTTTGGGCTAGCTATTCGGACTTGCCACGAACTCTTGCCAGCTACCATCTATCGCCGCCCAAAGAATTTTTTTTGACTTTTTCTTAATTTTTCGGTTTCCTGACAGTTGAACGGAAATATAATTTTAAGTATAATGAAGAACAGTAAAACCTCGTCCTAAATGGCAATTTTATTTGATAAATTTGGAGCCGGTTTTAAGAAAATGGCGTTTGAGCACTTCTGTAAATTCGAAATTTGAGGCTCTTTTTCATAGAAAATATTTAAGTTTCCGAAAAACTTCATTAGAAGTAATTTGAAGCACATTAACTCGCAAATATAGAAGTGTTTACAAATTGCTGGTAATGTGCATATTAACGGTGTGAGGGATCTTTAAAAAAATTACAATTGTGTAATTTTAAAAAGACAAGAGAATACAGCAAAATTAATTCTACGTCATCTTAAACAATGTAATAAGCTTTATCCGTACGAAAAGTGTGAAGAAATACTTTGAAGCCATTTATGAGAAAATAACGTTTCTAAAATGCGGAAGTTTAAGCTAGTTTGCACACAAAGAGTGTGAGAAACTTTCGAGAAACTTTATTTGACATTATTTAAAGCACATGTACGCATAATTATAAAAATATTAACAAATCGCCGCTAATGTAAATATTAACGACGTGAGAGGCAAGTCAAAAATATGGTCTTGATGTCACTTCAGAGAGTACATTTACCATTATTCCTACCAAAGGTTTAAAGAACTAATTTGTAGCCGTGTTTCACAAAATCTTGTTTTATTTTTTAAAATTGCATGGATTGCACGCAATATCGCGTGAAAACTACTAAAATTATCAAAAAAATGTACATGACCTCAATGAAAGAACTCACTATGAAAAACAAATTGTATCTGAAGGAAAATTTTCTATCTTCAATATCTTGAAGGAAGACGCCGGAGAAAATTGAAACTTTTGCAATTTTCGAAAATTCAGAGTTAACCGAGAAAATCGGACCTAAGCCACCTCTATAAGTGTATTTTATTCTTTTCTTACATGAAATTTAAAGAAAAAAGTTTGGAGGCGTTTTTAAGGAAATTTTGAAAGTGTCCAGGGGGCTTCATGTAATGTACTCCCAAAAATTAATTAATGTATTCAAAATCGCAGAGCTTCGACCAGATGGACAGGAGTTTCTTCAATTTGAAAAAAATCGTACTAATGGTTTAGGTGCTACTGTTGTTCACATACACCGGACAGACAGACGGACGAATGGACGGACGGACATTTTGCTATCAATTGGTTTTTAGGTATCAAGGACCCACAAATCAGGGATTCTGTCTACACCACGTGTTAGAGGTTTTAATTTAGCAACTGGATGTATCCACTTTTTCATTATTAGGGCCCGGCAATGAATTTTTTCTGCCGAAAATCTGCCTTTTTTTGCGCAGCATTACGTAACTTTCCCTACACTACGTATATTCCTCCGTATATACATACGTATACGAGAAAGTAAAAAGTACCGGTTCACGTTACATTATTGCGATGTCAGTATCGCCAAGATGTTTTTGTATTGTTCTTTAAATTATAAAATAAGTGAAAAGAAGTAAATTCGATCTAACCTTCACCACTAGAAAGCCTAAGCTCACTGTCTGCAAAATTCGAAAAAGTTGGAAGCCTGAAGTTGCCATTATGAGCGTTGTTACCGTGAACTAAAATATTTTTTTACGTGATAGATCCACATTTTCAATATTAGAGTTAATGCTACGAACGTGATAGATGGAACTGTACCTTTTCAACCTCAAATTATAATTTCATTCACACTTCACATAACTTCACACTTTCGTTATTTTCAGTATCTTGTTTTAAGACAATCAGTGGAAGTAATTAATTCCAGTCAATTGTATTTCATATAATTTTAATTATTGAAATAACGTTTTAAATTGCAATTCCTTCAATAATTCAAAAATTCTTTATTTTCTGTGTCTCACTCTTCTTTCCCCCCGCTCTTCTTCTTCTCTTTCTCATTAATAATCCTACTCTCATTCTCTCTTAAGCGTACACACACATCACACATTTCACAATTTCACCCCACATCAATCTCAGGCGTGGGCGGGAGTTTGGGAATCCGAATCGCGCACTTGCAACGGTCGTAGTCGCTGCCCGCCACACCGTCCGCTCCTTCCTTAACCCTGGGATGCAATTGTGAATTTACCTACTCTGTTACAAAGGTGGGGTCAGATAGATCCCAGGCTTATAAATTACAATTATGGTTTTCTTTTTCAGAATCTTATTCTGGAATTTAATCATTAATGGTTTTCACAATAGGAAATCATTCTTTAATTACATTTACTGACATTTAGAATTTTTTTACAGAAATTTTAAAAAAGAGTGTCTCCAATTAAGAAAGCGCTATCATCAGTATGATGTTGATTCTGGAGTGAATCAACAAATTTTGTAGAAACGTATTGTTTTAGCATAAAACATTTATTCTATTATAATTGCGCACATTTAAGTCATAGTTTTCAAATAATTCGAAAGAATTATTGGGAATACTGTCATGGTGTCATACTGGCACGAGCCGGTCCACTCGACGTATGCAAGATACTGTGTTCGCGAGGAGTCTGACGAAGAGAAGGGTGGAGGGGCCACGAACGACCAATCGTATCTATTACTTCTAAACCTATGTGATTCATTTCTTCATCAGAATCAGTTTTCTCACAAGAACTTCCTAGTGATTCGGAAAAACCTGCGCCGTCACGAGGGTCAAAGAGATTATCAGCGTCACTGTCTAATACTTCACTTTCATTTGCAATAGAGGCGTATTCATCAAGATATTTTCTATTTCCTGTTCGCTAAGCGGTTTCTACGCCATTGTTGACACTGTGATAGTGTAACACAAGTCCAACCAAACAATGCGATGTGAAAGAATCTAACTCAAACGCAACTATGCGTAAGTGTACATATTCAAACAATGCTGGACGCATACTAAACAAAAATCATGATATACAAATCGTTTTGCAGTGATACCACATTTCACCCAAACAAAAGAGAAGAAATACGATCTACAAAAATAATTACATATCCGTAATGGAATAAATAGATGGATAAGTTATGAGTGACCCCATGACTGTAATTGCCTCTTCATTATTAATTCACATTATTAATTCAAATAATTCAGGCTTCAATATTTTAAGACAACTATATTTCCCAAGAACCGAGCATCAAAAAGGAAAGTAGCATTAATTTTAACAATGATAGTTAATGTAATTATTTATCATTTGGACTGTATAATTCTAAAGAACCTGTAACAAGTATTGTACCACAGTTTCTGGGTTGATGGCCCCCATCTCAATTCAGTTTTTGTCCAGTTTCCCTGATTCTTGAGCAAATGCTGAGATGGTCCCTTGTTTTTCTTCTGGACATAAATGTAACTTCATTATGTGTGCTCTTCTGAATTTCAGTGGGAAATATAGTTATTCAAATTATCGTTTTCCGTATTATCGCGGCAAAAAGTATTATTCTTTCATGAAGAACATGAGGGCTCAGGGCAGGAATTTATAGCTAATTTACCATTGAAAATATATTTTATTATATAGGAACGAATATTTTGTCAACAAAACTTGAAAAAAACCGCTCTTTTCTGTATTCAAAATTCGATTAGAATATGGTTTAGGATAGTGATCACAGAATTATGAAAATGTGCACAAAATTCACTTCTCCCCGTAGCTCGTCACACACAGTTTTTAACTGTTTTTGACGCAAATAAATAAATAAACTCACATACATATAACTCCTTGTTACATGTCGTTCATTGCTACATTTTTCTGCAACGTTTTGGAGGATTACTTCACTCCATCTTTAGGCATCATCACACAGTAATATCTTTCATGCAATATTGTATTCGCATCCATTTTTAAGTTCTCATGTTACGTCTCGTCTACAAACCTCTAAAAACAACTATATACACTTCATATTATTTACAAATTTTGTTACAATTCATGTCAAAATATAAAACAAATTCACATGTACGAGGCTACATACATACTCATACTTCTTTTTGTAAAAAAGACTTCAAATCAGCATTTAAAAATAGTGAAAGTTAAAAATATAATTTTTTATAATAAATAAGACTGTAATAAAAGATGTCACGAAGGCTCAAATCTTCGAGAAAAAACATGTAGAAGACACAACCAGAAAAACACATGTTGGGGTCAGATTGACCCCACGTTTGCATTCTAGGGTTAACTGAAGCGGTCGGGAAGGCGGATGGACAACGCGTCCACGGGCGCCTACGACGCTCCGCTCTGCTCTCAATGTTGTCAGATGGTCTTAAGCAATTCCCCGTAGATAGCGTTGTGAAAACCTCCAAATTAAAAAAATATAATTTCATGTTTAAAATGTGTAGGGAAGTATGGAAAGGAAAGAAATACGAAAAATATTATTAATTGCATATGATGATATTTATAATTTACTGTTAACTTGTCAATCACAGACAAATTCAAACAACAGTAATAGGTAGTCGGTCCGCATTTTACTTACCCCCACCCGACCAGTGTACCCTTACTTTCGAAAATTTTAAAACCTAGTTGAATTCTCATCATTGGCGTGTGTGATGATTTCACAATATAACTCAAAAATAACACTTTAAGAACTCAATGAAATCCCCTAAGAAAACTCCCAAATAAATTTGCCCCCTAAAGATAAAAAAATCCTAAATTTAGGGGGAAAACTCCTAATCTGGCAACACTCTGCTCTATCCCATTCCTCCTCGCCCCGTTCCCGCCCGGTCCCTCACCGAACCGCTCCTCCCACTCCGTCGTGCCCCACCCCTGAATTGATGGCTGCATTGGGCATTCATGGATTCCGGCCGGCTGTCCGAAGCCATCTCGCAGCTCGTGCATCAAGAGCCCGCGCATACACCACCGCCGCGCCGCCGGCACTCGCGTCCGAATTCATCGGAAGGCGATCTTCCAAAGGGGGCGCGACAAAAAACGCGCTTGTTCGGCGAGCAGACGTCTCGGCGCGGGCAGGAAAGCGTTTACATGCGCACCTGGCGACGAACGCAACATTCGCCGCGCCACGCCCCCATACCCCGCCGGGCTTGCCAAATTTCACGGTATTATGCATCAACCGGCTATGCGACACCATACAAGTTTTTGGATAATCGTGTTCAAAGGTTTTACTACATTTTCAGCTCTAAAACCTGTAATTTAATTATTTCATTCATTGAAGCGCCATACTACACAAACATGAGTGGAATATCACCTGCATAATGTGAAATTAAGAACAGCAGATTTGAAGATCCAGGTTTATAGCCGGTTGTTGCAAAACATAAAATACCTGTTATGACTGATGGCGTTTACATTTTTCATTAATTATAAGGCTTTATTTACAGATTTGGCGCAGAAATTTTGCGTACACTTAGAATATGGTCCAATGCAACTGATGGCGTGCATATCTCATTTTTTTCAAAAATGGCGCTTAGACGGTTATGCATAACACCGTTCAATTAATGCACGACGTAGAGAAGAGTGACACAGCAGGAAAAACTGCTCCGCCTTAATTATATTGGCTGACGTTTTAGAAATTCTATTAAAAGAATTTAGTGTGGAAAAGTAAAATAAAATAGTCAAAACTACTAACCTTACGGGATAAAGACAAATTCTCCCCATTACCAAAATTAATAACAAATGCAGTTACGAATTAAAATTCCTTCAAGAAACCCGTTTAGTAAACTCTATGGATCATACTAAGATACATTAGAACACATTTTCTTTCCTTCTCAAATTAATACATACAGTTGGTAACAGTCTTGTTTGTACAGTACAGAATTTGCTCGAAAATCATTAGTTTTAAGTGGAAAATTGAGAGTAATGCAAAATATATTACAAGATAATTGAATAATGCCAGTTGAATACAATGTAACTTTGTACACGTTTTATTTGACGTGTATTATTCAATTATCATGTAATATCATTTGCATTAGCCTCAATTTCAACTTAAAACTAATGATTTTCGAGAAAATTTTGGACTGTACAAATAATACTGTTACTAACTGTATATGTTCAAAGACAGTGACAAACTTCGTATCATGCAAGAAAATAATCCTGAACTCAACCTTTCCACCTATAAGCACCAGGTAAAAAGAGGAGAAACTGTGTTAGTATTACACCCTTTAAAGTGAAATAAAAAGTCAAAGATTCTTTTCAATAAACAAACAATAACAAAGATGGAGGGTAAAAACCTGGTGTTTGTTACTTGAGTGCATTGCGGTGTCACGTAAATCAATTGCAGTGAACACCGGGAACTTGGACCCACTCAGTTTTCTCACGCTGACAGTTTGAAAATTCATACATTAGTTCCGACTTCGATTATGAAGATAGCTTTCAATTCATTTCTCGTTCCATTAGTGGCAAAGTAGCAAAGCTCACTGAAAGAAAGGACATTAAAAATACATAAACTCGTAAATAATAGTATAACTTTAATTGTATTCGTTATTATTTATATACATACAGATATTATATACAATTTTTACAAAGTTTCGTACATACTATATCTCTCCTTAAAATGACTTACAATCTTTTTACAATATACACAAAACAAAAATAAATATCAATTTCTATATTTCATGTACACATATATACAATATTACTCTTAAAATGAACCGTCTCAAAATGCCTCTCATTCATACGAGTATTTCAACGAACCACAGTATATGGTAACATTATTTTTTTTCTCCCGCACAGTGATTATGGTGAGTGTTAAATCTTGAAATTATTAATAGAATGCAATTTTATTTGCTTGTCACCCACATTTGCTTGAAGGCCATTGCGCAATTTTGTACAAAATAGTAGTAATGGTCTGTTGATTTACAACGTTTTCAAGAGAAGATACTCGCATTTCTGTTCAAGTAATGAAAATATTCCAAACATAAATCGCATTGAAAGTTCAAATTTCGCTAGGTTAACATATATTTGTATACTAGGGCTTTCAAATTATATTTAAAAAAAATATTAATTTGGAAGAAAAATAATGTGGCCATACAATTTCATTTCAGTTAATGCAATTTTAATATAATTTCAATTCAAACAGTTTTATTTCAGTTAATTAGAAAATTATTTTAATATTTAACCTTCTCAGAAGGCTAAAGAAAAATGCACAAGACAAAGTTTGGGAAGATTTATGCTGAGAGCAGGCTGAACATCGATTCTCATTTCCGTCATCTACGTCTAATACCGTTTTAGAGACGACTCGGAGCGTGGAGATGTATAAAAAGAAAACGAGAATTTTAAATTCATAACGGTCCTGAGACTTGGACATCATTCCACGAAGAAAAACAATCTCTAAAGCATACCTGTCATTTGTATTTATGAAATATAGATTTATTGCCTTCATGATTTATTGACGTTCTCGATTCTTCGTATCACAAAAACCAACCTTACGGAATACTTGTATAAAATTTCTGTTCAAAGGACAAGCGGGCGTTTTTCCTTCGTAAAGAATGTGACTATCATCTAACATCATCGTAAGACCCGGACAGTTGTTTATAGACGGTTATGTCTGACATTTGAAAATTTCGTCTACTCTATAGCACTTTCCCATACACATATTTCGTTAACGATTTTCTTTGGCTTTCTCAGTACGGTAATACAATTTAATTAATGTTGGTGGATTTTGTGAGGCAATCAATGAAATGGACAACGATTTTTCGTCCCTACATAGTGCTTTAGAGAGCTATTACTAAGAAATAAGTTAAGCCATCACTAAATTGTAAATAAATTACAACTAACACACTATTCGAATATCACAGAATATTAATATTAAGTTTAGTGGAAAAGAAAATGAAAGGAGGACAAGGTGACCAGATTATCAACTTGTATTCGCATAAATATTTTTAGCCATTTAACCATTGGCAGATTAAGAAAAATAAGTTTCACTTGTGTAATTTGCAATTATCTTCAGTTTGACGATATAATTTCATTACAATTATACATACCTGGTGCATATTTAATAAGGAACTCTGTTTATTGTGTAACTTAATCAACATATACTCATTTTGTATAAAAACATGACCTAATACTAACAAACATTCGTCTTTTTATTGGGTCAACTAAGCACTGGTTACGGATAAGATTTTATTCATTTAACTATTGTGAACGAAATATTCTGAGCAAGCATAAAATATTCGACGACTTGTAACTTGCAGTTCTCGACAGACAAGTCAGCCAACTCAAGGAGTGAGTCCGGTATTTCAAAGGAAAAGACATATCAACTCGAACCCCCTAAAACATTTTGAAATATTAAATAAAATGTTAGCTTGAAGCAAAGAAAATTTAATACTTTTGCTATTATGATATGAATGTACGGTCACTGTTACTCCATAGCCTAATGGGCCCTTGGTTCGATGCCTCCCCTCCATCTGGATCCGCCATTTGCGAACTCCGGCCTTCGCAGCTGCACGTTAGCTGCTCGAACAGTCCGCACGAACACGCGGCGTGTCCGGAGGCCACAGCTCCAGCCGAAGCCAGCTGCCGGCGGGCACCGGGGTCCTATATTTCCACGGCGGACAGCGCGCCGTGGCGACCGATGCCGTGCCAACGGACTACACGGTCGATTCTCGAACCGGACAACTCGCCCGCGGACGACCGTTGCCCTTGTCCCTCCAGAAAGAGAGAGACAGAGATAAAGATAGAGATTTGACCACAAGCAGTCAAATGTCCTGCGAGCCATTAGTGTTGGACATATTGTTTTTAAAAGGTTTTTATTTAAATATTTACCAAATATACGCTAGCTGAAGCACATCTCGTACATCAGTGACGGAGTGAATTTCATTGCTCCGCTAAAATGAAAACGTTAGTTTAAAAAAAAAAGATAAATATATTCGGGTGTTTTCTCAGTCACTGACAAATTTGACGGATTGGAATGTTTTGAACAATGTTGGGGGGGGGGGGAACTCACATTTGAACAGTAATTACAAAATGGATTCTATGTTGTTAACATTCTTCAGAAAGGGAACAGCAACAACATTCCAAATAAATTATGCCAGTCAGTGGTTATCACTTAACGTGCTTCGCCTGAAGGAATACATTTGCAACTGCAAGAAAGGGGAAAAAGCAATGCAAACTCGCAAACGAAATGGTGACTTAAAAATTTCAAATACGGTAAGGGAGAACTCTTACACTCGCACATCTCAAATACTTCTAGGACCCGTAAAAAGACTTAGCTCCGCCAGTCCAAGTGATTGACGAAGCTACGGCCTTCGGAATAAACACAAAGTAATCTTTAATCAAACCAACGCATTTTATGCCAAGATTTTTTGTAGTCGAAAAGACAGTCAGGAGGAGACGGAAAACGACTGACAATCAAGTTATCGCTGAGGAGTGTCATTGGCGTGACATAAATTATATTTAATGCCCCCTCTCTTGTAAGCTGCGCACAACTAAGTTACTGAATTGCGTAAGACACAATTTCCAACATTTAAATTACGTGGAGTAACCGTTTTTTGTATTATAAATATCACTGCATGTATTTATTTAAACACACCGATGTAAGTATGATAATTTCAATTTAACTTTTTGGAAATGAATTTTTTATATTATATTAGGATTTACTCAGATATACACTCCTCAAATTTAAACTTCGCAAAAAAAAAAAACTATATAGTTTTGGAATTAAGTACATGTGTGAAAAAATTGCAATAGAAGTTTATGTATCACAAATTCATTTCACTAATTGAATTTAATATTATTATTTACGAAATTTCACCTTACTCTAACAAAATAAATCGTGTAACAAGCAAATAAGTTCGTTCGAAAGATGCTTCAAATGAAAACGATAGTCTAGGCTAATTACACTGAAAAAGAAAAAAAAACTTTTTATTGACGAAAAAACACAAAAAAGATTTTTCTTATGTATTTTTACGTACACTTTTAATTTTCGTCAAGGATAACGGGAGAAGATATTTCACCGTGCGGTTCTTTCCCTAGTTGCTGTGATTGTTTACCACTGACTGCACTGCCACTGCCTGCAATTTTGTGCTTCCCTAGTTGCTGTGATGTTTACCACTTGCTGCATAGCTAATCACTACAAGGTTATTACAAAACTATAGTTCACTCTTGCAGGGAAATCCCTGCAAAGTTACACCTTAATTATAGGCTTTTTGGCGGGCTCAACGATAAATGCAGTTGCTACATGAAAATGCAAGATTATTGGTAGGAGCAAATGTGTTCTGATATAGAGAGTATCGTAAGTGCAGTCGACACAAAATAATCTTCCTACTTAGCAAAGAAACTGAACTGAGAATACTATGTACTTTTCTCTTAAGATTGGTTTACGAAGTAAAAGCAGTTTTAGAAAGTAATATAAGAGAGTAGACATTTGATGATCTTCATTTCTTTTCGAAGAGAAAGCAGTCTGCTTCAAAAGAGTAAGGAATCTAGGAGAAGCAAAGAATACCAGAAACATGGCAACAGGTTAAGAGGTAGTAGTTTTAAAGTAATTTGGGTAACTGAATCTAGTTTGATTTCGTTTTTACACAAAAATCGTCCATAAACTTAAATTATTTTTTATTAATCGTTGTCCATTACGAAACTATTTTGATGTGAAATTGATGATGCAAAATTAAGAGTAATAGTTTTAATTAAAAACGTATTTCAAATTGGATCTTTTTCATTACATTCAATATTTAGAAAAAATATTTAAGGATATACGAATTTCCTCAATAATTATACCATTTGCAATAAAAAGTTTTGAGCCTGCCACTACCTTCGGGAAAACCTACATTCGAACCTGTTCAGCGCTACCCGTAAGATCGTGACAAAGAGACTGGCTTTGCAATGACCTCTACGGGCAACCTTATAATTAGCATCGAGAACAGGAATGCGAGCTTCTTGTTAGAGGACGTAGTGCGGGTGGCAAATGAATAAACATTAAGCGGACGGATTATCGGAAAGAGAAATGTTAAGTTGGAGTAATTGAAATGACTTAATGCTCTCTGCTGTAATTGGGCCAGGATCTACAAGCTAGCTGGAGAATGATACAGATCCCGTTGGTATGCAGTTCCTTTCTCTTTCATTGCTGACTATCAATTGGGCAGGTTAAAGAATGTGACGGTGTGCTGTAGGTCTACGAGAACAGCGTTCTTGACATTCTTGTAGAGGCGGACGTCGGTCGGGTTGTTTCATGAAGTCCACTAAATGGAGAACTGCTTTCGCAACTGGCGTCGGGATTTTCCAGAACGCAGATGGATGCACATTGGCGTAGTATATTAATTTACTTGCTGCTAAGAATCTGCTCATTTGCTTTCGCACTTGGATGCGAAGAAGTGTTTCGTCAACTAGTGGCTGACATCACCGGCAGTTTCACTGTTATGGAGATTGTCGATCGCGACTGCTTTCAAAGATCAGGAATCGCGATGTTACGTTATCCACTTCCGACAAAGGCATACGCACAAGAGACATCCATCAATTGAACATTCCCATTATCATTTTTGCATTTGGATAATCTGTCCAATTACCTCAGCTGGCATGCAAGTCAAAAGTACTTTGCGCAACACCAAAACAATTTTGTTTCTTTAACTCGCTACAATTTCATCACTAGAAAAAACGTTCATTACGTGACTCTTCCTCAGTCATTTTGCACCGTCACATACAGTAAACATAAGTCAAAAACATATAGTTGGGTAGTTTTCTTTAATTGTTTTTGAAACAGTATCAATACGCAGCAATAATATGAAATGAACTTACGGTTATGTACATTTATGACTACTGTGATTGAAAGTAACCTTGATTTATCACATTCTCTCCTACTGATGCTGTACTTGTTCACACGACGTTCTGATTGTCTCAATGCACTAACATCACAAATGCAATTAGTGTATTTGAGCATTTACTAAAAGCGGCATAAGAAATGTTATGCGCGGTAAATATCCCATTAAAAAACTCAACGCACGTGTAACGTTTGCACACGTCGAAAATAACTTAATCTTCATCACCTCCCATTCCGTTCGCACGTTCACGAGAATCGTCACCCACACGTACAGCATTTGATTACTGTGTCCAAAAGCAGAATGACGAACACTTCTAACAACTTCACGAAAAGTTAGCCGTCCTTTGAGCGCGATCATTTGTCCGTTTATCGACAGCCGCAACCGATCACCGCCATGTCCTGGTAGTTCTTGAGCACCACCTTGTCTTCGTCGTCGAGGAACAGCAGCGAGATGGACGACAGCTGCGTGGGCACGCAGCACGGGCGCGGGGCGGCCGACGGGTTGAGCGAGTGCACCAGCGTCTGCACCACCGCGTGGTTGGTGGTGTTCATGTGCGCGGGCAGCGGGAACGGGCACTCCCCTTGGCAGTAGAAGGCGTCGTACCTGCGACAAAGATTCAGTGGTATTCAGATTTGGTTTTTGTTATATTTATTGTTGCCATGTCCGTTATACAGTGAAGTGAAGTGTAGTGTAGTGAAAGGGAAGGGAGTGTAGTGTAGTGAAGGGTAGTGCAGTGTAGTGTAGCGAAGTGCAGTGTTAGTTAAACTAGAAGTCAATTTAGAGATAACTAGAAATTAATTGGAACCAGGATATCATCCTCTAATTCTAATTGTTAACATGTTTTCCACCGAGCATTAGCTCAAAGCGAACTGTAATAAATCTATCTATCTATCTATCTATCTATCTATCTATCTATCTATCTATCTATCTATCTATCTATCTATCTAAAAGATTGAAGTTTGGTTTAAACTTTTTTTCTAAAGCTTTTATCCAGCCGGTTACCCTTTACGACCAGATGGGATGCATATTCGACCATACACTAGATACCAACACACTCGCGCATTCCAATGAACTGGGGCAGGAGAACGCGAGGTCCTCAGCGACAACACATACATGAGAGACGGGATTCGAATCACGCCTAAGGCGGGACTCGAATCTGCGACCCTTCCCACCGAGGCACTGAGTCGGTTCATGCTCTGCCACCTCAACCATTCAGGTCAGCGCCTTAAACTTAGAGGAATAACTTCATATTGATGTGTAGTTTACTAGTGTGTAGTAAACTAATAAAAAATTGTAGTCTTAGCCCTGAACCTGCTCCCGTTCACGTATCGGCTTCTGACGTCATGAGATCCGTGAACAAAAGCGAAGATAGACAACCGAAAATCCTCGGGGGCAACAGGGCTATCCGTTGTTTGAATGTGCGTTGAAGTACTTCATGTTCACTTTCGTAAGAATGAACTCTTCGTGCGTGCAAAGTTTGTTTCAGTAAAAAGAGAGCATTTGACATTTTTTCAAGGACACAATACTGTGCACAAAGAAAGGTGGAGTTACAATAACCATGCTGTGAATATTGGTTTCAATGTAAAGAGTTTGTAGATATATTCGAAATGCAAAAGACATCAAGAATTCTTTTAAAACTATTTTATATTTCTCAATTAAAACACCATCGATAACTTCATTTTCAATCCACTCTTCATCCAATTCTGTAAATTCAATTTCTATTTTATTTCCCTCATAAACAATTTGGCAATAAAGAATTTCGGCTTAAAACGTGTTAAGCAAGTCAATGTTGTTTTATGTTTACCGGGGAAGCAGAAGGACGGAGCTTCGTCACAAACTTGGACCCGCCTAGAAAAGCGTCAACTGAGCCTTCAAAGTATAATTAAAAGAGGAACAATAAGTAATATAATTAATAAAATTAATTAGTTAAACAAATTAAATTAATAGTTGTAAAATGAGCTATCCCTCGCTCCATGTTTATGAGTCGTCGTTTTCTTAAAGGGATTGTGCTGTCGTTGTCCATGATCTCTCGACAGTAAGTCGGGTCCTTCACGTGAGACTCAATAAAGGATAAGGGTTCAAATATGTTTTAAAATTTATAGACAAACGCATTATCAATTAATTAATCAAACTCCAATATTATAATAATTAATCAAACACTAATATTACAATAGAATAATTATACATTGTTCATTGGTTATTTATCACACAAATGCTGTTAACAATGTTTTGCTGAGTTAATGCTAATTATACTGTTTGCGTTCTGGCAGTAAAATGTTTGACTTAATGAACGATCTATTCCATTTGTTTTATAATGTTGTTTAAAATGTGCAGTTCAACACTGTGTATGCAAATATACGCCTTAATAAATTTATCTTTTACGTATTAAAGAAAAAAATTTAGAAAAGATTGAGAATATGGAGGAAATGCATTAGGTTTCATTTGATATCTATTGCAAAGGGTAATGAGATGACAGATTTAACTTCAACCAGATTTTTTCAAAACCTGTTTTTAGACTTGAGTAAGTTTCACTAGTATAGCAATGATTTTATTAGAGCTAAACATTTTATTAGAGTCGGACACAATGACACTCAGTTCCGATCATTTTCGGTGAGAGCCGCGGTGAGGCCAGTGCGTGAAGACCGCTATGTCCGAGAATGCTGATTCCGGGGCTGCCAATACCGATACTATACTTCGATTCTTTTAAAGTGACCGATGACATTTGGACATTGTGACATCTCCTGCCTAATAAAATTAATGTTTTTAACAGTGGTAATCACATTTCTGAGGCCTTGAGTCCCGTTGAGAAGGACGTTTGTGAATTAAAAAGATTAATTTATTAAGGCAAGAGGTGTAACAATGATCTCATGTCATCGGCCACTAAAAAAATCGCAGCATAGATCTCTTATCCGTGCGCCCTCCGCATCGTTAGACGGAAATGCAAAGATGGACCACGAATTCTGGAGGCGTCTCAACACCGTTTGTCGTTCAAGCATTTTTACTATACGTCTTAAAAACATCATTTATTTTACTTGTAAAGGAGAGGTAACTAAAATGTGTGTACAAGATAGTGTCGTGCTTTACGACGAATAATAAATAAAAATTCTATCGCAAAAGGCATGATCCAATCTTCTGAATAGATGTGCAATTGAAACTGCGCTCGGAAGTAATTTTTTTTATATCAGCTTAAAATTACTTTCTACTATTTAAAAATTTGATTAAAATTAATCTATATCTCATGCAAATCGATCACTCGGTTTGTTCGGTTCAGCTATACCGAAGTTATTCCCAGTGGCCGCCGAGTGTGCTACTAACTGCATATTTCTATGATGCATCATCACGTAGGTGGCATTAATCTGTATATATAATATTATATATTTTTAATAATGTACTTTTATACACACACATCAATGGTTGATGAGCAGTTCTAGTAGGAGAAATGCGGATCAAGATGATGTAGCAATAAGCGAATTTAACGCACACTATGTCACTATAGTTCGGAACGTTTTCCATTTCGACCAAAACGCTATGAGAAAACTCTTCCTCGGCTTCACCACGTATTAGTATTGAGACTGCGATCGACTGCTGTACGCTTTGCTGAGCAAAGGGCTCTGGTAAACCATTCATTTAAACTCTGGACGTTTGATCAGAGAGAAGCGGTTATTCAATCGGGAGCTTCAATATCAAAAATCTAAGTGGTAACGAAGCTCTTGGCTGGTTAATCGTATCCAGTCTAATCAAACGTCTTCTGATGTATGTTTATTTACTTATTTGACATATTAGGGCAGGATTAATCCGACTTTTGTCAGTTAGAGGTTTTCCCAGGGGTGGGCCCTGTTTTTATTTAGTATCCACACTTAGGGGAAAGGTCACATGTGGCGAACATGGCGTAGCCCCTGTTGTTACTACACGCAAATAAACATTCCTTTCACTGTGTCTAGCATACTTGGCCTGTATGAGCTTTTTTTACTCACACAGCTATGCAATCTGAGAGGATTACAAGGAAAAGCTACAGCTCTATTTTTGCCCCAACTGGGAATCGAATCCGGTAATGCACCATGGAAAGCTAGCACGCTGACCAAAAACCACCTGAGAGGCTTACGTCAATAAATCAATCAATCAATCAATCACCGATGCTTCATTTTACATGGCGTGGCCCAAGCCATCAAAACTGTTCTTCCGTCCGACCACGCAAATTTCATTACGCTCCTTTCGCCATCTAGCAGAAAAAGAAGGTAATACTCGAGCGGTGAAACAGGCAATTTGGATTTACCTCAGAGGCTTCTTTTAGGTTTGAGGTTTTCTATATGCAGTAAATTTGTAGCATGGGACAGCCGGATTCAACTCCCTTCGGAAGGAAGGCGTACGAAGGGATTTTTTTCGTCCGAAATCATTATAATCAAGGCAACGGCACCGGTAGTTGACACGTCACCAATAGTTGATACTTCCAAATACACAACAAGGCATTCAACTCAAAATTATTTCCAGACTATAATGATAGTTACTGGTATACAAAGCAAACGGCTCCACTATATAGAAATCGTATAAAGCAGTAATTTTAAGGTATACTTGGGGTTTTTCTTTCTTGGCGCATGAGGACCTATCTTCACGATGGAATATTTCACGGCATTTCGCATCTTTCTTTGTCGTGTCGCTAGGAGTCGCATGATCGCCAGTACTGCTCGATATGGTCGCGATATTGCGACTCCTAGTGGCACGACAGAGAAAGACGCGGAATACCGTGAAACATACCATCGTGAAGACAAGCCCTTACACGCCAAGAAATAAAAACCCAAGAATATAGTGCGATTTTTCTAACTCTGTCCCTCAAACCCCTAGGGCCACGATGGAATATAACACGGCATACGCGTCTTTTTCGGTCGTACCGCTAGACGTCGCATGATCGCAAGCACTGCTTGATACGGTCGCGATCATGCGATACCTCGCGGCACGACTGAGAACGTCGCGAAATAGCATGACATGTTCCATCGTGAAGACGGGACTTGAGAGGCAAAGTTAGAAAATTCGCAGTGTAGTTGTTTGCTTACTTATAAGCTTTATAGTTCAAAGTGTCATCAACTGATGACTTGTCACCTACCAGTGCCTTCATCGCAAATCGAAATACAACGGTTCTTACCCTTGCGGCGCGACGATCCAGTCGCTCCAGCCGACGTCGGCAAAATCGACGTAGAGCGGGCGCCGGCGGCAGGTGTCGCGCGGGGCGGGCTTGAAGCGGTGGCCGGAACCTCGCTTGGAGCGGCCGGCGCCGCCTCCGCCCTTGCGACCTCCGCCGCCGCCGCCGCCTCCGTGCCGTGGGGTGCGCGCGCGGGCGTTGCGGCCGTCGTCCGTGTAGGTGAGCAGCAGCGGGCGCACGCGCAGCCAGTCCGCGTGCGCCTCGCCCGCCGCGCGCCGCAGCCGCACGCGCGCGCCCGCGCCGCCCTCCGTCGCCGGCGCCTCCGCCTCCGCCAGCGTCACCTGCCAAGCACACCCACCGCACGCTCACGCTTTGTTCCGCCACCCAGGGAAATCTGTGTTACTATTAGAGGACACGGCAATACTTAGCCATTGACTGTACTTGGGTTTTTATTTCGTGGCGCGTGGCGGCGTGTCATCACGATGGAATATCTCACGGTTATTTCGCGTCGTTCTCGGTTGCGCCGCTAGGAGTCGCATGATCGCCAGTACTGCTCAATACAGTCACGACCAGGCGACTCCTAGTGGCACGATCGTGGACGACACGAAATACCGTGAAATATTCCATCGCGATGATGCGCCCCCACGCGCCAAGAAATAAAACCCCAATTATATGTGTGCATAAGGTGTATTACACATCGCACACTGCCGGTCAGTCACGTGAGATGTGGCCAAGTGCATTAACTGATGCACTGAGCAGTGCCTCTGACCAGGAGGTCCTAGGTTCGAGTCCCGACGGCAGCAGGCTTTTCGACCCTAGCTTGTCAGCTGGGTCGCGTTCTGTCGCTGTCTGGAGGAGAATTCTAGCGGCCGGCTGCACTGATCGGTAGTTTTCTGTGGTTTCTCTGATCAACACCACGCGAATGCCGGAGCAGTACCCTAACAAACGGGCCACGGACCGCGTGAGATCTTTCCTTCGTCTTCCTTGTCCTATCCTCACCACTTTACACACACAAACACATACGCACGCACACACACACACTAACATCCACTACATAACCACACATGCCGGGAGACCGTTCGGGGGCTTTGTGCTTGTCCCGGCTGGAGCGGTGCCCCGCTGTGGGCGATACCTGGTTTCTGGGTACTGCTGTTGTTGTGATCTGATGCACGTATGCCATCCAACCACGTGTCTACCGCCCGAGTACGTGACAACATCTCTCTACCCCAAACCCAGCTGTAAAGTGCACCAGGAAAGGCTCTCCACACTCAGCCGAATCAGGGCTCCCTATTGAAAATTGATTGTTGAGTTTTTCTTTCTTTCTGGGGTTTTTTACAGCACCATGGGATGCCGTTTTCGACTATCCGTGCCGGGTAGCCACTATGTTCTCGGTCTCTAATCAGCAGACTCACAAGGTCTTCCGCGACAACGTACACATACATGAAAGACATGGGACAAACAACCACATCCACTGCGGGTCTCTGATGAGATGAAGATGTCACTGAATGAAGTCGTCGACGGTATCACCCGATATTGTTGTGGTCCCCTTGCGCACTGGACAGTTGAAGGAGGTTACTAGGTACATGTTTTCTTGACATGTATAGTGATCAGTTGATTTTACGAAGTAAGTATTGTGTGGGAATAAACTCCTGTTCTTGTTCACGATATACATCTTTCATTTATACTAAACAAACAGACTCAAACTGACGACCCTCCTTCAGACAGAGGCACTGAGTCGGCACACGCTCTAGCCAACTCGGCCATTCAGGTTGACCGACTTGTCTCATGTATCTGTGAACTATTTTTATATATTAGAAATATAAGGCACAATTTTACCAAAATCGTGATGTTAACATTTAAAAATTGTGGCAGGCTTGGCTAATGTGATTTATCTTGACTTTCCGCCAAGATCTTCACTAAGAAAATAGAATCTACACGTTTCAAGAACGTTATAATAGATGGAATTAACGTTTTTTTTTCTATGTAAAACGGAAGTAGTATATTGAACTCATTCTGATTACGTTTACAGTATTAAATAAACAATCATGTTGGTATAGCAAACTAAATATCTGTTTGCGTCACTTTCCACCAACTGCCTGTTTGCAGCATACAGGAATCGGTCGACCGCGAACAAGTATTTGCCCCAACACAGTGGCGGATCCAAGACTTTTCGTTTGTTACCTTCCGTTATTTGGCAAAATTGATTTAAATAATTATACATGTTAGAATTATGTAATTAATATTAATATAACTTTTGATGGTGTAGATACCTTTTTTAATAACGAATAAAAGAAGGGTATTGTCTGGTATCAAATACGTATTGTACTTAAGATCTTTTCGATAGCCATGTCGTGTGCTTAAGATCTTTTCGATAGATGATAGCCATGGTATCGAAAAGATCTTAAGTACAATACATATTTGGTACCAGACAACACCCGTCTTTTATTCAGAATTATGTAATTATTTCAAAAATATTATTGTATAATATCATATATACACTACAAAAATAATATACAAATGTTTATTATTTAACAAAAATCTATTGTGACCCCCTCCGAAGGATCCGCCCCTGCCCCAACATTCCCTCCAAGTCATCCGCCCTCACCTCCACCAGCAGCCCGTGGTTGCCTCGCGGCGTCTCGCGCCACCTCTTCACCGCGGGCAGCACGTCCAGCTCCAACACGGCCTCGGCCGCCACCTCATTCTCCTCCGCGTCGCCGCTCGGGGCGTCCGCGCGTCTCCGCCGGCGCCGGCGGCGGGCGTCCGCGTCCGCGGGCGGGGGCGGGGGCGGCAGCAGGCGCGTGTCGAGCAGGCGCAGCAGCGGCGCCGAGTCGCGTCGCGCCGGCCGCACCACGTCGTGCACCAGCACGCGGCGCGCCTCCCCGGGCCCGTCGCCCGAGCGGTGGCGCACCGCCAGCCGCAGCTCCGCCGCCGTCAGCGCCTCCGTCGCCGGGATGGACGACACGTCGAAGCGCAGCCGGAAGCGGTGCTCGCTCGCGGAGGCGCCGTCCGCGTCGCGCTCTGCCAAACACACACACACACACACACACGACACGTCAGTGGCAGTTCACAAACGCGTTAAGGTGGCTCCGCGCATGCGGCATTCGCCGACCAGCGAGCTACTGCTCGCACGATCCCCAACAGCTGATGTGTTTGGCGGATGTTCGCTCCCTTTGATGTGTCCAAAAGTCCGACACCATCACTAAAGCTCCTAAAAATTCGCAGTTACATATTGAACTTGGCATTACACCCTTCCCCGTCCTCTTCTCCCTCTTAGCCGCAAAATTCTATCCCAAAACATTAAAGATCCCTTCCGCCATTCACTTTCATTTAGGGAAGCAAAACCCTCATCGCAAAAGATTAAAAAGAAAGCTACCAAGAGAAATTTTCGATACCCCATAGACTAGAACTGATGAGCCTTTTCTCATGATAAATCATTGAAGCACGATATTGTATAATATATAAAACTAGAATATTATCTAAGTATATATCCATTTCTATTATATTTATCTTATGCGGCTGCAGAGAGCCATTGGCCAAGCTAGAATAAATAAAAATAAAAAGTCCGACACGGGGTGGATAAGGCGAGCGCCGAATGCTCGTCACTCGTCAAATAGCAAGCGACCCATCCACACTACTCGGGATTCGGCGAGCGGTTGCTCTTTGTTCGCCGAATAGCGAATATGTGGAGCCACCGTTATGTAGAGAGATTTCTGTAAGAAGGGACCAGTTTGACAGGTCGCGAAACAAAACGTCATGTCAGACGACGGCATAGTAAGAGCAAGTGTTGAAGTCATTTACTTGGACATAGTTTGCAGTTTTATTGCCAACAGTAGCCAAGCAGTAGCAGTCAAAGCGGTTCCTTCTTACAGTAATCTCTGTATAACTAGGGGGTGGATTTTAATGAAATGTCATTTTTTTTTTCATTTTTACTTTAAAACAATGCCGTATAGTACAGAAATTAATATTACGAGAAAACGAAATTACCCATTTTCATAAGTATTTTTTTTGCCTTTTTCATAGATTTCAACCGACAAGTCATTTTGTAATTTCTTTACGTCATTTTTAATGCATTTTTAGCTGATGTCATCGACTTTGATATCATTTTAATAGTTCTTGCTTCAAACAATATTTACGAGATGCAACAAATGTTCACCACAGAATTTCATAGTAGCCTATTAATTTATTCGCTCATATATTGTAATGTCAGCCGATGTGTGTTATATGTAATCTAAGGTTTCTGTGAGGCCTGTCGACGCCATTGCCAGTTGGTCCATTTTCGTGATAAATAAAGGCAGGTTTTCTTGTTCAGTGCAATGCAAAAGTTTGCAAGCTAAGTTTACTTGAACTAAAGGAGTAACATATCCAACAGCTTGAGTTGTTCATCTTAAGTGGTTTTGATCTATTTTTTACCTCATTTTCCTTTGTTTTTAGAGTATTTTAAAAACATTTTAAGAGCCTTTTATTGACCATTTTTGGTAATGTTTTGGGTCATCAAAATCCGCTCCATAATTATAACCATGGGCGTAAGCAAAGGGGGAGCAAGGGGATGGGAAACTCCCGTGAAAATTTTCAAAGGGGCCCCGTAGACATTTGCAATAAAATATTTTAATTCCATAATTCTGTCCAATGATTGATTAGTGATTTTTGGCGCGTCAAGTGCTAATGTCGTTAGTCCGATAAGTGTAATGTGTGCTTTTTATTGGTTGGGTGGTGGTGGTGATCTTCTCCTGCTGAATGGTGAGATCCGGCACCGACCTTCTCGTCGTCTTTCGGGGTTTTCCCCAACCAGGAATCTCCCACCGGCAGGGCTGGTCCGGCACCGACTGGTCTCACGGGGGACCAGCACCGACTGGTCTCCTGGCATGTGCGATAGTGTAATATTTGTAAATGTGTGTGTAAGTAAGGGGTGAGGATAGGACAAGTAGGAGGAAGGAAAGATCGCGCGCGGTCCGTGGCCCGATTGTTAGGATACAGCTCCCGCGTTTGTTAGGGTTACGCTGGCAGGGTTGCACTGGCACGCTCCTGGTGTTGATCGTAGAAACCACAGAAAACTACCGACTCTCACAGAATTCTAGCCGGCTAGAATTCTCCTCCAGACAACCGCTCTCTCGACCGTTGATCTCGATCCAGCTGTCTACCCAATGTCGAAAATCCCGCTCCATTGGGACTCGAACCCTAGAACCTCCCGATCAGACTGCAGTAACATCAGTTGATGCCCCGAACTTCCGAAGACGGTGGAATTTCCCTTGAGAATTAGCGAGTGTAATCACGTGACTACTATGCAACACTAAGTCAGATGATCACTCCTTATGGTGTTTATTCCCAACCTATGAAATTATCTTTTTTACGATGTTAATATATCTATATCTAAATTATTTGTGTTCTCCAAAAATTCTCAAATCAATGATACACACTTTGCTAAGTGATGTTATAGTTGTAAAGTAGTAACTAAATATACATATTGTCTATTGGTCTCAGAGAACACAAGTACGAAAATATTATGTCTGTCAGACAGTGGATGAGGTGAAGTAAGGGATATATAACGCAACGTATGATTATAAATATATTATAATTACATGATCATTCAAAATGCAAATATTTACATATCTATGTAATACTAATTGTCTTTGACTCAAAATAATACATTTAAAAAATAATTAGTAGTTGATGGTTTTTCCAAAATTGTGTTTGGATCCCCAATCAGATCTCAATAATATGATGCATAATTCTAATTTTCTCCGAATCACATTCTAACTAGAAACAAAACCCTGATCGTGCATATTCACGTATTCCGGAAGCAAGTATGCAGATTCACGTGCAGTTTCCAAATAAACTCTCGCGCGTGAATAAATTATACTACACCCACTCTCCGTTAGCGATTCAAAAGACTCGTGTCAGCTTAGCCGTCTGCAGAGGTGACCTAGAGAAAAGCCGATTAAGAAAAAGATCGTGCAGCGAAGCAGACGTGATTCCAGACCCGTTCCGTGACGTCACGTTTTGCACGCGTAAATCTTCCGTCGCGTTTCGAGTTTCCGGCAGCAGAGGAGGTCGGAAAAAATTTCCGGTGAGCTTCGCCAACTGTTAATGAATCAGCGACATCTACCCAAAATGTGGTGCAATCACGCACGATAAATTTCATCTCCCGGCGCAACTGGGTTTTTTAAACGAATCCACTGGACCGGGACCGGCTTGCCACATTCTGAGGAACGTAATCTATAGCGAGATAACTTGAATTAGAATTGAAAAAAGAAATTTAAATTAAAATTTACTTTACAAAACAATTATATAATATATATATTGTCGTACGTAATATTTGATTTTGTTATTTTATGTTTGCTTCAGTAAAATACCAAATGTTTAAGACGTCACGTTAAATAGTTTTCGGTGTCGCCGCAATGAATGCTCGCAAGAATAGTTAAAATATTATCACCCAAATGGTAAAGAGGTACTTTAACGACATATTTATTACCTATTAATAAGCGTATTTTTCATTCCGAATAAAATAATAGTAATTTAAAATATATTTTTAACGAATCAGTAAGGTATCGATTGAACCTAGAGGTGTAATTTTCAAGAGCTAATAAAATCTATACAGTCTGGAATGATATAGGTAGATTATTGTGAATGAAAACGAGAACCTATGCACGAAGGGTGTGTTTACCATTGTTAAAAGAGAGCACATCTTCCTGTTAGCAAGGATAACGAAACAAAAAATCATGTTTCTAGTTATAATAAAACGTACTACAAAATTCAAGAAAATGTACAAGTGAGCAAACAAATCAAAGAATTACCTATTGTTTGAATTAGTAAATAGTGAAAAGGGATTTTCTGCTCACTAAGGAGTATAAATTTTGATGTTAAGGATAACAAAATTAATAATATTGTTTGTAGTTAGAATGCATAAATCATGGTTAAGTTAATTATCTTCATGAGCTTTTGCTTCAACGTGTTTTGTAGGTTTCAAGAAAATGTACTACAAGAGCCAAAATGTTATCTTCCCAGGATGCCCATTATCCTAAATTCGGGTCTGCGTTTGTGAAGTCTTCCCTCGAGTCTAATGGAAACTTTTCCATATTTGCCGTGACCAGCGACACCATTACAGTGAAGAAAAACTCGCAACTAGATGGTCAAAATTCACAACACATGAGAACTAATTTCTCTTTACGTGAATCTAGAAACAAGTTTTGCCAAAAAACAAACATTTAAACATCACTATGCTTATAGTAGAAACATTTCATGCGGAAACTTGCAAAATTTTTAACTCCGTAGATATTCCTCTAGGTTTAAGTTAACTATTTTTTATGAGTTGCATAATTAATAAAATAAAGCAACATTTGCAGAAATTCCATGCCAGGGCCTAGCCGCAAAATTCCGGGACATAATATTTTCGTACTTGCATATTTTAAAACATAAAGTATTCAGGTTATTATTACCTTTAAAAAGTTAATAAAAGCAAAAGTTTTATTAATATTATTTTATATTTGTGGTCGTTTTGAACGTCCAATGAGATGACTACCCAGAAGAGTGCCACGGTTAAAAATATTAAAAAAGGTGTTTTGAAAAATACTAATCAAATATGCATGTTTTTCTAAGTTATTACATATAGGCTTTTTTCGTTAGAGGTTTCCTACAAGTGTTTTAGTAGTCACGTCGCAGAGTAAGATACTGTTAACAGGTTGGACGCCAACGAAATTTTTGGGTTTTTGGTTTCGTAGTGTCACAGCTATTCTGCTCGCATAGCGCCCGCCCATAGTTGTCGCGTTCGTGCCCGCACAGGAGTCGTTGCAGACATCTGGTGGCATGTTTTTGCAACTTTTAGTGCTATTCAATTGTTATGTTGCTAAATTATACTACTAGAGCGCTCTCGAAGCGCCAAACGGTGGTTATTGAGTATTTTTTCTATAAAAAGAAGCAAAACCGTTCAAACTTTAGCTGCTTAAACCCCGTCAACTTCGATGCAGACCAACCACCGTTTGTTTTACATCGGCCTCTCCCTCCGAATTAACCACAGGTTTATAGCAGCTAAGCACGGTTTTAGATGAAAATTCGAACCGACGCAAGCCATGTGTACACTCTGGCCAGTAATGTACAATGACTTAGCGATCACGGCTAAACCAACATCTGCCATTCAAGAATGAAAAATCTTGCTTATATGTTTCGTTTAGGATGTCTACGTTTACTGAACAACTAAAATTCACAAAGTATTGCAAAAGGATGCAACGGATGCAAGAAATAACATTCATGGCAAAAACAAAAAGTCAATGAGGGTCACATACGACCCTCACACGTTACGATACCAGATCTGTTGAGTACCACTTTTGACCCTCATGGCGTTCAACCTGTTGTCGCCGCCGGAAGTGAAAACATAACTGCTTCTCATTGCAGTTTAAAACTTTGACAATATTTCGGTGGTCGGTAAAGAGTGAAATAATTTAAAATGCTGTTTATCCATACTAGAAGAATAAGCAATATAGATTTTCAAAAAACAACAGCTGTCTCAGCTACCGACAATTTCCGTTTTAGGGCGTCAATACACGCCACTGCAATTCCTCTGACTGGGAGGTCCTAGGTTACGAGTCTCGGCACGATTTTCGACACTAGCTAGATAGCTAAGTCGAATTCAGTCACTGACTGGAGGAGAATTCTAGCGGACGGCTCTGGTCGGTAGTTTTCCGTTGTTTCTCCGATCCTCACCAAGCGAAAGTCGGAGCAGGACCCTGACAAACAGGTCACGGACCGCGCACGATACTTCCTTCCTCTTCCTTGCCCTGTCCCTACGCCGTAAACACATATACTTACATGTACTACAACACATGTCGGAAGCTTGGAGCTTGTTCTAGCTGGGGCGGTGTCCCGATGGTGGGAGATACTAATAAATAAATGAATGAATCATTACAAATTCCCTTTTACTCTCACGTCGTACTTAGTCCGCCGCAGACATACTCTTGACTGACCGATGCGACCATCACTTCTACTGCAATAACCACTTCCTTTACCTGCACTAACATCGCCTCTACCACAGAACCTATTACCGCCGTATACAATGCCTTTCCTTTTACCCAACACCACTATGACCCCACATCACTCCCCTTGTACCACCACACCTACCCTCTGCCCCTCACAACCACTCAATTTCAGCACAACCACAGTCATAATCGGCACCACAATCTTATCCTCCCCTACTCAGCAATTCAAGGCCGTATCACCGTCAGCACTACGGTATCCGCAGACAACGTTACTATGAGAACCTCACCGCAGATCTACTGCGGACCAGCGTTGTGCTCACCTGACCGGTGAAAACTTTCCAGTTTGGACTCTGGTGTGTGGCTGATGATCAAGCGCACAGAATTTCGTCAGATGGCCCCCACGAGGCCCTCTAACCTTTTTGCAACGCAGCCGTGAAAGAACGTTAGGAAATGCGTCCAGTGAATAACATCACATAAGATCTGATCTCTATTTGATATTCGTCACTCTCAAGAAAAGTATCACTTAAAATTTGGTGATGAGAACAATTTTATTCTTAACGGAGCCGTTTTTCGCTGCAAAAGTGAAATTGTTTTACGCGTAATATTGCATGCCTTGTGAACTATTTTCACTACTAAGAATATACTATTTTCTAAACATGTTTGTGTAATACTAAGAGTATAAATGTTTCATTTGACTGAAATTGACGATTATATCTAACATTAAATGAAAAAATGTCTTTTCGAATAAATTTATCAAATGCTATAATGAATTAACCAGTCATCTCCCTGGAAATGGCTCAACGACTATAGAACATTACTTCAAGAGAAGGCAACTTACTCAATAAAGTATAAAACAATGGCATATATTGAGAGATATCACTCGATAAATATGCGTTATTGGTCCTAAAAACCGAAGAACATTTTTCTGTAGAAATGATACCCGGGCCTGTAAATTTTGATAGGTTTCCTTTACAAAATCGCACACTAATGGACAACAAAATGCCCATTTGCATACCTTCACTCCATTTGCGTCAAGTGATTGCAGTGACTCTACTTGGGAGGTCCTAAGGTTCGGGATCCGAGGACGGTAGGATTTTCGACACTAGATGGATAGCTAGATCGAATTCAGCCGCTGTCTGGAGGAGAATACTAGCTGTTATCTTCTCTGATCGGTTGTTTTCCGTGGTTCCTCGGATCTACACCAGGCAAATCCTGGAGCACTACCCTGAAAAACGGGCTACGGACCGCGCGCGATGTTTTCTCCATCCTTGTTGTCATATCCTCATCATTTACACATTCACTTTCAAGTACACAGTACATTGCCGCACATGTCGGGAGACCAGTCGAGAGCTTAGAGCACGCCCGGCTGGGGAGGTTCCCTGCTGGTGGGAGATACTGGTAGGGGAAAATCCCGCAAGTCGACATGTAGGTTGGCGCTGGATCTCACCATCCAGAGGGAGATCACCGTCCCAGGTGGTTTTATCTCCGGCGATAAAAACGTGCACTACACGTACGAGGCCACTAACCATATCAGTTGACTCGCCCGTAATCACTAATCAATCAATCCACAAATATTTATTCGCCTTCGATTTATGAAAATATATTTTACGCGGGCGTGAAGAAAGAACCCACTTTATGCCTCGCGAGATACGCCACTTGACCCAATGCACCTCTTGCCTCGGGTGAGCGTTCGTTCGGACCTCCCCCCCTCCCGGTTCGACAAGCTCTCTGGGCAACGTAATCTGAATACATATGAGGTGACACCGTTAATTTAAACAAATCTTATCGGGGCCAGTTCTCGAAATTTCTGTGTCGTTTTCCTCGTGGACCGCGTCTCCGAAGGCGGGGCTCCACTCTCGCGCCCAAGTTTCTCCTCCGGCGCGCGCGGCGGGCGACGCGGAGGAATTTACTGTCTCCGCCGGGACAAAGCGACGAGGAGAGGAGATGTGAGAGCCCTATAACTAGCATTATACAGCGATTTTTCAAGCGATCGATTGATCGCGATCGTATCAAGCAGTGCCTGCGATCATGCAACTTCTAGCGGCACGGCGGAGAAACACGCGAAATGCCGTTTGATATTCCATTTCGGCCATAGAGGCTTGAGGGGCAGAGTTAGAAAAATTGCACTATAGTTCGTGATAATCACCAGTGACGGATATTGTTTAATTGATCAACTATTTCATGTTCCCGGGTGCGTTAAATGATACGGTCATTGGTACCGTAAGTTTAGTCATGTTTTAACAAGGGAGGTGGCAATATTTTCCCCTCCGCTGATATTGAGGTCCGTCGCCGACCTACATGTCGTCTTGCAATATTTTCACCGTCCAGAAATGTTCCATCAACGATGAACAGCCCCAGCCGGGACGAGCACTATGTCAGGATGGTATCCCGACATGTGTGGTAGTGGAGTGCAGGTGTGTGTGTGTGTGTATAAAGGGAGAGGATTGAACAATGAAGATGAAGGAATCATCGCGCGCATTTCGGGGGCCGTTCATTGGGGTACTGCTCCGGTATTCGCCTGGCATTGATCGGAGAATTGCGCTCGTGAAAAACTGTTCAAAGGGTTGGCTGACTCGGTAGCTTAGTGGTCAGAGCAGCTGGGCCTAAACCAGAAGGCCCGGTTCGAATTCCGGTCGGGCTGACCAATTCTTTGAACAAATTTAATTATTAAAACGCCTTGTTACTTGGTAACATGGTCACAATTTGGATTCTATCAACACCCCCTGGGTACCCCCTACCATATTCTCCGAGCGTATGGCTTCCGACAAGGTGACGGGAATGCTGACAAATAAAAATTACTATCGTTTGTTATAAACTACAAAAAATGTAAATTCATTGACGGTAATTTTCCTTTGGAATGTGAATAGATCAATATGTAATTGTTTTGAATAAACTAATTAATGTTTTAAAAAGTGGTTTGGGAGGGTGGAATGGATCCCATTAGTTCCTTGAATTCACCACTGATAATCACATTCAGAAAGTATGCAACCGAAAAATTGTTATTTTCAACCAGTTTATTCAGATATTCACACTGTGCTTTTGTATCTACACAAACTCAGAAACATGACAAATATCGAAATCCTTATCAGCAAGACAGCGAGGTCAACAACACGATTGACAAGCTTAAGTTCTGAAATTACAAATAATGTCGATAATTCGTAACAGTTTCAAAGTAAACTGAGATGGATTAGGAAAATGGGAGCTGCTTTATCTTCAAACTAACTCTGTTCATCTCTTCCCGTACTCAAATACTCTCAGTAAGTAAGAAAATATACTTGAATGGTAAATATATGTTCAAGAAGACATACATATAACAATGTAATAAATAATTATACTTTTGGAAATAACTCTTTGGACTTTATGAGGAATAGTTTTTTCTATTGCATTAACATTCTTTAATGTAATTTCTTTGTACTACTTGTTTATGTCTGTTGCTATGTATTTTAATATTATTTCTAGGTACTGCCTGGAAAGTGCGGAGTTTAAATACTCAAGTTGTAATTCTATTCAACACGAAAATGGCTCAATTATATCCTGTATTCTTATAAAAGAATGAACATAACCTCTATCCCTATTTGTAAAGATCTATTCTGTTATTTACATTTGTTAAAATGTAACTAATCTAAAAAACTATAAATGCATTTGAAGAATGTTAAAATATCAGTAACTAAATGAATATATTTTACACAAAGTTGATGCTCTGGAATGTTCTCCTTTTGGCATTATTTGTTTTTGGATCGGAGATAGATGCATGGAGTTAATACTAGGGACATAATTTACAATATTTGTCGCAGAATAACTTACAATATTGCCCGAAATTAACAACGGGTATTGCAAATAGCAAAACATGTTACATGAAATCACACTGAGATACCATTGCTGCGTCACTGAATAGGAGTTATTCTTAGTATTAATTAAAAGAAATGATAATATAATTATTTATTTGGGTCTTATTTAACAAACAAGAATAAACAATTAACGATACACTCTGCTAAGATGATTATCAATAAAAGTTCACTTGAACGTTATACTTAGTCAGATAGTGAATTAATTCAATTAAAACTGTGTGTATCAAAGTGAAATATCATTTATTAGGTTCAGTGAATCAATTTTCATGCACTGCTTGAGTTCAACGCAGGAATAAAAAGTGAGAAAGAAAAGGAAGAGAATGAGAAGGAAAAAAGAAAAGTAAGAAGACAAAATTAAAACAAAAAAGAATGAAACAAAGAACAAATTAAGAATTAAGGTGTAAATAGAGGTAAAAAGGTGTGAACGGAAAGTTTGTTCAGAATTTCGTCACCTGTCAATGCAATAAGCAACTTCATAATTTTCGACGATTGATCTATGGCATACTTTTTTCGTTTACCTACGATGACCCCTCAAACACAACGACCGGAGCAACCGTCCACTTCCAGCTTGGCCACTGCTGCCAACCATCCCGTCCGTCGTCCATCCTTCCCTTTGCGCCCAACACCGCGAGTGCCTCAAGAGGCGCACCGCAGGGGCCCCCGAGAGAACTCCAGAGTGCGGTGGGCCGCTTAGACGCGCTCAATAACCGCGGACAAAGCGGCTACCTGCCGGCCACGGCGCGCGCGCGTGCGAATCGTCTGCCGCGTGCCCTGCCCGAAATAAGCACCCCTTCCCCCTCCCCCTCCTCCGCCACCCCCACCCGCCGTGTCCCGGGCGGCGTACCCCGCCACATGCAGCTGTCAACATTCTTACCAAGCTTAACCGCCAAATCTGCCACGGGGGAGGCGATGCGCGCTTCAGATAACGGAAGATTAGGGTCTCGGGGAGGATCCATTTGATACGCGCACGGTCGGCGGGGAGGTATGTCGGCGGTGGCAGTGGCCGCGCCCCGTTCGGGGGTGGACAAAGCGCGAATTGCCCCGCCCGAGAACCTTGGGGAACACCAGGAACTGCACCCGGGCGCGGGAGCGCTGGGGATTGCATCCTCGTGCCAGTGTTAGCTGAATGCGAACTAACGTGCATGATTTTGAGTCACAGTCACTGTCATTTTTTTGAATTGAATTGAATTGCCCTATTTTACATGGCGTGACTCAGGTCATGAGGCGTGCTCCTCCGACTGACCACGCAAATTTCGTTACGCTCCTTTCACCAACTAGCGGCGAAAGAAGGTATT
Source organism: Acheta domesticus (assembly GCA_031308135.1). Taxonomy (NCBI): domain Eukaryota; kingdom Metazoa; phylum Arthropoda; class Insecta; order Orthoptera; family Gryllidae; genus Acheta; species Acheta domesticus. The sequence continues at coordinate 105,217,566 of JAHLJT010003656.1, read as the reverse complement.
CCTTGGGCGACGAAACGGGTGATTTTGAATTTAGCTCAGAGGCGTCATTTAGACCTAAGGATCTTTTACATGCAGTAAATCTACTAACATGGGACAGCCGGGTTTACTTTCCCTCCAAAGGAAGGCGTACGAAGGATTTTTGCGCCCTTAAAAATCGACAGATTCGATTTTGGTGTCACAACTGATTTTTCACCCTTCTCTTTACATATTCAGAAATTGGTTTTGTCCAAAATTTACACCGCTCTACAGAGATTCGTTCTCATATGGACTCGAGGAGTTCGTACTAGGTTAATGGTAGGATTTGTTGCTGCACACAAGGGGGATGTATCCGAGAATAGCCAGCCTAATTTTTTGGAAGTTGGTCTCTGTCGACTTCCGATCTGTCATGTTCTCAGTACCATAGAACTCGAGCCATGTTTCCTGCTGGCGTTCTCTTACTTTTTTCAAAAACGAACTCTGATATTGCAATAGAGTGTAAAGTCAAATGGTGTGCAAAATTTTATATGTCGTAAATATCGTACAAAATGATGTACTCTTTTACGTGCAATATTCGTCAGTTTTCAAAATACTCACAAGTTCAGAAATCTGAATTTGTACCACCGTGTTTTACATTTTTAAAAATAACATTAAAAAATAGAACGTATTACACCACAGAAAAAATATTTTGACAAAATTAATATGCTTTCCGTTGAAAGAAAAATATTATATCTTATTTCTCAATATTTTTTCAAAATATATTTGAGAATCTTTCGAAATGCCTTGTAAAATTCACGAAACGCCGTTTATATTAATAACAGCTTAATTTTCATAGCAGTACTACAGTTCATAACAATATTTTTGCTCAACGTCTGCGAGGACATAACTCAGAAGAAGTGTATGAAACCTTACATCCATTCAGGTTTGTAACGAATTATAACTGTGGTAAAATCGATTTCGTTAGAAATAACCTTGTAGCATGGCCACTCTTTGCGAGGGATACTCTGATTCCAGAAGGGTGACCAAATTGAGACATTTGGGAGAATGTTAGGTTGGGGACTTTGTTCCCCTTGGAGAGGGCTTGTCTGATCAGAAGAGGTCTCGAGTTTTCAGAAGGGACTTGGATGTTACAAATTGGACATGAATAGTTCAAGGCAATTTTTCGGTTTCATTGCAGTTAATGACACATCTTTAAAACCAAGATACCACGACCGATGTTGTATCATCGACTTAAAACCTGCTGAGGAATTGCTTAAGAAATATAAAACAGCTCATGCGATAATTGACAACTTTTAACGGAATACGTGTAATAATTTACTAATAGATGAATAATTGGCAATTCAGAGACATAGTTTTTTTTAAATTTGACTCTTAATATTTTATTTTCTAACTTCTTTATTTTAAGGTGAAGATGTTGACGGCAGTGACATGAGTAAGATCATACATTGAAATAGATATTTTGAATTTTTTGTAATAAATTTAAATGGCGAAAATTGGAAGTAGTTAATTCTTAAATAGATTCCAGAAATTTATGTATCTAAAGACACTTTCCATTTCCGTTCTTTCATTGTATTTCTTCACATAGTTGTATAATAAATATTTGTTCGAACATACTGATACAAACCATGTTTTGTACAAAATTGTTTTAATATATTTGCCTTTACAAAACTTTATCAGAGCTTTCATCATTCCGTAAGTTCATTACACCGTCAATAGCTAACGCAAGTCCACGTAAATCAAGCTAAGAGTCGTCACATTGGGATGGAAAACTATCAGCTGTCCTATTCCCTGTGCGACACTGTCTCTATCGCGAGGGCCTCTGTTTGCCAACTTTCAAACCAGTTCCAGAAACATCTGCCAGATAGTGAGGGCCCCGTTTTTTCGTTGCTAAGACCTTCAGCGTGGATGAGTCAAGTCGTAAAGGAATGTTGAAGATTGCGAAGTGTCTGTCCTCTTTACGTCAATCATTCCAGGAGAAAAAAATGTAACTTTTTGAACCATAAAAGGGATGTAGTCTATTTATTAAAAATGTAACTGGCATTTTCACGTTTTTGCTTAAAAAATAAATCATAATTACAATGTTATTTTTTCTGTAGTAGGAAACCATTTATCACAATAACCGTCCAAATTTTAGCTTGCCGTATAGGACTTTACAAACGTTTTTAGTAAAGAAACATAACATACATGTAAGATGTTTTTGTTCATTATTAGCAAACCATGTTTTCGGTTGTCATTATCATTTCGGTAAAGCCATGTTTTCGGTCATTATTATAATTTCGGGCAGACCATGTTTTCGGTCATTATTAGCATAATATTTCATTATTAAAATGATTTGTGATGCCTTAAATTCATTTTCATGTAACTAATTTAATGTTTTTCTATCTTTTGTTTTTTTGTATGTTTCTTGTAAAGAATGATAAGATTATTAATGTCTTGTCCATTGTTTTAATATTAAGAAAGTTGTGTTATTGGACATTTGCCTGTATAAAGAAAAAATATACTTGACATTCACACACAGTGTGAGTCATTTCATGCAAAAAAACAACAACGACAACAACAGTGTGTTGCTCACGACATTAGCAACAAATGAATCGCCAACCGTAGAAAGCCAATTTGTCAACTTTTATATATTTTTATTGGCGTAGAAGTTTGTGAGTAGGTCACTCCATTGTGTACTGCAGAAAGGAAACTTTACCACTCTACAGCATATGTGTATGTCTTCATACGCAAAAAGAGACAATTTTCTTAAAACAGGTTTCTACAGTTTTATGTTTCTTCTGTAAAAATTATGAAATGCGGGCTAATTGCCTTTTTGCAGTTAGCGATTCAAATAATTCATGCAATTTTTTTGGCCTCAAAAACTTAAATTAGAGTGCGTTTTCTATAATTTTACACTTTCGTTTCTGTCCGTACGACATCAGAACTTTGTACGCATTTCCAACGCTCGCCGTGCTGACAGACTTGGGAGGTCATTAGCGTCATTTGTAAACAGCGAGTGCTTTGCAATTCTGACAGACGGCTGGCGGCTTCTGGCGAGGTCACAATGTCGCGTGAGATACAGATCTGAGGTAATATGCACCCTAATTCTGTCAAATCACAAATTTTCGTTTTTCTTCGCTGATATCCAAAAAAAAAAACATATATTTTTCTTAGGCAATACTTAGATATACGAGTATCATATCCTCAGCCCTTCCACTCACTTTAAGCACAACCATCTGGACATCATAGAAAAAAGAAATCAATAATAAACCTCTGTGCAGTAATGACGCGACTAACTGGGGAGACCGTACTATGAACTAAACTTCGGACATGGTATAAGTTTTACGTAATGCTTACTTCCACGCAGAGAAGAACCTTTAGCTTTTCCACAGGAGCGTGCCTAATGGGCGACAAAAGAGTGGTTCAGAACGCGAATTTTCTACGCGTCCAAAAATATCTTCCCTTCCGCAACCTTGGGCACTTGCGGGAAAGTGAATGGAACAGGAAGAAAGACGCAGGCGTTCTCCAATTAGCGTTGCTCTGGCAATCAGATTTGTTTTAACTTTCCCCTTTTGACAAAAGAGCGTATTGCTGACGAGCCAAAGAGCCAATTGCACGTGAAAGTTACATACAAATCAAATCATCGGACAAAAGATCAAGTAGCTAAACATGCAGTCAAAATAACGAGTAGACTTTGACACGAATACTGGTGTCATGATAGGTTTTTCGACTCGAATGAGTGCGAACTGTAACTAGCAGGTAATTACCGAAGCAATGGAATAGTTTTTATGTATGAATGTATATTTTAGTGCAAAAATGTATTGAAATATATTTTTTTCATATTTAGGCTGGGAAGAATCTATGACATCCCTACATCAAAATTATTTTGCATTTTTAAACATTCTTTGAACACATTTATAGAATAGCGTTAATCTAGTGAATCCATGAAACAGCTTGAAACGATTTATTAAATTAATATGTGCTGGGAGTAAAAGTGTTTGTAAATAAAAGTAAATGAGTTTTCATGTGCAAATTAATGTAGAATAGTAAAAAAAAACAAATTGAAAACTGTAAATAAAAATTTTAAAATTTGCCAAGCCAAAACCTGAGAAAAGGAGAAAGAGAAATTTCACAGGTAAGTTAGTTTTCAATAAGTGTTGTCATTAAGTCAATTTTAAAATGGAATTAAAAGTATCCCCTTCCCAAACTTCATTGGACTATCGAAGTTTCAATTTCCAAATTTTCGTCCGAGTCTGATACATTTCCTCTGTTTTGCGTATAGTCGAAGAAAATCATCAAAACCATCAAAGTCTTCAACTTCAATTTTTGAACGGATTCTAATGCTTTTCCTTTGTGCCTATACATCTTCTCTGCCTTCTTAGAGCCGATGAAAAGTAAAAAAACTGTTGTCACCATCGAAATATCGATTTGGAATTTTTTGAATGATTCCAATACTGTTTCTCTACACCACAGTTAGCTGAAGAAACGTAAGAAAACGGATTTTACCACCAAAATATGGGTATCAGATTTCCGATCTGAATCCAAAACTGTTCCTCTAAACCACACATAGTCCAGAAAAAGTGACAAAACGGGTTTGACAGACGAAATCTCGACACTGAATTTTTCGGAGACAATCCAGTACTTATAATTTATACTACGTATAGCCGAGGGGAAAGTGAAGTAAGAAACCGGCTGAGATTGCTCTGTGAGAGCAACTGTTACCGCATCCGCGTCACTGAGCGGGAGGTCGTAGGTTAAGAGTAACGACGCTGGTGGATTCGACAATTAGATAGCTACTTGGCTGTTAGAGAGATGCCGACATTAATTAGATAGCTACTTGGCTGTTCGGAAGATGCCGACATTGATTAGATAGCTACCTGGCCACCATTCTGCGACCTTCCTTAGGGCGAAATGCCCGGAGGTAGGTCGCATTTCGTCCTGTGGAAGGTCGCAGGGTGGCGGCCGAAACGTTGGCACCTATGCCTAAGAAGCAACGTCTCCCGGACAGCGAAGTAGCTACTGACTCCGGCCGCGGAAGCCCATGTTCTCATTAACTAGATAATTAGCGTGCGATCTTTTCATCCTCTTCGTTGCTCTACCCTCACCCCTTACTTCCCCACACTTACATTTATTTGCGCTACACTACCACACATGTCAGGAGTTTATAGGTTGCTCCAGCTGGAGCAGTGTCCCTCTGGAGGAGATACCTGAAGAGAACACCCCCACAAACCGATGTGTAGGTCGGCGCCGGATCAGACGTTCCAGTGCGACAGGAAACCCGTCATATCCCTGGATAATAACCTCCACAGCACTTGCGGAACTACATCAGTTGACGCGCCCGGAAGCAAATAATCAACAATGCGTCAATACTGACAGAAAATAGTACATTATGAAACGATGACGTAATGATTGGTATTAATACACGAGTGTGATATTACGATACGAGCAAGGAACGAGCGAGTATCGTAAACTTCACACGCATGTATTAATTCCCATTACATTGAATTTCATTCGGTACTTTTTCTACGACTTTTATAAGTTAAACTTTTACAATGAATAGTTTCGTGGCAGTTGATTCAGCCAAGGCCACCAAGCGGACAGCTACCTAACTCTACCCTCGCATGCTGCCGCAGGTGGCTATGGTTACCTGTCCGCCCGCTAGGGGTACTGAATTAGTCAAATTGAATCAAAGTGAAATTACGATTCACTTCATTTTAAATAATACATATAGCACGAAAACATACTAATAATAAAATAAATTAAAACTGTTGAGCATAATATAATATAAAATACAATTTTAATGTACACAATCGAACGAAACATTTGCTAAAACAATTCTCAATAATGAATGAAGTGTCAACCCTGGGATTGCAAACTTCTCTGTGATTTGTCAAGAACCTATATCATAATGAAACTATCGAAATGACTATCATTCTGCAACTGGTTGCAGCCATCAAATGACAGCATAATACAATGAGAGTAGAAAAAAACAGAAAGGGAGAGAGAGAAAGAAAAAGAGCTGCTCACCGACGTGCACAAAACTGCGCACAGTGTTGGCGTGTCGGGTGAGGCGGCCGGGCAGCGGCAGCGCGGCGGAGTCCAGCCCCCGCTGGCGGTGGAAGAGGTCGAGCATGGGCTGCGGCACGTGCGGCGGCTCGGCGCCGCGGCGGCGGGGGCGTGGCCGGCGCCGGAGCCCCAACAGCGCCAGCAGGCCCTCCTCGGCGGCGCGCACCTCGGCGGCGGCGGGCGCGGCGGCGGCGGCGAGGGCGGGCGCGGGCACGGGCGCGAGCGCGGGCGAAAGCAGGAGCACCAGCAGCGGGAGCAGCAGCTGGCTCGCCAGCATCCTCCCCTCAGCGCCTCCTCACGCACCTGGCGACCAATGAGGAGCACTTTTATTAAAGCTGGAAGGAGAACCATTTTGATATCCCTCCTATTCGGCTCTCAGTGAACGGTGTCAAACAAGAGAGGTATTAATCGCGCAACTTTTCTTCACCGATGGCTTGGAGAAATGCGGGTAGAGTGGGGGTATTAGTTACGATATCGGCCACTACATTTTATGAAGCAATGTCAATCTTTGGAATATCAGACATACCTTCACAACTTTCTCAATAATTTAAGTTATAATTTTTCAAGACTTTGAGATATCTCCTGTAATGGATCTGAATCTGCTGTGACCATTTCTTTAGATTTTGTTTAGATAAATACGACCAATCTCGGTTTCAACAATAAATAGATTTTCTTAGGCGCCAATGAACATGTGTTTGAAATGTTATCATCAGCTCGCTGCGAGCTTTTGCCTTCAACTGTTTATTGTTCAAGGGAGGGGGAAGCAAGGTCATCGGTCAAGAAAAGTTGCGCGGGGAATATCAAACAAAAAGAGAAAAAAATGGGAGTGGAGATCTCTATTTATTGACTAGATCACAGCTTTCCTTTATGAATAAAACGCTACGAAATTTGTTGTTTTGAAATGCGTGGCTAGAATGGAAACGGGAAGATGGCGTCATGCGCGACTTGGCAAGTTCATGCTCAAGTCAAAAGCAGAATGCTTAAAGAATATCCTATAGTGTGATCGTTTAAACGATTGTTTAAGACCGTCGGGTCTCGAACCTTCTACCGAAAAATATTTCAGATGCAACGATGTTTCCATTAAGCCATCGCCGCTAGTCGGGAAGGCGGAGGCAGAAGGAAGGATGCAGAAAAAAGGCGAGAAGTAGATGGGGGTGAGGTGGGTTGCGCGGGGCGGTGCAACCGCAAATGAGGGAACTCGATCCGGGCGATCTGCGGCTGAGTCACACGACGTAACACGTCAGGCCTCTGCTCAAGCGTCCTCGGCCCCCGCGGCGCCTGCACCAGGCGACCTACGCCCCAGCGAGCAGCGGGCGACTATTTTTTCAGACAAACAGGTACAGTATTTGGATAAAAATATCACATGTGGAGTGCGGATGTTTAAGTAAGTAGGCCGACATAAATAGAAATTCGTTAGAATAATGAATCACGAAAACTCGATTCCGAATGACGGTGTAAAATGCGTTGGAAAATTTAGTGTTGCCTGAACTCAACGATGTTTTATGTTATTCAAGCAGGCCGGAACTTTACCGGCGACTTGGAAATGTGCGAAAGAAATGAGTAAACTGGTTGAATCAAATTAGCGTTTCTTCCCTTCCCATCCTTACTAACTTACTCCATCGACCTAAACCAGTGGTGTCAAGATCTTCTACTGGTGGCAGTGGCACGCGTCATGGCACCGTAGCATGGCACGAGCTTCTCTGCGCAACTAGCATCGGGAAAGGAAACTATTAGTAACCCCAACGTTTTACAATAAGGTGTTGTCTCTGGTGGCGGGGTGACGAACTGCGTGAAGGGGTGGTTTCGTCGTGGGCCCCGTGCCACGGGCTCCCGCTCGTGGCATTGACCTTGACAACACCGGCCTAAACTCATGCAACTTTTTGGGTCACAACCCATTATACAGGGTGAGTCACGTAACTTTAGCACCTCCTGTAACTTTTGAACGGTTGAAGATATTGCATTGCAGTTTTCACGGAAGTAAATGAGGGAATGGGGCTAATTGATATGTGCATTGATTTCTCTTTTATCACTTTTATTTTACGAGATATTTGAGGTAACTTTGTTTTTTCAAATGGAACTATACATATTTTTTCAGTCTATCATGACAAGCATAAAAAGACAAATCCAAAGCTATAAATATTGTCATATATTAGATAAGCATTTTTTTGAGTAATTGTGATTTTTTTGCGACTAGTGTTTAACGGATATTTTCATTGTAACTGTCAGCCCCACAAGGTCACGCAGCGCTCCCCCAGCAAACGCGGGGTCGAGGAAGGGAAGGGATTTAAGTACTTTAGGATACGATAAATATTCACAAAACTGTTGCATTTTTTCCTGAACTCTCCTTTTCATCTTAATCCATTTTCAGTAATTTGGCTTTCTTAGGGATTGAAAATACGGATTTGTCTTAAGTAGTATTTATTGAAATATGATTATTTCTATCCCTAAGTTATTATTATATTCGTATTAACATTGAAATTGTTTGCTCAAAATATACAATATATTTTTGTATAGTTTTAATTGTTTATTCTTATTGCGCTTTGATCAATGTGTCAAGATCCCATTACTACGTATCTTATAAAATCCCATTAAATGGAGTTGAAGTTAACAAATGATTAACAATTTTATTATAATACAAACTTATGACAAATCCTTATTTTCCATCCTTTAATTCCTTCAATCAAAGAAAGACGAAAATCTGAAAATGCGGAAGGATGAAAAGCACAGTTCAGGAAAAAACTGCAATGGTTTTGTGAATATTTGGAATACTATGTTTCGTATTTTCAAATAAGATCCCTCCCCTTCCCTTCCCTTCGCCGGGCGCACGTGTGCTGGTGGAGCGCTGCGTGACCTTGTGTGGTGGTCTATTCAAAACGTCCGTTAAACCCCGGTCGCAAAAATCAAAATTAATCAAAAAAATGCTTATCTAACATATGACAATATATACATCATTGGATTCGTCTTTTTACGCTCGTCATGGTGGACTGAAAAAATATGTATAGTTCCATTTGAAAAAACAAAGTTACCTAAAAAATCTCGTAAGATACAAGTGATAAAATAGAAATTAATGTACGTATCAATTAGCCCCTTTCCCTCATGCACTTCCGTGAAAACTGCATTGCAATATCTTCAACCGTTCAAAAGGTACAGGAGGTGCTAAAGTTACGTGACTCACCCTGTATATTACATCCCTTAAGTGTTTCATTTGTCTATTTGCTGTTTGCCACAAATACAATCGCCGGCGGCGGCGGCGTCTTGCATCGTCGCCACTTGGAAGTTCCAAGGACGAGCAGAGCCCACAATACGCAAAAAAGTCAAGGTGCCAATTATATTAAAGAGGCTAAGAAATTTAAGAGCTCGGTAATTCCCGTAGGATATGACTACAGCATGTTATTTATATAGTTTGTTCCCTGACAAAATAAATTTATAATTCCATTGTTTAAGCATGCTCTATGAATCAATCAATGGTTTTTACTTTCTCGTTATTTGTATAATTGAAATCCACTGAGCATCTAATATGGTCTTGTTTGATCAGCGAACATGAAGAGCCAACCACCAACACCAATTTAAACACAACAAACACAAGTCCCAGGTGTGCCAACCTCTCAAACATTAAGGGATGTTTTCAACATAACGGTTGGCTTTAAAATGAGTTAAATGAATTAAAATGAGCTTTGATTTTTGTTGTTGTTTTTTTATTTTATAATGAAAATTAAATTGAACAGGTGTTTTTGAATTCAATAATAGTTGTCCATGAACTGTTTCTGAATTACAATACATATAATGAATCTAGAGAAAGTGATAAAATTCTAATTTATTCGAGAATTCACGATTGGAACGATTAACAAAAACTTCTAAATTCCGGAGATAATCCACAGGGGTAGACTATATAGCATCCAACCAAAAGCCCCGGGTTCGGAGCCTATTTTTTACGTCGGCTACGAGAGCAACGTGGCGTGAAGGAGCTCTTAGTCGCCATCTGCGCCGGTGACGCGAACATCCTTTGAGTTGCGTCATTAGTATTCTTCACGTGTCGAAGAAGATTAAAGAGGGCGCTCTTTATCGCCGTGGAATTCTCTCGGCTGCGCCAGGGCATCCCTGAGGAGCATTCCTGCGGCGGTGCCCCGAGAGACGTCCCTTCCACACTCCACACCCCACGCTCCCAGACGCCAGTCATCCCCATCGTCCCACAGGAGGAAGGGGAGGGGCGAATCCAAGGGCGGCCCCTCCGAAATTATGGGCTGCACAACGAGCGTTGTCTTCTAATTGAATGGGAATTCTTTCTAGTTCGAATTTTGTGGGTTGGCATCACTACCGGAGGACGTTGGGTTACTCGTTGGTTATGTGCATGACGAAGTTGATTGCTTTGAAGAAAATTGTTTTGAAAAATATGATACAATTTAATATTTTACAGTATACATTTTTACTACAAAACACATTACAAATTAAATAGCATGTATGTTATTATATTTTGTTTTCTTTTTTGGAATACTGCCACGATAATGATTGCAACAGAATGTGAGAAGATACTGTTTCAACCTCTATGTTATTAACATTATGTTTTGTAATTGTCTATTGCACGTCAATATCAAACTACTAAAATTTAAAGACATTGCCCATTGCCATTGATAGAGAGACGAGCAGAAACGTTCTGCTCAGAATGAAGTAGTATCTCGAAACATGGGAATTCCCAGGCCTTCTACCTCTGGTATAGTACGGGGTTATCCGTCATAACAAACTTCCCGTCAATGAGAAAGAAGCGTTGGGTTTTTCCCGGGGTTGGAGACCGGAGCGGCGGGCGTAGCTGGTACGCAGGTGGAGGGAAATTACCTGACCGTCTAATACGCAATCGTGGTTAAAACCATCTTCACCTCTCTTGACACCTCTTTTCCGCCTATACCATTGTTGTCCCCACTGTGTCCCCCATACCCAATGGATCATGATAATTAATGGGTTAAAATACGCAGAATTAAAATAAGTATATTTTACTCGTAGTTAAATGACATACACACTGAAAGCGTAGACTTCCACAGCAGGAGTCAACGGAAATTTGGATGTCCGAGAGATGCATGTCCTAGGTCAGTGTTGTCAAGGTCGATGCCACGTGCGGGAGTCCTTGGCACGAGTGCCACGAGGAAATCGCCTCTCCACGCAGTTCATAACCCCACCGCAAGAGACAACGCCATCACTATTGTAAACTGCAGGGTTACTAATAGTTTCCTCTCCCGACGCTAGTGGCGCAGAGAAGCTCTTGGCATGGCGCGATGCCGCGAGGCGTGCCACTGCCACCAGTAGCAGACCTTGACACCACTGGCCTATACATTTGAATCAAAACTAATGGCGAAACTGAGACAAATTGAAACAATCTGATGATTCACGTGCTTCCTTTTCTTCGTAAGCAACAGAAACCAAGGTTACAAATAAATGAGTTTAAAGGCTAATGTGAAAATGCCAAACAATATCATGGCCTCCAGTATTAAAAATGCTGCTGAATAAAATCACACACAATGGTGTTCCAAAACGTAGCACGAACACTGTTTCAAGAACAAATAAAAGATTTTCCTGATTTATCGAACGCAACCGTACAGACCTTGGACATGGCCACAGGCTGCACAGTTTTTTAAAAATTTTTGCACGCATTGGAAATCAGTTTCATAGTTTTGTTGGATGAGGTATATATTCAGTTATTTCTAGGTAAAATTTTTGCGAACCTACAAGACTAGTATGCACCTACTAGATCTGCTGCCAATTTTCTCAACGTAACTCTCACTCGATTAGGAAATCGGTAAGATGAAGATCCATCTCTAAGAAATTAAATTACTTACTTTTATTCTGATATTAGACATCATTACAAGTACACAGAAAACCAATTTTTGATACGTGCTTCCAAATCTGTACTACATGGAACTGTGTTAATATATTCGATCTTTCCTAATAACATTTTATTCATTCAAACAATCAGGATATATTTCAAAATATATCGATCATAAAGGATAGAACAAACTACCCGCGACTCCGGAAGATTAAATTATTTTGATATCACTTTTAAAAATATTTTCCATTGTTGTTTTCTCCATGAAGTATTTTTATGAACATAATCTGTTGTAATCGTAATTTCATTTTTTGTGAATCATTAGCAATTAATTTTAATTTCGTCGAAGAGTATAATTGTATTATGGTGAAAACAAATCATAAAGAAACTAGACATAAATATTAAATAAAACTGAAAGTGCCTTTAAAGAAGTGTCACGTTGATTCTACATGTTTCTACATAAGAATGCGGAGAAATATTCTCCTATCCAGAAATTATTGATGCCTACTTATGAAATAAGGTACAAGGTAAATTATAGGAACTTATTCGTAAAAAATAATTCAATTATTGAGAACCAGGCGTTGTTTTTAAGAGAGAGTGAGCAACATTTTGAGAAAAATGTGTTTGGGATATTGTGCTCTGGCGTTGAGGCCCACTGTGCCGTCCGGACAACGAAGCCGCTTGCCCAGTGCGGTCCGCAGAGTATTAATACCCGTCGTTGAGCCGTCGCCTGTTCTCTGCATTGTCCTGGGCTCAGGCTGTGCTTGGTAATGAGGAGAGAGGGGTAGGCGGAGGACAGGGGGGGGGAGGAAACTGCCCTCTGGAGGTAAGCAACGGTTCGACCGTAGCGGTGGCGGTGGATGCGAGGGACAGCCAGAAGCTGTTCCTTTAGCTGGAAGTGCTCTTAATTGTAAAAAACAAATCACGACCGTTTATGCTGATTCAAGGAAGGTTTCAGATCCTGGTATATGAATAGGTAGATTGAATAATTTTAAAAAAAGTGTGCTGATGTTTTGAAATATACAATTTCATCTTCACGAATATGAATTACAAGAAAAAACAACAGCACTTGACTCAGAACATAAGCACGACGCATACTATTATGTTCAATATTCCTTACATTCTACAATAATGTACCAACATTACCGGTACAAACAAGGAAATATAATATTATCACATGGCTAATCCGTTTGCCGAAAAAAGTCCATCTTGTAAAGCTCCAAAACACATCATCTTACACGGAAGTCAAAATGGATCTAATATATTGAACTATGCGAAGTCAATTCTTATAACATTTCTTAAACAAGAATATCCGGTCAAACAAACACGTTTAACATTAATGTGTATAAGCTTCTGAGAAAATATTAAAATTTTATGAAATTATTTTTTTATTATTCAGCCTACTTCACTAAATTTCACGGTACATAACTTTCCTTCAGACTCTGTTTCAAAACATTTTTTCATTAGGCTTTTCTTCGTCCAAATCATTTCCTCTTTCTCACACACCATCAAGCGGGATTTGCAACCTTTTGCATGAACAATGCTATGGACTGCGACAGCATGATGTTGTATGTAGTTCTTTACATTCCAAAGGGGTGTCTGGAACTTTACAAAGGACACTTAAGGCTTAACATGAGCTGCACCGGTAACCGCAATGAAGCAAGTAGTGGCGATGACTTTTATAATCGGCATAAGCCAGACTTGCGTGTCAAGCTTGTACCTAAGGCTCTCTACAATGAAACACATATAAGAGACATCAAGTTTTCTTGAGGGTTTTGATCCCACATCCCTTTAGACTTAAGTCGTAGAGTCGGAAGAGGTTCTCGCCATTACGACCAACCAAGTCGTTTTAGTAAGAAATTTAATAGTACAAAATAAAAATCACAGTTCTGTTTTAGATTTTGAAACTGTTTTGAAACACCAACAACTGTGCGATGACTTACGAGATCAAAACAGATAAGTGAAGATAATTTATCAATTAAGTGAATCAGGTGTGTACACATGAAGACGCAGAAGAGAAAACTACGAAAACTGTTGTCTCAATCGGTATACGAACAATATAAAAAGTAGTTATGAACCTTCTAAAGAAAGTGAAGATCAACATCTGCTATTTAGTCATGACTTTTCTCACAGAAAAACGGAAAAGTGAGTGATCACAATGCATGAAACAACATGAGTAATTGTGGTACCGAGGCATCATGATTTCGTTGTTTTTATCTGCGTGATTCTACGTACATTACCAGACACCTGGAAAAGTTTGTAATTTATGTCTTCACTAACAGAATACATTAATTTTTCGTTGAAAATTTAATACGTACATTTATGGGAAAGAGAGGCAACTTTTTGCAATCATCCATCCAAGACGAATCATCTTAAAAGCTCCACTCTGGCAGCTCGAATCTGAAGTAGAATACATTTGTCTACGAAACCAGTGTAATGAATCTTGATAGCTGCTGCGGAGTTCAACCCAACAAACTAAATTACAAAGCCGTCAAAAGCTCCGTTCGCAAGTTGTTTGTGTTCCAGATGCGATTCCCCGGGTCTCGCCCGCCTCGCCGCCAACGCGTTCCTCGGACTGTCCTCCCGCTACTGGCTTGGCAAGGTTTCACGTTAATTCCAGGCGTCTAGCGGCATTCCTGGGTTATCGGGTGCTGCGACGGAGCAGGCACCTGGCTGGCGACCACACCCACCGCCCAGGTACGCGGTCCCCACCCCACCCCGCCCACACCCCCGCCCCCGCCGTCGCTCGCCGCTCGCCCTCCCGCCCGCGGCCCCGCCGTCACTTGCCGCCCGCTCACCCGCGCCCCCCCCCCGCCACCCGCTCGCCCGCTCGCCCGCGCCCCCGCCGTCGCTCGCCGCCCGCGCCCGCGCCCCCGTCCCCACCGTCGCTCGCCGTCCACTCGCCCGCCCGCCCGCCCGCGCCCCCCCCGTCGCTCATCGCCCGCCTGCGCCCCCGCCGTCGCTCACCGCCCGCCCGCACCCCTGCCGTCCCACGCCGCCCGCTCGCCTGCCCGCCCACCCGCCCACCCACGCGCCCGCCCGCACCTCTGCCCCCCGCCCGCCCGCACCCCTGCCCCCATCGTCGTTCGCCGCCCACCCGCCCGCCTACCGGCCCATCTCCCGATATCTGCTCAGAGAGCTCGGGAGCGCTGCGGCGTGGGAACTCTCCCCGGTCCATTAGGGCCCCGGGTCCCGCGCATGCCCGCAGACGACCACCCCAGACGAGCCCTAAGGGCGCCCCGCCCCCACCCCACTCCACCCCCTTCCACCCCATATTCGACTCCTGCCCTAAATGCTACTCATGGGGAGTTTCAGGGTGGAGGAATGGGGGAAGTCTCCATTGTTTCGGCGAGTCGCTGAGAACATTTTGTTTTTTGACACCAACGTGCAGAAAGCAAATGTTGCTTCGAGATGGTGTTTTGGAGGTAATAGGAGTCGCCTAGTTAATGGTACAAAAGACTTAGATGGAAACTGGTTTGCGCCGGGCCTACTGGTTGAAATCCTAATTAAAGTAATACATACGTGATTCTGACGTAAGAATTTAGAATAAATCCCAGGGCGTCGAATAGAAAAACTAGAAACTGACTTCTGACTTCCCGCGCCAATTTGACACAATACCCGAATAACTGAAGAGACATTATGTCTCCATATTTACTGAAGAATAAAAGCTGTTTTTATCTTGAAAATGAAAATGTGAAACTATCATGCGCCTTACAACATATTTGCAGAGATGCTGAATATTTTTTGTACTGAAAAACATCTTGCCTGCCACTTGCGGCTTTGTTAAATATGACCAAATTCTTGAAAAAAAGGGAAAAAAGATATTTGTGTCACGTGAAGCCCGCAAATACTCTTGATCATGTTACATGATCATGTTACACTTCTACAGCATTTCGTTTTGGTTCGTGAAATTACGCACTTAATGACGACAAGGTTTGTTAAATGAATTACCTTAACTCGCAACCCACATCTGTTTTGTTATAGTATACCACTCGTTTCAATGTTAAGGAGGATGCATCTTTAAGAAACGGCAGCATTTTTGAGATAATATGTTGATACCGCAAACTTTTCCAAACTTTTAAGGTCGCACGTATACTACCGAAGGGAAAGCAGCAGTATGACGTCAAGAAGGAGTGCCTGAGTTAAAAGAAGAGTGCGGGGGTTCTAAAGGGCACTAAACCTCACTAAAAGGACTAAGAGGTCAGTGGACTGCCAACGATACACATCGTCCACAAACAATTGGGAGTTTCTGTTAGATTTCATAACACGCAAACGGTGTAGAATCGAAAGTAAGACGTTGCTGTATTTTTGAGAAATAACATTCCTCCAGAAAACAGTGTTCATGCGTAAGCGGTTGCTACACAGTTAAATTATAATATTCTATCTTTGCAAAAAAAAGGAATATTATTTAAAAAGTAAAGCAAATACTATTGTACGAATATTGATGTGCACTAAGCAAAGATCAGACAAGTGTTAATGTAGTTAGGGCGCATAATAGATGTAGCTTTTCAAGCCAGAAATCGCACCTAGCTGACTAAATGAGTGTACAAGCAAGGAAAATGAAAATCTATTTTTAATTAGAATGATTTAAGAACCTAGGAATTAGAAGGAGAAAATAGCCTCTATGTAAGAGTCAATGTCCCTGTACACGTTGGCACGAACACAGAATAAAAAGAGGTCGCACTTCCACCGAAATGGAATTTTAAACACTTGGAGGAGGAACATTACTACTTGCGAATAGCTATGCTTCTACTCTAAATAAGTAGTACCAATTACACTCTTTGCGGAGTCCTTTTTCCAAATTCCAAATGATTAAGTGAAATATAGAGTAATGATACACAAGTATAGTTGGTCGCATGCTCACTTGATTACATCAACACATACAATCATAGCAACGTACATGTAGCAAAGAATGGTGTGTATGTTATGCAGAACAATTACGTAACATTGTATATGAACTATGCAGATATACAAGAGGCAAAAAAGAACTATGCAATTCGTCCTTATCGTTTTGACAACCGCAAATTGCACAGAAGTGTGGAAATTGTTAATGCGGTATTGTTGACGTAATTAAATGAAGTAATACAAGATGTCATCTCCGTCAACTTTTTTATTAAGAGAGAGCCAGCTTTGCCTTCATCATCAGTGATTATGACGACGGCTGATGATGACGGCAAAGCCGCACTAATGACGACGCACTGATGATGACGGCAAATCCGTCGAAAGCCGGGTCTCTCTTAATAAAAAAGTTGTCGGAGATGACATCTTGTATTACTCCATCAAATTGCACAGAGCAATTTTCCGTCACTTTCCATGCGCGCTTTGATCTCTGGGCATAGAATTGTTCAGTCATGGCTTATTGGAGAGGTGAGGCGCATTATCCGGGCTTTAGCGATGTCTTCAGTAGGTATTGCCAGTTTTACTTTTTTAAAAATAATTTCAATCTTCATCTTTCAGAATCTTTTGCGAGGTAATAATTTACATATTAACAGTCTGGGCAGTTCTGGGTGCGGGTGTTTGTGGAAGAAGCAAGAGGGGAGAATAATTTAACTTAGCTGAAGGTAACCTTGCAACTACCTTATAGCTATGATCCCTTATACTAACCTTATTTTCACAAAGACTCTTTGGACGTTTCTCTAGATCTAAAATATTCTTTATTATTTTTAAAATATCGTCTTAACTGAATTACTATCGCCTTCATACTTATTACTTTTTACGGTTATTACTTATTAATTGAATTGATATCGCCTTATTTAAATTACATTTGTGTGTATCAATTCGCTCTCACATTGGCAATTATTTACCCACATATTCCACCCAGGTACAGCACCAGATAGGGTCAGTTGTACCGTGTCGCTTCCGCCCTCACTCAAAACCGTCTCATCACGTCTCGTCGCGTCATATCCCTCCCCATTGGGCTCCAGCAGCAGAGGCTTATCTAGGGTATGGCAGACATGGCACGTGCCATGGGCGCCATTCACAAGGGGCGCTATTTAGAGTATACTGGCTAAAATAAATAACAAGAACCTTAATTTGAAGTATTCTGGCAGGGGCGCAAATTCTATGCCTGCCATGGGCGCCTGAATACCTAGATACGCCTCTGTCCACCAGGCCTTATTCTGGTCCCACCCCATATCGAAGCTCCGCCTTAGCCGCCTCTTCACGCCATATTCTCTGCTCTACGCTACTCGACAGCAACTCTGGCCGGGAAGTCCTAGCGAGCCCGACGATCACGGATGTTAAACACTAGCTAGTAGCTAGTTTAGTTTAGTAGGTAGAATTCAGCCGCTGTCTGGAGAATTCTAGCGGCCGGATTTTTTGAACGGAAGTTTCCCGTAGTTTCGCCGATCAATACCAGACGAATGCGGGAGAAGTACCCTAACAAATAGATCACGGACTGCGCGCGATATTTCCTTCCCCTTGCTGGTCCTATCCTCTTCTCTGACAGGTGCATTTAAACTTACAACCACTACATTACCACACATGACGTGAGATCAATCGGGAGCTCCGAGTTGGGATGGTGCTCCGCTGGAGAAGATACCTGGAGGGGAAATTCTCCGCAATCCATGTAGGTCGGCGCTGGATCTCAGCGTCCAGTGTCCAAGAACCATCGCCCACTGCCAGAGTAAATTTTTCACGGCACTAACCAGTCTAATGTCTACAGTAGCTGACACGCTCGCAAGCATCAATCAGTCAATCAATCCTCTTCCCCGCCATGTCAGGTTTCGGCCATCTCCCCTCGTCTAGTCCTGTCCAGTTCGCTCCGCCAAGACAGACCTCTGACCGGACCTCGTAGCTCCGCACCTTACCACACCGCGCCGCGCCGCGCCGCGCCGCGCCGCGCCGCGTTTGAGCCGGGTCTCCCACTGCCAGAGTAAATCTTTCATTGCACTAACGAGTCTAATGCCCACAGTAGTTGATTTGCTCGCAAGCATCAATCAGTCAATCCTCTACCCTCTCCATGTCAGTTTTCGTTCCTCTCTGCTCGTCTAGTCCAGTCCGGTTCGCCCCAAGACAGTCCCCTGACCGGTCCAAGTGGCTCTGCACCTTACTACCGCGCCGCGCCGCGTCGCGCCGCGCCGCGTCGCGCCGCGCCGAGCCGCGTTTGAGCCGGGTCTTCCAAGAAGCCTGGGGTGCGGAGCTCATTCTCACCCGAGGGGTGGCGGGGGCGGAGGCGGCGGGTCGTCGGCCTCGCGGGGGTAACGGAGCCGCGACGCTCACACAAAGGGTGAGAGCGCCCACTCAGCGCGTCTAGTAGCACGTGCCACTGGCGGCATTGGTAGCCGTCCCGGCTGCGGTATGCCACCACTGCTGTAAAGATTCCACTGGCGTCACAGGCTGTCAGGCCCTGTCACAACCTGGGGGGATGGAAGGCTGCTGAAGAACTGGAGGGGAGACGGAGGCTGGCGACCGCACAGTGGTATGCAGTGTGAGGTACCTAATGAGTGTTTCTGACGTTTATTGCTGGCAACTTAGGAAGGGGGCGTTGTTTAGCTATGCTGCAAGTATTTACATTCCATTGCCGCTTCTGTACTTGTACAAGTACTGTTTTGTACTTGTACTTGATGGTGAACTGTTGAAGAGTGTGAAAATGAACAAATATTTGGGGGGGGGGGTGTTCTTTAAATTTTTTTTAAAAATATTTTTGTGGATGAATTGGGAGAAAATGGATGAAATTACATTATTTTGAATTGGGTTTGTTAATATGAGTCGAGAACAACCGTGTTTTAGTTAGTAGTCGAGTTTAGTTTTAGTAGTCTTCAGTTCAGAAAATGGTCTTCTGACATGAAAAAATCTTGGTTGGCGTTGTTTGTAATGCGATCTATCCAAAACACAAGAAAGTACCAAGGAAATTACAGAATTGCATTATGTTTGGGGGCTTGTGGTGCTGTATTTTATAAACGAGATGACAGATATTAAATCTTGACTTCCCTCATTCCTCATATCAAAATTACTTGTAATAACTTGAAAATTTACTCGTAAATTTAAAATTACAAATGCTTGTAAATTTCATGCGAGGCACACTGGGCATTGGTACAAAGACAAGTGAAATTGACACCACGCCCAGTTACCTTCCACAAATATATCTCCCAAATTAATGATAATGTTATTGTTCTGTACTAATCAATTAAGCAATATAAAAGCGCATTAGATTTATTAATTTAAAAAAGTCTCTAAGAAATTATTTACTACATATGCCAAATTCCCTTTCTTGTGACAAGAGTTTTTGAAATAACAAAAATGTAAGCTTAAATAAAAATACTGTACAATAATGACACGATGATGAATCAAAACAAGTTTGCTACAGATCTCACCAGCTTTTCTTTAATGGCTGTCCTACCATTTCGCTTTTGCAAACAAATTAAATACCGTAAAATAAATAAAGTAAACAATATGTAGTGTTCCTCAGGATATGCTCAACTATCTCCAGGGTAAGATATCTTTTCAGAAATATTTTTCCTTCATTCATAAAATATGAATACATCAAAAGTAAACAGCCCTTCCTCTTCTTGCATTACGGAACATTCTCTTCCGACATGCTTCATCCGGGACACGCTACACGCAAAATAACACGCCCATTAACCCGCCGACGTGCGTGTCCTTTCTTCTCATTTGGTTCATAAACTGCAGACCCTCCGTTCCGGCCGTAAAGCACGAACAACCGCCCAGAGGAGTTTCACAGGCGCCGACTTCTAACGACGTAACGCGACCCGAAGCTTCCACGCTGCAAGCCAGCTGGCGGGGCGGCTGGGAAGGAGATCATCCATGCGACCTGTGGGGCGGGGCCGTGGCTGGGGCGGGCGTGGGGCAAGAGCGGGGGTGGAGGGTTGCGTTTGTTCACTGATGTTGTTTCCGGGCTGTTGTGGTCGTTAGTCCCATTAGTGTAGTCGATGTTTATACCCTGGTAAGTGGTGGTGTTCCTTCCGTCTGGATGAGATCCTACGCTGACTTATATGTCGGCTCCCGGGGCAATTTCTAGTTTAGGTGTCTCCCCCAGAGGGCATCGCCGCAGCCGGGACAAACTTTAAGCTTCCGGCTAGTCTCCCGACATGTGTGGTGGTGCGGTGCATGTAAATGTAAGGGATGAGGAAAGGATAAGAAAGAGGAAAAATAGATAGCTCAAGGAAGGAAAGAACGTTCATGGTCCATTTGTTAGGATACTGCTCCGGCATTCGCCTGGCATTGATTGGAACAACCACGAAAAGCTACTGATCAGAGCAGCCGGCCACTGGACAGAGGAGGGAGGGGCGAGGGTCGTGATGGAGACAAGGCAGTGTGGGGGCGGGTGGGAGTTGTGTTTCGGAGTGTGTACGGAGGTGGATGCTCGGCGGGATGGAGGCAGATGGGTGTTGTGTATCTGGGAAAGGGGGCATTGAGGAGCAGGTATGGGGTGAGGGTGGTGATGGTAATGGTGATAGGGCAGGAAGCTATTAGGTAAATTGCGGAGAGAGTGCGGGCAGTGGCTTGACAGGACGGGGCGGAGAGGGCATGGGGTGATCGTAGAAGTGGAGCAGGGTAGAGGCTGTTAGGTACAAATGCAGAGCGGAGCACGTGTAAAGTAGTCTGGGTAGGCAAGAGTCTGATATTATAAGCGCACTTTTTCTTGAACCTTCATTTCGCTATATAATCATATATATGTAGCTTGTTTTCAAAGCAAAATAGTTTCTATTACACGGAAAGGACAATGCATGGTTATCAGATTTCGTCAACATCGTTTGTTTCTTTCATTTATTATTAATTCAACTAATGTTGGTTAAAAAAGGGAGAGGAAGATAGAGATTAGGGGGGTTCAATAAAATTTGTGAGCACAGGGTTGGACCCTCGCCCTTCTCCTCCTCTTTCTAGCGGCCGGCTGCTCTGATCAGTAGTCCAATCAATGCCAGGCAAATGCCGGAGAAGTATCCTAACAAACGGACCACGAACTTTCTTTCCTTCCTCGCGCTATCTTTCCTTCCTCTGTCTTATTTTTTCCTCGCCCCTTAGTTACACATTTACATGCACCACACGACCACACATGTCAGGGGGCTAGCCGGAAGCTTAAAGCTTGTCCCGGCTGCGGCGATGCTCCGCTGGGAGAGACACCAAAAACAGAAATTTGCTCCACAAGCCGACATGTAAGTCGGCGTAGTATATCATCACCCAATCAATGCCAGGCGAATGCCGGAGCAGTATCCTTACAAAACGGACCACGAACTTTCTTTCCTTCCTCGCGCCATCTTACCTTCCTCTTTCTTATCCTTTCTTCGCCCCTTTCACATGCACCACACTACCACACATGTCGGGAGGCCAGCCGGAAGCTTAAAGCTTAGGTGGCTTGCGGAGAAGAGCGGAGCGAGATGGAGGCGGGGGCGGGGCGCAAACGAGGCAGGTGCGGGTGCGAGAAGGATAAAGCGAGTGCGAGAAGGGCGGGGCGAGGGCGGGGCGTTTCCGGGAGCAGAGGCTGAGGGGGGGGAAGGATGCAGGTTCGCCTGAGCGGCCGGGCGTCGAACCGAAGGACCGGTCTCCACTGACGCCGGAACACGGCGCATTCAGCTGCGAGAGAAATTTATTTCCGGGGCACTTGACGGACATTAGTTGGTATACGTTTGTGCAGTCGGAATACCTTCCAGTTACTAATTTGGACTATCTGTGACCCTAGATTTTCATATTTCACAGTTACTGCTTGCAAAATTTTCGAAGTGATTTTTTAATACCGTATTATTGAGATTATCATGCTCTAATATAATTTTGTTTCTATTTTGTTTCATCTTATTTTACCTCGGAATCAAATTCTTTATTACTTTCAGCTTCTCTTTTGTTCGTTAATGTAATCTTATTTGTACTCTTTGGTAACATAGTTTCTCTTCAGTACAGGGTACTGACTAATGATGTTTCAATCATTCCAAAAATAATTAGATATTTCAATTGTCAATGCTTTTACATAGAAATGAATAAAATAATTTAATGAGAGACTGTAAATGCTAATTATTCTCAAGCAATATTAATACACTGAACTCCTATCGTCGCTTCTGGGGCTTAAGTTCTTCTCTCGCGAGGAAGTTCAACTTTACTAGGGAGATGGCGGTAATCGTTTTCCCTGCTGAATGGCGAGATCCGGCGCCGACCTACCGTCTAGCGACTAGCGAGGTTTCCCCTCAACCAGGTATCTCCCACCAGCGGAGCACCGCCCCAGCTGGGACAAGCTCTAAGCTCCCGACTGGTCTCCCGGTATGTGTGGTAGTGTAGTGCATGTTAGTGTAAGTGTGTGTGTGTGTAAGGGGTGAGGATAGGACAAGCAAGAGGAAGGAAAGATCACGTGCGGTCCGTGGCCCGTTTGCTAGGGTACTGCTCCGGCATTCGCTTGGTGTTGATCGGAGAAACCACGGAAAAGTACCGATCAGAGAAGCCGGCCACTAGAATACTCCTCCAGACAGCGACTGAATTCGACCTAGCTGACAAGCTAGTGTCGAAAATCCTGCCGCCGTTGGGACTCGAGCTTAGGACCTCCGGTCAGAGGGACTGCAGTGACATCAGTTGACGCACTGAGCCATGTCTTCCGGTTCCCTGCTCGAGCGTTCGTCAGATATTGACCGAAGAAACGCGCAAAAACTATTGAGCAGCCGGCCGCTGAAATTCTCCTACAATCAGTGATAAATCCGACCTTGAGGTTTAGCCCGTGTCGAAAATCCGTCAGCGTCGGGGACTCGAACTCTGGGTCCTTTCGGTCTGACTCGCTGCAGAGATAACGGCAATCAGAGCCTTCTTATAACATACCAAGGAAAGGGGAAGAGGAATCAGCTGATCACCCTCTCCTACGGATATGAGATTGTGACGTGATTGGGAAAGAAAAAATGCCTTCCGTCTGTGGACCTACTCTCTGAATCTGAATCAGTGAAATTGTCGCTGATTCAATCAGTGAGAGCCGAAGTCACTGACATCTTCAGTGGAAATGTGAAGTTTTGCTGACAATCAGCGAATATGCGAACCTTTTCATAATGACCGCCAGCATTTCACTGGTCATCAGTGGTAAAGGGTCACGCCACCATCGCTCACTGATCGTTTAGTCGTTCAGGTGCTGCTGTTTTAACAGAATGCACTGATTCAAACAGTGAAGTTGCACTGATTCAAACATTTTCACTGATTTGTTCAGTTCAATTCACTGATTGTCAGTGGCAGGATTATAACTGACACCATCAGTGAAAAATCACAGTCAATCGGTAGTTTTTCACTGATTCAGACTGAGAGAGTATGTTGAATTCTATCCGCCTGGAATACTAGGTGAAAATAACAAAAATAATGGATCAGAAAAGTAGGCTTGAAGCCATTTTCATCCAGTCAGTGTGATCTCGGACGATCAGCCATGTAGCTGGTGTCGAAAAGTCCACTAGTAACGGAATTGGAATCTAGGACGCGCTTGAAATCTTGTGGCTACACACGAGAACGTATGACATATGTATATCACCACGGAGAGATCTGACAAGCTCATGTTTACCATAGTTTACTTTAGTTTCTCAAGTTCTGTATCAACACACTCTGAATGAAAAGAGACATAACTTTTGGGAGCAGAAAATTCTGAATTCTTAGCTTTCTTTCTGAAGAGAAGTGAGGAGTTTCCTCCCATGATATGTAAACGTACGTAGATTGCACGTAAATGTATATTTAATATAACATATTGTTATCCAGAACATATACGTTGCAGGAGCGAAAATGCGTCAATGTAAAAGCTCTAAAATGACGTCTAGGGCAAAATTTAAATTTGGCCACATATTTGTTCGGCTGTTGCCGTATTTATGTTTAGATGGTTACTATTAATGACGTCTAGAGACAAATAAAATTTGGACTCATATTTGTTTAGCTGTAGCATACTTATTTATTTTTAGATGTGATAACTAAAACGACACTTAGGTGCAAAAACTAAATTTAGTCACATATTTGTTTGTTTATCTGTAGCCGCATTTATTTTCAGATGTGGTAACAGTGAAATGCCGCCGTGCACGTGGGCGCGGGCGGGCGGGTCCCACGGAGCAACGCTCCCTAGCTGCGGCAGGCGGGCGGGCGGGCTGGCGCGGCCGCGGGCGCGGGAGGCGGGGAACCCGTTCCTAGCGAGGCCGGCCCAGCCCGGCCCGGCCCGGCCCGGCCCGGCCCAGCTCGGCCCGGCCACCTGCAGCCTCTCGCCGCGGATTACCCGTATCTCATAACCGAGCTGCCTCCGCCGCCGCCGCTGTCGGGGTCCAGGGGGCCGGGCGTGCACCTGGCGACGGAGGAGCGGCGGCGTCGTTGTTGGCCCGACTCGCGTCGCCTCGCCTCCGCGGCCGGATGCGCTGTGTTAGAGAGTAGCGCATTCCGTTGTTCCACCGATCTCGCCATTTTATATCCAATTGTCTGGAGAACTGGAACTACGTAGTATTCTGTATGTTGAGAACCATGAATCTATCCCAAAACAATATTAATATTCTTGAAAATCTTCATAATGTCACCAACTGTTATAATTTCTCTTCAGTTCCTGATAGCTGCCTGACGAGAATGTCGGCTGAGAGGATATTAAATGGCGGCGGTTGCGCTACTCTCTGTATCTAGGGACTCTAGTCTCTGTCTACCTCTGCTTGCCTGATTGTCTGCCTATGCTAGCCCGACTGCCTTTCTAGTTGTCAACCTGTTTGCATGTACGACCGAGTTTGTCTGCGGGTCTGTCTGTCCACCTCTCTAGGTGCCTGCCGGCCCGGCCATTACCCGGTCCGCTTACCTGGTTCCCTGCCTATCTGCCTGTTGGCCAGCAGCCGGCCTGTCTGAATCTCTATCTGCCAACCTATTTGCCTGTCTGTCTGTTTGCGAGTTCTTTATATGCCGTTTTTGGTGTAAAATGCTTTATACATTTTGCATTGGCTGGACTTAGATATGTTTTATGTTAATATTCGCGAAGGCAGAAGTCCGGAATCTCGCCATTGACTTTTAAATAAAAAAGCAATCATAGGGGGTGAATCAGCAGCATCAAATTGCTGATTTCAAATTGCCCACTCTTAAAAAATCTTTAAAATTAAATAATTTCGTTCTCGTTTAAAATCCAAATAATATGATCAAAATAATTAATTTTATTAAACCTAACCTTCATAACTTAATTAGTTTGCTAGATTAATGGTTTAGGAAACAATTAATTTTCCGGATGAATCATATTCAGAATTATACAGACTGGCTTTCACATCAGGCAAGACAGAAATGTTAAATTCGATCAACTGAAAATCTCATAATTTTTTTCTCCCAAAAAGTACAATCGCATTGGACCTAAATGCATTCGAAGAATATTTCTCAGGAGATATCTTGCTTCACGTAGTTTGGAAAACCACCACCAATTTTTATTTTCATTATCGTCCCATCCTTGCAGTATTGACATAATTACTTGTATTTTCTCCATTTCCCGCGTGCATACATTATCTGCTAATTAGTTCTTGAGTGTAACCGCGAAACCTCTCATGTTCCAGGTATCGCCGCGACAGGTCCAGCTACACACGCTAGTTCACAGGAATTGCGCGTGAATATTGGCAGCGATTTTCCTGGTACGAGATCTACGAGGTTCGGCGAGTTTCGATAGAGCTTCCAGTTTCCGTGAAACGACGGACGCCCTTGTATTCACCATCCAGGCGAAATGCAGGTGCAGGGTAACAGCAATCGGCGGTTCCGGGAAACCAGTCGGTGGACGCAGACGCGATATTGGGAACATTTCCGTTTACCCGTTACACCTAGACATACAGAGCATCTCACCACACTGTATTTTCCCACCTAACCGATAGGGCTAATAAAAATGTACCTATCATAACGAAAAGTCCGTGTCAAAGCTAATAATAATAATAATAATAATAATAATAATAATAATAATAATAATAATAGTCGGCCCTGTGGCCAAGATCGCTACGCCAGGAGTGTCGTGGCGATCTCGGACCAAATGGTCGCGGGTTTGAGTGCCGCCTCGGACATGGATGTATTTGTGTATGTGTGTGCCGTCCTTTCACCCCTCATTATCATCATCATTCCATCTACCACACCCCCAGGGCTATCAACCCTGGGGGATAAAAATAGGATCTAGCGTAATGCTGATCCAACCTGAATTACACACGCCTATCTCTCCGAGCCTGGGAAGATGACGTGTAGCGTGGTCATAAATGGCCTATACGCAAATATTAATAATAATAATAATAATAATAATAATAATAATAATAACAATAATAAAAATTGTAGTGAGGCTCATGCCTTTAAGACCAGCTCCTCAGCCTAACACTAGCTATGGGGATGGTGGAGCGGTATACTGCATGTGGACGTGTCTAGGTAGCTAAGATTTTCTTTTGAGGAAAGCTTTCACGACTCGAGTAGATCTAGAGAAATGATGTCATTAGATTAGTAATGTGAAATTGTATTTATTAAGATTTCTATCAACATTACTAGCCCCGGTATTACCAGACAATTGCCATCATGGCCCGTGCTCTTCCTCCTGCTTTACCATCCTCGCCCCTCCGTGTGCCCCCCCCCCACATGGTCACATGACAGATCTTGTGATGGCAAAGCTATCACACGCTGGGTAAACAATTCAAATGAAGCTAAAAATGTTCAGAATCAACTCGAATTAAAACCAGTTTCATACTGAACTTTCGGGCTTCTTTTCTCATACAATTTCATAAAACGAAGGCAAGGATATAAATGTCATTGATATGAATTATTTACTTTTCACCTAAGCTGTAAATGATGTGATTTCTAGCCTCGTCTATATTTTTCTACATAAACGTTCTCTTGTGACAGAAATGATCCTGCGGGAAGAACGTAGTTTGTGACTAGATGATTCCGGGAAAAGGGGATACTACCATTTTCATTCACGATCTCAGAAGCAGATCGTGGAAACTGACCGAGTGAAAACATCCATAGCACAAATTACCTGTTATGTATTCCCCTCATCTAAAATACACTTTGAACGTACGAATATTTCCAACTGTTCAAACTTTGCCGTTTGCAAGTAATAGACCTCTTCAAATTTCCATGTAAGAGTGTACAATATAGATGTTTATAATATTAAGCTTCTTTATTATATTAATTTTCGCTGATGTTAACCCACGAGGGAGGGACATGGCGCTTCACCTCCTTCTCCCCATTAGAAACCAGTGATACATATCGTCTCCTGTATTATTTCAGTAGTATACCTTTGGGTTCCGGCTCTCACACGCAACCAATCTTTATAAATAAGGGCTCTAAGGAAAGAGAATTTCATGGGGACTTGACGAATTCCATTTTGACTTTAAAAATATGGATGATTTCTTTCAAAAAACGCATCGAACTATTCATGTAAAATGCAACCCGCATCACATGTCCACCTATATCGGCAAATAACTCATAGACAAAGCGTTTTACAGCCTTAAAAAGTAAAATTTTGAGGCCAGAGGCCTCAATGAAACGTTTTTCACATTATAATCTACAAGATGAGACATTCTCCGATCCATTCAATTAATTTTCGGTTCCACGCGTCAATACTATCGAGGCCACCTCAATATTTCAGTCCTTGCTGCTGGTAGCAATTTTTGTGGCGACACGCTTAGAATGCTTAGATTCGACAATCTTTATTTACGCTTTCTGTTAACGCCGTAGTTTGTGCAGTCTGACGAGGTTTATTTGCATAATCATTAATTCAAGATTTGCTCTCCAGCAACAACTAGAAGTACTAATATAGTTGCTTGATACCTATACCTATGAAGATTGTTTCTTATGCATGTAGTGAAACTATTCAATTAACGTTTTTTCATGGTCTATAAGTGCTGTGCACTTAATTGTGGAAGGATGTGGGTGTTCAGTGAAGAGTGAAGACTGTGTGTTTTACCTGTACCAATATTTTCGTTATCATTCGATGAAATTTTCAAGTCAACGGGTTCAGACACGAAGCTTTCTCAAAAGTAAAATCTAATATTTTTGTGACTATCACGAAAAACTAAAACCTAACTGACAAAGAATATTGAATAATTACTTCAAATGTCTTTAAGTAAGATTTGGGAATTGTTCCAAGCAAATTCTCCATGATAGTGAATAAATATTGAAAATTTCTTTTACACATTAATTGCATTGTTTTTTATTTTTATTTGTAAATGGGTTAGTACATTTGTAAGTTACCTTTATAGATTTTAAACAAATAAACACGTTTCGTTAACTTCTTTCCCTCTTAGAATGAATATAGAAGGATAGGGATGATTGTGGGGTCTAACCTGCGAGAGTTCTCGCACGGGTACGCAGAGGTAGTGGGGGAAAACTTGTGCTATGGCACAACACAAAGAACAAACTTTTTAAAGTGGATAAAGTAAAATTGCTTGAAATAAATGGAAAACAAAAATAAAAACGTGCTAGCCTACAATACTACGTGAATCAATTAAAAAACAACTAAATTTAAAATTATAGAAAGAATAATGCAAGTCACCCGACAACTGTCAACGATCGCAGTCCATACGCACATTTAAATGTTGGTGGTATCTGGAAGTACGGACACCAACGCCCAACTGCAAACTCGTATTGTAAATAAAACACCGTTTGATATTAAACTCAAGGTGTCGGTTCGTTAAAAATGCAAACATAGTTTGAGCAAAATTCCCATGTACCGAAGTGGGCTTACTAATGGCTACTAAATTGTTTCTAATGCTAACAAATAGTATTTAGTACTCAAAGGTGAAAACATTAGTTTGATTATTTTTTTGGCTCGGAATTGTTTTTCTTGAGGTACGTAAGGACGCAGAAAATAATTCAATACTTTTTAGTAAACAAATAATTTTTAAAATTTTCTCACCCGAGCAAGCTGGCATCCTGACTCTCCAATACCCACTCGGTTCTTCATAACAAATCAAGGAAAGTTAAATAATATTGCAATGAGTAGGTCTGTTCTTGCCCGATCCGGTATTTTCGCACTACTTTACTTGGCTTTCTCAAGAGTAAAAACCTTTTCTATTATTTGACTATGAAGGAAAGCGAAAAGCTAACTCTCAAGGAAGACTGAAAAATTTCTTCAAATGTTGTTTTTAAAGAAGTATGAATTGTTCCGAGAACATCTCTCTATAATGTTGAATAAACTTTAATTGAAAATTTGTTTCAAACATTAATTGCATTGTTATTTTGTTTGATATTCTGTAAGTACATTAGTAGTTCCTCTCCTTTATGGAACAGGTAGACAAATGGATAGAGAAAGGGTGGGATTTAACATGCGAGAGTTCTCGCACGGGTACGCTAGTTCAAATATATTTCTTTTCCTAAGTTTCTATTCTAACACACCGGGAGAGATGGCTCAGCTCATCAACTCAACGTCACTGCAGTCCCTCTTCCCGAGAGGTCTTACGTTCGAGTCCCGACGGCGACAGGATTTTCGACACTAGCTTGTCAGCTAGGTCGAATTCAGTCGCGGCTGAAGGAGAATTCTAGCGGCCGGCTGCTCTGATCGGTAGTTTTCCTTAGTTTCTCCAATCAACACCAGGCGAATGCCGGAGTAGTATCCTAACAAACGAGCCACGAAGCGCGCGCGATCTTTCCTTCCTCTTCCTTGTTCTATTCTCACCCCTTACACACACACACACACACACACACACACACACACACTAACATGCACTACACCATGTCACATGCCGGGAGACCGGTCGGGAGCATAGAGCTTGTCCCGGAGGTGGGAGACACTTGATTGAGGGAAAACCCCGCTAGTCGACGGTAGGTTGGCGCCAGATCTCGCGATCCAGCGGGAAAAGATCACAGCTACCTACGTACCTACCTACCGACCGACCGACCGACCGATGAAAATCACGCACTACACTTACGGGACTAATGATTTCTGTAGTTGACGCGCTCGGAATCACGAACAATCAATCTATTCTAACAAAAGCAATTCAATACGTACTAATTATTAACGTTATAAATATGGTCAATATGTCAACAAATAAAAAAAACAGTTTACATTCAGCATAAATGAAATCGTCATCCTCACTTCTACTGAATGCTTACATTCACCGAAGAATGGACAGACAAGTTAGATCGTACATGCAACCTGCTAGTTTCCTTTGTGAATGAAGCTTAATATCCACTTTCGAGAATTGGGCGGCAAGCTCCAATCTCTGCAATGAATAGCGGTGGAGACGTCTTTCCCGGAATGCGAAATTGCTTCCTGCAGTTGGGTGCTGTGTTTGGCTGCGGTTCCCTGAATATTATTGCCCAGTCTGGAATCTGTTTGGAGTACCTGCAGAACATTCCGACCTTCCTGGAATGAACTTTATGGATGGTTCATGATCTATTGTTAAAAGTTACTTTGTACTTAACCGTTACCTTGCAATTAGAAAATGTGAATGTTTGCAATTGAAAAATGGCATAATTAGGGTTGCAACTTGTATACTGAATATGATTGTTGAGGGTTAATTGTACGGTAGATAAATGTTCCTAGTATGCGGATTATATAAACTTGCTTTCAAATAGAAGTGAAATAGAAGGTCCATTTTTGACGACCAGACCTGATTCATAGTAAAATGTATGACTTAAAATAATATCTTATTCAACCCCTGCAAATTCCAACTAAATAACTGAAGGAGCTCATACATCTACTTACAAATCGGAAAATGAAATTAGCCTGCTTCTTCTATAAACTATTTACACTATTAATGCCAATATAATCTTGCATGATTAGCAAACAGTGTCTGTGACCATGTATTAAGTAATCGAACATGCTAATGAAACACTTTTCATCCCTTGATGAGAATCATTTTGTTTAACATTTATCTTCTCTTCTTAGTTTATCAGTTATTTCCCACTACTATGTGTATTTAGACTAAATTTGGTGAAAAAAATTGGGTTCACAACTTAAAGGCCAAAATAAGAGAAAGAATCTTTATGCATTATCTCGTCACCATCGCTTAGTTCGAAATATACAAAAGAAATGAAGTGTCCTAGGTGTCAAAGATACTCACGAAACGATTTTAGTGTTTTTCCTAAAACTATCGCAGATTGGCGAATGAAAGGAGAATGAAAAAATAAAGGATAGAAAGGGAAAGAGGATTGACTCCCTCCCCCGCTTCCTCACACCTTTTGTCTTTAATTCCACTTGTATTTTAATGTATCATTTGTTTCAATCAAATTTGCAGATATATTGTCAAAAATTATTAAATGATTATTTGCTATTTTAAATTCCTCCTCCCGTTGTATGAGATTACTGCACAAATATGCGCCATAATGATTTCAAAGCAGGGGTGATGGAGAAGTACGATTTTTGTCCCTTTTCTGTGCAGGTGATTTTGGTGATCACTAAGTTTCTCTGTACGAAGGAGACCATGAGGGTTGAATAATAATGTTACGTACATGTTACGGTTGGGAGGATGTTTCAGGTGTGCAACACGGCAACGAAACCATGCAAATATGATGAAAACACCGATTTTATTTGCGACATTTGATATGCTCCGCTCATCTGTTTTACAATCTGCCAAAACTCGTCAGCTGACCTGGCGTGAGTATACAGTATACCGATTCACTGAAAGGACAATTATGGCATGTACGAAAAACCCACCGGCTTGTACGGCTCAGGGCATTAACTGACGTCACTGTAGTGTCTCTGACCGGATGATCCTGGGGTTCGAATCCCGATGGCCGCAGGATTTTTGACACTAGCTAGATAGGTCGAGTTCAGCTGTGTCTGAAGGAGAATTTTAGCGACCAGCTGATCTGATCAATAATTTTCCATGATTTCTCCTGTCAACATATCCTTCGTCTATCTTTCGTCTATCCTTCGTCTTCGTTGTCTCTGATCCTCATCACACATACACACACACACATTGACACGTAACATACAATACACTACCACACATATCGGGAGATTGGTCAGGAGCTCAGAGCTTGTCCCGGCTGGAGCAGTGCCCCGCAGATGGGAGATATCTGGTTGGGGAAAACCACGCTAGCCATAGGTAAGCGTCGTGTCTCACCATCAAAAGGGGGATGATCATTGCCCTATCCTGAAGAAAAAGTATTTACTACACATACAGGGCTAATGACCTTACCAGTAGACGCACCCGGGTTCACTAATCAATCAGTGAAACGAAAACCCCACTAAGTCGTTCGCCATTTTCACTGCTGAGAGGGCAGTGCCACCGAGCGACAGTGATGGCGGACAGTCGCACGCGGAAGAGCAGGGTGTCCCCCGGAAAGAGCGCGTCATAAATTTTCCCTCGGGAGCAACTTTCGAGGTCTTGTCGCGGAATGACATACGGCTGTAGGCCAGCCCTGCCCGCCGCCTCGTGTGGCCTGATACCCTCGTTCCGGAGCTGTCGAGTAGCAGCGGCAGCAGCTCGCTGCTCGGGAGGGAGGGGGAGTGGGAGGGGGTTGGGGCAACAGCGATCAAAGCCGCGATAACGCCTTCGAGCGAAGGGACCGGGGCTGTTGCCAGCGACAAGTTGGGGGAACGAGGTTTTGTTGCGCGACCGAACACTCTGCTGTTCGAGACGTGTCACCGCGTGTTCCCGGCAAATTTAGGCTGTCGTATCATTCTTCTTCTGAAACACTTGGAAAGTGTTTACGAGCTATTGATAACGTGAGAGCAGGGGAAGGCAATTCGCGTCCTGAATTCACGTTTAAAATGTTGGCAGCCGCAGCGATGAAATAAGATGAACAATATGTATACGTATATTTTGGGAAAATTGGAAAATACGACTGGTCTGCAGCAACATAAAAGCTGCTGAACAAAACCACACGAAATGGTTTTTCCAAAAATAGTATGCACACTGTTCAAAAACAACAAATAGAATACTCTCGAATAACACTAACACAAATTAAATAATTTAACAAAACTAGTCTTTATCAATATCATAGTAGACATACAACGCATATTGAATTTTTTACGTACCAAAAATAAAAATAAGTTGCTATTCCATAATATCAAGATAAAAGGAAGTTTTAAAGGCATTTTCCTTTAATACTTCCTTCGTCTGGCATTCAGTACGCTATGTCGTAAGCAAAGGCACAGGGTATGACAACTCAGAAACCCAATAAAATCTGTAGCAAAAATATTCACATTAAAACCAATCACACACTCTTTTCCACCCTTCATAAATAACTACACCATCAATTGGACACCAACATATAAAACAATAAAATACTTGGCCTTTAACTTCAATATTCCACTCAACTGAAAGCCACATATAAAGGTAAAAACTCAACAAGCCAAAACTAAATTAGTTCATCTACGACTCTCACTGAATCAACATGGTCAACTTACCACATCTAATGCTCTATTACTCTACAAAGCAATAATCTGTCCGATACTACTACATGGTTTTCCCATATGGACCAATGCTACCAACTGAACAATGTAATGTCAACCAAATATAAAATTATAATAAAAAGGGAGAACTCAGTCGGTACGCCCAGTACGTGAATAGGCGGAATAACACAATTAAATATTTGCATTCTTATATTAAAATCGAAACTTGTTAAATTGTTTTTGGATTTTCCCAAGTTCCTGAATATCTAATTCGAAGGAAACCATAGAGATCATTATTTTTTTGTTTGTATTTCTGCACGTTAGGAATTAGTATTATACACAGATACGATTTGATTACAATGGCTGCCATAGATTACGTACTTGCGACTGAGGAACTGAAGAATCGAAGCCCGGGAGGACATAGGTTCGAGTCGAAAGTCCCCGCGAATTTGGACACTAGATAATACTGACAAGGATCCTTAAACATTAAGCTAGGGACCATGCGAGAAGGTGCCTTCTTTATCCTGTACCCTCCCCGTAAATTAGAGGCCAGAGGAATTCTAATCCACAATATCAAAGATTCAGTTGATTCAATGATTATTTCGTGTTTACGGCCAGGCCAACTGATATGCCATTAGTCCCGTAAGTGTAGTTCATGTTTTGACAAGGGAGGTGACGGTTTTCTTCCCCCGCTGGATGGTGAGATCTGGTGCCGAAATACACGTCAGTTTATGTGTTTCCCCATCCAGGCATCGCTCCCAGCGGGGCATCGCCCCAGGCAGGACAACCTTTAACCTCCCGTCTCCTCTCCCAACATGTGAAATCGTGTAATGGGTGTAAGTTTGTGTGTTAGTAAGGGGTCAGAATGGGACAAAGAAGAGGAAGGAAAGATCGCGCGCCGTCCGTGCCCAGTTTGTTAGGGAGCTGATACAGCATTCACCTGGTATTGGAATGGACGAACCACGGAAAACTACCAATCAAAGTAAGAATTCTCCTGCGGACAGCTGTGAAGCGGACAGCTGCGGACTAGCTGCGGCTAGCTGCGGACAGCTAGCTATCTACACGTATCTAGTGTCGAAAATCCTCCCTCAGCCGCAAAGATTCGTAATTCAGCAACTTACAGCCGAGATACTAGATATTATTAATGGAGAGATAATAAAAGATATTTTTTATATCTGAAAACGGATTTAATAGATGTATTCGATTGTATGAATTATATTTCTTTCGCCACCGCGCACGCGATCTAACCATTCTACTTCATAACGGTAGGTTAACACCGTGACTTATATGCAATATTAATTTTAAACCATTTTTCTTTGTTTTCTGGTTAGATTCAAACATACTTACATGCTTCTGTGACATTGAGTATTGACTGCAACGTTCCAGAGTTGCACTGCCACCTACAATTGAGAGGCGTGCAGAAGACATTATTATGTCGGGTAATTACGGAATGTAAAGACGGGCAAGGAGGGCGGATGGTGACTTCATTTCCACCCGTCCTCACATTGCATTCTCACTGCCCTTCATTATTTTTAAAGTGCTACTTTAATTCTGGTGGCAATTAGACTTAATCTAACACAAAAATATTCAAGTCACACGTGGACAAATCCTATCTGCTTTTGCTGGTATCTAGTATTCAATACGATCAATTCAATAATTTAATATTTGATTTAAATTTTATTTAAAATCACATTCAGTATTCATTTCAAATTAAGTTAGTTTCTATGAAATGTTATCTTCGAGTTACCGTCGTTTTACTATCCAAACGATTCCTCGAAATGTTTACGAATGTAGTTTTATTCTGTTGATATCGAATTATTGCTATCAAATCAATAAGCATTGAAAAGGAACAGTTCACTGACATTTAAATGTAGCATGTAGTTAAAATAGTGCAATTTTTGTTTAACTTCAACATCACTGGAACATTTAATATACATTTAAAAGTACGTAATGAACAAAAATTATAACGCATTTTCATGAAAGAAAGTCCTGTCCAATATTCTGAAACAGAAAATTTTCGAAAAACGCATGTTGCTACCAGGGACCATTGTGTAGTCACAACAATTGCAAGAGAAAAAAAGGGCTTATTTATTTCTATTGCAAACCTACGCGATTAATGTAGCGTGTAAAGAAACTATAACTCCACATCCTCTAAAACTGCCTTTCATCGGTGTCCTTCATGTCTTCAATGAAACGTTGCACCGAGGCATTGTTAAAAGTTATGACGTCGTATGTTCCAGAGACGTGAGCATGTAATTCATGGGCTTTGATGTTAGAGTCAAGGCACTATAACTGTCGTGTTTATTATTGGGATTCTCATATACGCACCACTCTTTTCTGAAACATCGGCATAGAGCTGAACAGAGCGGCTGGCGAATATATTTGCAGAAAAAAACACTAACATGAATAAAGGTGCCCGGTATTATTCTTCAACTGCACAGGTCAGGTAGCACTGCCAAATGTTTTAGGCAAGAAACTGCTTTGGTATTTGAACTCTATAATCCAAGCATTTTTAGTTGAAAACTGTGTAGTTGACGTTTGTTGGCGGTGGAGGGAAACATTTTCTATTCCACCACATAATCGCAAACACAACATTCTTCCTAATATAAAATTTTATTCATTAAGGACATACAAACCGTTTTAAATATGTTAGTATTTATCGTTCTTAAGAATAACATACAACAGGGAATAGAATAACATGCAACAGGCATAAGAATTACGTAGAACAGGAAATAACGAAGTGGCACAACTCCCAACTTTATCACTGGATTCATAATAATCTACCCTTACTTCAGAAAGTTTAATAGCCTACCCGATTATATTTTCTTAAATGATCTTCTTAATATATTCTTAATGATGCATTTCAATTATTAGCATGTGTATAAAACATTAACATAATTTAAATTATGGAAATAATAAATATACTTAGTTGAAAATTACAAAAACATTAATAGAAGAACAAACTTTTCTATTAAAATATTTCATTTCTTCAAATCTTCCCTTTGAAGTTCTCTTCGTACCTCTACAATCCCACCACCTATCCCTGAGGAACGCCTGCCACAACATCAGAGTCCCTTGTTTATGGCGCAAAAACCGCCGAAAGCGCGCACATTCCGGTCCACACACGCGGCCAAACGCATTACTTGGTCGCTCGCTTCGCGACCATCCGCGGGCTGCAGCGGCGGGAGCGACCCACCAACCACTCGTGTGGGCCAATGAGCGCGGCGGCAGGTGCCGGGAGAAAGCCCATTCCGCCAATCGGCCTTGGGCTGGCGCGTGGCCCGCTGAGGCCATCGCCCGCCCGCCACCCAGCGTCGCCCCGAGCGCCGCGCGCCCACCGCCAGCGCCGAAGCGATTCGGCGTGGAGCGCCGCGGCGCTGGCCAAGCACGTGGGTCTCCGCGTGACTGGAGAGTCTCTGCGCAGCATTTAATGTAGAATGGTAAACTGCTTTTGAGCCTCTGCGCATGCACAAACGCGTGCGCAAACGTGTCGCTATCACAGATCGTAAATCGATACTTCATCATGATGATAGAACGGAGTAGGGAGTTTTTGGCACCTCGAACGTTAAGCAGTATCGATCTTCTGCGCATGCATAGATGTACTAAAGTCATGCGAAACTTGAACTGCGCATGAGCAGGAGATCGATAATGCTCGCCGTTCGAGATGCCAGAAACTCCCTAGTTTTTGCACACCATAGCGGAACCACTGCAATCTCGATCTTCTGCGCATGCGTAGATGCACAAAAGTGAAGCGAAACTTGAACAGCGCATGCGCAGATCGATAGGTCTTTCGATTCCTTTAACGTTCATGGTGCAAAAACTCCCTAGGTTTTGCGCGGTGATTAGCATCATATCGTATACGAGACAAACTACTATTGAGTCTCTGCGCATGCGCAAACTCTAACTTTACAATAGCGTTATATCGTAAATCGATACATCACCATGTTGGGAGTATTTGCTCACCGTGTAGCATAATATCGTCTACGATACAAATATTCTACGAGTCTGCTTTTCAACTAAATATAGCGTTATATCGCAAAACGGTACTTCACCAGGAGTAAAAGAGTTTTCGCGAAGCGTGAAGCACTGTATCGTATAAAATGCAAAGCTACTTTGGTATCTTTGCACATGCGCGAACTCTAATGTTGATAGCGTTATAAGTAAAACGAAGATGATACTTCACTAAGATGATAGTTTTTTTACGAATCGTGAAGAACCACTTCGTGTACAAATGAACCTGCTTTTGAGTCCTAACAAAAGCTCGAACTTGAACGTTTACGATAGAGAATAAGAATAATACACACGAATAAGAAGCTCCTCAAGCATTAGAGGATTTTTGCATCCCGACATTTTTACATACTCCCCATTTTTGTTTGACAGTCATGTCAAACACAATTGGGGAGAGCGTGGTCGGAAACATGCGGGAACCTGTAACTAATCATCGATAATTAGTTAATTACATCATTAGAATGAATAAATGATGATCATTTATTTTAGGATCGTTAGATAACGTGTGTTGGGAGCGTGATACTCCCCATTCCACGAACTGGAGGAAGTTCGCAAGAAAATAATTTATGTTAGAATGCAAGAAAAAAACACATTAAAACATTGAATTAAAGAAATATTATTTAAGGCAAAATCACCAGTAGTGGCCAATTCATGTACAAAATTTGAAATATAACAATTGGAGACTTCCCACAAACTCGCAGAACATAAATGGCTAAGTGTAGAACAAATATTATTTATTTTCCCTACTTTTATACATAATGAATAACCTGAAAATATCTTTTTAATTTTGACACTGAAATAATGTAACATGATCTAATACATTTTTGGGCTTCAAAATGTTTCACAAATATTAAGGTAGCCGACCTACCGTCGGCTAGCGAGGTTTTCCCCAACCAGATATCTCCCACCAGCGGAGCATCGCCTCAGCCGGGACAAGCTCTCAGCTACCGACCGGTCTCCTGGCATGTCTGGTAGCATGCAAGTGTGTGTGTGTGGGGTGTGTGTGTGTAAATAAGGGATGAGGATAGGACAATGAAGAGAAAGGCAAGATCGCGCGTGGCCTGCAACCCATTTGCTAGGGTACTGCTCCAGAATTCGCCTGATGTTGATCGGAGAAACATAGGAAAACTAACGATCAGAGCAGCCGCACGCTAGAATTCGCTTCCAGACAGCGACTGAATTCAACCTAGCTGACAAGCTAGGGTCGAAAATCCTGCCACCGTAGAAACTCGAATCCAGGACCTACCGGTCAGAGGCATTGTAGTGACATCAGTTGATGCCTTGAGTCACCTCGAAAGGGAACAAGGGATCAATCGCACCCAACACCACGCAGGAGTGTGTATTTAAAAAAATCCTTGCATCCGAATTAACGTAATCACTTTATTGAATATTATTATCAACAAGAATACTAATGTTATTTTATTAACGAGCCATAATTTAATACAGACTGTTTTAACTTAAAAATACATATTGAATTTATATAAAAATATCATGTTTCGGTAATCAATATTTCGTCTAATTTAGTCTTCGGCTTCTTTTGCTTTGCAATGTAAATTGAGTCTGCCACAGCCACCATTTGTTTAATATTTTAATCATTAATTAAACAATATAAATTCAGAAATTCCCGCTGCCAATCAGCGGCCAGGTGACAGAAAGCATTTCTATTTTTACATATATTTTTAACATAACATGTTAACTAATTATATTTGTGGAATTTATGCTCTGTTATACTAATAAATCAGGTAGCATTATGTAATTATAACATCCACAGTAAAGCCTAGTGGCTTGCGGGCTTCATTAAAATGATTAATGTGGCCTGACGACCGTCTCCTAAAAGGTTGATGTGAAGGATGCATTTTTGCATGCCGCGCCAACCACTGCATTAACCAAACAAACCAAACGGGAGCAAGAGATCTATCACCCCCAACACCCCAAACACGCACGCGTGCCTTATTTTATTTTTTACTTTTCGCTTTCGCTGACGTGTTTGCGTTCTTCGCGGCTTAGAGACTTCATTTTCGAGAGGCGCGCGCGTTTGCTGGCGTGTAAACAACACCCACACACGCGCACGCAGCCCGTGTTCGTGTGTCACGCACGCGACCGGGGCCGCGTGCCGAGCGGAAGCGAATTTCCGAGCGGGCGTTGAATCATCGTCGGATCGATGTTTCGCCGCGCCGCGCCGCGTCACGGGCAGAATTGTGGGGTCTCTCCTTTGAGGAGGTTGAGGGCACCGCTGCGTCTTCTGGGAAACGACGAGGCGAAGAGCTCATGACTCACGCGGAGGATGCACGTCGGCTAATTACGGGACGCGGTGAGATGTTAGGGCCACGAGACATTTGAAAACATACTTTCTATTTATTTATTGCAAAATGGGATGATTGTATTAACATTCAACCAAGATGCGCTTCAGTTGCAATTTAAATTAAAGATAGTACAGAGGCTATGCCAAACTCAGTTAAACATTAGAATTAAAGGAATGCGAATTACAATGAGTCAATACTTCTAGATTATTGAAGAGAGGATTGTTATCAAACTTATTGCTGAATTCGGGAATTATTGAGGAGAGTATTGTTTCAGAGTTTTCTCACTATCAAAGGCTTTCTTGAATCCGGAAATCATTCAGAAATGAAGAGATTATTTCCAAAGGGGCGGCCGGCTTAGGTGGCTCAGGGCATCAACTGATGTCACTGCAGAGCCTCTGATCTGACAAACGCCGGAGAAGTGCCCTAAGAAACAGGCGCGCGGTCTTTTCTTGTCCTATCCTTCACCTTCCACACGACCACACATGGCGGGAGGCCAGTTGAAAGCTTAGAGATTGTCCCGGCTGGGGCGGTGTCAGCTGGTGGGAGATACTTGGATGGGGGAAAACACCGCGAGCCGCCGTGTAGATCGGCACCGGATCTCACCGTCCTGCGGGGAAAGAATATCGCCACCTCCTTCAATAAGAAACATGGGACTGATGAACATAGAAGTTGATGCGCCCGGCAACACGACAGAATCAATCCAAAAGGACTTATCTTTACTTGCGTTTGCTTCCTACTTTTACGCACTATTAATACATTCAGTCATGCAACCAAATATTGTGTTCAAAAACAACGTTTTCCTTTGTCAAACCGTATCCGAAAACCTATAATTATCTGTTGCTCTTTAAAGCGAGATTTGAATATATGTAATAATACTATGTACTTTCCCTTCTTGAAAACACATGTATTTCTCAGAGATACGCCACTTTGGAAATAAGCTCTTCGAAGGATCTCTCCTTCGGTGAAGCTGCAGTCCCGTCTTCAGAGAAATGCCGGCGCGAGGGGCTCATGATTCACGCGCAGGCCGTGCGTGGCGCGTGGGGCAATTACGGGAGGCAGCGTGGGCCACGAGGTGTTTGACAACAAACTTTTTGTCGTCTGCGGGAATCTGTGGGAAGAGAATTGGCGTTTGAAACTGGGATATGAGGAAATTTAAATGTGAGAAAGTTTAGCGAATTACGCTAAATGGAAAACAGCAGGCGCTCAAGCAACTTGCAACACACGTTACGTTACCATAAGGTATAACTTAAATGATGCGTACTAGACTCTTCAAATCCGATTTTGTAACCCCACAGGTCTCTATTAAATTACAAGCTATTTTCAAGTGTGGAGTGTTCGCTCGGATCAAACTAATAGTACAATGTAAATGGAATGAGTCAATTGAATGGTTATCAAACTCCGTCAAGCGGCCTTGTATAAAACTTTTCCAATCTCGTATTGAACGTGTTTTGAAAACACGTATTGAATATAAGATGCTATACGAAGAAGATTGTTCGCTTAAGAAGCTCAGCGATACTTTTTCTAAATCAGTAATTAACAAGCAGTTCACATATTAGTAGTCTTCGAAAGTCTTCTCGAGCGTGGAATGGTGCTTAGCGTATCATGGTGTGACAAGGCAGAGCCTGGTGTGGCGGGGCAGGTTCTCGTGTGGCGGGGCAGGGTCCAGGTGGCGGGGCATGGCCTAGCGTGGCGGGGCAGGGCCTGGCGTGGGGGGCGGGGCCTAGCGTGGCGGGGAACGACCTAGCATGGCGGGATAGGACCTGGCGTGGCGCGGCGTGACGGGGCAGGGTCTGGCGTGGCGGACGTGACGGGGCGTGACAGGGCGTGGCGTGGCGGGGCGGGGCGGAGCGGGCACGCGCCTGGGCGGCGCGGGCGGCGTGACCCAACGACGCGACAAAACGAGTCGGCGGGCGGGAGGGCAGGCGGGCGGGCGGGCGCTGCTGCGTGCCACTTTGGTCCACCTGCGGGGGTACTGTTAGAGGAAGGCGGCGGCGGCGGCGGCGGCGGTGGAGGCCGAAATAAGCGCCTCGGCTCCACGGACGTCCAGCGCCCAACGCACAGTCACACCTCCGCGCGGTGCGATAGAAATGGTCTCAGGGAGAGAGAATCGGCGGCGGTGGTGTAGCGGTTAGCGTACCGGACTGTTATACCGCTAAGTTCGCGGGTTATACCGCCGTTAAGTTCGCGGGTTCAAACCCGATCGAAGCCGTGGATTTTTAGGGGCGAAAAAATCCTTCGTACGCCTTCCTTCGGAGGGGAAATAAAGCCGGCTGTCCCATGTTAGTAGATTTACTTGCATGTAAAAGATCCTCAAGCCTAAATGAAGCCTCTGAGCTAAATTCAAATCGCCGGTTTCGTCGCCTCAGTAATATCTTCTTTCCACTCTATCCGGGGAAAGGAGTGTAGCGAAATTTGCATGGTCAGACGGAAGAGCAGGCCTCATGGCCTGAGTCTCGCCACGTAAAATATGGCAATTCAATTCAATTCAATTCAATTCAAAAAGAATCATAAATCACACTCACGCACTTTAGATTGATTGAATAACGATTCCGGACTCGTCAACTCTAATGGTTATTAGTAAGCTGCGGATTTTTGTCTACTTGCCGATTTTTATCCTTCAATTATAATGCAGTATTTTAGGTTACTTATTGATTTTGAGGTATTTGTAGTATTTGAGGTATTTGTAGTATTGTTTGTAGTATTAATGCACCTAACGCTTCAAAATGAATAAGTAATCTAAAATACTGCGTTTTAATTGAGGGATAAAAATCGGCAAATAGGCAAAAACCCGCAGCTTCGTTTTTAGTCACATTGTTGTAGAGCAAGTTACATTCAGGGAGGCGACGATGTTTCTCCTACCTTGGAATATAAAATCTGGAGCCGATTTGCAGCTCCCTCCAGATACCTTCTTCGGGATATTCCCCGGTCGAGACAAACTCTAAGCGCTCGACATGGATGGTAGTGTAGTGATTTAAATGAGTGTGTAGGGGGAGAGGAGGGGGGCACGGATACGGTGAGAAAGGTCGTGTGCTTATTAAGGTACTGCTCCGGCATTCGCTTGACTTCGATCGGAGAAACTACGGAAAACTACTGATCAGACACACCGGCCGCTAGAATTCTCCTCTAGAGATTGAATTCAATCTAACTACGTAGCTGGTGTCGAATCCTAGTATCTTCCGGACAACAGTCGCTGAAAATGCAAACGGAAGTGATGCAATTGACGCAGCTTAGACGATCACGCAGTTTACAAATAAAGCTCATTTATGATTGGCGAACACTGGAAGTTAATGGAAGACCAATACGATTAGTCAGATGTTTTCCAGGCATGTGACTAGAAAATCGAAACCTCTAATACTGAATGGGGAGAGAGTTTCTCAGTGAGAATCGTGGATTGATCAACTTCGAAAATCTCAAAAATGTTGCTTGTAACATCTGTTCCATTCAACTGTGTTCGGGTATTTTAGAAACTTCGGTCTTAGAACGACAAGGTGCTATTAGACTACGAAGAAATTTTACATGGGCCATGAAAATTGCTTTACCATTTTGTTCATAGATTCCTTCATATGAGTCCATTTGAAAACTGTTTTTATACGATTTAGATCTGATAATAGAGATTTCGAACATGTCGAAACAGCATACTCGTCAAAAATGTCATTTTAAAGTCTTTGAGATTTGAAACACTAATGAGCGAGATACCTATAAGGGAAATGTCGATTTTTGTACTTTGTT
Source organism: Acheta domesticus (assembly GCA_031308135.1). Taxonomy (NCBI): domain Eukaryota; kingdom Metazoa; phylum Arthropoda; class Insecta; order Orthoptera; family Gryllidae; genus Acheta; species Acheta domesticus. The sequence continues at coordinate 105,173,483 of JAHLJT010003656.1, read as the reverse complement.
TTTAAAATATTAAAAATGAAGTAATGTAGAATGCCATTATAATATTTTTTTGAATAAAAATCTTTCAAATGCAGAGGGATATAACGCTGATGGTTGCAACTACTGTGTCAAGGAACGACATGGTAAATCACCACGTCATAGTAAAATACCATCAAATTTATCATTCCCTTTTTAAGAAGACTGATATTTCGCAAGAAATTAATTGAAATGTGATGGTTTTACTCAAAATGAACAACACATTACAGTCGCTTATGAGCAAATATTATCAACATTATTTGTTGCCCTCCTTCATAAAGTGTATCAATCTCGATTTCGTTCACCGGGGGAAATGGCTCAGTGAATCTACCTGATGTGAATGCAGTCCCTCTGATCGGGAGGTCCTAGGTCCGAGTTCCGACAGCGGCAGGATTTTCGACACTAGCTTGTCAGCTAGGTCGAATTCAGTCGCAGTCTGAAGGACAATTCTAGCGGCCGGCTGCTCTGATCGGTAGTTTTCCGTGGTTTCTCCGGTCAACACCAGGCGAATGCCGGAGCAGTACCCTAACAAACGGCCATGGACCGCGCGCGATCTTTCCTTCCTCTTCCTTGTCCTATCCTCTCCTCTTACACACACACTTACACTAACATGCACTACACTACCACACATTCCGGGAGACCGATCGGGAGCTCACAGCTTGTCCCGGCTGGGGCGGTGCCCCGCTGGTGGGAGATTGGTGATTGGTGGAGATCTTTTCCCCGCTGGTGGTTGAGGGGAAACCCCGCTAGTCGACGGTAGGTCGACGCCAGATCTCGCCATCCGGCGGGGAAAAGATCATCGCCACCTCCCGAGAAAAACACGCACTACACTTACGGGACTAATGAACAAGGTAGTTGACGCGCCCAGAAACATCAATCAATCGATTTCGTTCAAAATGTAAAATATCACCATGTACATTTGATTGTCCCATTTTAAAACTAATTAAGCCAAATATATAATTTTTCTGGTAGTAAACATTACGTCAGGGATGGCTACAACAGAAAACGCATGAGTTGGATATTATTTCTTCCCAAACATTTGCAATCCAAATGTAGTAATACAAATAGAAATCCAAAAATGTTCGAATTTTGGTAACTGAGCGACATCCCAATCGACAGAACAATAATTGCTAATACATTTAAAACAGAAAGTGAATTTTGGAAAAGTTTGGGGAAAAATGTCCAGCGCATTGTCGCATTCCAGTCGCTTATTAGCAAAGAACATTGAGCACTAAAGAGTTGATTTCTCTGATTTTGTCAATGAAGACAATTTTTAAAATCGAAAACCAACTTTCACCGTTACCAAATGAGCAGACGACGACATTCACAACTACTCTACTTTTCAGGGATTTACAGATTTAATATATTTCAAAATGTTGCTGACCTGTGTTTTAGGGTCTACCCTAATACAAGACTTCAGACCTAATGAAGTCTGGAGTAAGCATTTTTGCACGATTGCAATACGCTATCAATATGAATACTTTCTCTACATTTCTCAGACGGGAAAGTAAATGTCTGGTATACCACAAACACGTCACTAGTCGTTTCCAAATCTCAATATTCCTCATTATAATACCTTATGTTTCAATAGTAAACAAGTGTCATAATGACTTGGAATGAAATATTTAAAATATGCGTTCGTGCCCGCTATATCTGAATGGTTGACATTGCTCTACTCAATCTCTAATGCAATAATATAAAAAATAGTTTATTATAAGATCATGAGTGCTGATCCATCACAACCCCTACAATAAATGTTTACGGATTTATTTTAATAATATAAACGTTTAATTACTATGTAATTTAAATAATAATATTCCTCTCTTTAGAATTTTTTGAAAAATACTTCCAAATATATAAAAAAAGGAATTTAAAATTGTCAAATATTTGCATTGCTAATTTTTCCTCCTCAGTAATCAACAATTTCAATTTTGCTGTGTATTTGATATACATTTAAAAATAACACATTTACATTCATTACGTCATTATTCTTAATGTTTTTTCAATAATGCCATCAACGTAGAAAAAGAATAAACACTAGTACAACAATGACTGATATAAACTACATATTTCAATTTTGAGTATGATTATAATCATACTCAATGTACCAATTATTGGTAAATTCAGAGGTTGTGAAATCAATATTGAGATGATTTTTCAATAGATACTTGTAATGTTTTATAATGAACATTATATTATCTGAAGAATGTTTTCTACTTAATCTAGTTTTTACATTATGTTTTAATAAGAAAGTATAAGCATTGTATGCGAAATTAGATAACAATATAAAATTTTCATTTACAGTATTTCACTTAATGGCGAAAATTTATGAAACTCGTCTCACATGTATTATTAAACATTTTAAAATCGAACTCAACTGTAATTTAACTCAACAAACTCATCAAAACCTTGATTACTTAGGTGTCTGTTAAAAAGATGCACTCTTTTTCCTGTGTAACATGATATCCGATTTGGAATGCAGTAGTTGGACGAAGTATAAAATTACAAAATACCGCGCCGTCATTCAAAAACAAAAGTGAAACACATTTTAACGGCTTACCAATTAAACCAATTGACAAGTAAATTCAGCATTTTCCAAATCCTACAAGAAAGATTACTATCGTATTGCTAGCAGTGTTAGTACGGCTACGTGCATTCAGTATTTTCCCTTAGATTTGTAGAACATTCTCTCACCAAACCATGTGGTGTCGTTCAAAATTCCGAAGGTATTCAGAGGCACTTGGGAAAGTCCGAACCCGGTCTGAAATATCCGGTTATGCAGTCTAGAATTACGGCTTCTGCTGAGCTTGCGCAAGGTGCTTCAATCGCGAACTGACTGCCCTCCTGAACTGAATTCCGAGCGGACGCCACCACACAAATGCACTCTCCTGTTGCTTCTAGATCAGATCAGATCAGCACCGGGAAAGCTTCCATCAGGGAATTCCACAAGTAAACGCCTATATAAAATCCCTCGTTGGCAGGTGGCGAACAGATATTATCTAAGTGATGTTTATTGTGATGAATTCTACATAAGACGTAAGTGGTGTTAAAAGAACATAGCGACTGCGATGTCAACACTTGGAAATGAGGATGGATTTTTCCTAGAATTTGCCATTCGGCTTTAACAGACCTAATGCATTTTTATTGTTGCGAATTTAAGAAATGCGTACGCGCTCTTGAGATAATAAAGTCATCACTACGTTACCAAATAGCGAGATTATCATTGTGAAGAAAACTTTGAGGTATTTCAAAAGGAACGGCAAGTGGTATTTGTATTTGAACGAGAAGTAGTATAGCACACGAAATCACAAACAGTGGGTCACATGTTTCTTTTTACTATGACCACTGTTTTTAACAACTTAAATGATCGCAAGGAGATAGAACAGTAAACAAAAATAGAGTTCTGTCAGCACAAAATCTTCGGGCAAAATACACAAAACAGAAATAGATTCGCAGTTATCTACACACGAGGAAGTTATTGAGGGGACAACCTAGACGTTTAAGGGTGAGCACAGTATGTACATTGACAAGCGCCGTGTGTGCTCTGTTGAGCAGTGCTGCTCCGTTCATCTCAACGACGCTCCCAGCGAGTGGAGAAAACTTTCCAACCTCTCATGGAAGGCAAACTGGAAGAGGCCATCCCGCTTGCGGAAAACGGCGGGCAGGAAAAGCGTCGTCAACTTGGCATCGCCGTGCGGTGCCATCCCTGCACCCCTCACCGCCCCGAGGCCCTTACCTGCACAAGAGCAGCAACGACAGCAGCTTCTTCGTCTCGACTGGGGCGGCCCTGGCGGTGAGCTCTCCATGAACGCGACCCGGGCGGCGACCACGTCCTCATGGGGCAGAGCCGGCACCACGAGGCGGCGCGGGAAGGGCTTCGTCACCCGCGCACAGCATCACCCGCGTCGGTCGGGGGGGGGAGGGGGGCACACACTCGGCCGGCGTCGATGGGGCTGCGGAGGAACAGGCGCGGGCCCAAACAGGTTTCGGTCAACGCGAGCCAGCCAGCCAGCGAGCGTGGTGCGGAGCTCGCGGACGGGAGAGCCGAGCCGGGTCCGTGTACGGCGCGTTGGTCGGACGCACACTCGAATGACAGGCCGACGGCGGCGGCACCCACCCGCAGGTAGGCCTCCGCCGCCGCCGCCGCCGCCGCCTCGGCGGTGGTGGCCGGGGGAGGGGCGGTAGGAAGGACGCGACCCGCAGGTGAGGTGGTGGGGTGGGGGTGGGGAGTGCCCGCTCGGCCCACCGGAGCGGCCCGGCCCGGCCCAGCCAAGCCCGACGCGGAGCGGAGCGGAGTGGCGTGGAGCGTGGAGGAGCCCGTCCCGGCGTTTCGTCCTCCGAAGGCGGCGGCGGCGGTGGAGCGCCAGACGAAGAAATGGTTTTCACGGAAATTTGGGGTAGGTAGCGGACGAGGGGGGTTGGGGCTGCCGCTCAGGGGGGAGGGGGAGGGGGAGGGCGCACTGCCCGCCGCCGACATTCCGCGTGGACTGCGGATAGGGGTTCGGTTGTTCTAAGGAGCCCCGCACTGCATTTAGCTAAACAATAGTTCCGCGGTCTTCTTTGTGCCCGCGCCGCGCGCGCTCCATTTCGGAAGAGGCGCTCCCCGCGGCCCTTTGTGGAGACACCGCCCACTGCCCCGGACGCCTAATTAAAATTCGACGCGACAGTGTAACAAGCAAGGGTTTCGTTTTTCGGATGTATGGGCATGTTGCGATACGAGGTTCGATGCGATGTTTGGTATCGAAACCTAAAGAAAAACCGACAATGTATCGATACTTCGATATCGAAACTTACATGTCTTCTTCTTCTGTAGCAATCACCCAGTAGGGTTACAGAATTCGAAACTATTTGTTTAGTTTCAAAAATTAATAAATTACTGTCTTGCCAAGGAAACTGGAAGGGAGGAAAACGAAAAAAAAGTTAATGTATCCCCTGTGATGATTGCTACAGTACGAGGAAAGTTATGCGTGTTAAGAAAAAGTAAAAAATTTAGATGAATATTTTTAATTAATTTTATATGTAATTACAATTCACAAACTTGTTTAATTTCTAACATTAAAATTTTTCTTTAAATATTATTATATATTCTTACACATAATAGTGTAATTGTTACAACCAATAAAATGCACATAGATAAGTTTTTTCTGCCTTCTTGGATCTCTACTATTGATTGGTCAGTTTTAATGCCTTCATCAACAGTATCGCTAAAAACAGTACATTATTTCAAGTAAGGGAAAACAATGTAACATTTACTTCAGTGGTATGGAAAATAACATAAATAAGTGAAAGATAATTCGTACGAATGAAGGACTGATCTTGCAAATGAAGGACGGTTGGCAACACTGAGTATCAGATTTCTGTAGGGAGAGGCGAAGTGGCGGTTCGCAGACTATCATGTAAGCTCACTGAAAAAACCTGACTTCCTTCCCATTTGCCCTTTTTGGTGTGGACCACAAAAGATGATTCATTCACATAGAAAACACCACCTTTTGTGTGAGTCACTACCGCAGTCACGCACAGCATTGTCTTCCTAAAAATATCAATATGCAAATGTGCACCCTGGTAGGAAACGGTCTCGTTTTTCATCTTTGATCTGACATCAATTGCCCATTGTAATATTTTCTACTGTTAACTATTCTATTTATAAAAAAACTGAAATTAATTAACAATTGATCAAGAGTGTATTTGAAATTATTTCCCACAAACTCACTTAAATAAGTAAGCGAAAAAGTAAATATTTTTCGGGTGAATATAAAATACAAAAACAAATAATTTTTGTGTAAAATTAGAAATTGTTAACTTATGTTTAGTAATCCTATTATCTCTAAATTAATCAACAATTTCGAAAACAATCTCTCCAAATGTTTTTTATGTTACCTACCTCCTGACCATTTATTTTGACGGATTTGAAAAACTAGTAGCAAGAAATAAAGATTTCAGTTGAAATAAATGTTATCAAAGTAAATATTTTCTTAAATAATTTGAAATCGATGGAATACTGTTGAGAGATTTGAAAACAACTTCTGAGATACATGAACATAATTGTAAGACGTGAATAGAAGCTATAATAAACAAATTTACATTATTATCTGGGACGATTCTAGTCTTTAGTTAGACTATAGTATTACCCTTTCAATAAGGGATTCTTAATATCGTAGATTTTTTTCTTGAACTGCTATTACTTTCCATCCCATCAACCAAATTCATCCATCAAATTCCAATCCCCCTCAAAAAAATTAAATTCCTATAAATTTCATTATATTTACTACTAATGCAGGGTTAATAGATGCTTTCGGTTACTGTTGATGGAAAATTCGGGTTCTATAGGAATGTCACACATTACACAGGTGAGCTTGATAACCGAAGGCAGCAGGGGTTAAATTACATGGGAACGAGAGATTTCTGGATCTCAGAGTAATATTATTGTCAAAAACAGCAAAAGGAATGCACATTATAATTTTCATTTCAAAATGATTGTAAAACGTAGAAATATTTTCAAAATTATGTTTTTTAATGAAGAAAAGGATAAATACTTCTTTTGTATCCCCAAGAAGCTTAGAAGATACGGGGAACATGATTTAAGTTTTATAATTAAGGTTATGTGGTGAAAATGCACCTTAGGGCAATGCATTTTCATGTAAAAGCTACAAAAACTTGAACGTGAAATTAGTAAAGTGACAAAAGTAAAACAGGGATATTTCTTTAAAGCCCAATTTTTTACACAGAATTGTTGTTCAGCATATACGTTTTTAACTTAAGTTCTATTGAGGGATGTTTTTTGGTCGCCAATTACAAATCGAAGCTATAGTTGAAATTGATGCCGCGCTCTTTTTAAAACACACTAGCTGAATATTGAAATTGATTGCAAATGGAATGCCACGTTTGGTTTGTTTGTAAAGCGAACGCACTGAATCAGCAAGAATAAAACATATAAGATATGTAACCATTCTGTGTAGGATTATATAAATTTCATCTACTAGAAAGAAACATGTAATTGTATTGTTACTGTCTGCAACTTCGATCTTGCGTGCTTCCTGTCTTGAAACATGCTTCATCATTATTCCGTCAAAGATAGAATAGCCGTGCCTGATTTTTCAGTCTCTTGTATAAGTGAAAATAAAAAAGAATAAACGGCAATATTTTCACGTAACCACCATTTCTATCGCAACGAAACACGCCAGTAAGTTATTTATTTTTTTTCGAACAGAGCGTTTTTTATAAGGATATTCTTGTTTCTTTATTCGTATACAAACATTATTTTGCACAAATACTTTTTTAAGGTCAGCGTAATGAATTATTATTTTTGTTCGTTATTGTTACTGGTATTTGAAATATCAATGGGAAATGTCAGTTGAAACATTAAAAGAATATTTTGAACTTATTTCCACTCATGGGAAACCACAGATATCGGATAAATCGATGACAAAGACAGGAATTTCTAACGCACCAGCGGTAATACGAAGTGTGAAAGACGACCACAAAAAATATAAAACGTACGTTGCCCCAAAGTTTTTAAAAAAACTTACAATAAGTTCAAGAACCTATCATGCAAGAGTTTTTCACTTGGAGGTATCTCTCCCAGCCGGGACAAGCTCTAAGCTCCTTGACTCCAAGTACCCATGCAGGTGTTTCACCCTGGGGTGGGGGTGGGGGGCACAGAATTTATAACTCTCTGATCATTTTAGCGCCACTGAAGTAATTATCGCAGAAAGTCGCGAATAGAGAGTAACCAAATTCATGGATATAAAGGAAATCTTAGATCTGCGCGGAAAAAAATAATTCATTGCTGGGATAATGCTGCATCACCGATTCAGATAGAGTATTATACCACGTGCGTCAAGTACTGAGTCTATTAGTTCAGGAGAAATGTAGTGCCAGGGACGAATCTAGCCGATCATTTTGGGGAGGGGCATAAACGATTTTTGTTAAATAATAACAAATATGTTTATTATATTGTATATTGTTTTTGTAGCGTAAATATGATAGTATACAATGACAGTCTAACAGTCGCGACACTAACGTGAGGAAGGTGCTTGATATCGAAAGCGATACTAGCGCCCCAGGCGATGAACAAGAGGCCGTCTTCAGACTGTCTGCAGCACACAACGGGTGAAGCGTAATATTTACTTAAAAACGTTTATACAAATGAACTGGGTGAAATAAATAAATTCAGAGATGTTGCAGAAGATCATTTCACAATACTTTCTCCTTTTCCAAACTCATAAATTGATTACCTTCAAAATGAAGTTTAGAAAATTTTGATTTTATTGTATAAATAGTTCACATCTTTATTAAACAGATGTCCCTTCTGCTATTGATGAGCCATTTTCTACTTCTGAAAGTAAAAATATAATACAGACTAAGTACATGAGAAGTAAAAATATAATACAGCTAAAGTACATGATACGCTAGGAGCTAATTGATTAGAATTACTTGAATTCACACACATATTTTGAAACTTACCACTCTTGATCTTTTGGAAACCTGAAGAAACACAAATCCAGGCATTTATGTGTATTGTTGCTACAGTTTATCTCACTGCATGCATTTCGTCGGCTTTGATGGTGTAGCTTTTAGCGTATAGGACTGTTATATCGTTAAGTTCGCTAGTTTAAATCCCATCGAAGCCTTGGACGTTTTAAGAGCGAAAGAATCATTCGCACGCCTACGGATTTTTGATTAATTGATTAGTGATTGCGGGCCAGCCAACTGTCAAGCTCATTACCCCTGTAAATGTAGTGCACCTGCTTTGCTCGGGAGGCTGCAGTGATCTTCCTCCGCTGGATGGTGAGGTCCGTCGGCTAACGGGATTTCCCCCAACCAGGTATCTCCCATCAGTGGGGCATCGCAGGACAGGAACAAGCTTTCTGCTTCTGACTGGTCTCTCGGCATGCGTCGTAGTGTAGTGCAAGTAAGTGTAAGTGTGTGTGTGTGTGTGTGTGTAAGGGGTGAGGATAGGACAAGGAAGGGGAAGGAAACGTCGGGCGCGGCCCGTGCCCCGACTGTTCCGTACAACTCCGGCATTCGCCTGGTGTTGATTGGAGAAACCTCGAAAAACTACCGAGAAGAACAGCCGGCCGCTAGAATTTTCCTCCAGACAGCGTCTGAATTCGTCCGAGCTATTTAGCCAGTGTCGCAAATTCACCGTCGAGACTCAAACCTAAAACGTATTGTCTAGGCTCTCCGGGACAAATCGAGTCTCTGACGTGGTGACTGACGTTTCAGCCAACATGTTGTGGCCTTCCTCAGAGCGTACTGTTGGCAGCAGAAACCACGTAAATCTGCCGAGCAGTACGCCCCTGAGGAAGACCACAACATGTTGGCCGAAACATCAGCCCCCACGACAGAGACACGACTTTTCCCGGAGAGCCTAGACAATACAGACTCTGGCCGCGGAACGCTTCGCAACTACACCTCGAACCTAGAACCTCCGGTCAGAGGAACTGCAGTAACATCAGCTGAAGCCCTAAGCCACTTCTCCAGGTCCTTCCTTCGGAGGGGAAATAAAGCAGGCTGCCTCATATTGTAGATTTACTGAACGGATTTATTGCAAGTAAAAGATCCTCAAGCCTAAATGAAGACTCTGAGCTAAATTCTAATCGTCTGTTTCTTCGTTCGAGTGATAAATTATTTCGCTACTAGAAGGCGTAAGGCGCTTAGGAAAATTTGGGTGGTCAGACGCAGGAGCAGGCCCGTTGTCCTGAGGCTGCCTCATAAAATAGGCATCACTGAATTTAATTATTCTTCATAGAACAAGACAGGAGTAAAGATAAGTTGTACACCGCCTCATATGGTTAAAACTTTTAATTGATGCAGAACAGGCTCGGAAATATTTTACAAAAATCTTGCTTCCTCTTCAGTCTACTTCCGTACAAGAGAATTGTGAAGGATATGATACGAGCTACCGTGTTGAGTAGGGGATGGAAAGAATAAGAGAGATGAAATGTGAAACTAAACATGTTAGCATTTGCTATTAGATATACGCCATGTCTACTCAACAACTGTGCGGACGCAGTGCTCCCTGAGCCTTCGATTCCACGGGAACTGACCTTGTGAAACGGCCCCTGTTTCTCATGATCTTCCACTCAACTTCCCTCGCAGGAGATGTTGAAAATGCTCTCCACCTACGCCCACAATTCAGGCTCTAGAAAATAGCTTTGTGGACCTTTCTTTAAAATCATCCTAATAATGTTATACATTTCTTTCAATAGTGCAGCGTTTCAATAGTGTTTCTGAAACACCGTGCGTTGTTTTTGTTTACTCTGTACTTCAACACATCCCTCAATCAACATCATAAGCAACATCACATTGGGATATCTCGCGGGCCACAGACTAAGAACTATTCTCTCTTGATAGTTCTAATAGTCCACAAAACGTCATAAAACTCTTTGCTTCGAAATTATGTTACCTGCACTAAGTGATCCTATCTACGTACGCTAAGCGATGCATTGTGCTAACAGCACATTCTGATTTCAATTTGGACCTAACCTTTTTTTTGTTTGTTAAATTCTGTGAAGGAAGAGGGAATACTGACAATCAGGATTGAAAGCAAACTGGGAAGTTTCTGTGTTGGCAGTAAAGAAAACTGTCCCACGAGAACGACCAGTCGGGTCAGAGGAACGCGCGGATCTGCGCTCGGGCGATTGACGGCTTGATCGTGGCCTGTTGGGACGGGATGGGCCGGACCGGACAGGACGGTGTTGCAAAGCGTGACGAGACGGAACAGAACGGAGGAAGGGAGACGGCGGGAATAAAAATGCTGACCTGCGTAACGCAGAAGCTATCAAGAAATGAGGGCAGGATGCAGGATACGGAAAGAAAAAGCTCTTCAACCGCTCGGCATGGAACGAAAGTCAGTTGATTCCAAAACCGGAGAAGACTTGATGGATAATTCCAGCTAATGTTGCGGAGTAGGAGGTCCAAGCTAATGTTGCGGAGTCGAAGCTAAACATCCAACAATCGTCAATCAACGACCACCAAAACGAGAATAGAAGGAAGGTAGAAGAGAAAGTAATTGAAAAAGGGAGAAAGCAAGAGAGGAAGGAAAAGTGAGAAAAAGAAGATCGTAAAAGAGGATTAGAAAAACAGGGAGAGGCGAGAAAAAGGGGAAGAAGACAGAGACGAAGAAAAAGAGCGAAAAAATAGGTAAGGATAGAGCGAAAGGGAGGAAGGTAAATGGAGAGGATGTGAGGGAGGTAAAAAGAGAGGAGAAGAGTGAAAGATATAAATACGATGAAGAAAATAGAGGGAAGAAGAGATAAAAAGAGTAATGAAGCGAAAAAGGAAGAGAGTGAGGAACGGCGATATAGATGAAGGGAGGAATTTTTCCAGTTTTCTTTCAATACTTATTATCAGTATTTCCTTCCTTCTCAGAAGTTAACAAGGAACAAAAGATAAGTGTCCGCATGCCAAGAGAAAAAATAATGGGAAGGGGGAGAGAGGAAAACTGGAGGAAGGAAAAGAGAAGAAATAGGAAGCAAGGAGAGAAAAATGAAAGAACGAGAGAAGGTAGAAGAAAAGAGGGAAGGAACCACACAGAGAAAGAAAAGGGATATAGATAGAGAGAAGGAAAAGACAAAAAGAGGAAGATAGGGAGTAAAGAAAAGATAAAGAGGGGAGGTATTAGAAGAGTAAGAGTCACTGTGAGAGAAAATAAAGAGGGAGAGAGAGTGGTAAATAAAAAGAGAAAAAGAGGAGAAGCGCTCAGAGCCAAAAAAAAGAGAAAGAAATAAAAGTGTGAAAGAGAAAATGTAACGAAACAACAGCACATGCATAAAGAGACTTGTTCCTATGATTTCATCACACGATCACATCTCCTAGGCTCCAGTAACTGCTCTTGAGACTCCTAAGCCGGAAAAATCCAACATGACGAGCCGCCGCGACGTGCGACGCGCGTGCGAGGAGGAGCCCTATGAGACGAGCGAGTGAGTTTTGTTTCCGTGCGCGTCAACTTCTAAGGGCATTAATTCCGTCATTGAAGGGTGTATTATAACCCGGGAGGTGGCGGTGTTCATTCTGCTCACACGTGAGAACCGGCGCCGACCTACACTCACACATGCAGGGTTTTCCTTCACCAGATATCTCCCCCGTGAAACACCACGGCCGGGACAAGCTCTAAGCTCCGACTGGTCTCTTGACATGAGCGGTGGTGCATGGATGCGTGAGTATGTGCGTAAGAGACCAGGATGAAGAAGGGAAGATTGCGCGCGGTCGGTCGGCAATACTGTGGTCACGGGGTAAAATTTCTTAAGTCAATAATCTTAATTTGGAGAAAACGAAGATTAGATTATTGAGCCTACGCTTTTTCCTATGCTCATCGCTATTTCACGACGCTTTTTTTCTAGGAGGCAACATTTGAATACCATCGTTTTACTACAATAAAATGTAGATACTTAACTGGTAATTTCAGTACTTAACCCAGTTTCGGCAAAAATTTACTTAAAAACTTTTACCCCGTGACCACAGAATTTATTAAGGTACTCCTTCGACATTAGGTTCTTGCAAACGGTATTAACGGAAAAAAAACACGGAAAACCCCCAATCAAAGCAGCCGGCTGGTAGAATTCTCCTCCACATAGTGAGTGAATTCGACCTATCTAGCTAGTGTTGAAATTTCGTCTGCCCAGGATCCCTGAGGTTTGTTAATTTATGGAAAATTTTCTTCCCGAGAGCGGTGAATGTTACATCCAGGAAGGCGGTGGTATTCCTCACCCGATAGAACGTGAGATCTGGCGCCGACGTTCATGTCACATTGCGAGAGTTTCCTACCTTCTGTTATTTCTGCCAATGGCGGATCGCTCTAGCTGGGACATTCTCTAAGATTCCGACTTGTGTGGTAGTGAATTACTTCCAACTTGTGCGACTTGTGCATGTAAGTGTAAGTATTGGGTGAAGATAGGACAAGGAAGTAGAAGTAAAGTCGCGCGTAGTCCGTGTCACATTTGTTCGAATACTGCTTGGCATTCGCCTGATATTGATGAACCGCGAATACTGAGAAACAATGGAAATCCTCCTCACAAAGCATTCAGGGGACAGTATTCTCCTCGAACTTGTGGACCTAGCTCTGTATGTGCTATTCGAAAACTCGGACCGGTAGAGATGACTGGGCATCATGTCACTGCAGCCCCTTTGACCGGGAGGTCCTATGTTCGAGTCCCACTAGCTTGTTAGCTAGGTCGAATTCAGTTGCTGTCTGGAGGAGATTTCTAGCGGCCGGCTGCCCAAAATTGGTAGTTTTCCTTGGTTTCTCCAATCAACATCAGGCGAATGCCGGAGCAGTACCCTAACAAACGGGTCACGGACCGCGCGCAATCTTTTTTACCTATTCCTTTTCCAATCTTCTTCCGTTACACACTAACACTATCATGCATTACACTATGTCACATGCCGGGAGCTTCGGTCGGGAGCTTTGAGCTTGCCTCCGCTGGGGCGGTGCCCTGCTCGTGGGAGATACCTGGTTAGGGAAAACCCCGCTTGCCGACGGTAGGTCGGCACCGGATCTCGTCATCCAGCGGGGAATGACAACCGTCATTCCGGATCACAAACATGCACTACACTTACGGGGCACCGGACCTTATTAGTTGACGCGCCCGGAATCAAATCAATCAATCGAAAACTCGAACAAGTTTAGCAACGCGGCGGAGGCAACGCCAATGTGGCCACTGGGCCGTCGCAGCCGCAGAAGCCCTGAGAAATCCGCGTCCCGGGCTCTGCCACTTCGCGCCGCAGGGCTCGCTCCCCCCCTCCTCCTCCTCCTGGTCCGCGGGCGGCGGCGGCGGGAGCCCCTTGACCGGGGCGAGGCGGGGGCGCGCCAATTGACTGCCTCCCCCGCACCCCGCGGCGGCGGCGGCGGCCGGCACCTGTTATTTATTTTCCCCCCGCGGGCGCGCCCTCGTCCTCGCGGCCTGAAAGGCCCCGCCGCCGCGCCGCGCCGCGCCCCGCCCCCCTCGGCGAGACCCCGAAAACGACAGTCCTCTTTTTGTGCGCCGGGGGGGCCCTTTTGGGAGGCCGAGGACGGGGGGACGGGAGGCCTTTTGAGCGATAAAGATGCGACTTTCCCGCCGTTGGTTTCGCCCTGTTGCGATGTGTTCACTCGAATCATTGACTCCGCTGAAGACCACACGTGGCTTCTCCAAATAAAGACCGGGCTGAGAGCCGGGGAGAGTTATATTTCATTTTTTTTGTCCGGGGTTGGAGTGGCGTGTGGCCTCGGGAAAGAAATGTTATTTAGTCGGGGAGCTATATTTTTGGGTTAAGTATGCTTTCTAGTTCGTGAGTGTGTAACATTTATGGTCGTTCGTATCATTTGGATGCATTATATTCTGAAGTGTTACCTTTTATTCGTGGTAATTGTAGCGTGGAATTTTAATGGACTGAAATGACACGGGGAATGAATTCCTAAAATTGTAAACATTCTTTGTCTGTGAATGGACCTCTCAGGACTCTTGTGAAAATGTTAAGTATCTCTTCGTATCAACAGGCATTCTAACTTTATTGAAATTAATATTTGTAGGTAAGTTGTTATTTTGTTGCAATTTTTAAAGCAAATACGACTTAATGTTTTAATACAAGTTAATAAATATAAATAAAAGTTTATATTTGAATAAAAATAATCGTCTGTAAGAAGAAGAAAAAGGTACCATTTTACATTGTTCTCTACTTTCACTTCTAAGAAAATTTTATTTGTAAAATATGTGCTTTAAACATTTTAGTTGTCTCAATACCAGTTAATGAAGGCATTATGGATTGACATAAAATACAGAAGGGTTGAATTAAAGGTTCAGATCTTTCATTTTTAAATTGTAGTTTAATCTCAATGGGTTTCTAAGACATGAAATTAAAAATATTTAAAGCACGACTGTTGGTGTTTCCTTTTAGATTCAAATCACTACTTGGGAATACAGCCTCACCAAAATTCTGAACGTGCTAGTTATTATTCCTGCCTACTACAATTTACATTACTTATCATATTATTAATTACGCTCTTGAACATAATCGAAGGAATTTTGAAAACAAAATCCTTAGGTGTTTAGAGTCGCGCTTTTCGTATACCACTTTCTATTTTTTCGCGAATGTTATAATTCTATGTTAATATTAGAGTACAAAAGAATTACGAATTAAAAAAAAAGTATCACAGTCCGAACGCTCCAATTTTTCTCATTTTAATTTCTTAAAAAAAAAGAGATCAAAAAGTCACCACTTTCAGAACGTCACTACCTGCGACAGTGCAAAAACAAACAACAATATTTCTTTTTTTATATTCACAGAATTCAGTTGATACTTTGGTCCCGTTTCCTAAAGATTCTTAGTACCTACGTCTCATCCTCCAACAGTACCACATGACTTTCTTCGCCAATACAAAATTATTACACCTTGGGTTTTTTTAGTATGATGACGTTAGTTATTCGTTTCTAAGTTCCCGACTTCATTGAATATTTTTTTACAAAACGAAATTAATACATTTTTAAACATCAAGGAGAAAAGTAAACATATTACCAGGCATTTGCATCTCCGACCTCGCTGCCTAGCCCGCCTTCAGTGAATCCGCTGCCCCTAACTACTCAATCAATGATTACTGAACCTCCATCGCCCTCTTCTCCGCCACCCCCGCGGTCTTCACTGCTCTCACCTCTTTTCCTGCTATCGTCAACTCCACTGTGCGTGCCGCCCCGCACGGCCTCTCGTTTTCACCTGCTCTGTCACCCCGTCCGCCGCCGCCCGCGCGCGCGCCATCCCTCACTCGAGATCTCGGGGCTTATCTGCGCCGGGGCCGCGCGGCGCGGCCGCTTCCGCTAAGTGCTCCTTCGGCGGGCCGTTTGTTAGGCGCGGCGCGGCGGGCGGGGGCGCCGGCGGAGGCGGGGGCGCCGGCGGGAGTGTGAGCGGGCGGGAATGCGAGCGGGCGGGAGTGCGGGCGCGGGGGATGGTGGGATGGGGGAAGGGCTAACTTGCGGGTGGGCGGGCTGTCTTGTAGGTGGGCGAGCAGGTGGACGAGCTGGCAGCGAGCGGGCGAGCGAGCGGGTGGGCGAGCAGGCAAGTGGGCGAGAGTGTGTGTGTGTGAATGGATAGGTGTGCGAGAAGGCGTGAGGGCGAGTGGGTGGGTGTGCGAGCGGGCTGGTGGGTGGGTGTGCGAGCGGACGAGCGAGCGGGCGGACAAGCTTGCCGCGAGCGGGTGGGCGAGTGGGCGGTTGTGCGAGCGGGCGGTTGTGCGAGCGGGCGGACGGACGGGCGGGTGGACGGGCGGATGAGTGGACGGGTGGATGAGCAGGCGGGTGGGTGGGCGGGGATACAGAAGCTAGCGGCGCGAAGGCAGCGCAGTTGGATGTGAGGTAGATGTTGATTGTGGAGGTCGGATGGTCAAGCAGAGGAATGAAGCAGGTGCTAAGAGGGATGGAAGCGGCTGCGTGAGAGAAGCTTGGAGGAGACGGCAACACAGAATGGCCAGTTGCGAGAGGCGATGCGCGCACTAGGCAATGGGGTCGTGGGTACAGAAGCGGGACCGAGGAGATGAGCAAAAATTATATAAAGGGTTGACAACTCAGCCGAAGATGACAGAGTCTCGCAGAGAAGAAAAAGCTTGGCACATTTGCCAGCAGGTGGTGGAAGCGGTGCCGATGAGTGGGAGCGGAGCTAGCGCCCCTCCGCGTCTAGCTAGAGCTACGTGCCGTGCTCCTGCTATTACTCGTTCACTTTACATTTGCAGACAGAGCGCTGCGATCTGTTTACATGAGGTCGACGAGTGCGACGGGGCATGACGACGGGGACGAGTGCGAGGACAATTGCGAAGGTGTGGGATGAGGGCGAGGGTGAGGGCGGCGACGTGGGATTGATTGTTAGTGATTCCGGGCGCGTCAACTGCTTAAGTCATTAGTACCGTACGTTTAGTGCATGATATATTCTTTGGAAGGTGGAGGTAATTTCCCCCGCTGGATGGCGAGATATGGCGCCGACTTACCGTCGAATAGCGAGGTTTTCGCCTATCGACTAGCTGGGTCGACTAGCGGGATGTTCCCGCGTTCCCGAGCCCGTTTGTTAGGGTACTGTTCCGGCATTTGTCTGGTGTTCATCGGAGAAACCATGGAAAACTACCGATCAGAGCAGCCGGCCGCAAGAAATCTCCAGACAGCGACTGAATTCGACCTAGCTGACAAGCTAGTGTCGAAAATCCTGCCGCTGTAGGGACTCGAACCTAGGACCTCCCAGACAGAGGCACTGAAGTGACATCAATTCATGCACCTAGCCAGGGACGTGGGCAGGGGCGGGACGGGGCGTGGCCAGGGGTGGTGGGAGTGGCAAAAGGCAAGAGGCGAGGTGGTAGGCACTCGCCCGAAACCATAACAAATAAGAAGTAAAAAAAAGTGGCATGTCCAGTGGAGAATGTGGGTCATTTTCTTTTCCAAAATGTAAGTTTTTTGTAATTTTACCTCATTTATTTTAAATAATCACATGTATTCATTACTATACATTCGAAAGAAATATTCTCGTTAAGCTTACCCTAATGACAGTATAAGACAAAAATCACATTCTAAGTAAGTGTTTTTTCTTGACTGAATCTATGGGACTGAAGGATCAGAACTGAAATTGCTCCCTTTTTGAAATACATTCAGGATTTTCCCCTGATTTTACAGCGGTTGGGTGTGTTCAATTCCAATGCCGCGTGGCAACGGAGGCTAAATTTACTCTGATTCATCAGCGGGCAGGAGGAGAGGTTGCCAAAGTTACGATGAATCAGAAATGATGCAGCGCTGGAGCAGTGACTCAAATACTCCTTTAATCTTAGGATCAGCTAGCGATTAGAGGGTTGATGAACTGCATTGCTTGAGCGAAGTGGGCCGAGAAAAAAATTTAGAAGTGTAAAAGGAACAAGATAACAGAGCCCTATAAACTACTGGTGCTACACATGCATACGCTTTTTTTAGTATTATTTACAACTTTTGCAATTTTCGAAAATTCAGAGAGTCCTACAAAATAAGACCTGCGCAATTTTTTAAGCTCTTGTGCTCTATCACGAATAAAATGAAAGAAAAAAGTTTAGAGAGGATTTTGAGAAATATGTGTTGTTATAAGCTGATTAACTTCAAGCAGAAATTACGCGACCATTCGTTTTTTCAAAAGACTATTAAATATCAATTAAAAAAATAGACTTAATTGAGGAAAAAATCTCTATAATCTTTTTAATCTCTATAACCAAGATTGTTGATACCACGGCCCCACAATACCAGATTTTCTGATTTTCTGTCGAAAACTCGCTGATTTCTGCTAGAGCAATACAATCTTTCCCTTTACTACGTAAGTTCATAGTAAGACAAAAAAGTAAAAAAGGTAAATATGTTTCTGAAAAAACTGGCTGAGTTTAGCTCAGAGCCAGAATTGTCTCTGTCTCTGCAGCGTCTCTGGTCGCGTGGTTCTAGGATTTAAATTCAGACGGAGGCTGATTTTCGACACTAGCTGTAAGTATAGCTATGGGAAGTTCAACCGCTGTTTGGAGAATTCTAGCTAGTCTGCTCTGTTCCACAGTTTTCCGTGATTTCTTCGATCAATACTATGCGAATGCAGGGACAATACCCTTAAAAACTACCCACGGACTACGAACAAATTTCTTTTCCACTTCCTTGTCCTATTTTCTCCCCTTACAAATAAACATACACACACACATTTTATGCACCACAGTACCATGCATGTCAGGAGACCACTCAAGAGCTGGCCCCAGCCGGGGAGACGCAACACTGAGGGGAAAATCCCACATAAATCAACTTGTAGGTCGGTGCCGGATCTCACCATCCTGCGGGGAAGGAATATCGCCAACTCCCGGGATACTATACTAACGCTACTAGTGACAATAATAGTTCACATGCCCGTATCTTTCATTCAATCAAACCACAGGAAAAATAAAGCATACGTATAAAATATGAAACGCAGCAATTGTAATAAAGAAGCTTTGGGGTGATAAATATTGGATTATTAATAAATTGTTTGAAATAAAATGTCGATTTTGTTTTTGTTTGTCTATTAACATCGAGGCTACACTGAAAAATACTGTTAAAAATCTTCGTTTTGACAGTAAGTTTTGATAGTAACTATTTAGTGTTTTTTTTCCTTCAACGATTCATTTTTATAAGATTCTAATACCTTCGACAATAATACAGGTGATAATAAATAAATCATAGAATTTCCTAATAGCCTGAAATATTTGAACGACACATTAATTGCAATGAACAAATAATACAATTAGTATACGGTGAAATTATATACCAATAAAGTATTAAATTATTCCAAGTGGCTATGCGATTCTAATAGAGTTGTTTCATGTTTAGTGTTTAGGTGATCCTTATTTATTCTTGGTAGCGTGAAATGTTTAGTACAAATATCTCGTCTAGAGTATGAAGAAATGAAACCAACTAAACAAACATAAAATATAATGCTAATGAAAATCTAATGTTTATCTCCGGAATATTTTGCGATCTTACGAATGGGAGTGACATTCGAATGCGAGCATACAAAACAAAGGACAATTACACATCTTTATCTCAAATGAGTAATAATTCATCTTTTGTTAACAAATAACAGTAACCTGAGTACATAAATCTCTAATATAAATTTCTCTGCTTTAAAATTAACATACTGATTTATTAAGTAGATGTGTGGCTAATAATTTTTCAAAACGCATAAAATTGCACACTACAACTTAAATAAAAACCTTCAGATAATGAATGAGAACAATAGTTTCAGTACTAAAATTATTATAATGATTCAGGAGAAACCCACATTTCGTGATATTCATTTTATTTGCGATTCGTATAACACTAAAAGAACGGATTTAGAGTTAATAGCAAGAGTATGGTTGCAAGATAATGGAATTAAATTTTATTACGGAGTAAATGAGTTGAAAATGTTGAATTGAACTATCTAAATATTCCTCATTCCGTATGATCAAATTAATCATTTCTTTCCTCGTTTTAAAAATATTTATGTAAATGAGGTGTAAACAAAGAGAATCAATGCAATATGTTAAAAATGTGTAAGAGAAGAATATAAAATACTACACAGTATCAATAAATACAATACACAGTATATAAATGAAAAACAAAAGTTCATGAAGTTTTTTATAACTGTATTAAACAATTATTTGTTGCTTTTACAAAAAAAAGTAAATAATTTACCTGTTTCTCGAAGTATCTACTATTCTGTGGCCAAACTCCGTTGAGAAAAGTGTACCTCTAACACAGTTGACAACGCACAGCCGATGAAGCAATGTTGGCTGTGATTTACGAACTGGGGAAGAGATCTGTTATCCAAGTGGCGGTCAAAGATACACTGGGTCCTGCTGAACTGCAGTCCTCCCTCAGAAGGAATCGCCAGGAACGCCTGCGTCGGAGCAACGACAGCGGAGAATTTGAAACCTCGCAATTTGAGACGTAGATTCTTCTGAGAAGAAGACAGTGACTTCATTAGATACCGGACACCGTATGTGCGTATCTAAATTATGCTACGTTTGTAAAAGTGTCCAGTAATATGAAAGTAATCGTTTGAACCTTATTTACAGATTGTCTCAAATAAAGAATGTTTTTTGCATGGCTATCGAATTTCTCGTTTGAGATACGTTAATATTACCTTTACGCGCAGGTTTATAATAATTTGAATATTCATAATATATTATTATTTACAATTATCTTTTTGAGATGTAATTGATTGTAATTATGTAAATGGATGAAAGTTGAATCACATTCGTAAATGTCTCTGTGATATCACATGCAGATCATATTTAATAATTTATTCAAATTCTGATATTCTGAGAATGATATATGAAAAAATCAAAGAAGTAACCGGAAATAGTACATTGCTTAAAACAGCTCTCCGGATGTTTATTAAATGACATTATCCTGTATTACGGCATATATCCCGTGTTAATTATATATTCGAATCACGTGAAAAGCATGTTTCATTGCGCAATGCCGAAGAAGATCCAGCCAATGATATATAAATATATATATGTATATGTATATATGACGAAAGCCAATTCAGAATATACTTGTGCCTAAGACATCCCATCTTTACACATAAATTAACTTTAAGTAACGTAAATAGGTTGAAGAATGCTTTAGGCCCTGGGTTATAACTTATGTATTTAAAAAAATGCATTTTTAAAAGACACTGACGTTCTCATTTTTTTATTTGGATAGCTTGAAAACTATGTCAACTAGAATCACTTGTAAAAGTGTCTTATTGTAAAATGTATACGTATTTATTTTAATATTTTGTAGTACTAAAAGTCATAACATAATTTTAGAAAACTAAAAGTACGATTTACGAAAGCCCTTTCATTGAATCAAGAATTTAAAAAGATATAAAATATAAACCAATTGGATTTTTACATTCATTTCAAACGAAACAATCATCCCAGTGGCCATGAAAATACAAGAAGAAGAAAATGAATAGTGACAAAGCCCCACGCAACCCAACTACGAAGAAAAATTGGCCACGTGCTAAAAACACGTTAGGGTTTCTCTGTCTGAAAATTGCTGGGTGGGGCGCCTGGCCGTTCCTGTGGGAAGAGCACGTGGGAATGCTCCTCGAGAGGCGGCGGCCTCTTCGGGCGGAGCACCGAGCGAAGGGCCTCTGCCAACACCTCCCGGCGCGGCGGCGCTCTCGCTGGGGGCAGGTAGCCACCGCCCCGCTGCTGCCTTGGCCAGGCTCAGGCGACCACGGCGGCGGTGGTGGCGGCAGTTTAATTGTGGTCGTGGTGGGGCTGATGATGTTGTTAGAGCTGGTGTTGGTAGAAATGGTGGTATAGTGGGGGACGATAGTGATGGCAGATGTGATGGGAAGATGGTGGTGGCGACGGTGGGGGTAGTGGTGGCGGTGGTGATGGTGGTGGGGATATTGGAGGTGATGGTGGTGGCTAGTGATGGGGTGACGGTATGATGATGGCGGTAGAGTAGTGGTGGTAGTGGTGATGGTGATAGTAGGGATGATGGTGATAGTAAGGGTGATGGTGAAGGCACTAGTGATGGGACGATAATGAAGGCAGCGATGGAATAATGGTGTTGGTGATAATGGTGGTGGTAACAGTAGGGGTTATGGTGAAGGCAGTAGTGATGGGATAATGACGGTGGCGGTGGCGGGATAGTCGTGATAGTAGTGGTGATAGTAGGGGTAATGGTGATCATAGTAGGGATGGGATGATGAATGTGGCGGCGTAGTGGTGATGGTGGTGGTGGCGATATTACGGAAGTGGTGATGAGATGGTAGTGAGATTGTGAGGCTGGTAATATTTTGCTGATATGATGGTGATGGAGGTGGAATGTTGGTGTTGGTGCTGATAAATTTGGTGATGTGGCGGTGGTAATGTGGTTGTGGTGTTGGTGGTGCTAAAGTGGAATTAATGGCAAGATGGTAAGGGTGAGTTTCTTGATGGAGTACGTATTTTATGATTGGGTTACGGTTATGGAGATGGTTGTGTTACTGTGATAATGAAAATTGTGCGAAGTGGTGGTGGTTTTGAGCATCGTGAAAGCTTGATGTATGGTGGGTGATATGGAGGTTGTATAGTGGTTGAGGAATCGGTGGGAGCTTTGGTTGATGTAATGCTGCGAAATCATATCCAATATGTGGACAATGGAGGAGATAGAAATAGAATAAGCCCTTTACATGCCTTTCAATGTTTTCCCTCTCCATTTATCTGAAGCGGTGGAAGCTTATCTTCCTATCAGCCGTGATATGCCAAATACTTGTATATCGGTAAATAAAATAAAACATTTAATTTATCGTAAGTCGTTGTATATATAACTGACGTCTATGTATTTCGACGTCAGGTTTTTGGGCGGTAATAGGCGGTAATACGCATTTTTACTTCTTTCAAATTCTTGCGTAATAGAAATAATAAGTAATTCGTTGTTATTAGGTGACAATATCTGGAACAAGAGAAGAGGAAAAGAACTATTACAGGAATAACGAATCTGGTACAGGATTCTTGGCAGGGAGGCCATTAAGACAGGAAAATATTATGCAGTGGTAATAGGTAGTAACAATGGTAACAATGGCTAAATGTCGTTGGTGGTGTCTTTGAGGAGGCTAATAGAAAACATAGAATTTGTAGGTACTACTGTGTAAGTAGGCCCCGCGGCCAGCTCTCGGTCAGCGTGCTCGCTGTCCACTACGTAGCCCCGGGTTGGATTCCCGATTTAGGCAAGACTGTAGTGTGCGTTTTCCTTGCAATGTCCCAGATATGTTACTGTGTGACGATGAGAAAATTCACTTCTTAGGTTGACAAGACCGGAATATGGCATGGGGATGTCTACGTGCTAATCACACGTACCCCCGTAATTTGTGGCCGGGAGGCAGTGATTGAGGCAGGTAGGCCTGAGCCCGTTCACGGACTGTGCCGCCAAGCACACACATACATTCTGTATAAGTAGCTGAACTTGCGAAGCAAAAGTACGGTTAAAAATGCTAAGTTATTTAAATTCAGTAAAACGATTAACAATGGCAATGATGGGAGTGCCAGCGGCGGCGGCGCGGTGGCAGTGGCGGTGGACGAGAAGGAGGTGGTAATGGTGCCACAGTCATGGCTACGGTAATGTCGATGTGTGTGTAGGAGCCTGATAGCAACTCCTACAAACACCTGAATCAAAAGGATAAATGAAACACCTTTAGAATGCATTGTATAATAGATAATGATTTCACTATAAGAGGAGCGTTCATGCAAATTACATGTCCATCAAATAAGACTTTTCAGAAACAGCAAAAAACGTACTGTTGACAAGTTATCGCCTTTTCCAACAATGTCATATGCTATACTGCTTACCAATACAGTTACAATAGTCTAAGTATACAGCTATCAAATCAGTTATTTGTAATTATGACGATATGACGGAACACGCGGCATGAGCAGTCACCTGATCGTGAATCTTGACATCTAATTGGTTACATGGACATGTTCTTTGTTGCTTGCGTTGTGGACGTAATGGATTTTGCCTGAACTTCGTGGATTTAGAAGTAAAATTATTAAGAATAGATTTACTTTTGCACCTCCATATCAGGACAGAAGATGCATCTGAGGGTCATTAGTATTGCTGCAATCATTTTTTTCCCGATGGACATGTTTGTTTTTGCATGAACGCTCCCTACATATTAGAGTAGTTGGGGTCAGTTAACTCAGCAAAATAAAAAGTTACTAACTAGGCTGGCGTCGCTTGCGCATTTCCAAGTTGACGGCGCGATTCCTGCCCTCAGGATTAACATAACACATTCTTGAAACTAACAAACGCTAAATTTCCAACGTATTTTCTGCCAAAATACACATACTGATTATTTTTACTCACTCCCCTCGGCTAACATCTCCCAAAGTGGTACCTCCCATTGATTAAATACGCGCATACCCTCCGCGTCCGTCCATTTATCCATACGCTTTAGCTGTTTGTCAAAAAAATGCTCTGGGCTTTGGCAGGGCATGGGAGAAGAAGGCTTGGGGTGGAGGGGAGGGTTGGCCTGGGGCAGGTGCGGCGCGGTGGCGAGCGGCCCAGACTGCTCGGCGGCGCCCCTCCCCCTTCCCTGCCCCGGGGCACCGCCCCCCGCATATTTCGTGGCCCCACGCTCCCTCCGCTTCGCCTACGGCACCGCCCGGCCCGACGCCGCCCCGCGCCGCGCCTCGCCCCTACTATCTCAAGCGTTGTGCAACGAGAAAGGGCAGCTTCGCTTATCTCCCGAAACTGCACACAATGAGCACGCCGATGAGTGAGTGTCAGTTGTCTGCGGGCATGACAACCTCTGTGATAATTGGCCCCGTGAGTGTAGTGCAGTGTCGTCAAGATCGATGCCACGAGTGGGGGTCCGTCGCACGAGTGCCACGACGAAATCGCCCCTCTACGCGGTTCATCACCCCGCCACCAGACAACGCCATCCCTATTGCAAAACGGTGGGGTTACTAATAGTTTCCCTTCCCGACGCTAGTTGCGCAGAGAAGCTCGTGGCATGCTGCGGTGATACGACGCGTGCCACTGCCACAAGTAGAAGACCTTGACACCGCTGGTGTAATGCCTGTTGTCGGCGAAAGTAGCGGTGTTCCTCCCCTGCTAGAGTGTGATACCACCCACCAGCTCGGCTTGCGGGTCTTCCCCACTTCCATGAACCTCCCCAGCGGAAGAAGCTCTGTGCTCTTGCCTGGAGCCCTGAGATGTGAGATAGTTTGTTGCATGTAAATGCTACAGTGGGTTTTAGGTAGTATGTTTGAGCCGGTCGCTAGCCAAATTCCCAATCATTTATTACATCTATAAACTAACAATAACTGCTCGTAAATCTGAAGTGTTTAAAATATTATTAGTAAATAGTAAAAAGAGATATATTGGATTTTAGCTCTCTAAATTTTAAATTTTAAATTCAGTATCTTGTATGATTTTTCTTCTTCAAAAGTTGGTGAAACTATTACAGGTTAGATTAACTTTGGCTCCCGCACTTTTATTTCATTACGCTTTGAATATCAGTCCGCAATGGTTTCATTCAAAGTGAATTATCGTAAAATGTATATCATTTTATCATTATTATGTGGTTGTGTGACACAAAATTGTGAGTTTGTGAGATTTCCTATCGTACCCGAACATAAACAATGCTAAAATGACATGATTTGTGTAGCATACCTCCTATCCGGAGAGCCCTTGGGGACCACATGCCCCCCCCCAAGACCTTGAGAGAAACTTTTTATTTGCCAAAAATGATTTATTTGTGTTACAATTATGTAATTATTTCAAAATTAATATTGTGTATTATCATATATACACTACACAATTACGCAATATAATGACAAATATGTTTATCATTTAACAAAATTCTATTATGCCTCCCTCTGACCCTAACTCCCCTTCCCCCGGCAAGATACGTCCCTGATGCTCGGTGAGGTTTGTTGCATTTAATATCATCTGATTTCTGAAAATATACGGTGTACTTAATATACGAAAAAGGTAATTTCATCGTATAGGGTCTTCAATACTTTAAAAATCATGACCACGAAAGTTTCTCCCTAAGAACCTATGCTACTTTAAACTTATTATATTGAAAAATTAGATCGATACGAGCTAATTTGTTACCACTTTAAAGAAAATATATTTTACTTTCATTTAAAGTACTTTTGAAGGGCACTTCTCCATGGTCGATTGAACAAATATACATACGAGCACAAGACGAAAGAAGAGGTCAAGGATAAGGAAGATCATACCGTTTGTGGTTAGGAACTGTCCCGTCATTCGCCTGATCGGATAAACTGCGGAAAACATTTTTTTATTACAAAACGATGTCTTATTTATCAGCAAGCTAAATTGGGAATTGGTACATCTATAATAATTCTTCTATTGCAATGTTAAATCATTTCCAGACGACATAACTTTTCTTCAGAAATGATCCCCCAAAACCAGGTTTTGAAAATCATTTCTAAACAGCGCTGTTGGGTCAAATGCAACGTTAGCAACTAAGAAAAGGTTTTTGTTCCCTTTGAGCATTTACGTATCTTTAGAATAGTTTGTTTGAAGTTACCTTTTAAAAGCCGGAAATATGAATGAGGAAAACGAGCAGAATAACGCAAGAGAGTAAAAGGAACGAAGACCGTGGAAATGGTTGCGTTACCTTTCCCATTCAATGTACCAGAAATATTTTTTTAGATTTTATCCACATTCTCAACCTAAAGAACCAGACATCTGGTTAGCACACAAACGATTGGTCGGCATCTAATCAAATCTGTAATTGTCACACAAAACAAGCTCCAAATGTTTTTTATTACATTTTTTAGTTTTGCATAATCACATTATTTTTCGTAGCCACAAAACGATGTGCATTAGAGCATAATATGATTCATAAGAGACGACAATGGTAATAATAGAAAATAATATATGCAAACTTATGTTTAATTTTACATTCGTTCAACGTGAGTGTAGTAATCATCGTTGCTAGTTATAAGGAAATAAAACTGATAGATATATCTAATTAAAAAGCAACACAATTTACTATTTTTATGGCAGGTGGGTCCGTATCAGATATTTTGTAGCGACATTCAAGAAACGAAAAAAAATACTGATATTAAAACAAAACACTTGTAGGTAGCTTGTAAAATAATTTATGACAAGTATCAAGATGTACAGTAATTGAACTTACGTTCCAATCAGGCAATAAATGTTGAATGCCAATGACTTTAATAGGTTTTCAACGACTCACTTTCAAACTAATGCAAAAAAAACTAAACATTTACAAATTAAATGCATCATGAGAAAATGTATGCATTTTTATATACGAAGATGTCAGTTGAAATTTTCGCAAAATAAAAGCATGAAGGAGAACATCATTAAAATACTCCAAAAGATCAGGTTTTATTTTTTCAGGTCTTGCTTTGGCAAGTACTCACACTTTAATAGACCTATAATTTTTAGCATATTCCAACCTTAATTTATATTTAAAGTTTTATTGAAAATATATTGGGTTTTCCGATTTAGGAATTCACAGCAGTTTTCTTCTTAACGCTCAGTTCAATGAAATGTAGATTATGGAGTCGTGAATCTGACTGCGTTCTTCCAGCAAATATTTCTTCAAAAACCATAATTATGTAGATACGTACACCCCTTTTAAAACCAGTAAAACCGAGAGAGAAAGTAAGAAACTCGGATAACTCTTAATAATTGTCCAATTTAAAAGGCGAAATTGACTTCAATGCAACTTGATTAGGTAATTTAATATTTATGTATAAAAACGTAAACAAGAAAAAACCTCGCTCATGGCATGTTTTGAATTACGTAATTGAATTTCATTGATGGTATGTTTTGAATTACGATTCATTCGAAGCAGGCTTCCGCAAAATAGACTTTCAAAGGTCAGGAGTCAAAGAATTTCATTGACAAGAATACCACATGACAATGATGCGAGTGGGAAAGGCGAGGATTCGTGATATCGAAACGGTCGTATCTCGATTGCATCCTGCGGTCTACTTTCCCTAAGTCTTTTACCTACCCTCCAAAAAAGGGATAGGCCGATTGCAGCCCGTTCGGTTTTCCTCCAAATAACAAGGAATAGCTCACCCAGACATCGCTTCTTCCACGATTGCCCTTTCGCTTCCATCATAGACTAAAGTGGTTTACATCTTTACTGTATGCTTCCATATTTGAAGAACATGAAAGAAGCAAATGCTCAAATGAACAAATGCTCCTTTTAACGTTCTATATAACGTTAGTATTGTAGTGGTCAATAAGAATAAGCTTTGTTATTTTGAAATTAAACTGTATCGAATATTATTAATTTATTGAAACTTTTTTCTATGTTTACCGTGGACTGCTCCAAGGAGGAGGAAAAAGGGGGCAATGGCCTTCCCTTAATACACTAACTACCAAATTAATTTTGGGCGCATAGCGCTCGCTCATTGTCGTTCGTTGATTGATTGATTCGTGTTTCCGGGCGCGTCAACTACTTTGGTCATCAGTCCCGTCAGTGTAGTGCGTGTTTTTCCTCGGGAAGTGGCGATGAACTTTTCCCTGCTGGATGGCGAGATCTGGCGTCGACTTACCGTCGACCGGCGGGGTTTACCCTCAACAAAGTGTCTCCCACCAGCGGGGCACCGCCCCAGCCGGGACAAGCTGTAAGCTCCCGACCGGTCTCCCGGCATGTGTGGTAGTGTAGTGCATGTTAGTGTAATTGTATGTGTAAGAGGAGAGGAGAGGACAAGGAAGAAGAAGGAAAGATCGCGCGCGGTCCGTGGCCCTTTGTTAGGATACTGCTCCGGCATTCGCCTGGTGTTGATCGGAGAAACCATGGAAATCGCGTTCGTGCGCGCACATTGTTGGAGGCATACAGCAGCTTAGCACGGTTTTAGATGATTCGACCCAAGTCATATGTGCAACCTGGCCAGGAATATTCAGTGCGTTAACGATCACGGCTAAATCGACATCAGACATTCAGGAATGAAAAAAAAATTACATATATGTTTTGTTTAGGATGTTTACATCTAATGATGAAATGAAATTTGCAATTATATTACACAATGTCAAGCAACAATGAAAAAGGTGTGAAATACTCAATTGGGGATCGTGTTAATTAATGGGTTAAAATACGCAGTTTTGAAATAAGTATATTTTACTCGTAGTTAAATGACACTTCTAAATACTAACCGAGAGAACATGTATTTTCGTTTAAATTGTAGACTTCCACAGCCGGAGTCAACAGAAATTTTTCTGTCCGATATGCACGTCCTAGGCAAATTGCACGCCACGCTGTGACGTTCCTCAGGGCGAAATGCCCCAAGGAAGGTCGTAGTATAACCGCAGATACGTTTAGATCGCGGCGTCTCCCAGACAGCAAAGTTTCTATTTCCATTACTTAGAATGGAAACTTGTTGTTCCTGCTCCCCCATCACACCCCAAAACACCGGCGGGGATGCAATCGGTCTTCGGCTTCGCAGATAGCCAAAAGTGAAAGAGGATTATGTGGGTGTGAGGGAAACCTGAGAGGAAGATGAAATCGGGCGATTCCCATCGAAACTAGGATTTTTTAGGGTATTCGAGGATTCTAGGTATTTGGTGATTTCAAAATTCCAAGACGCGAATGACTCACTTCCGACGAAAAACGGAACATCTGGAAAGAATCAATCTCGATTCCTCTTTATCCAACTTTCAAACGACTGTCTCTCAGCGATGGCTTCTGCAGCAGATCGTGCGTGTGATTGCCCAACACGCCAGCTTCCTTGGACGCCCCCTCCTTCGGCCGCTGAGTCTCCGTTGCCGCCGCCGCCTCCGCCTACATTCCTGGGAGCCCAGGTGCCCGAGAGTAGATTAATTATTGTGGAGGCTTCTCCACAGACACGGCGGCGGCGGCGGTGGTGGTGGCGGTGGCGGTGGCGGCGGCGGCGGCGGCGGCGGCGGCGGCGGCGGTGGCGGTGGCGGTGGCGGTGGTGGCGGCGGTGATGGTGGCAATGGCTGCGGCGGCGACGGCGGCGGTGGCGGTGGCGGTGGTGGTGGCGGCGGCGGCGGCGAACGCAGTGGTAGCCGGTGGCGAGAAGGGGGCCAACGGCAGTAGGTAGTGGAGGAGGCTGGGTGGTGACCGCGGTGGGGGCGGTGGCGAAGGTGGTTGAGATGCAGGTGGCGGAGGTGGTGCAGATGATTAGGCTGGTGGCGGTGGGGAAGGTTGGGGTCTTGGTTTCTGTTTTCCCCTCTTCAGTATCCCTAGAATAGCGGTAGTTTATTTAAAATTGGGGATACAATATATCTGCAGCCGATAGGATGCAGTACTGTGACAGTTTTAGGTTAGATAAAGTACTGAAAATTAAACTGTGTCTAACATATAATTATTTTAAAATAGTCATCTTGGTCTATTTTTTGCGACGCATGTGGTAATGAAAAGTTCTTTATGTTGCTCTTCTTCCTTTGGTTTAATTGAATTTATACTTTCACTCATGAAACGTGGTTTGCGTTGCAGGCTGAGGCGAAGGTCTGGAAGTGGACTCAGGCAGCGTTTTGGCGGTGGCAGAGTTGGTGAGGGTGATGGTGGTGGTGGTGGTCATGGTGGCACTGGCGATGGAAGAGGCGGTGGCAGTTGTGGTTGTGGTCATGATGCTGGTAGAGGCGGTGGCGGCGATGGTGGCGATGGTGGCGGCGGTGGTGCCGGAGCTGATGGCCGTGGCGGTGGTGGTGGCAGAGGTGATGGCGATATCAGTAGTGGCGATGGTGACGGTAGCAGCGGTGGTGCCGGAGGTGGTGGCGGTGGCGGGGCGGTGATAGTGGCGGCGGTGATGCCGGTGGTGTTGGCGGTGGTGGCGGCGGTGGTGACGGTAGCAGCGACGGTGGCGGCAGTGGTGCCGGAGGAGTCGGCCGTGGCGGAGGTGGTGGCAGAAGTGATGGCGATATCAGTAGCGGCGATGGTGGTGGCGGCAGTAGTGCCGTAGGGGGTGGCGGTGGTGGCGGGGGAGACGGAGCTGAAGGTAGTGGCAGCGGTGGTGGTTTCGGGGCTGCGCGGGTGGCGGAGTGGGAGCGGAGCTGCTTGGGCGGTGCACGCGCTGATCACGTGACGCGCAGGCGGCGCGGCGCGGCGCGGCGCGGCGCGGGTGGAGCTCGGCGGCTGCGAAACGACCACCTGCCAAAGGCGATTCGCCGGCGTCGTCCGTCCTCCATCAGCCAATGTTCCCTACCTGCCCGGAGGTCGTTCTAATAATAACTAGGTCATTATTAACGTGGCAGGTCCTTGGCAGTAGTCGTATCGTACTTCATCCTGCTCACAAATTCCGAAGTGGTTTAACCCGTATAATCAGTATATTAAAACCTCTTTGGAGAATGAACATAACGTATCGTTCAATGCATGTTTATCGCGTTAATTGTGTCTTAGCAGATGGCAAACCTGTGGAAAGACATTCGAAAAGGCCTGATGGAGTAGAAAAATGCTCAGCGTTCATCGAAAAAATTATTTAATACAATACGAAGACCGAGAATAACTAGTGGTGCTACAGAATGACACAGACTTTCCCGTATTAGTTTTCTATTTCCTTGGGTTTTCGCTAGCCATATGGAACTGCCACATACTCTTTCTTGCCAGCTGCCATCTATCACCGCCAAAAGGACATATTTTTGTATACCAGTATAATAAACAACCCTTTTACATTAACAAAATCGTTCATAGTATGGCATATTATTGCACGAATCATTACGTCATCGCTATTTCTGCACGAAATATGAACCATTACTGACGTAATAGTCACGGCCCCTATATATTCTCAGTTACGGAGTTTAAAGAAGGCAGTGGTACAATATAAATAGATTGCAGTGTTCGCAGTAAAATCAAACACGTTATGAAAAAACTTACTTTTAAAAACTGATTTATTAATTTATTACTCCTTTAAAATTATATTTTGTTTTTATTTGGTAATATAACAAGAACAACATAATAAGAACAACAAAAAATCAAATTAATTCTTGTGAACATGTACATTAATTGTACAATTTGAAAAATTGGTCAGTGACATTCCAGAACATGCATTTATATCTAAAATGTTTTTTCTTTCCTTTCTGCACTAACCAATATCTTGTTAGCTATTTGAATCTTGTTATTCACCGATTCTTCGATGTATGACTCGGCTACACTTGTAGTCCGCCATCCTCCATGACGTTTAAGTGTAGTGGTATCACCACCATTATCTGCGAGAAACGTCGCGGATGTTCTCCTAAACGAATGACTAGAGTACATTTATGCATTTGATAATGTTAAAAAATTTGCAATATTTTCTGGTATTTTCGCAAAAGTATTGATACCAATTAAATTGCAGATGCATTTGCCATGATTGTAAAACAAAAAAGTTGTTTGTGATTAACATGTAAGGGTCTTAAGGAAATGTATTTTTACAGACTACAACATAATTAAATTCTTCATTGGATACGATAGTAAATATTCCGGTCTTGTCATTTTTTGTAGAATTAATGTTCACTATCAAAACAGAACCATCTTCTTTCACGTCGTTGATACACAAATTGTACAATTCGACACTTCTACAAACACCAAATATGCCAAAAATAGCCACAACCTGAAAATCATACCAAATATTAATACAATACACTAGTTATAAATAAAATAATGACACTATTATTGCCACTGTCATTATTATACCTTCATTAAAAGAAAAGTTTCATCATCAGCTTTTGTAAGAAAATGGCCTTTGAGCATTTCTGAAAATGCCGAAATTTGAGCTACTTTTCACAGAAAACGGTTGTGTTTTCGAGAAACTTTACTTGACATTATTTAAAGCATATATACTCGTAAATATAATAATGTGAAAAAATCGCCGATAATGTAAATATTAACGACTTGAAAGACAAGTACAAAAAATTACATTTTTGTAATTTTTGAAAAAACCAACCGATATACCAGTATGGATTTTGTGTCATCTCATAGAGTAAATTTACCACTATCCCTACCAAAAGTTTAAAGAAAAAATTTGGAGCCGTTTTTGAGAAAATCATGTTTTTGTAATTTTTTAATATTGCACATTCTGCACGCAATATTGCACGAAAACTAATAAAATCTTGAAAAACATTTACATTATCTTTATGAAAGAACTCAATATGCAGAACACCTTTTATTTGAAGGAAAAATCTCTATCTTCAATTTTGTAGTTGGAGAAAGACGCCGAAAAAAATTAAAACTTCCACAATTTTCGAAAATTTAGAGTTATCCGTGAAAATCGGACCTATGCCATGTTAATAAGTGTACTTTACTCCATTAATTCAAGGAAATTAAAGAAAAAATTTGGAGCCGTTTTTGAGAAAATTTTGAAAATCCCCAGGGGACTTCATATAAAGTACCCTCAAATTTTGAAGAATCTCTTTCAAAATCTCAAAACTTCGATTAGAATCAGATCCACTGGGGAATATCCATTTTGGAAGAAATCGGACGTATGGTTTAGGCGCTAGCAGTGTTCACAGACGGACAGACAGACGGACGGACGGACAATCCTTTCAATTGGGTTTTCGGTATCAAGAACCTAGAAAACAGGGTTTCTGGCTACACCACGTGTTAGGGGATTTTTACTCTCTCGCCTTACGAGCACTTCGTTAGAAGAGAAAGTTATGTAATTGTGCGGCGGAAAACGGGGAATTTTCGCCAGAAAAACTCTTATAGCAGGGGCTGGTGACAAAAAAGTGGATAAAACCTGTTGCTAAATTTGGAAAAAAAATTCTCTATCTCGTGATGTAGTCAAAATCCATGATTTGTTGCTTCTTCATATTGCAAAATCGATTGACGGCAAAACGTCCGTCTGTCCGTCTCTGGTCAACGCTAGCGCCTAAACCGTTCGGCCGATTTTCTTCAAAATTGATATTCCCCGATCGTTTTTACTCGTCTCAAGGCCTCTTGAATTTGAAGCCGATATTTTAGTATTTGAGCGTACTTTACACGAATCCCATTTTGAGATTTTCTAAGTTAAAAAAAATGGCTCAAAATTTTTTGATTATATTTTGTTGTTGCATAGTGCGAAGAACGTCGAAGGGAATGACGTAGGTATCATTTTCGTTTTTCGCCCAATTTTTCGAAAATTGCAAAAAACAGTTTAAAAACTGCAAAATTGAAGATAGAGATTTTTGGATCAGACAAAGTCGGTTGTACAAAATTAGCACTTCAAATAAGGTCAGAAACCCGTTTTTGGAAAACTATAAGTTTTTGCGTAAATTGCGATTCAAATTTACAAAAAAAAAGTTTCTCAAAAACCGCACCAAATTTTTTCTTTAAAATTTCTGCAGGTGTGAAAGAAGGAACGGAAAATATATAAATAAACTAGTGGTGCTATTGAATGGTACATACTTTCTCGCAGTAGTTATTTTTCAAATGCCGATCAGCGGATAAATTATTTGGAGCAAGGCGTTCACCGCTGCCTTTCTTGGTCATGTTTGGAAAACAGGTTTTTCGCATGTTGACAATTACCGGCTTCCTAATGATAGAACTGATACAATTATGTTTTGACTAAAATATAAGCAGATGCTCCGCATGTGGGTTTCGTAGCGCGATTGGTTAAGATCTTCAGTAAGGAAGGTGACGAGTTCGATCCCCCGAGGGGTATTTTAATTTGATGAATGTGATGTTGCAGGAAAAAATATTGAAGAGTGTAGATACTTTATTGAAAATCATTTGAAGTACTTCTACTCACGAATAGAATCAGTGCAGATAAATAAACTTGTCTGTGTTTTCCCTAACTGCATCTTTTAAACAATTTTTCAACTCTGTTATTCGATTTCTGAAGCGTATGACATGTCAAATCAACCGTTTTCTAGTATATATCTGTATGATCCAATTTTATAAAAATGAGTATTTTAATGTTAAATTGTAATACAATATAACCAGAAGGCATGTGATGAACTTACATATACCTAACGGTTCCAAAAATTGTTATTACTTTCTCGCCTTACGAATACTTCGTAAAGCGGTTCACCGCTGCCTTTCTTGGTGATGTTTGAAAGACATGTTTTTTGCATGTTGAAAATTTCCGGCTCCTAATGATAAAATGGATACAATTACGTTTTGACTAAAATATAAGTAATTGCGATAAATGTACTGGAAATGTCTGTATATATTTGTTCAAATTTGTAACTTTTAACATTTTTTTACATCTCTTCTTGTATTTGTAAAGCGTATGTATTATCGTATTAATTTTTTCTTAATCTTGCATTTACCATTTTATAGGTCGGTTTTATTTTTTCATGGCTCTGTTTGACACAGGTGGTGTTGGTGTTGCGTTGTGGTATTAGTGCCGGTTCGTTGACTTTGAGTTTCGGATGTCGGGTCTCGGTCTGGAAAAGGTTTGCTGGTATAATACACTTTTGCTGGTTTATGAAGTAGTGGAATAGCAATAAGGACCTTATAGAAGCAGAGCGAGAAAGTATGTTCGTTGGAATCACCACTAGTTTTTTCTTAATTTAGCAACTGGTTTTATCCACTTCTTTGTTTTCACGGCCCGGCAATTAATTTTTTTCCACCGAAAATTGACCATTTTTTCGCGCAGCATTACATAACTTACCCTATACTACGTATATTCCTCCGTGTATACGTACGTATACGGGAAAGTAAAATCGCTTTGGAAGCACTTATAATAGTTTTAGTAAGTAGTGTAAATGAATCTGAAAACTCATTTTTGAATAATTAACTAAAATTCCGTTTTCATTATGCTTGTTGAATTATTTGCATTTGAAGTTTTTTTTTAATTTTACGTTGTATTTCGCAAAGTGAGTAATATTTCAAATGCGACGTTTCGCAATTTCATAATGGAAAATTATCTTTATATATGTAATAATTAATGTGTTTGTCATCCTTATATATAATAGAAAGTACTTTTCAAACTGTCAATGAGAATATACGGTGAGATCTTCCGCATGAATCTTTGATTGTAATACAATATCCATCAAAATTCCTACCATAATTCTCATTCAATACTTAATAAAATAACAATGCAGAAACGTGAGCCCAACGCCATTAATATTGATCGTTTGATTATTGGCGTAGCTACAGTACGTCTAAAATACTTTCCTTAGGTGTACTGCATTCATATTTCCAAAAACAATCGTTCAAGATTTTCAAAAGACGATGAGAAATTGAAATAAAATTTGCTTACGAAAATTTGTGCGACCCATGAATTCTATGATTGTAATCTGCAAAATAAAACTAATTGTTTTACAAAGTACATATCTTCTTGCATTATTTGAAACTATTGCGAATTTCATAAAGTCAGAGTGTTAAAGAAAAGAAGATTTCCGCCATTTTTATTAGAGTACGAAGTCGTACCTCGCTTTATCCGAGAAAAAAATAGAAAAAATTGGAAACTTTTTGAAAAATTGGACATCTTGTTTTTAAAATTGTCTTCATTTTACGCAAAACTACGCGAAAACTACTGGCATTAAAAAATGAATAAGGCTTTATTTAAAAATCTACTTTTGTGGAATAGATTTTATTGAAACGAAACTGTCATTAACATTGATGTTGAAGAAAGACGCCGAAAAAATGTTCAACATTTGTAAAATTCAGAGATTTCAATGAAACTTCTATCTGCACTTTTTTATAAATTGACTTTGCTTCATCTGAGAAACAATTAAAGCAATAATTTGCAGCCATTTTTGAGAAAATCTTGAAATTAACTTTATATAAAGTACTCCTTAATTTCAAAATACCCATTTCGAAGTCAAGGGACTACGAGAGCTAGATCGATTGAGGAATAAAAATTTCTTGAAAATTCTGCCTATGGTTTAGCCGTTAGTGCTATTCACATACTGAGAGACATTTTGCTATAAACAAAGTTTTCGGTTTCAAGGATCCTCAAAACTTGAATTATGACTACACACATGCAAGACAAAGTTGTTTACACATTGGAAGAAGACACTTTTTCGGTATCGTGTATTAGACAAACAAATTTGTCTGTCGAAAAATAGCAGTTTTCTTTCTGCAGCATTATAACATTGTGCTATATACTAGTACGTATGTAGTAAGCAAAAAAGTAAAATGAGACCCTTCGTGTTTTGTAAGAACTATTTAATACTCATGAAGCAGTTGAATAACTAATATAAAAAATCAAAAATATTTCTGACTCCTGACAACACCTAAATCTAAATGGCGCTATAAAGCGAACAAATTAACAATTCGCATGTGGCTTATTACTGTCATTGACGATAAGTTAATGCAATGTGACATCAAACGTACGGGAAACTATAGGACATCACTATCTTCTGCGTGATTTACGATAACAAAAATGCATTATTCGATTTTACTTCATGCTGATTGGTTCGAACAACTCTGTGTAATATTTGAGAATTATTACTCAAAGTGTTCCGAATCAAATGGACTATGAATGTGGGAATATGAACGTCAAGTGGATATGTGGGCTATGTTACTGGATAATATATACTATTTTACATCCGCTGTCTTAAATCACTACTCTGCAAGGGAGATATCAGTTTCATATATTTCGTTCTTTTTTACATTTCTTGAAAATGAAAATGGAAGTAGTAAATTATCAGTTAAAAGTTGTTGACACATATTACATTAAATCAGGACTTGGTTCAGAGTCTCGTGGAATTTATTTTAGCCCATCACAACAAATTTCTGAATACATAGCGAACTTTCAAAATTTCGGTACATTTAGTGTAAAAAGAAGTTAAAAAATAATATAATGTATTTAAAATGCTATTAGTTATTTTTTGAAAGGTGTATTTTTTGTCTAATGAGTATAGCAAGTAGGCTTAGTAGTCTATGATTCCAAACTCTGCGTAACGCTGTACCTTTGCAAAAGTCAATTTACTACCCTCATCATTTTCAATTTTGTTCACGTCATATGCGCAGTTCCAACGCCTTGCGATAGGTCGGAAAAATATCTCGAGTCTTCCTAAATATACATTTTCCATACAAAGGACCGAGATAAGGAAATTAATAGGCCAATTTAGAGAGGCTCGTCGTGAACGCTAGGGTGGGTCGAGTGCTGGCCCGCTCGTGCCGTGCTCTGGCGTCCCTCGTCCGAACCACGCACTCAACGACCTAGCAGGTGGCGCGGACCGGCGGCAGCCGGGAGTACCAGCGCGCATTGGAAATTCGCTGGTGGTCTTGGGGATAAACGCGGTCGACGTGCTGTTATGGAAGATTTCGGGAACGTTTATTTAAGATGGCGGGAGTGGAATATGGAAACGGGCGCTGGTCCGGGGATGGAGGTTATGGGCTTGACGTGGATAGGTGCTGCCTACGCGGGCGGGAATATTCATGGGGCGCTGCGGAGCCCGGAATAAGGGAACGCGAGGACAAACCGGCTGCATGTGGAGGTAACAGTCGGCGCGTGCATTAATCTCGTTTTAAAGTTGCGAATTGCGTTGTATTTGCTGCCGCTGAAAACGGGTGTGGAGCGTGTAATTAGAATGTGTGCCGGGAATATTTTATTTTTACTCTTTAAGGCAAGCAGGCGAGGGTACGTTTTAAGGTAATGGCTCCTTCTCTAATACCGTAGAGCTAAGAACTATTAGCCTAGTAGCGGAATGTTTTGGAACAGTCAGGGGAAAATCCCGCTAGCTGACGTGTAGGTCGGCGCCATATCTCACTTTCCGGCGGAGCAGGAACACCGCCACCTCCGGTAATAAAACCATGCGCTACACTTACGTGGCTGAAAGCCCGGACGCTGACGCCCCGGAAATACGAAATAATAAATCAATAGGAACGGATCAGCACTTGTATTATCGCAAGGTTTCTCACAAACGAGTTAAGAGTTATGAGTAAGTTTTCACTTTAACAAAAAATTGACCAAAAATAAAAAAATAACTGAATAATACGTTATAAATAAACGTACTTACAAAAATTATTGTTATACAACTTCAGAATTTTCGAAAAAAAATTCATCCTTAGATACCAATGAAAATGGAAGCCATACCTGAAAACATACTCTGAATGATAATAACTGAGATTAATTCAACAAAAATTATTAGCCTAACCGATCCATGCAATATTAGCGTTCCAATCGATAGCGTAACCAATCAATCAATAGGAGAAGGAAAATGCGTTTGCGGAACGTTTTTAAACAGAACTCAAAATGCTACACACCCTACGCTTACCGCAAAGCGGAAGAAGCCAAAAAAGGCGATAGGCAAAAAAGTTACAGAAGATCCCAAAACATCTCATTATTTACTAGGGCGTGGAGAACATAACTTGAAACTTCAATAATCACTTTGTATGGTCATATTGCGCACCTTTTCTGAATTAAACTCGAAACTGGAAGTTAAGCTGGCCCTTGTAATCTTAATTGCTCTGCTGCTAACTTAGAAGCAATTTTCGATCAGTAGAAGCATTTACATCACGACACATTAATACGATCCAAGCAGAAGATTGTTGGAATTTTTCTCGATAGTACGAGTAGTTGATTTCGATCCAGTTTTAAGCTAGTGTTGATCATCCTGCTACTG
Organism: Acheta domesticus; assembly: GCA_031308135.1. Lineage (NCBI taxonomy): Eukaryota > Metazoa > Arthropoda > Insecta > Orthoptera > Gryllidae > Acheta > Acheta domesticus. The sequence continues at coordinate 105,134,055 of JAHLJT010003656.1, read as the reverse complement.
CCGTGGCTCGAACCGTAGGACCTTCCAGTCAGATGCACAACAGTGACCTGAATTGATGCTCTAAGCCACTTAAGCCGATTCTAAGGTAAGTATCACGATCTGCGTGTTTGTTTAATTATTAATTTAATCAACAATCACAATTACATCTACACTGTTTATTTACTATGATATTTATAATTTAATAAAAAACTAAACATGTTTAAAAATAATATTTCAGTATTTTTCCATAACAGGGATAAACCGTTAATAACACTTGTAAGAAAAGGAAAATCTTTAAGCTACTGACAGGTTTTTGAATTGTGACAAATAGTGAAAAATCTGACGTTTCTGAGTATCAATTGAAACCCTTTATTTTTGTTACTTTGATTATTTCGCTATAACTGTTCGCTTTAAAGAAGATAAACGAGTAAAATGTGAATTTTGTTTAACTGTTCCTTTGCAGATGACTGCCTTACAAAAGACTTTTGCAAGTGACAAACGATCGCGATTTTATCATGGGACACAGTAGTTTTCATCAAATGCACCGGGGAAATCCGAAAAGGAAGTTACTGGCGTTCTGCGGCCCAACAGACGGGTATATTTCTTCTGATACGGGCAACGGAGCGTAGAGAATGTTTTTACGCTCCACGAATCTAGTTTCTAGAAAAAAAGAGCCACTAAACCCTGCTCTAGAGTACGATCATGTGATTCTTCCTCGTGACAAGAATGAAGACGTAGAGGCATGATGGCGAAAGAGAACTACGAGAACCGGAGAGCGGAAACAACAGTAGCGCGATCTCTGAGCTGGGAAAACGCGCCTTTCGTTTTACAGTTGAGGTTACTTTCCAACTTTATTTCAAAATTATTTTTCGTGCATCATTATTATAAACGATATTTTTCGATGCACACATTGTTCATAAAAGGACATTTTGGGGGCACAAATCATACTTCATCTCTTTTTCTGCATGAAGTTCAACGTGATGGCTTTTGTGAGGAATTTTGTCACGTGACGTATTTGATCTCGTAACTAGTTCGATAACACGTAATAGAAACTCTCATTACTCGTATGACTGCTCACAATATTAAGGTCAGAGATTAATTAAGCTCATTCATTTATTTCATGTTATGGTTTACACAACAAACAAGAGAATTATTAACAAAACATAACACAAAACGAAATAAGCAAAGATGCAATCATATTACTGGCTCTTGGCAATTTTCTTATACAAGGCAGAATCTAAAAAGGAAATAAACATGACACAATGTACACTCAGTATCATAAAAACCTGCACCCATGAGGACGAGGAGAATTGCGCCCATTGTTGGCAGCGAGGCAGAGGGGACCACGCATACGAAATTATTACACTTTCACATTTGTAGGACCAACATTTATTGTGCTACATAGCCACAGAGAGTACATGTTAGTATGGCGTGAGGCCGCCATGTTGGCGAACACATGCGTCCAGACGTCGTGGCATAGAGTTGTACAAGTCTCGCATCGAGTCCTGCGCTAGTCCATCCCATGCAGCTCGCACCTGAGCGCGCTGTTCTTGCAGATTTGTGGGTAGCGGTGGCGTGCTGATCACACGTTCCATAGCACTCCAAACATTCTCGGTCGGGGAGACGTCTGGGGATGTGACTGGCTATGGCAGAGTATCCACGGCTGCAAGGAAAGATCGGGAAATGGCTATTGTATACGGGCGCGTGTTGTCATGTTGAAATAGGGCATGGGCGTGGGCGTTCACGAACGGAAGAACCACCGGTTGTAGGATCTCCTGAACGTACCGTGCGGCTGTCACGGTGCCCCCGAGGAATACTAACGGTGAACGGGCACCGTAGGATATCGCGCCTCACGCCATCATAATAGGCTGGCGGGACGTATGAGGGAATACCATAAACCGCTCGTCATGGCGCTCCCCACTGTGCCTCCAGACCCGGTGGTAATCGCCATCAAGGCAGAAGCGGGACTTGTCGCTAAAGACGACCCGCTGCCAGTCTGCATGGCTCAATGTCCGTTGTTCCCGACATCAGGCGAGAATGTAGCGACGTTGTTGGAGTGTGAGCGGCAGGCGTCGAAACGGTCGGTGTGTGGCGAGCCTTGCGTTGTGCAACCGCCTGCCAATGGTACAGGCACTTGAAAGATGTGACTGCAGGCTGAAGAGCCCGCTGAATAGCACATATCATTGCCATTGGATCTGTTCGCGCGTGGCGGACAATCCGTCAGTCTTTTCTCGTGGTGTGTGGCGTATGTCCAGATCCTACATGTCGTGTGTGCGTGCCTTTCTCATTCCATTCCTTTACAACACCTTCTTTCTGTAGGATTTTGCTGTGGCCATTGGCTCGTCGTATCAAAACATGCGTCTTTCGATGGTTTTGGAAAACACTTTCCTTGTGACGATTTTTGACCATGCTTTTGCAATAACGCCCAACTTAATTTTTGCCGGAAATTCAATAGATTTAGCACTATTTCCATTATTTTTTCAGTAAGGAATCCAAGCATACACTACAGATACATCCAGAAAATAGACAAATATGGGCCACCATCACTTTCTTTACTTCACTCTTGACCTGTACGTTGATATGCATTGGTCCATCTTGTACACACCTCCCATCCCCTTGTATGAAGTGAATAATGATAGAAAATAGACACTTTGCACTTCTTTTCACTGGACCACCTACTAGTGATGTTACGATTCAATATTTAGTAAACTATAGCACCATGACTGAGCTGTTGTCCTTCCAACGAACAAGCAGTAGGTCCTTGCAGAACATGTAATCATACGTACCCCTTTCCTCTTTATTCATTATCTACTTACTCTTTAGAGGGCAGTGTTCACTCCTTTTTTTTCGTTGCACATATTCCTTGATACGCCAAATACTTCAGTAATTTTACTTCAGTAAAGTAATTGTCAAAGAAAATTGTATTCCCGCTATACGATCAAAACTGTGCTGCCTCAAGTAATGACAGTACCACCCTTCCACCTAAACCAAAATATTTTTTCTGGTCATTGTTCTTGGTCGTATATATTTGAAATGTCACCATGTATCCACGACTGAAGCATAAAGCCCAACTCTTGAAACTAAATCACATTGGTTGACCTTTTATCAACTGTTCTGCGTAATGTTTTCTATAGTATGGTATCATACTTTCATCAACAAATAATTGTTCCTTCAGACCACCATGTTTTTTAAAGGTAGCTTCTAATATCGGTCCGTACGACCGGTATGGCGCACAATACGGCGACAGGACCTACCAGCCTCCCGCAGACCCACGATGCGGCCCCTCTGGAAAGCGTCTTACTGGATAACCAGCTAGCATTTTAAAAGAAGAAATTGTCTGAAAAGCACTTACGCCATAAAAAACAAAACAAGGTGAAATAAAAATTCGTCAGAATGTTTAATTTTCGTTAATTCATACACATATATTAACTGCCTTTAAATATTTTCATTACAATAAAATATGCATTTTACTAAACATCCGATGTGAAGACATAATGCACCACTCACTGATTAGGGATTCCGGCCGCGGTAACTGCTGACATCGTTAATCCCATAAGTGAAGTGCATGTGGTTTCCTCGAGAGGTGGCGGTGATCTTTCCCCGTTTGATGGTGAGATCCAGCGCCGACCTTCCGTCGGCTAACGGGGTTTCCCCCACCTAAGTATCTCCCACCAGCGGGGCACGTGTGGTAGTATAGTACATGTATGTGTATGTGTAAGGGGTGAGGACAGGACATGGGATGAGAAGGAAAGTTCGCGCGCGGTCCATGGCCCGTTTGATAGGGTCCTGCTCCAGCATTCGCCTGGTATTCAAAGGAGAAAACATGGAAAGCTATCGATCAGAGCAGCCGTCCTCTAGAATTCCCCTCCATAAGCGACTGAATTCAACATACCTATGTATCGAGCGTCGAAACATCCTGCCACCATCTACACTAGGACTCGACACTAGGACCTCTCAGACGGAGGTTCTCCAGTGACATCAATTGTTGCCCTAAGGACTTCTCGTGGTACAACACTCATCAAAGTACAAAAAACTCCTTACAACATATCACTTTCCGCCATAACATTCAATGTTTTTGCTGCGCAAAATGGCGCCATAAGTTTCCTCTCCGCCAAAGCAACCCATCTAACAGTACTTACGTGCATAATTGGCAGTATCGCAATGAATATGAGAATTCAGTCAGTCAGCGCAGTATGATGACAGAATTACGAAGTCAAATGTTTGCATTTTCAGTTAAAATATGAATTGCATAATTGTTTTTTAATTTTTCCCGAGTGCGTGTGTATCTAAGAAAAATATAGAACCTCCTCATTTGGCCGGAGGCTACAAGGTTTATTTGTATTTCTGCGCATTGGAAAATAGTAATCCAAATGCTGAAAATTGTTTGTTTCCCTCACTCATCAGAATTAAAAGTAAAAAACGACGGGTGCACATTTTTAAAAAGTTTGTTTATTAAACAGATTGCCACCAAACACTACCACCTGCGAAGATCTCTACCAGGCTTTTTGGTAGTTTTGCCACTCTCCTCTAACAAGAGCTGTGTATGGGGTAATATTAAAACGCTTCCCTGAGATTACAATTGAGAACTTTTCATGGACTCAATAAGATTTTCTTCAAAAAATGACTTAAAAATTAGGGCTCTACTGCGTCCACTCCGGCCATTAACCGTTCGCGGAATTAAATTTTGGAGGGATTTGGACCATTGGAGATTTTCATTCAGTTCTGAAAATGAGAGGATTTAGAACTCGTGCCAACTCTCCTAAACACTAGGCTTTTATTCTCCCCAGTGCCTACATCTGAGTGGGTTGCAGGCCATTTTTCCATTGAAATATATTTTAAGCGCTTGGTAGATAGCTTTTGATATGCGATATATGATGCACAATGCTGCATTTGATATACAGAAAGCCAACGATTTTGTATACATTTAAAACAATATTCGTATTGCGTGAAAAAACAATAAAAAGCCAGCGGTAGCTTGAATGACGAAATCTGCTATAAACGTATTGATGTTGCCAATATTGAAATAAAACAGAAATATATTTTTAAAAAATTAATGTCATAATCTAATATCTTGCCACGACACAACAAGCGCATTTACGAGCCTATTGTTTGATTTTCACCGCAACGTTCTGTTCTTAATTTGCTTCCTTTATTCTCCCGTATTGCTGTAAGAGTTCCTTTTGAAGTCATTGAATTATTGTAATTATAACATCTTGTTTAAACGAAAATAATTTTACTAAAACGTCAGTGAAAACAGTTTGTTTACAAAACAAGCAGTTTGAGATTGCTTCAAACCAAATTTAATCTAATGACAATGAGTATAAAAATAGCAAAACAACGCTAGGTAAATTGTATGCTTTCAATAGAAGGGTGAATTATTAATTTCTTTAGGAAAAATAGCGCCCGAGAGAGCACGTAGTCGTTCAATATATAGAAGGAATAAAAGTTTTAATGATGTGCTTTAATCCAGCCCATTTTACGAATGGACAAAGGAACCCCGGGTCACGCCAGCGGGAACACATTCCCTTTAACTGCCGTCCACATATATATTTTGAATTTAATATTAAAGGATCATGTAAATATCCACCATTACAGCTTGTATGTGCGGGGATTAAAAAGTACCCATGTGCCTAAAACACTGCCGCTCATATTTCAAATACGTTGTTTTGCAAAGCAGGTAGGTAGGGTGAGTTGTATTTGCCTGCTGCGTGCTTTCTCTGACTGCAGGCCATCCACTCGGCGGGGCTCGCGGAGTAGGGGCCGAAGGGTGGGTCTGTTGTGGGTGACGTGTGTGTGGCGGGGGATGCAGTGTGAGCTGTAGGGGATTCAATGTCCAATGAAACAGTAGTGCGCAAAAAACGAGGTGAAATTTAGGGCGGTGAAGTTCGTAGCAAATATAGGTAATCGTTAATAATTTATTAATTACCTAGTATGCCAGTTTTGATAAATAATGATAATAAATTTATATCTGTAATAGGAAATTTTAAAGTTGGTAATGATATAACACCATGGTAAAACATAATTTTCAAGTTATGATAGTTATATATGAAATAATCAATACGTTTCATTGAAATGAAATGCATTCATTTGCTTCCTAATATTTCCTTCCTATTGTTTAATAGAAATATAAAAATTGTAAAAAATGAGAAAACATTAGAATAAGAGAACTAGATTACCCAAAGTACATAAAATACCTGCTTTATGAAAATTAAAATACAATAGTTTTCCTAAGCTTCGTAGTTTGGATTTATCGGGTTTGGAATTATCAATTAAGAACTTCCAAAAATAGAATTTTAGTGTATAAAACATTCAGGCTGTTAGAAGAAACGAGCCAAGTTTCGTAAAGCGATTGCTGGTTAATTAAGTTTAAAATTCCTTCCATTTTTTAAAGTAAGCGCCATGCGCCTAAAAATATGTTGCTTTTTTGGCATTAATATAATTTTTATAATAACAATATATTTATTAATAAATTTAATATTTGCAATAAATTAGATATTTTAACAAAAACAGTCTTCACGAAAACTACATTAACGTATCTACCGATACACTGTACCTACCGATACACTGTACACTGTACACTAGTATCTACCGATACACTGTACAACAGCTTTTTACTACCAAGAATACAAAAAGTAGTTTCTGTTCAATAACGCAACATGTGAATAGAAAATATTAATGGAGGGCGGTCTCTTCCTTGGAGTCATGTTGTCTCATGTCGCCTGAGTCGTAAAAATAATGCCTATGATTTTTCACTTGGAACGTGCAATATGAGAATACCCGGAGTGACACAATCAAAAATTTGCAATTTTCAGAAAAAATCGAAACCGTATTGTTTTTGTATTTTTATGAGTTACTAGGTACCTAACGAAACCATACACACTTCTCCAAAGCCGGAGGCTGCATTATTTCCTTTTAATTTCTACGTGCATTGGAAATTAATACTATACGAGATTCCTCTTCAGTTGTACTAACTGATATGTGTCGGCGTTGTTTAACAACGTTATTTCACGACATTGGGGAGTAACGATAAGTGACAGGCAATGCTTAGATAAATGAACAAGGATATAAACCCGAGAGTGAAAAAAGGATCAGAGTGAATGAGTGCCAATGGCAAAAGTGTCGATATCCCATTTTTTTCTATCACAATTTTCCCGTACGGTGATCAGCCTTGGTACACCGCTTCTGAACGGTAGTACGGAGCCTTTAGTACAGATGAATTGCTGAGGCTTCCGACAATTTACTGGTATCTAATTCGAAAATAAAAATATTGAAAACACATATGTAAATGTTTGAAACATGGGACAACATTTCCATACTAGATTTCAGAAAATGACTGCCATGCGAGATAATTGTGGAAAACAAATACGAACAAAATCACAGTAAAAAGTGCACATACTCATAGTGCACACATGTACTCATAAATGCAATAATGTGAACAAATTACATCGAAATATTAACAACGTGAGAGACGAGTAAAAAATAAAACAATAGAGCAAAATGGTGTATATGACATCTTATAGAGTGTAATTGGCACTAATCCTACCAAAATTTGAAAGAAAAAAAATTAGGAGTAGTTTTTGAGAAAATCTTATTTTTGATATTTTTTAATATTGCACTTATTGCACGAAATATTGCGCGAAAACTACTAAGATTTTCAAAAAATTACATGACATTAATGAAAGAACTAATGATAGGCAAGAAATTTTATTTGAAGGAAAAAATCTTTATCTTCAATTTTACAGTTGTAGCGAGTCGCCGAAAAGAATTGAAATTTTTGTAAGTATCGAAAATTCAAAGTTAACCGTGAAAATAAGGCATATGCCACCTTCATAAGTGTATTTTACTCTATTCTTATAAGGAAATAAAAAAAGTTGTAGCCATTTTTGAGAAAATTTCGAAAATATCTCAAGGGCTTCATGTACAGCACCCCCAAAAAGTGACGAATGATTTTCAAAATCGCAGAGTTATGACTCACGACAAGAAAAATCCGGTTTCAAAATTTAATATAGATTCAGAAAATGCTATCATTTGATGCATTCTGACGATAAATGTGCCCTGAAAAGCGTATTTCCGAAAATCGTGGGTTTCAAAGAATTCCAAAATATGGTCAACTTTAACACGCTCTAATGCCAACACTATTTAATCTACAGCACTGATATTTACACTTGAAAATGCATGTGCGCAAATGTTTATCTTGCACGTATGACAGGAATTTTAATTAATAAGAACCGATTAAACATGGCGATTTCCTAGAGCACATTTTTGAGGAAAATTACTTTTTATATGTAAAATATTCAGGAAGTTTTGGAAAACGAAACATCTGATGGAAATATGTTCATCACCAGTGTATTCGACATTAAATTTCAGGCTAGGGGACTGGTTTTGAGAAGAATCGAGCTCATGTCGTGAATTGCTAAATTCAACAGTTGGGGGGTCGTTGAATTTTTCCTATTTTAGTTACACAAAGGAATTGGCAGAAAATGTCCATATCCTCCAAACTATGGAAAATATTTCGATACAGAAAACAAGATTTTGTTTAAACAATTAATAGAGATTCAGAAAATGCCGTCATTTGAACGATATTTGGAAAATTACGTTTTTTACGTAATTTATTCGCAAATTTCTGAAAAACGAATCACCTTATGTAAAGGAAAATCTAAATTTATATGCAGTAAATGTGAAGTAGGTCTTCATCCTGGTTGTTTCATACCACATTATAAGTGTATGATAAGTGATTGAATGAATATTTTTTTGGTTCTTAATTAGCAGTGTCTTATTCCATTTCTTACATATTTTATCACAGGAAATAAGTCAGACGCATCCCAAGCAACCCACTCACATGGTAAGATATGAATATTCTCGGTTTTGTCTAGTAGCATTCACTGCATTATTTGGAGTTTGTAAAGGTGTGATAACAGTGTACTGTATTCACAGCGTCCAAATAATCGGACGTTTCATTTATCCAAAATTACATGTCGGAAAAATAATTTAAGTTCTAAACAGTTAGGGAGTCATCATTACGTTTTTGACGAAAAATAACAAATATCGCACAGAAAACCATTTTATGCAATTCCAGATTTGTGGACTGTACCAGCAGAAATGCTGCTGAACAACACCATACAAAACTGTGTTACAAAACGTAGCTCCCACGCTGCCCAAGAACAAATAAAATACTATCATAATACTGCAATGAATGAACACAATAAACGCACGTGGGAGACAGAGCGAGGAAGCGAGCGCGTGGGAGAGAGCGCGTGGGAGAGAGCGCGTGGGAGAGAGCGCGTGGGAGAGAGCGCGTGGGAGAGAGCGCGTGGGAGAGCGCGCGTGGGAGAGAATGCATGGGAGAGTGCGTGAGAGAGAGCGCATGTTAGAGATCGTGACGGAGAGCGCGCGTGCGAGAGTTTGCATGGCTGAGAGCGTACGTGGGAGATAGAGCGAGGAAGCGAGCGCGTGGGAGAGAGCGCGTTGAAGAAATCGTCCGAGAGAGAGAGCAGTAGAGCGCGAGCGGGAGAGATTGCGCAAAAGAGAGCGCGTGGGAGAAAGCATGCAGGAAAGAAGAGTGTGATAGAGATCACGGGGGAGAACGCTCACGTGGAAGACAGCGTGTCGGAGAAAGCACGTGGAAGAGAGCGAGTGCGAGGGTCCGCACGAGAAAGAGGAAGTGAAAGAGAGAGCGTGAGAGACGGGGCGGGAGGGAAAGGGTAACAGGCAGGGAACGTAAGCGGGCAGTTGGGCTCGCGGGCGCGGGAGGGAGGGGCGGGCGGGCCGTATTTCCCGCGTGGGATCGGGGTTTACGTCGGAGCGTAAATCGGCGGCTGGAGCCTCGGAGGACGCGGAAATTCCCCTAAATGGAAACCAATTGCGGCGGCGCGGCGCGGTGCGGCGGCGGAGGAGCGGGGCAACGCGGGGCGAGGGTCACGAGGAGTGTCGTGAGGAGGGAGGGTGGGGAGGGACGGGTTGTGGCGGTGCGGGGGCGTGAGGAGCGGGTTGCGGGGGGTGCGGCGGGAAGGAGCGGGTTGAGGCGTGGCGTGGCGAGGAGGAGCGGGTCAGGGCGGGGCGAAGGGCACGAGGAATGTCGCGAGGAGGAAGGGTGGGGAGGGGTGGAGCGGGGCGGGGAGGGACGGTTGTTGGAGTGAAGGACGGGGAGGGGAGGGTTGCGGAGCGGGGCGGGAAGGAGCGGGTTGATGCGAGGCGGGTGGGGAGGGGCTGAGCAGGGCGGGGCGAGATTCACGAGAAGTGACGCGGGGAGGATGGGAGAGGAGGGGAGGGGCGAGCGGGGCGGGGTGGGACGGGTGGTGGTGGTGGTGCGGGGCGGGAAGGAGCGTGTTGCGGGGGGCGGGGAGGAGCGGGTTGACGCGTGGCGGGGCGGGGAGAAGCGAGGCATGGCGGGACGAGGGTCGCGAGGAGGATGGAACGGTGTGGCAAGCGGAGCAGGGAGGGCCGGGTTGCGGCGGTGCGGGGCGGACCGAGGGTCACGAGGAGTGGGTGGGGAGTGTGGAGGGGAGCGCGAGGCGGCGAGGAGACAAACGCCTCCCTCATTAGCGCGAGTGACCGTCCGTTAGGCGCGGCCGCGGTCCTCTCGGCGATTACCATTTTTCTCGAAAGATGTTATTACACCCCTAAGCTGAGCCGCCGTGTAGCAGCGTTGTGTGTGGAGCCCGCCTGCCGGACTGTCCGTCGCGCCCGTTTATTCCCGGCGTTTTATTCACGGCCGAGAGTGAGGGTCGGAACTGTAAGATTCCGTCGGAGGGGAGTTCTTGCCGGCGCGAATGTAAATGAAAAAACACGGGTGGGCGAGAATGGAGACGTAAAGTAAAATTGTCTGCAAATGGGAAAATTATTTTGTGCTCTTACAAACCGACTGTGAATGTCACTAGTTTGTGCAGAGAACACTTCAAGGGTTCTTGTGTGTTTTAAGTAAAATTTGCTTAATGTCGTGCCATGCAAAAGTAAAAATATTTTAGCTCAGGAAATTGCGCTAGTCTTTAGCTTGCACAAAAATACAATTAGAATGATGAAATAATGCACTTCGTTTGAATTTAATGGAATGAAATTACATCACTTCTCTTGGAGTGAACAAAAATAAAAGAACCCTTTAGAACGTTTACAATTGTGGCTCTTGAGGTTAGACAATGGCAAGCCAATAAGCAAAATTGATATATTTACCGTTTTTGTTTCTGCTAGAGGTTAGCAAGCCCCTGACAAAGTAGAATAATACAGTGCAGTATAGTAATGAATGCGGTATCTTTTAATACAATAAATATTTTTGTAACGAGTTTTGGGCTGATTACCTTCTTTACAGATTTCTTTGGACTTTCAATTGCTTCTCCTGTACATGTCACTGAGTGGCTTAGTATTAACTAATCCCAATTCATTAAAATCCTCAAGTTCATAAAATTTCAAAACGTATTTATTTTATACAAAATATTCATATTAACGTAAGCTAAAATACCATAGAGCATTAATAAATGCGAACGATGTCTTCTATACGTATGTATTATACAATGCTGGATCAAAGCTCGCTGTGAACTGGCTTGTAATTGAATCGGAACAGAACGCGCTGGAAATGCAATTATATTGTTTAACTCTGTTTACAAATGCCTGAACGCATTGATGGTGTCAAATGGGCTTGTGTATTTTTGTAATTTAAATTGCGTTATGTACAAATATTGCGAGTGACGAGAACTAATACGCAGAAGCTATAATATGATCCAGTGTAGCTAAACCGTCATACTGCTGTAGGCCAATTAGTGAGTTTCGTAATAGTGCCCTTTCATAAATACACGTGTCTTTAAGAACCCAATGTATTTCGTCTCCTATATTGTTTCAGTAGTATACCTTCCTTTTCGTCTCTCACACGCAACCAATTTTTATAAAGGAAATCTCTAAAGAAAGACAATTTCACGGAAACGTGACCAATGTATTTTGACTACAAAATGTGAAGAATTTGTTTAAAAAGCGTATTTTAATATTTGTGGAAAGCACATCACGTCCGTCCGCACGTCACGTGGCATTCGCAACGCACGTCAGGATTTTTGAATATATGTCCTTAAATAACTCCTAAACGAAGCGTTCTAGGGCCTCAAAAACTAAAATATTGAAGCCAAAGGCCGCAAAGAAATGTTTCTCACACCATAATCTACTGAATGAGATGCTCTTGACGATTCTATTACATTTTTGATGGTTCCATGCTTCTCAGTTCTACCCCACTTGTTCAGAGCCTGTAGAATCTGCAACTGTATGTAAAATTACTAATTATTTGATATTCTATGCGATTGAATCACATAGGTGTACCTTTTTGCTCGATAATAAAATTAAATAAGAATAGTTTGAATTGACAAGGGTGTATTATATTGTTACCAATTACAGGGTGGCATATATAACAAGTGGCAGAGGATACAAGTGTCTTGAAGAATAATGTGTATTACAGGCTTAACATGGACATGGAAAAATAAGGGAGAGGGTGGGGTACAGCGTGCGCGAGGTCTCGCTCGGGTACTCTGGTATGTTATAAATTCGTAAAATGCACATCTGAGGTTCAGATAACTGCTGAACAGATTATTGTGAGCAAGATGTTTCAATGCTAAAAAATCCTATTCTCACAATTTTCAACAGTTTCTACGTTTTAAAAAATGAGTTGACAAACATGCTCAAATTTGCTTACAACAAACAACAAGAGTTAAGGAAACGCGAACCGTATTGAACTCGCATAGAACTAGGGAATGCACTCTTTAGGTGCTCCCACGCAATGAAGGAATTGGATTAGGTGCTCTCTGTATTTCGAAATATATTTTGAACTCTGTAAGCAGTTTTCGTACGGAAACTGTCACAAAAGTCGAAAACAGTATAAAGATCGTGAAGTTTGTAAATTCTCCAGGTTTAAATATATTTCATGATATTGAGTATTAATATCTTGAACAACGTATTGGAGCATAAGTGAATAAAAATCTCCTTTATTTTCATAAAGATCGTATCATTTTTGATCTTGGAAACCCACTTTAATTCCATTTAAGAGAAATGCCTCTGATTTTAAAGGGAAGGTATTACACATTTTGAATACATCCATGTGTCAGTCCTAATAATAAAAATAAAATTACATTACATTTGAATGAGTAGTTGATAAAAGAGGTATAAGTATCTGTTGGAGAATTTTGTGGAACAAAAAGTTATGTCCTCTGAATTTTGTACCAAACAAATCGATTTATTTTGACGAAATAGGTAACAGAATGTGGATAATAGGCCACATTTTTCCAAGAGCGTCTCAATGTTTATTGAGGAGAATTTTTTATAATACGAGTTGTACATGACCTTTCTTAAAGAACTTATTTTGTACAACAGACATTGTCTGACGAAAAACACTCTATCTTCAATTTTGTAGTTTTGAGATGTTTTTTTTGCTATTTTAAAAAAACGAGCAATACCCGAATATGAGACTAACGCCATATTTCTTGCCGTCCTTTATTACATAAGTAAAGAAAATTTAAAGAAAAAATTGGGAGGGATATTTGAGGAAAAAATCGTACATTTCAAGTGCAAATTACGCAAATACTACTCTTTAAAAAAAAAAATGTTCATAGCTTTTTTAAGGAGCTAATTTTGTACAACAGACTTTGTCTGAAACTAAAATCTTAATCTTCAATTTTGAAGTTTTAATTTTTTTTCCAATTTATAAAAAATCGAGGATTTCAATGAAAATGAGACCTGCACTATTCTCTTAAACATCCTTCGCTCTATTCAAGAACAAAATTTAATCCGAACATTTTGAGTCTTTCTTTTTAAATTTTTAAAAATGTCCGAGGAGCTTCATATAAAGTACCTCCCAAAACTAAAATATCTGTTTCAAATCCCAGGGGCGGCGACATCAGCTAGAACAAATGGTGAATATAAATTTTGGAGAAAATAGTGTGAGCGGTTTATGCGCTAGCTTTGTGCACAGATGGACAGACGGACGGACGGATAGACAGACGTTTTGCCGTCAATCGATTTTTAGGTATGAAGGACGCACAAAACATAGATTATGGCTACACCACGCGTTAGAGGAAAATTTTCTATATTTAGTAACTGCATTTATTACCTTTTTCCTTACCAGAGCCCTGCAATAAGAGATTTGTGTCGAAAATTCGCCGTTTATCGGCGTACGATTACAATACGTTCTCTCCTTTCGTTAGTGCGAGAAAGTAAAAATTCCGGAGAGGAATTTTGAGCAATAGAAGATTTTGTCTGTAATCCCAAACAAGATTCATTATAAAATCTTCCACAGAATCATCCTATCAACTTAGCGTATTAAATGGTACTACTTGAATCAATTACTAAGATTCCCTCTTATAATCAAAACCAAAATTTCGTGGTCTGATATACCTCGATAGAAAGTAGAGCCACAGATGTGCTTGGCTAATGTTCGCTTCCTTTGATATGTCCAAAAGACACGGTGGGTATGGCGAGCACCAAATGTTTGTCACTAGGCAAATAGCAAAATACTCGTCACAGTACATGGGGTTCGGCGAGCGATTACAAGTTACTCGGCGAATGCGGAATATTTGAAGCTGCCTTTAGACACTTCGGATCTGGGATTAGTTACTCAATACTGAATCTTGGGCGTACCAATGAAATTTTGAAGTGAGGTCACCAAAATAATTTTCTGAGGAGTTGAATACATGATTTTTTAGTATGACGTCTTGAGAACTAACAAGTAATACTCTATGAAGTGACAGCCACTTAGATTCATGACATCCCAGTGTTTTGTTTACGAAGCAATTCCCTGTTGTGATTGTAGCATTGATTTCTTTGCGGTACGCATTTGACAAAAGTCTATTTTACTTTCCAATCAATAAAGAGTGAAGGTAAATACTATTTTTCATGAATGAGTCTCTAAAAAAACTATTAAAAGTATCGCAGGATATGTTGAAGGGATTATGACGAAACTCAAATTTTCATTACTCTTATTGGCTTGATTGACTCTGGAAAGAGTAAAATCTGTTGCTTGTTAAGCAAAATTTACAGACGAAGAGAGAATTTGACGAAAGAGATTGCTCCACCGGCGCAGAATGGACGTTCGTCGAGTAGGGGCGCGCTTACCGGCAGAGCCACGTGCGGACAGGTAGTATTATCGTACGTTCTCGCGGAACGCGGCTTCGCAGGTTGGAGAGTGCACTGGAAATTACGCAGAACAGTTAATGGACCCATATTGCACGGACGCGCGGAGCGTGATAGGTGTGCGGTTTAATCCACGAGCAAGGCACGCGGTGGATTTCGGCCTTCTGTTCTCGTCTCTGGAACTGATGACGAAATTCAGAGCAATTTTCGAGGCAATTTGTGGGTAGGATTGTCTTAAACATGCTGGTAAAAGTATATTATGATTTAAACATAATATGTGAAAAATTCTGCTCAACAAAGCCACACAAAGTAGTTTCACTTTACACAGACTCTGCCCAAGAAAGATAAATAACATACACCCGTATACCATCGCAATAATTTAAAATTTTGACAAAAACAGTCTTCAAGAATACTGCAGGAACATGCTCATATAGTAATATATAATAAATGCTCGTATTGTAATATATAATAAATGCACAATAATGATCTATACTATACAGACATTTGATACAGTGTAATAGTTCCTTACATACCAAGAATATCAAACTAACGATGCTAAAGAGCACACACTTTCTCGCATTAATTCAACTTTTGTAATTTTTTGAAAATTCAGAGAGTTCAGTGAAACGGTTTGGGCGCTAGCATTGATCACAGGCAGATGGGCGAACGAATGAACTGGCAAACCAACACAGACGTTTTACCGTCAACCAAGGTTTCAGTAGCAATGACCCACAAAACGAGGATTCAGACTACACGATTTTCTTCGTGCTACATAAAATAGAATACACATACACATACATTTATATATTATATATATATATATATATATATATATATATATATATATATATTCTCCAGTGTAAATGCACAGTTTGGCAATACCGCCTGCTGAAGGACGCGACGGAACTGATTGTTCCATCATTTGTAGTTCAAAGTTTCAACAAGAAGCACGTGTCACGGTTTTATCAATAGCTTGTTTAGTTATTTAATAATTGGTCTTAGAAATAAAGCCTGCACAGGCCTCGGGTACTGTGAGGATAAAAGAGGTACTTGAGGATAAAATGTTTCAAATTAAGATCGAAATTTTACGAAGTAAAAACTCGACTGAAATCCAAAAAGCTCTAAGTGAAGTATGCGGTGAGCTTACAGTGGTCTGTTGCACAGTTTCCCGTTGGGCAATCGATTTCGTGAAAGTCGTGTGAGAACAAATGACGACGCAAGACCGGGAAGACCCAGAACATTGGCGGATGAACGAAGTGTGAAATGTACGGCAGATGTTACTGAAGAAGATCGTCGTGCGAAATGTGAAGAAATTTCTGAAGCTACTGAAATGTTAATAATGTCTGTATTTCGAATACTGTCAAATGATTTTGACAGATTTTGTCTTATCTCTAAAATTGAAAAATCCTCGGCGAGAACGTCGTTTTTGTCCCTTGACGAGCTCTCTGCAGCCGGTACCCACACCATTACTCTGATGAACAAAGAAGGAGTATTTGATGGGATTATAAAGCTTCTAAGTCGTTGAGACTCGGTCGGTAATTCAGAGGGACAGAGACCATATTCAAGGATTATGAATTATTTATTAAATGACCCTCATATATAAATGGCAAGTTACAGAAACATGCAGTGAAGTGAAGAGATAGGAATATGGAAGACATGAACACTTTTAATCTATTTTTGCAGTTGTCTGTTTGAGATTATATTTTATTTTTGTGTGTTTACTTGTATTATTTATACTTTTTAATATTTTGTGTAATATATATTATTTTAACAATTAACCCAGAGTTCAACATACAGTAATCCCTCAACATTCGCGAGGGTTAGGTTCGCGAAAAACATCGCGAATGTCAAGTCCGCGAATGTTGAGTCTATCTTTTAATGATAAAACGTGGGTTAGGTTCCTGGATATCAAAAATACATTTAATAAAGAAAGAAAAATATCTGACGTACAGTTGAGACTGATCAAGCACTACTACAAACAGAATTCACCATCAACATCCCAAAGAGAAGAAATATGACCATATTTGAAACTTATTTCAGTTGAAAGTGTTTGGATGTAGGATTTGGTTATTTTTTGGTTTATCACCCTCCTCATTCCATTATCCAAATGTCGTAAAGTTAATGCTTCTATTTCTCTCTTAAGTTTCAAAGTAATTTCCAAGTTCTGATCATATTCAAATGCCCTTTGCACCAAAGCGTGTTGAGCTTTTAAAACGCCATTAATAGTTCTGACATTGATGTTGCTCCAGGACGCAGTTTCGCTTCCGTTCATCATTATGTTCGAGGAGGCTTTCTTCGCTGATTATTACCCGAAACTACTCTTCAGTAAAATCAATTCAATGTGAGATGCACAAATCCTTAATGAATTTTATGTTTGTGTGGTGAAAACCCTTACCTCCAACTTAACGCAACTGAATGGAATTATTTTACAATTTTGTTTTTCTGTTAATGTGAACTGACATTCCAAATTTGACATTTTTGCGGAACGTGGTACTTTGAGCTCCGGTGTCTGTCAAGTTCGTTTCCCAGATGACGTTAATAATGGAAATTAAATGTGCTTGCTGAAAAAATGTACGACTAAAAGACGCACTCGCGAATGTTGAAGTCTCGAATGTTGAAACTGGTAGTATTTTTCTAATCGCGAATGTTCGGAACTCGCGAATGTTCGGAACTCGCGAATAGCGAATCCGCGGATGTCGAGGGATGACTGTATTTATTACAATAAGTATATATACAATAAGTCTATCGACTTCTTTTGCAAAAAGAAATTAGAAATAAAGCATGACACATATAGGAGGAAAAAATTTCAAGATACATTTTCAGAAATTTTTCAGAAACTATGTTGAAAATGTCCTAGGAGCTTCATGGGAAGGGTCTCTCTTCCGAGAAATAAAATATCTTAATTCTCTCCCGAACGGCAGAGCTAGATCGTACTTCTGACGTATTTACCAAGTTTCAGCTCGAATGGTTCCCATTTAACAGAGCGCGACACATCCATTCATCCATCTATATATACAAATCAATTTTTGGGTACAAAATTGCAGGTATCTTCTCTCCAACAGCATCACGCCAATGTTGACGTGTGGGCGAAGTTACATCTGAAGAGAATCCTAACCATGGATTTTACGATCGAAATTCGAGATCGTATTGTTGAAGAGATTCCAATACATTTCCTACCTATAGAGACGAAATTATAGAGATCATATATACCTATTATAGAGACGAAAAGGAATATATTTGGATACAATAAATGCTGTAAAAATTAAAAATAAAATATAATTAAGTTCTAAAAATTCGAAAATAATGTAATCATTGAAAAGAAGTGCAATTACTACTTATGGTAAAATGATCCTATTCTGAATCAATTTCAGTTGGTCACTTGAAATTGGGAGAACAAAACTTTTGTCTGGTGTCCGGTGTCTCAACTCTCTATCCACTACTTACTACTTCCTCATTTTCAGTTCAAAATTTAGAAACAACTGTGTTTTTTGCTAATAAAAACTAATGTAATTACGCCAAAGTTAGTTCGATTCTCTTGAAGTTGTGAAGTGGGAATACATGCCACTGAAATAACAATTTGTGTGTTCATTTTTAGACCGTTATCAGCGTCTTTTAACACACAGATATTTATTTAGCTTTATGAAATCACTAATAAGTGAATTAATGTTTTTTTAAATAAATAAGTCAATTATTATGTAATTTTACCTTCTTTATCTGCAAAATGTTATGGTGTACTTTCAGCTAAGGTTTAATCTGTTTTCCTTTGTTGAAATTGAAGTTTGTTGTTTCGGAGTACAATTTTTGCAATTGTATAATAAATTTTGACGATTGGTGTTCGCAACATATTGTGACTGTTGGTAAATTCAAGATTAGAAAGCAGATTAGAAAGCATCGAAACAGATTATTATAAATTAATTCTCGGGGTCTCTAGATTCGCAGCTAATGCCGGCGTCTTAAGAGAGGTAGGTAGTGTAGGAATTTGGAAAGATTTAAAAATGAAAGCCATTAAGCTTTGGATTAGATTAGCAAGTGAAGAGTCTGACACGCTTATTCGCAGGTGCTTTAGAGCGCAATTACAGGAAAACGATCAGCGCTATTGGGCGTACAAAGTGAAACGGGTACTAGAACGCGCAGGTTTGGGGGACGTTTCTCCTGAAATGGTTGAGAATAAGGGAACACGGGAGATAGAACGGTTAATTTCAGATCGACTTTCGGATATTAAAAGGCAAGTTATTCTGGCAGCATCGGCAGAAAAATGTTCGTTAGTGGTACAAATTCACACGAGTCCTGTATGGGGATGCGAAAGTTACGTACACACACTTAAAAGGGATGCAAGAGGGGGATACGCTTGGTTTAGGGTAGGAGGGTGGATGCAACGTAAAATAAAGAATTCGAATGACAATGGAATCTGTGTACTTTGCGGTGATAGAGAAGATTGGATCCACATCCTGTTAAATTGCTGCGCTACAGAAACTTGAAGAGGAAAATGGATGGGAATGGGGAACTATTGCTTCCAATTCAGAAACATAACGCTCGCTCAAAACATATTAGCTGATAATAAATCTCACTTCATGAAAGAATTAGGAACATTTTTAGGAAAGGTTCAAACTGTCAGGGAAACGGTAATCAGGGAATGGAAAAACAGCACTGGTTAGTAGTACGAACGGAGCCTAGACTGGAGATGAAATAATTAATTCAATAAGCAAGAGATCATTAAGTTAACTAGAAAGGTAATCAGTAATGCTAATCATTAATATTAAGTAGTAAGTTAGTAATAATTAAATTAGTCAGTAAGCGATAATTAAGTTAATTAGTAGTAAATTGTTCCGAGAGGCGGTGGTGCGGGCGATCTTCTGTGGCGGTGTTTGATTTCAGGGGCTGAGGAGGCCAAAGATTGGATGGAGAAGATGCCCACGCCAGGAAATAAATAGTTTAGAAAAAAAACTAGTTGTATAGCATGTACTCGTCTTCTGACGGCAGGTTTTCCCCCTTCAGGAGTTTTTTTCCTCAGCCGTACCTTATGGTCTCCCTTCCGCGGCTTTGATGCGATGAAGAGACCATTAGGGGTGAATGCGAGAATTCGAAAGGTTAGATTGCGGTAGGATGTAGGTATTGTAATGGCTTAAAGGCCTTCAGCCTAGCCACATAGTTAAAAAAATTGAAATTTTGTATCAATGTGTTACCTATTATATAAATAAATAAAATTCAAATGACAAAATTTTACAAATGTTTTTATACATTACAAAAACTTTTACGCCACTGAATGATAGTGTAACAAGTTCGATAACGCAATCTCTGATTATTAAAAATTCGTTAAACATTGTGGCAAGTAGAGGACACATGAAACTTTAACACAACCAATTAATGTCACAGTTTTTGTTATTTGTTGAATCGCTAATGCTAACGGAATGCATTATCGCAAGTTACTAATTAACGTGTCAAAATAAATAGTGATGTTTGGTTCTGTCCGGCAAATAACTATCAAACAGAGTTGTTTATAGAAGAGCGGTTAGCGTCACTGAGACGAAAATAGTTACACAGCACCCACCGCAAACTAAATTTGTACACTGTGTGATATTTTTTGTGTGTGTAACCGCAAAAACAATTAACCGACTAAAATCACATTGCAGGACAAATGATAGAGGTCGCTGAAAGCACGCCCAACTTTGAACGTGATGTATAAAGAATTTAAAGAAACGGCATTACCAAGTCTTAGAGAATTCAAACCAAATGCATTACAACCTCCTGGATGTTTAAAACCACGAACGTTAAAAACTCCTAGAGAAATAAATTTTCAATAAAAATCATTTCTACCTCCTAGAGAAATATCTTTCATGATTTCTAAATCTGAACGTAATTAAGGAAACTGACACTGTTCTCATATTCATAAAATGTTAATAAGGTGTCGTTCATTAGTAATCGCGAGAATGAAATGAAAACTTTTAAATACCTGTAAATTGTAAGATTGCCAAATGAAATATAATTTACTCAATTCGAAACTAAAATTCAAAAATTCAATTCACAAACTAGAGACTAACTCATCTAGAATATTTAATTTTCTATGTAATATACATTGTTACATACAATGCATGTTTACCACGTTTATGTTATGTATGTTTATGTTTATGTTATGTATGTTTATTCATGGCGCTGATTTGCAATTTTCATAAATATTTTACGTGTCCGCTGTAATTTCAAATTGAACCATATAGCCCTTTAATTACGGGTTCGGCGCTCTGAAAAGTTCTTTCATTTCTTCGTGAAAAGCGAATACTCGCACTAGCATTCCTTTCAGTAATAGAAGCAATCTGGGCAGTTGAAATACTATCCGATGATTTTTATCTCTCGTTCTCTCTCTTCTCTCTCTCTCCCTCTCCTATATACATACATGAACACACACACTATATATATGTATATATATATATATATCATATATATGATATATATGTGACATATGAGCCATTCCACGTCAAATCGCACAAGAGTTGACACGACATTTTTTAAAATGCACGATATTTTTTTCTTAAATCTGGACATCAAAAAAAGAGACACGTATTTTTTTATTTGCCTGAAAATTGATTATTTGTGAAGTTATGGCTATATTAAGTTTTGGAATTTACAGGTACTTCACAAAATACAATCAATTATCTCTCCGAATGTACCAAAAATAAAAATTTCTGGTTTGTGTCATTTAATACTTTGAAATGTGTATTTTATTCCTCTGTAAATAAATTTTTCAAAAAAAATTTTTTTCATTTTAAAAAATGTATTTTTTTTAAAAAAAGTAAAATTTCTATATAAACTCGATGAGATAAAAATTTGAAAAAAAGGAGGCGTGTTTCTTATTCAATTTTCTATAAATACAACAAAAAAAAAGTGGGCACTCCACACATACAGTTCTAAGAAAATCAATTGTAAGTATGAGGGCGCGCTCTGCCTACCTATGCACTAACGAATTGTGTTCGGCCAGTCTTTTATGCAAGTGCTGAACTAAAAAAAGAATGACCGTCTGCCTGATAAGGGTTTCAAGATTTATTAGTATTTCAGATATTTACTCTGCCCCCAGAATGTATGACATTGTGTCATACAAATTTTTGGGGGTAATATCGTGGGTGACTTGTGTGTCATCTATGTTCTTATGAGTGAGAGCGAAACGAATTGAAATACGAGCCATTCCACGTCAAATAGCACTCAAATTGACACGACTATTTTAAAAAAATGACATTCATTCTGGACATCAAAAACAGAGGCACGTGTTTCTTTATTTACCTGAAAATTGTTTATTTGTGTAGTTTTGCCTATATTAAATTTTGAAATTTACGCTTACTTTGCAAAATATGAATAATTGACACTCGGAACGTATTTAACATAAAAATTACTGGTTTGTTTCGTTTAATTTTTTGATATGTGTATTTTATTCATCTGTAAATTACTTTCTCAAAAAATAAGTATTTCATTAAAAAATTGTAATTATTTAAAAAAACAAAAATTTCTTTGTGAACTCTCTCAGATGAAAATTTGAAAAAATAGGCATATTTCATGTTCAATTTTCTACAAAACATAACAAGAAAAAAGTGGGCTCTCAACACGTAAAGATAAAAAAATCTATTGTATGGTATTCGGGTGCGTGGTTCCTGCCCCTGCACTAACGAATTGTGTTCGATCCGTCGTGGATACTAATGCCGACGAACAATAAAAAGAATGGCCCTCTGCCTGATTTGTGTTTCAAGAAACATTAGTAAATCATGTGTTCACTCTTTCCCCAGAAGGGATAGGTGGCAGCAAAACGAATGATTTTTCTCGTGTCCGAATTTCTGACTCAGAAATGTCCTCGAATTTACTGCAGAGTCCCTTTGCGTCCTAGGGACGGGGTACCATCCTGACCTTGCTCGTGAAATACAATCGACCACTTCTCAAGGGACATGGTAAAATTTTCTCAACATTAGTCGCAATACGCAATACTTATGAAGACAAGAGTGTTAGTATTTGTTCTGTGGATCGTGTGTACATTGTGCAACATGAGTGGCGATCTGCGTATGAGATAGATGTTTCAATCCATTTAAACTTTCTGATCACGATTTTTAAAAAAGAAAATTTCCAAGGCGTAAACCACGATTTGCTGGTGAATTTACAGGAGTCATTAGATTGGCAAACTTGTGATTCATTTCCGAAGAAAGGGAATCGGCTTCCAAAACGACTTTTTCTTAATGAAGATAGCGTCGAGATCAGTGGCTCCCATGGCATTAACGAAAGTAGCGGAACGTCTAGTGAAAAAAACTGGAAATCAAGGAAGTGACAATTTAAGCTCTTCAGATAGTTCGTCAAGTGTCTGTGAAATGAATAAAGAGAAGATAAACATGAGTTTAATTGCAATAGGAGGAACCCCCGCCAAGAAAAGAAAATTGGAACAAAATGTCATCCCAATGAGAAATTTTAGAAAGTACAGAGTGCCAACACAGATACATTTTTTCACATTGAAGATCCTTCGACGTCCATCGAAAAATCAGACAAAGATACTATTTAGTAACTTATCGATTGCTTTCACTCAACAGATGACATGACGTTGAAAATTTAAATTTTGACAATTTTTGAAACTTGGACATACAATAAAATTAAACGACTTTTTGCAGCAACCGAACGCATGATAAAAGTGTCTAAAACGTTGGCTGAAGAAAATGGAATTTTGTCCAGAACTGAAGTAAACTCGGTAAGGCATTAAAATTGAGCATTGTGACGAAAGTTCAGGAATTCTATGGTATGCAAGTACTTGTATTTAAACTGAGTTGTGAGAGACCAGAATATTTCAAAATGTCAGTCAAAACCTGAGTCAAGGATCCAACATTTAATTATTTATAAATTTATTAATTATATATAAATAAATTAATATTATATATATATTAATACACATCAATATTACTATTTATAAATTCAATCATGAAGTTTCACCACCTCAAGAAGTACTTAAATTACTGCTTCATCCAAAGAAACCGATGACCAGTAAAGCAAAAAACGTGTCTATTGCAGCAATCTATTACACACTGGTTCGTAAAATATTAATATCTTTTAAAGTTACTGAGATACCACTTTGATTTTTTCTGGAATTATTATCAATACTCTGGTGCGATTATAAATATTTTTTAAAAATTTTTAGCTCATCGAGTTTACAAAAATATTCAATTTTCAAATTTTCAGTTTTTGAAAAAAAAATTGAAAATTCAAAAAAACAAATATTTTACAATATTTTAAAAATTAAACATGTTTTTAAGTTTCAAATGGAATTGAACGGAATTTCTATAATTGGTATATTCAAATATATGATATTTTTAAGTTAGTGATGCGCGTAATTTTTAGCAAATTTCATTATACAATATTTCCGAAAATAATAAAGTTAGAAAAAAAATACACGTGTTCACTTATTTGATCCATATAACAAACAGAAAAATAGAAAATAAATAAAAATATGAAGGTCGAATTTTGGTCTTTTTTTGTGCTATTTGACGTGGAATGGCTCATACTATATATATATATATATATATATATATAATATATATATATATTATATATATATATATATATATCATATATGCAAAACACGTGCAAAACGTGCAAAACACGTGTGAATGTAATATACATACAGGCGATTATATGCAATTGGGATTACCTACAACATGAAGAACAATTGAAAAAGCACACGTGAATGTAATACAGTTGTGTACATAAAGGCAGAAAACGGGAGTGAGAAATAACATCAAATACCTCATAGAGAAATAAAGACGTTAGTCGGTGATGAAGAGTGAAAGACGCTTGCGTTAACCTAATTACGGAGGAGGGAGGATTCGCTAGCAAAACGTGTGCGCTTCCTAGGAGCAAGCAAAACTACTAGTGAAATAGGGCGCCATCAGTGTGCGTTGAGGGTATACTGCAAGACTATAGCTTGCAACAATGCCATCTAACGGAAGAGTGGAGGAAATCAACGACAAGACACAGAAGTCGAAGAACACTGATAAAAATAAAACAATGATGAACCATCTATTTCCACAGACATGTTAGAAAACTATATTACAATAAATTAAAATAAATAAAAGTACAAAACGAAAACTCTAGACAAGAAACTAGAAAAGAACTAGATCTATGAAAAGGGATGAAAAGTGGGAGCAGGAAAAAAGAACACGGCAAGAGAAGATAGAAGTAGAAAATATGATAAATAAAAGAATTAAAAATCTTGAAAAAATATAGATGTTAGAGGAAAAATGAAGTGAACAAACGGAAAATAGCAAGGAAAAATAACATTATAATAAAAGTACTGTGGGAATAAATGAAAATAAAACATAGAACCTAAAGTAAAGGAAGTATTTTTAAAATAGAAACGTCAGATATCAAGTGTGAAGAGGTTAGACACCTAGGAAAAGACTGGAAAGGAAGATAAATTAAGCTAGTGAAAATGAACGCCACAGAAGAATTAAGGGTGTTGAAAAAGAAGGGGAAACTGGCAGGGAAAGAGTGCTACATAGAAGATGACATGTGAAAAAAAGCACAGGGAAATCCAAGGAATTATTTGTAAAAAAGACCACGAAGAAATAAATAAATGACGCGAGGTAAAGGTAGGCTTTCTAAAAATCTAGGTAAATAGAATATGGGAAGATTACAAAGATAGAGCAAAAAAGGGATAGATAATACAATAACCAAACTTAGGAAATCAATGTGTGAGGGAAGAATCTCTGTGTTTTATCAAAATTATAGGGGTTTGCGGACAAAGTTCACTATATTCAATAAATCCGTACCTTCATTGGAGCATGCTAATTTTCTAATATTTACAGAAACATGGTTGAAAAATGATATTTCGAGTGAAGAATTCATTCTTCCAAATTTTGATATATACAGGTGTGACAGGAATATAACTATTGGACAGTCCGAGAGAGGTGACGACGCCTTAATTGCAATTCATCGAAAGTTTAGTGCTTTAGAAATTACGTCGATACCTACATCTATAAAACCACACTTCATATTAATCAAAATTGGTATTTTGAATTTAATTGTTAATGCTGTTAATATTTCTCCAAATATACCGGCAGAGACATACGTGAACTACTGTCTTGAACAAATTTTTGAATTAAATCCAACATCTACATGTTTATTGCTGATAAACATGTATTCATCATATTTTTATGATACAATTTATAAAATAATTATTTTTGATTATAATTGATGAACATGTTCCAAAAAATATTATAATCTTGGACACTTATCCACCATGGTATTCACACGAATTAAAAAGGTTTTTAAAGATGATAACTAAGGTTCATTTACTATAAAATGTCAGGCAATAATAATGATTATAAAATGTGTTCTGATATTCATAGAGTATGTTAAAATAGAGTTATTGATGATTATAAATCTTATCATACTTAAAATTGGATTTTATTTTAAATATATATTAAATCTTTTTGAAAGTTTGCAAACTCCACAAGGAAAATAAATGGTTTATCAAAAGTTATGTTCTTCAACGGGATAAGAACTGAAGCGGGAGAGGAAATAGTGAATTTATTTGCTAATTTCTTTGAATCTGTTTACATTATGGATAATGATACTGACAGAGAAGTAGAAAACTACTATAATTACTCCGAAATTAATATATCTCGTTTGAACTAACAAACTTGATTTTTTTCCATCAATTGGAAAATTAAATACCAAAATGGGCCCGGAGCCAGACGAAATATTCCCTATATTTTTGGAAAAATGTCAAACTAATTTAACTTCAATACTACACCACTTATTTTCAAAATCAATTAAGAGAGAGAAGTTAATTCTGTGCAGGATTTCATAATTTCGTGATCTCTATCCTACGCCATATTCTAGTCGAATTTTGAAAACAGAAAAAAAGAGATTTTTTAAAAGTTTTGTTGACAAAATATTCGCTCCTATGTAATAAAGTATTTTTCAAAGGTAAATTAGCTATAAAAATGTGCTCTTATCACTCATGATGTTCAAATTGCAATCTGAATAATGTGAAGATGAGAGAAAGGATGTTAATAAAAATTGCTCTAACACTAATCTTCCGAGTTTTCGTTAACATATTCCAGAATTATTTCACCAAATAAACAAAAGTAATAATGACAATGCAGTCACAATGTCAGTGCAGTGTCAGTGCAA
Organism: Acheta domesticus; assembly: GCA_031308135.1. Lineage (NCBI taxonomy): Eukaryota > Metazoa > Arthropoda > Insecta > Orthoptera > Gryllidae > Acheta > Acheta domesticus. The sequence goes on along the minus strand of JAHLJT010003656.1, from coordinate 105,106,833 downwards.
TGCAGTCGCAGTGATAATGACAATAGCGACAATGCAGTCACTACTTAAAATGCTTCAAATTACAAGATAAAACAACCCTACACTTTAGTACCGACAATATGAACTGCAATGGCTTTCAAACTAAAAGTATATCCGCGAAAAGCGACTCTCTTGTTCAAATTAAGCTTTCTAAAAACAAAAACATTCGTTAAGTGTTTGCGTATGAAAAATCATACTATGGGGTATAATGCGTTGCGTACACAAATGAGTTTCTATAAGCATACTAACTTTAGCACACTAATATAACATTAAATTTATGTTAAAACATATTGTTTTGTTAAGTAATTGAGTTTAGAGGAAAAATGTTTAACTTACAGAGGTAATTTGAACGATTGCGACAGGATCGTGCACTCTTCAAATAATATAAGCGATCAACATCAGAAGAATGCAGGATTATTCCAACGAAACTCAGTTTCACTACAGTGAAACATATTATCAAACAATATATAAATTACAATAAATAGTTTTATTTAAAAAAATGCACAGAATTAAAAATTATTAATTAAAAAAGATTTATTCATCTTTACTTCTCTTTCAAAGAGCTATTTCCAGGATTCATGGCAGTAAACAAACAGCACATTTGATCGGAGATAATTATTACATAATTTATTGCATTATTGCAGTGTAATAAGTAATTGTCAAAGAAGTATTTTTGCCTTGAACATATTCGTAAATATTAGTGTCTCGGACCATTCAAAGCGAAAGCTGCAAAGAATTCTAAACGTTGCAGGACCGGGCGCCTATGTGCGAGCGTTGACAGCACGTGCCTCCCACGTGCCACCAGTGGCTGACCAGAGTCCTCTGGCTCGTGCGGACGTTTGTAGTCAAATTGTATTAAGCTACTTCAATTTAAGCCGCAAAAATGTAGGGATAAAAAACAAACAAAAAATGTCTTTAATGCTAAAAATATTTTCATGGAATACGAAATTTCAGAGACGTTCGTATACATGAGTAAATTACCTTTCAGGTGTAAATATTAGAGTAGCGAAACAAAAATTTGTTAATGTCCTCCCTCGACCACTAGTTTTCCATAGCAACGCTTCGCTTTAAGCTTTAACGAATTGCTATCAACTGCTGTAATGTCGGAATGTGCTGTAATGTGGAATTTGATGCTCAACGTTTTGTTGGTTTAGTCGTTCCCTCAATTGGTAAATAAATGTCCTGTAGATTATATTTTCGTTTATGAGTGACAAGTTTCTCACCATTTAATTTTAAAAATTGCTACACAATTTTACCAAAGACAGTTATATATTTTATTCATAAATTATTGAATTGCCATGTGTAATGAAAATAAAAACAAAGTGTACTCTTAAAAAAGTTATCCCGAATATAAAGAAGAGCATATTAATTGCCGCAGAAGGTACTACACTTAGAACACATCATTAAAATTCATACCATTTGCACAGAGATAAATTTAAAATATTCTTGTACATAAAATGAATATTTAAAGCTCCTAGTGATTAAATAAAAACTTTCCCATTTTAAGTCGCTTATCCGCGCTTACCAAAGAGTAACCGGAAAGCAAGCCAACGCCGCAGCGACGAACACGACGCCAGTGTATCTAAACGCGCCGCTGAAGGATCCCACCGTGCAAAGCACTCTCCCGCCGGCGCGCCGACCGCCCCCGCGGCGAGGGGCGGAGCGACCGCAGAGCCCGCGCGCTGTAACTCCGCGTTAATCCACGCGCCGCGCCGCTGTCGCGCGCGTTTAATCAGCGGGAGTGAGCGCACGGCGGGCTGCTCTGCGCCGCGCCCCAGCGAACTGCCCGTCCCGCCCCGTCCCTCCCCGCCTCGACCCTCCACAAACCCACCGGCCTGTCCTATCCTGCCCCCACCGCCCCGACTCGTCCTGCCCCGCTCCGTTTCCAACCGTTCCAATCCACATTGGCCAGTTCTGCCTCGCTACCACCCTTCCCGCCTCGGCCCGTCTGCTCTTTCCCTGCCCCGTTGCATTCCACCTCACCCAATTCCTCCCTACCATACCCTGACTGACCTCATCGCCCCGTCCTGTCCTGCCCCACTCAGTTTCCATCCGCCCCAATCCATGTTGTCCAGCTCTGACCTGTTCCGTCCTGTCCTGTTCCGCCTCGTCCTGCCAGCTCTTCCCTGCTCCGTTCCGCTCCGCCTCGCTCAGTTCCACCCCACCAAACCACGTCCTGCCTCCAACGACCCATATCGTCCCGTCCCGCTCCGTTTCGATCCGCCCCAATCCACCTTGTCCAGTTCCACGCCGCTCCCCCTCGCTCCACCCTGTCCTGTTCCGCTGTTCTTGCCTGTCCCAATGCGCTCCATCTCCCCAGCTCCTCTCCTTCCCCACATTCAGTTCTGTCCGTACCTCCTCGCTTCATTTCCATTCATCCCAATCCACCTTGTCCAACTCCCTGCCGTCCCGCCCCGTCTGCTCTTCCCGGTCACATTCCGCACCCCCTAACCCAACTCCTCCCCGCCGTACCGCTTTCTATCCTTCCCCGCTCTGCCACGTTTTGCTTCGCCCCGCCCGCTGCGCTTCGCCTCCCTCCTCTCAACCTCGCCCCTCCCTCGGGCCCTTTGCCACGCTCGGGCAGCACGCGCTGCTCCCCAGCTGCTCTGCGCCGTGTCGTCCCGCCCCGCCCCGCCCCGCCCACGCACCGCGCGGCTGCACGCAGCCCCCTGCGGCCTGGTTCTCCCACGCCGCGTCTCTCCCACTTCCCAGCCACACGCCCTGCCGTCTCTTCGTGACGCTCATCCCATCCCTTCTTCTTCGTCTTCTTACTTCCTGCTTTGCCTCTCTCTTGCCTTCTTTTAATTCCGTCTCATTTCCTGAGTCCCTTCCTGTTATTTCCTTCTACTCTCCATGCTCTTCCAGTAATCGTCTCTTTGTGTCCTTCTTCTTATCTTCTCATTGCATTTACCTGTTCCTATCCTTCCTCTCCTCGTCTGCTGCTTCTTCCTTCCATCTTTTCCTTTGCTTCCTTTAACCTTCTCTGCATCAGTTTACTTCCATCTCCTCATTCTTTTCCTCAACGTTTTTCCGTTTTCCCTCGTTTTACATTCTTTAAATTCCAATTCATTTCCTTCCATCGTCACTCTTTCTCTCTTTCCAATCTATTTCCACTCTCATCTCACAACTATCTCTCTTTTATCTTGTTCTCTTTTCTGCAAGATTTGTTTCTATTCGCTCCTCTCTCCTCCCGCTCCATGTTTCTTCCTCTCCCCTGCGCACTAATCGTATTCCGACCGTCCGAACTTCTACGAGTAGCTTGCAGACGCTACGAACAACCTGAAGTCGCTCTGCGCAACCCTGCACCTTTCGCCTAATTCTCAACGCACTCGTGCCGCTTCCACCTCTCGTCCATCCCGAACCACCGCCTAACCAGCCCTGACTCCCCGACATGGCCTTATCCCGTGGCTGCGGCTTTGGCCAAGGATTATCATCCCCTCCCCGCGCCACCCATGCGGCTCCGCGCCAATACACGCTACAGCTCTGAGAGCAGGGGGAGTGAGAGAAGATAAGATATATTTAATTGCAATTGAGACTCGGTGGCAGTAGTTTACAAAATAAATCACTATAAATACAATATTAAAGATAACAACATTAATAATAATAATAATAATAATAATAATAATAACGACGACTGATAGAGAAAGTCTCAACATTAGTAGTGATCTTCATTGTATCTTCAACTCCTACTCGAACCACATGAAAATTATTCAATTTCTTACGAAATTTAATCTGATAAATTGTATTTAGAAATTGCTTTATGTTCCATGTAATGGTATGTATGTATTAGTATGTGCGTATTTGCAACCTTTGTAAAATTTTGTAAATACTGTATTTTTGTAACTGTAGTCGCCAATGACCTAGCTGTGTCTAAGGCGACCTTAAATAAATAATTTTAAAAATGGTAATGAGTGAATATTGATTTCGAGAACATTTACTACTATTTAGCCCATTAGATACGGTAGCGTAGTGCATATTATGTGCGAGGGGTGACGAAATTCCTCCCCGACTGGAACTTATGATCCAGGACTATCGACTAGCGGGTTTCATTCTCATGATATCTCCGCCATCGCGGCACTGCCCCACCTGGGACAAACTCTAAGCTCCAGGCATATATGGTAAAATAGTGCATGCAAATGTGTTTGTGTGTGAGTGGAAGAGATGAGGAAGGGACAAGAATGGGGAAGGAAAGAATTTATATAAAATTAAATTAAGAATTTGATTTACCACTAGAACTTCAATGACAGTAAATCACTAAAAGAACGGGGAGTTGATCCAATGTACAATTATGTCGAAAACATCAGCCCTTCACTGGTGGCTTGAGAAGTTAATAATACGTTTTTATAAAAATGTCGCCATGAAATATATAAAAGTGTAGAGTTAGATTTCCTTTCAGAATCAATGGTTAGATACGTATTCCGGGAAACAGTAAGGGAAAATGTGGAAATATCTAAATTTGTAAATGAAATGAGTCCTCGAATGAGACTTCAGGTCTTACCATAAAATTTAATGAACTTTTATGAGCTCTATTTCGACTCAAAGAAATATAAATGAATAAATACGCGTTATGTTCATTGCAATAGATTTACAAAATGGGTTACAGATACAAAATGGGTTCAATAGATTTACAAAATCCGTTAGAACATTTTGGAAATACGGAACTATTAATCGAGTCAGTCTTTTAAGAACAATAATTTTAACACTATTACGGTCAATAGGATACTACTCGTACTAAGGAAAATAACCGAGAGAAATGCCGAAAACAGTAGTAATTAGATTAGGAATTGGTTGGTCAAATACGAATCACCCTACGGAACCGCAATAGCAAAACACCTCAGGTACACTTCGTCACGATACTCTCATTGACCTAAATTGCTCTACAACCTCACACAAAAGACTATCGAAAAGTCTCAAACCAATTTTGAACAAACTTATCGATCTCACAGAGAAAACATCTACATATTTACTTCCACTTACTTCTACTTACATCCACAGTTTTAGAAAGCACTATAATTCTTTAGCTTTATGATTTGACTGAACTTGTACTGTGTTTTACGAGACAAACCAAAGATAAATATTCAGTATCATGATAAGAGATGAATAATTACCAATAAGGGCATCATGTGCAGTAATGCTTAGTGGACTATAACTTTTCAGAAGGTACCTGAGGCTTAAAACACGAAAACGCGATGACGACGAAAAGCTGCAAGTGTAATCTTTACATCAACTCCAATAAAATGCTATCAATTTCTCAAAGACTGCCCATTTTACGAAATAGAACATTTTTGGTATACTGAAACACAGCACGCGGAAAATCCGATCGAACTGGCCGCAAAGCGAACTCCTCTTTACTGTTCACTTCCGATCGAACACGCGGTCACAGAACGAAACCGTCCCTCTTCGTAAGCGCAGATCCATTTTCAGATTAATTTAACAGGTTATAACAATGCTGCGTAACATTGTACTACAAAGAAGCTCGAGCATCATGATTGGGAAGCTCTGTTTTGCACAGTCCGTTATGGGGAGTTCCTAAGGAAATGGTCTACAGAATGGTACTTGATGACTTCTATAAAGTAAAAAGTGAGGTAAAGCAGTTTCAGAATGATTAAAAACCTACACAAGGTTCTGAAATTACTCAGTTATAATCTCTACACCTGCACCAATTGAGAGCCAACAGTTATTTGAAATTCGATCAACTGACGAACAAGGATTTCTGCCCTGTAAAAGGTAGACATCAACTCAAACTGGTCGACTCTATAAAACGAATTCTGGCAAGCAGTTTGCATCAGATCCACCGCACGCTCACAACGTGAAATGATCTCATCGGAAGGGTAAGTTTCCAACGATTCAAAACCGATTACAAAACAATTTGATGCTTTGAGGAGCTCAAACAGTGTAATTTAGTAACATAACCGCAACTCCGAAATGAAAGTTGCTCACAAATGATAGCGCCAACAATGCTGTTTGCAAGAGCACGACGAGCACGAAGGCAAACGACGTGCAGTAAAATTAATTTGAGTGGAAATGGGTTAAAGAGTCCAAAGTTCTCCGAACTCGAGCTTGTCCTTACTCACCGTACTAAAAGATAAGAAGGGCGATATCAGCCCAATCTGACCGACTTCACAAAACATATACAGTCGACTCAGATATAGTGAATCCTTCGTTATAATGAACTTAAGCCACTAGTCCTGTTCTACATTGCACAATATTGCTACATTGCTACAACATTGCAATCCTACATTACAAATAAGCACAAGAATATTCGGTTATAGTGAACCTGAACCTCGGCTATAGTGAACTGTAGGTAATAGGTCTGGGAAATTAATTTCCTCCCGGAAAAGAAAATATCGCCTCAGTGCCACAAATTCCAAAACTAGGCAGCTTGAAAAAGGTCATAACCGAAGAAGTCCCCCCTGAGGTGAAGGTAGCGGACCAGCAATGATGACCTTACTCACTCAGTTTCACTGCGGAAACAAAGGCCGTGTCCTGCGTGGGCTACAACTGGTGGCGGCGACGGGCGACTGCTTGTTTCAGTTTCAAGCTGTTTGTTACTTGATATACCGCGAGACAAAAGCATTGAGTTCTACGTAGGCGATATGAAGCAAGCGAGTGCCAGAGCCTAACGATATCCGCCATCCCGCGCGGGAAAGCGATCAGTTTCATTAGTCGCTTGCGCCATCTCCCTACCGAAAGCATCTCGTATGTTATTATGCGTGTGAAGGGCCTGCGGAGTGCACGATGATGTTCCAATAGTGCAAGAAGCATTGAAGAGTGTAAAGATTGCATTACGATACTTAGAATCTGAAGACAATGCACAATCAAATAGTGCGAGTACACACTCTAGAGAAATATCCAGAAAAATTACTAATAAAAAGGTACGAAGCAAGCAATTAAAAAAAGATTTTTGTGAACAAATAAAGATATTGAAAGTTTCAGTTCACGTTGTTAATGTATTTCGCTGTATCTCTTTATTAACAAAATCAATTGTTTAGGAGAAATTCTATTTAATTTTGATATCATCGGATATAGTGAACCTCTAATATAGTCAACCAAAAATGTTACTCCCTAGAATATTATTATAACAGTAGACTGTTATATCAATTTTTGTTGAAAATTGTCTGTACGCTTTAGACTTTAGTGTTAACCACGGGTGGACGGACGGACGGACGGACGGACGGACAGACAGACGTTAGAGGAAATAATTTACTACCTATAAAAACAAGGTTCATCCACTTTTTGTTATCAGAGCTCGGCAATAAAGGCTTTTCTGTGGAATTACCGCTTTCAATACCTTCCTCTTACACAGCAAGATGAGAAAATAAAAACTTTTTCAAACCAATCATTTTGATATTTGGAGCACTCTAGGAGCAAAATTGAGGAACACAATTCCGCAATATAAGTTGTAAACAGGCTACCATACGGCTCCGGTAACGCCCCATTTGGCATGAGCGCGGTGATAATGAACATACGCAAAGCGAAACAAAATTAATTCCAGCGGTAATGGGTTAAAGAGATCACAGATCTCCAAAACCCGTTCATCTGACAAACGGAACTCTTGCAGAGTACTGAAAACCGGCAAGAGCAACATTATATCGATTGATTGGCTGTTAGTGATTCCGGGCGCGTCAACTACTGAGGTCATTAGTCACGTAAGTGCAGTGCATGTTTTTTCATCGGGAGTTCGTGTTTGATCGCATGTTTTATCGAACGGCTGTGATCTTCCTCGCTGGAAGGCGAGATCCGGCGCCGACCTACCGTCGACTAGCGAAGTTTCCCCAGGTATCTCCAACCGACGGGGCACCGCCCTAGCCGGGACAAGCTGTAAGAACACGACCGGTCTCCCGGCATGTGTTACCACACATGCAGTGCATTTTAGTGTGTGTGTGTAAGAGGAGAGGATAAGACAAGGAAGAGGAAGGAAAGATCGCGCGCGGTCCGTTACAATATTGATCCGGCAATCGCCTGGTGTTGGTCGGAGAAACCACGGAAAACTACCGATCAGAGCAATTTTCCTCCATACAGCGACTGAAGTCGATCTAGCTGATAAGCTAGTGTCGAAAATCCTACCGCCGTCGGGACTCGAACCTCCAGTGACAGGCACTACAGTGTCATCAGTTGCACTGAGCCACCTCTCCCGGTAACGTCATATCGAAACGGCCGCCCACGTAAACCGAACACTGCCAAGCACATTTCGCACCCGATCCACCACCATCCACCCGCAGCGCGAAACGATCACTTCGCCACGGCGCGTATCCGCCCGCGTGCGCGTGCGCGTGTGCACATGCGCTCGCAAACCGCCTGCATCGTCGCGCTCATCTGACGTCGGCGGTAACGCTCAGCTTCGCAGCGGCGCCCATGAATAAGTGAGGCTCCATGAAAGGGCGGGCCTCCGCTGTTTACTCTTTGCCGCGCGGAACCGCGCCCGGGAGAGCAGGTGACTAAATTAATTATCACGCGAATCCCGGGACGCCGCCACCGCCGCCGCCGCCTCCGGCGACCCTCGCCCTCCGCGAACGACTCGCCTCGCTGTTGCCTCACTCCCGACCAGCCGCGTGCGTATTGGCGGTTGCCTCTGGCGCAATGGTACACGCATGGCGGTTACACATATCCATTTCATATATTTTGTAAACTGTTTTCATTTCTAGAATAGATTCTATGAGGTGCCATCATGGTTTCCTCACCCTATGTATTAGTATTAATTTAAGTTAAGATGTATTCATTAGGCCATACACTACATATGTATAGTTCAATGAACTGATCTGTGTATTAGAAAATCAAATAAGAAATAAATTTAACGCGTGGTGGTTCAGACGTATTATTTTTACTTTCACGTATACGTACGTATATACAGCATAATTTACGTAGTATAGAAAAAGTTATGTAATCCTGTGGAAAATCAGTTACAAGATTTCAATGGAATTCATTTTGGGGTCCCCCTAAACCGAAAGAGTGTTTATTTCAAAACCTCTGTCCGTCGTGTCCGTCTGACTGCCTATCTGTCTGTGTCTATCGTCTCCGAACAACACTAGCGCCTAAACTATGTGTAGGAGTTTTTCCAAACTGCAAACTCACCGGTCGATCTGGCCTCACTTAAAGCTCTGCTAGATCAAATAAATTCGTTAATTTTGGGGCTAGATTGAATAGATTCGTTAATTGTTACATGAAGTCCCTGCGACATTTTTGAAATTTCCTCAAAAATGGCTCTAAATGTTTGTTTTAATTTAACCAGATCAGTGCGATTGCTTCTTTAGAGGTGACAGTTTTTATTTGAATAATACAATGGATGGATGCACTATTATTGCCCGAAGCACGAATAACTGCACGACTTATCTTTACTAGCTGAATCTGAGAAAAAAAAATTGAACACTGTACATGTAAAGTAAAGCTCTGTATTACTAATTTAAACTTCGTACTGAAACTGAAAGAATACTATGCAGTTTCTGGCCAGTAGAGAGATACCTATGGTTTCGTTAGATGGATTCTCTCATATGTCATCATAATCTCACACTCACATGATTTCTCGAAGATAAAACGTTTGCTTTCAATGAATCGATTACAACTCATTTGAAGAAATAACGAGCAAATGATGGCAGATTCATTTCAATATATTATTAAAACTTTATGTTTATTCTATAAAATAGTTTAATAAAACAAAATTGGTAAACATCGGAGTGCTCACTACTTTTCAATTAAAAAAATCACGAATTTTCGTTGAGTACAAACACAAGCTTTTTTCTAAGGAAAACCTTTTGTGATTTACAAAGATTATAAATACAGTTCCTCTCTACCAGAGTTTCAGTCATCGTCGACTGTAGCCCATACAAATTTCAAACAATCCCTGTCCAACTAATTGTTACTCTTTAACAACTCATGTTTGGACCGCGCAAACAGATCAAAAGAACTACGCTGACAGACCTCTCGGGCCTACAGTAAATAAGTGTAAATTGCTGACCATGTCAACTTATTTGTTATTGTATATAATTACGTGTTTAGTGCAGAGCGTTGAACCGGTACAAGGAAGTAGTCTGATAGAAGAAGAATTTGGTTCCTCATTAGTTAGTACTGAAATGTCTGTAATAAACACGAGGCCCGTTTGATAAGCGCAGTCATTTGAAATTCGCTCTCTCAGTTCACAATACCCTTGTGGCAGGGAAAAGCTCTGCCGTCGTGCAGACATCCGCTTCGTAATATTTGAGCAAGCTGAGCCTGTGGTTACCTCAAGAGCATTATTTTCTGGTTATACACGCCCCGCGGTAATGATGTAACGTATCTATTACTAAGGACGGAGTTCTGCAGGAGTTGCTCGGCATGCTGGATGCCAAACTTTTTTTGTGGGAATTCGCTGGTGAGAATATGCTGTTACCTTTCCAGTTTGTCATCAGTTTTCTGGCGTGTGCTTTTATTTGAAATTTTCGTGTTTTTTTATATTTACCTTGTGATGACTATGAAAATGATGAAATATTGTAACAAAGTTTTCAAATACTTTTGAGTCACGGTGAAACCTGTTTTAAACAAACACTGATTGTTCCGTCAAAAAAGTGGAATTTTAGTTGGGTGGTCACTTAATGGGGGAAATCTTAATTTTTTGTACAAATGGTATATTATTACGGAATTTTAGAAAAGGAATTTTAGAAAAGTGCCAATTATATCATATGTTTATGTTGTAATGTAATATTTTAGTACATGAGCACGAATAAAACTAGTGGTGCTAAAACAGAACATAGTACTTTCTCGCCCGCGTTTTCACGCAGTTACGAAAAAATTTCGAAGAATTCTACATTACCTTTTTTCATAGTCTCTCTTTAAGGAACAGATTTCTATCTTCAAAATAATAATAATAATAATAATAACAATAATAATAATCTATCATTAATATTTTAGTCGAAGGAAGACGCCGAAAAAATTTTGAATTTTTGGAATTTTCGAAAAGTCACGGTTTTTTACAAACCTGAGACTTACACCATTCTCTTAAACGTCCTTCACACTATCCAACAACAAAATTTGATTAAAACTGATGAAGATTTTTTTTAAAATTTGGGAAATGTAAAGTAAGTCATGTAAAGTACCTCCCAAAAGTGAAATATTGGTTTCAAATTCAAGGGGCCCCGAAATCAGCCAGAACGATTAAAGAACATCAATTTTGGAAAAAAATCGGCTAAATGGTTTAGCCGCTAGTATTGTTCACAGACGGACGACAGACGTTTTGCAGTCATTCGATATTTCGGTATCAAGGACACACTAATAATTGGTTATGGCTACAACACGTGTTAGAGGATTTTTTCTAAACTTATCAAGGGTATTTATCCTTGATAAGGTAGAAACTTATCAAGGGTAATTTTCGTTACTAGGACCTGTATTAAGAGTTTTTCTGCCGAAAATTCGTAATTTCTTTGCGCAAAATTACAAAACTTTCTCTCTACTGCGTAAGCGGTATCAAGAAAGTAAAACGGAAACATTTTGATTAAAATTTATTTTGCCTTTTTTAACTTATACGGCTTATGAGAATTATTTACTATATTTTAAGGGTATTTAAAAATATTTATATCTCCTTCTCTTGGGTAAAAAAAACAACTTTAAATCTTTTTCAGTTTTAATACTCACAATAGCTGTGTATCGGTAACGATCCCTCATATTCCGGTGAAGACTCAAAATCATTTGGATGTGCTTGAAACATTCTGTCTTTGGAGCCATGGAAGTTGAACGGACAGACCGTTACATCATGGTACAGGTCTACTGTTTCACCCTTTAACATAGTTACCTGAAGCTTGTAAATCGATTGATTGTTTCATATTTCCGGCGCGTCAACTGCTATGATAAGAAATTTTATAAGTATAGTGCATGTTTTTGACCCGGAATGTGGCAGTGATCTTCCCCCCCTCCCCCAGTTGATGAGAACCGGAGCGACCTGCATGTCGGCTAGGGATGTTTTCTCTATCCAGGTATCGCCCACCAGCTGGACATCGCTCCAGTTGGGAGAAACTTTTTGCTCCCGACAAGTCTCCCGGTAGGTGTGTTAATGTTGTGCGTGTGGGTGTGTGTAAACATGAGGTGAGAATAGGTAAAGAAAGAGCGGGGAAAGATCGCGCGCGGTCTGTGGCCCGTTTGTTACGGTTGTACTCCGGCGTTCTCCTGGCGTTGATCGGAGAAACCACGGATTGTAATTGAAAGTGAAAGCCTCGCTCTCCAGATGGAAACCCAGAACGTGGTCGTTCCGACGGGGCGCCGTCGGGCGCGGTCGGACCGGTGGAAGCAGTACCAGACACCACATCCGCCGGGTCGCTGCGTCTCCGCCCTCGCCCTCGCCCTCGCCCTCGCCCACCACCAGCCGCCGCCGCCGCCGCCGCCGCGCAGCGAATTTCTGCCATCAGCAGAGCTCTCTGTCAGCATCGCCCACCCGCTCGCCCGCGCCCGTAAAATGTAATAAATGAAGCTAAAGGGAGGTGCTGAAAAATTAATTTCAATTTGGTTCGTGTCTCTTTCCCTTTCATTGCGATAATAAACAATTCTTACTTCTGCACTGTGCTAGGACACGGTCACATCTTTTGATTACGCTTGTTTCAGGTTCTGATCGAATTTGGAACCGTGTGTTGCAGCTGTGGTTTAATGTACCAATGTTCCAATAAATGTTTAAAAATTTAGATATTGGTTTCATAGCATACACTGAAAGCCTAAATTTGTAGTTTCTGTGTAAAAAAATAATATGACAACTTGTTAAAGAAATGTATACGAAACCGAAATATTTTCACGCAAAATTGAATGCTGTGAATATAATCTGTATTATAATGTAACGGAAACCAAATAATTTAAAGGTATTTAAAAGTGAAAATATATTTTGGAAATTCATTTTTAAGTTAACAATTTTTTTCTTGAATTTCATAAAATTTCTATATAATTTTACTCTCTGTTCGTCGTCTTTCGCCTATTCATAAGCTATTCTGTGCTAATTTTGCACCCAAGGCAAGAAACAGCAGAAGATATTTCTCGTGTATTTGCCACAAGCTGCTGTGTAGATAACATTTTTACGTTTTTTTTGGACAGTTTATGTATTCGTCATTCGGAAAATATATGAGGAAGAAAAATGTAATTCAGAGAAGATTCAATTTATAGATCAGCTCTTGACATCGAAAAATTATGAATTTTGTATTTTATAAAGAATGAAATATAAAAGTTTTGAATTTAGGAGTTTTCTCTTCATATGATAAGTATCTCCTCGAAGCTCGTACACACACTTTTGAAAGGAATTTCAAAAACATGCAATTTTTATTTTATTGCATTATTGATAACATTTTTTACTCTTTCTAGGAGCCGACACTAAAACTGTCCAACTCCTTTGACCACCCATTTGCGCTCATAGTTTCTCTCCTGAAATTTTCGTGAGTTCTTTGGTTTGGCGATGCGATTGAGATCAATACTATGTGTAACAAACTTGTAGCGTTTGTGGGGAATTAACTTTTCTAACCAAAAGTATAGAAAGATCTATCTCATTTGCTCTCAGTTTCGCTGCATGAAAACTTCAATCGGATAGGAAAATAATACAAACCAGAGAAACTTAGTTATATTTTCCCACGACGTTTTAGAAAAAAAAGCATAAAAGATTATAATTGGTTACAGAGAATTTACAATGGTAAATATTTAAACGAAAGTATTATACATGGAACTTGAAATTATTTTTGAAATTAAATGGAACCAAAAAAACAACAACGAAGAATATAAAGAATTACATCCATTCTGAAAACGTCAAAAGTTAGAATTTGAGTTGGTGAAAGTGAACTTGGTTCCATATATTATATTAAAAACTGAAGCAAATAGAAACTTATTTTAATATTTGAATTATAGCTATATATTCCAATGATTATAATATTTTCACGTTAACAAAATACTGTAGAAATTGTAACTTCCATTGGCAATAAAAAAAGTTGAGCAAAGAAAGCCTACGTATGACGTGAAAAACTCTAATGAGAGAAACATGTGGTGAGCTATAAAATCAAATATTGAAGGCTGTCGAGATAATTGTGAACAATGGATTCAATAACGTCTTTTATATTCTACAACAAATATATTTTCTAACTTCGGATTATTTTTATATTTTACATGACTCTGTGCTTCATGAAATAAAAAAAATCTTGAAGAACTGCACATCCAAGAAACAAATCAGCAACTTTCAATTTTAGAAAGCCAAATGTGGATATAATCATTTGTAACAAGAAAGTTGTCGACCATAATTTGTCAAGGAGAATAACGAGTTTCTCACAATTGTTTTCATAGTTCTTTGTAGTAAATTGTGTTGTCAGTAAACAGTGCTCAGTTCATTAGTTATTATGTTTGCCCAGTCTCTGACTTCCTTAGCCTTCAATCGCTTCCAGTGTTTCGAAGGCTTCCCATTATATTTCCTGCAACATTATTTCCTCAAACGTCCTAACATAAGCATTGAGAATTTTTTAGTTTCTTCATGAAAACGATATTCGACCCTAAAGAACGAACATTTATTTCAATTCCAAAGTAAATAATGTAGTTAACTATTAAAAACATAGAACTAAACGTTAACAGCTATCAATTATTGACTGATGCTTCAGTACAACGGAGCTGATTGATAAATGTTTATGTACTGATGCTTCAGTACAATGGAGCTGTTTAATAAATATTTACCTCATATCAATAACACTCATTGCCATGTGAATATATAAAATGTTTCTTAGTTACATATTTTTCAGAAATAGATTGACGCACTATCCGGAGATGAACAAATGGAAGTCTTAAGTTTGTAACAACAAGGGTACAAAACGTTTGAAATACTATTGTTAATATTGCATGATTAAAAGAATCTAATATAGAAGTTCCTGAGTTTTGTTGAAACTAAAACGAGACGAAAACACTTCAAATTACTAAGAAACTGTGAATATTGTATTTCCTCATGTAAGTGTAATAAGAAGTGATTATCAATACTGATGGAATCACTGAATTAACAGTCTAACCAGAGTTTTACAAAAGTATTTACGGAACTTTTACCCGGATAATGCTACCGAGACTCGACAGTTCAGAAAAAAAATGGTTATGAACACTCTCGTGTGACTGTGCAAGAGAGAAAGAATATTGAAAATCATCAAGCCAAATTTTAATAATGAAACATCGAGTCTTAATTACAAATTCGCGTAATCAATTTGATGAAAAAGTACGGACGTAACAAGTTAATACATTTTAAACTTCTCGTAAAATAATTGTGTACAAGCAAACCGTCTTGTCGTGACGCGAACATGAACTCGTGCAAACTACTTCTTCTATATAGAAAACATGTCATAGTGCAGCAATTTATTCAGAAAACTCTTTTCCGTAGGTATACTGCGAAATATAAAGAGAGAGCTATCAAGTTCATTGGGAATTGGTTAAGACTTCCAATAAAATTGATGAGTATAGAATCAGTAATAGATCCCAGACTCTTTGAATAGTAGGCGAGTCGAGGACGTCTAAACGATTTCCCGAAATGGATATCAGACAATAGCTGCAAAAAATGTACCAGGGTAAAGAACGACTTCAACTCTTGAAAACTATGCTATCCGATGAGTTTTCTTTTACATTTTGTGCACTTGGTCTTCTCAATTCCAAGCTTCCTTTAGTCGCAGATAAAAGACTTCATGAATATGCAGAGTATTCAAATTGGAGCAATCCTTTGTTAATCATTTGCGGCGTTCGATTTTGCATTAATGGGAAAGAAGTAGAAGAACAAAGCAGATGTGGTAATCATGGTCACTCCTTTTTTTACCAGAGCAAGATCTGAGATTTCTTTTGAAACAGAAATCCTTTGTTAAAGCAGACGTCCAGCAAATGACATTAAATGTGGGAATGATAGAGATATCTAAAATTTAAGTACTTAGTTTCACTGCATAAAAAACCCTCGAATTGTATAATTTATTGAAAACTCCTTATCATCCGAGATTTCTTTCTTTACAAACTTTATAATGAAGTACTTATAAAATATTTATTGTTTAAGGAAAGAAAGTGTGGAACATGTAATAGGAGAAAATTCACAAACTGTTCGGTTTCACAAACATTTACATTCGTTAGCGATATTGATATAAAACTGTTGAGTAATTTGACATGAGCATTTTTTTGAATGTTGTGAAAGATTATTATATATTGTCTTCAAATATAAATGCAATACAATCAGGAAACGCTTTGAAATCAAATGCCATAAAACAAACAGGAATGTAAATTCACGAAATATATCCATCAATTTTCTTACATACAAGGAAGTTTGCTCGTAAATTCAACTAATCGAAGGATACCGGACTTCAACACAGATCACCGATTCACGGGATATTAATTTCTCTCATTCATTCTCCTGCCTTTGCACAAAATGCATCTAGAAGTCATAATTGAAAAGTACTATTAATGTAGTTTACCAAGCAAACTTCAAAGAACAAACAACTTCAGAGCTTCTCAATGCACGAGTGGGCAATACCATTTATGTGAAACACCTTAAATAAAGAAAATTAGTGGTGCTTCCAACGCACATACTTTCTCGCTCTGCTTCTATAGGTCCTTTTTGCTATTCCAATACTCTATAAACCAGCAAAAGTGTATTATACCAGCAAACGTTTTCCGTACCGAGACCCGACATCCGAAACTCAAAGTCAACGAACCGGCACTTACACCACAACGCCACACCAACACAGCCTGTGTCGAACAGAGCCATGAAAGAATAGAACCGAGCTATAAAATGGTAAATGCATGATTAGGAAACAATTGATACGATTGTACATACGCTTTAAAAATCCAAGAAGAGAAGTAAAAAATTGTTAAAAGAAAAAACTTTGAACAAATATGTACAGACATTTCCAGTACATTTATCGCAATTACTTATATTTTAGTCAAAAGGTCATTGTATCGGTTTTATCATTAGGAGCTGGTAATTGTCAACATGCGAAAAACATGTCTTTCAAACATCACCAAGAAAGGCGGCGGTGAACCGCTTTACGAAGTATTCTTAAGGCTAGACAGTAAAAATAATTTCGGAATGGTTAGGGATTCTAAGTTCATCGCATGCCTTCTGGTTATATTGTATTACAATTGAACGTTAAAATACTCATTTTTATAAAATTTAAACATACAGATATATACTAGACAACGGTTTATTTGACATGTCATACGCTTCAGAAATCGAATAACAGAGTTGAAAAATTGTTTAAAAGATGCAGTTAGGGAAAACACAGACAAGTCCTGTCTATTTATCTATATTGAATCTATTCGTGAGTAGAAGTACTTCAAATGATCTTCAATAAAATATCTACACTCTTCAATGTTTTTTCCTGCAACATCACATTCATCAAATTAAAATCCGCCTCGGGGGATCGAACTCGGCACCTTCCTTATTGAAGATCTCAACCCGAAGGTGCTTTTAACCAACCGCGCCACCGAACCCACATGCGGACCAACTACTTATATTTTAGACAAAACGTAATTGTATCAGTTCTATCATTAGGAAGCCGGTAATTGTCAACATGCGAAAAACATGTCTTTCAAAAACATGACCAAGAAAGGCAGCGGTGAACGGCTTACTCCACATAATTTATCGGATGATCGGCATTTGGAAAATAACTACTGCGAGAACGTATGTGCCATTCTATAGCACCACTAGTTTATTTATATATTTACCGTCCCTTAATACACACGTGCAGAAATTTTAAAGAAAAAATTTGGAGCGGTTTTTGAGAATTTTTTTGTACATTTGAATCGCAATTTACGCAAAAACTACTCGTTTTTCCAAAAAAGGGTTAATGACCTTATTTGAAGTGCTAATTTTGTACAACCGACTTTGTCTGAGGCGAAAATCTCTATCTTCAATTTTGCGGTTTTTAAACAGTTTTTTGCCATTTTCGAAAAATTGGGCCTATTAACGAAAATGATACCTACGTCATTCCCATCAACGTTCTTCGCACTATTCAACAACAAAATACAATAAAAAAATTTGGAGCCATTTTATTTTAACTTACAAAATCTCAAAATGGGCTTCATGTAAAGTACCCTTAAATATGAAATATCGGTTTCAAATTCAAGAGGCCTTGAGACGAGTAAAAACGATCGGGGAATATCAATTTTGAAGAAAATCGGCCGAACGGTTTAGGCGTTAGCGTTGACCGCAGACGGACAGACGGACGGAATGCCGTCAATCGATTTTGCGGTATGAAGAAGCAACAAATCACGGATTTTGAATACACCACGAGATAGAGGATTTTTGTTTCTAAATTTAGCAACATGTTTTATCCAATTTTTTGTCACCAGACCCCTGCTATAAGAGTTTTTCTGGCGAAAATTCCCCGTTTTCCGCCGCACGATTACATAACTTTCTCTTCTTACGATGTATTCGTAAGGCGAGAAAGTAAAAAAACATTGTTTTATAAGTAGAGGCTGAAAAAATATGTAGTATTAAACTTCAAAATATGTACATAAATATGTAATGAAAACAGTAAGAATTTGTAATAAATATGTAAAATCGTATGTAATGAGTAATATTAAAATACTCTAATTATAAAACTCATTTACATTATACAAACTTATTTATAAAAAAATGCCTGTTGTAAAAAAATGAAAACGTTTTAAAAATCACTTGGAAAGTTCAGGTTCATGCACACTTGCACCATACAACTTTACCATCAGCAGTAAAACCTTCACAGATTGTTATTCAGGAATGTAGTTAGCAGCCAGACTTAGACGCAATAGAAGCCATCGTACAAAACTGGCGAATTCTACGACCAGCAAACAATCACTGCAGAGTGGAAAATTCTCAACGAACGACGATGGCGATCACCGAAGTTTCTTGGAAATTGAAGTTAAAGATCGCGAAATGCGGCGGCAATGATACTTTTCACACCTAAAGGTGAGAATGGTCTGTCGCTGACGCGCACTTCCCGCCACTGACAAGATAACTGAAGCAGGCGCGTCGGACTGTTTGAATATTCGACCTTGTCTTCACGAAGCGTACCACGAGCAGATTTTTTTAAAACTACTTATTTTCATAAAATATGTAAGAAAATTGATAGAAAAAAGAAAATAAATGGAGAAAATAGTGAAATATGTAATATACTGCCAAATATGTAAAAATATGTAACGAAAAAGTTGGATATTCTGTTAGGACGGCAACAGTTCGTCAAGATTACATTTTGAAAACAGTAAGTGGAAAGACAAAATATAGGTAATTACATAAAAATCCAGTCTCTATAAGTCAGATAAAGTTGGATTGGAATTATTACAAATATTTTCTTGCATTATAAAAGTAAGAATTAATTTCAGTATGAAATAAATTCAAAAGAATTTTACACTTAAACTCTCATCTGCATCATGACGAAAATTCCAGCAAAGTGGATAGCCCTCCCAAGAGTTAAACTCTAAATTTAAGGATTAAATTATTTCGTAAAATAATTCCACGTAACTTTATTAGTTCTCTACAGTATCCCTTTCCAAAACCGCCCATAAATTTCCGCAGACAAATGTTCGGATCAAAAGACGTCACCCCCTGTAGCGAACCGAAGCCGCCAATGCACCACGCGGCAGGAGCTTGGGGATGCGTATCGGCCCGCGTTGCGAAGTTGTTTTTCACTCAGTCGGCAATTTCCATGCAGGTGATGTCTCGCGCCGAGGCACCCCATCCACTTTATCCAATATTCAAACGACCGCCCGTTCGATACCTCATCTTGCGGCATCCAATTTTCCTGAGTGTAGACGAGGCTCAACGGTAGTTGGGACCCGCCGTCCCCACTGTCCCCCGCCACCACTGCGACTTCCTGCCGCAATTATTATTTCCCTCGCGCTACTTTCTGACACTCCGCATTCTGCACCAAAATCATAACACTTGCACCAGCTTAGCGGGGTGAATACGAGTATGAAGTTGTAGAAAAGGAGAAGGGAGGATCTAGCCGTTTTTATTTATTTTGCCTTGGGTTGTAGTGTGAGGCGATGGCTCGAGATGGTTCTGCAATCTTTTAACCCAAAGTTTTTCTTCTCTCGTGAAACGCAAGGCAGCGATAGAGTAATGATGAAAATGTACTCAATGTTGAGTGACGAATGTGGAAATGGAATAGATGATGGAAAGGGTATTGCAGCAATTCACAAAGCATACAACGAATATGTTGGTCTTTTTATAAATCTCAAACTCAGTGACTGACATTCAACACTTACCAGTGATGATCGATGTATAACAAATTTGTTTTCGCTCCTTTAATAAAAAGTGAGCAAAATTGCAGACAGATGGTTATTTATATTTTGAAAGTATATAAAAGCTCTTCCTTTTGTTATTATATGTACATTACAAAGGAACACGAACAAAATATTGATGACAAATTAAAAAAAAGCCTTCAACTTGAAATTCTTCATTTTTTTATCGTAGAGCTAACGTATACTTAAAATATTTGTCTTTGTAATCAGTTAGTCTGGAAAATATAAAATATTCCTGGAATTAAATGTATAATTTCCACCTCTCCATGCCCTTTTCTTAATGTTACTACTATAAAATAGCCTTATACCTCTTGGTCCTTAGTTTGGAGACCTGTGGAGTCAAACTTATCCTGTGACAGTCCATTTTCAATAAATACATTATATGCATCTACAAGTTTACACCATATTGATAGGGGTAGGCGTTACAAGACAATTCGTTTATGAGTCTACGGTTAGCTAAATAAGGTGTCTTAATTTCATTCATACATCAATCTTCTTGCTCATTTGTGAAATTACTACGTGCTACCGTCTGCGTCGTATAAGATCAATATTTGTCCGGACTGTCACGTTAGACGCCTTAGATCAGTCGGTAGGTACATCTGTCGGAACAAAGGAAAATGCCAGGTTTGGTTCCCGGAGGAGTTAAATATTACACTGTGAATGTCTATTTTCAGTATATTCGTCTTTGTTTCAGCTTAGCTTTTCAAGTACATAATAGAATAATTAAATGTGAAACTGAGGTATTATTGTAAAATATTAACTTTAAATTATATTTCATCTGAGAGAAGATATGTCTTTAACAGATGTAAAACTTATCTTTCGGAATTTTCTACCTCATTACTTTCTGAAAAATTGTAAAACTTCTCTGTTTGCCTGCAAATAATTAAAACAGGCACTATAATGCCGTAAAAGTTTTAACGCAAGGAACCTTGACTTTGAAGTAATTAATTTCTCAATTGCCCGCTTCATGTAGCAAAAGAGCAATCATCCGACTTAGTTTTATCGGATACAATATTCCGCTTCGAAGCGCAAATTTAAAGGAATGTGGTTTCAGCATTGTGAAACGAGGAGAATATTGTGGAGATATAAAATGTAACTCTCATAAACTCTCAACAGGCCGTTTATTAACAACACCAAACTGCTTACGTTAGGAAAGGATACGAATATATATCGAACGAGGGCCTTAATAAAAGGAATTGGTTATGAATTGCCCCAGCAACAGAAGCAAATCGCTGAATAAAATTCCGTTCCGTACTTACACACTCCTCCATTATTCTGCAATTTATAGTTGCGAAAAGAACATTTATTTCAATACAAACTTTTCGGTTATCTCGCGTTGAAATTAGTCGGAGCAAAGCGAATGGTCTTTCTGTAGGGTAAAAAGAAGGTGCATCAGTTGGGGGTTTAAAGGTGCGGAAGGCTCACTGGTGTATTTTATTTGCTCATTGAGCCCGGATGCAATATATGCAGTACAATGAAGTAGATTACGGGAAGGAGCAGTTAATTCCCCCTCTTTTGAAATGTTCGAACAAAATTGATTATTAATTTGCAAAGCAATTTCATTGAATGTAATTAAAGTGAAGGAAAATATTGCTAATATTTGATATTACATTTTCATATTATTTATTATTTTAGAAAATACATGTTTTTTACTGTTAATGCTATTATCATTATCATTATTTAATCACTTTTATAATTTCACAATTGAGCTGTAAGTTCACAATTGACAGTTTTGACATAACTTACATAACACACTGAAATTCTGTCTAGCATTTGTTAAATATGCGCATTGTTCTTTTCACCTTCCGAGTAGAAGGAGGGATCCAAGTTGATCCCAAATGCACACTTTTCAATATTTGTATGGGAAAACGAAAACTTTGTGTCATGTTAGTTTTTGTCTGTACAAATGTCTGCTATACTACAGAACTGTCGTACAGATAAATGCTATTTAGTGCACGAAAATTTTATCCTTTGTTTGGAAGCCACAAAAGAACAAAGTTTTTTTGGTTTCCAAAGAGCAGTAAACTAATTATGATAGCTAAGTTATCGAAAGATATTGGTCTAATAAATAATATTGTTGGCAATAACAGTGCCTATAATTATTTCATTGGAAGCAAATCTATCACTTTATATTTAAGACAGAATGAATTTGTTTCTTGCCTACTCCCAAACTTTGCTCCCAATATAATAATGATAATAATTATAATTATTATTACTATTCACCATATAATTTACAGATTTGTATTACATACCAACAAGCAACTTACTTTATGTACAAACATATTCCCGTCCCCCAAAGGTAAACAGCAGCTATGCCACTGATGCAGCACGTTTTTTTTTTGTGGCAAGAATTCGTTTCTTTTAGCATGATCAAGAATTTCGAAAATACTATGAATGATTAGTTGATAATGTTGAGTTTGAAAAATAAACTAATTTCCTGCGTTTAATGAAAATATATCTTATAAAGGCTTATTGACTCGTATTTTCATTAATCATTATTTGCTTGGTTGTGAACGAGTGAGAAGTATCATAGATCTACCTACGATCTTTCTCTTCATCTTTTTCAAGTATCATAACTTTCGTTCCTTTGCGTCTGTGATTCTATTGGATTCATATCCGGGCTGTTTCCTGTCCAGTCGAGTACACAGATATCACTGAAATACAATTCACGCTTCACAGTATTTGATCGGTAACAAGGAGCACCATCGTGCATGAAAACCAGTTGAAAACCTTCGTTAATTGCTGGAACAAGGCATTTCTTATGATCTCTTTATATTGTTCGCTATTAGTATTGCCATTTACTGTGTGAATTTTGCCTGGTCTATACACTGATGTAACCCCACAAACCATTAGTAGTGAGAAACTTCACTAGTTACACCTCACATTCTTTATTTAGGTCTTCCTCTGGTCATCTTCTATCATAATGGGTACTATCATCCCTGGCACAGCCGATGGTTTCATCCATGAATACAACCTGAAGCAAATTTAGCAATTTTTTAAATTTATATGCACATTAAAACTGTGGGCTTATTTCCTTATTTCCGTCACGAACGTTTTAAAATTGAGGAAAAGTGAAATTTTATTTACGAATGATATACAATAACTTACATACCTTCTACCTCTGCTGGGTTGTCTACTCTTGGTGCAACTTGGTCTATTGAAGTCGTTTCTTAATCACAGAAGCAGTCAATTTTTGTTTTTTGCAAGATCGTCATGCCTTTATGCCACCTTCAAACAGCCGCCTTCCTACAATTGTTGAGGAAATTTGCACACCATTTTATTGGAAAACATCTTTGGGGATGAGACGATGTTAAACAACTATTTATGTATCCTTTTCTTAGAAAAAGTCAGGTAAATACGTTGGTTGTTGCCCTCTTTCTTTCTTTACCGTTTTCGCAAATATGTTGACACATGCCACACTAACTTCTACAATAGAACTAATTTTGGTAATGGTTTTATTACCGGATCGTAGTAACACTTCCACTCTAGCACGATTTTTGTGGAGACATGTCGATTTCCTTGCCCGTCTTCATGCTTTCACGGACTCTTGCACTGTGAGCAACCCATCCCAGGGGTCCCACCACTCTTTCACAGTTGGAAGGAGATTTGGGATAGGACCTAGATCTGGAATGTGGATTGACGTTTTGCACTACAACCGTAAACACGACGAAAAAAACATTATGACAGCCAAAGACACCTCCAAGAAAACATGAAAATGTCATGGTTGACATTGCAATGGTTATCTGTGTTATAAAAATCATTCACTTGCTTAAATGAACATTTTAATCAAGGGTTACATTTCAAAATGAGCACACAACATATTACAGAAATGTAAAGATTTTCCCCGGTCCAAACTACTGCGCATTTAGCTTTATAGTCATCATTTAGAGGATAAGGAATGATTTTGCTATTAATTTGTCCACTGCTAATGTGAAAATTACGAGAACAAAAATATGTCAAGATAAATTATACTAAAATAATTATAGGCCACATTCTTTTTCAGTGACACGCATTTTTTCAAGATTCTGTATAATTATTTCTGTTGAGATCTGTATTAAATCGCTCGGTCATCGGCGCATCAGTCTTCTTAAGAGGCAAAACCGCTGGCACCCAGCGACATCCAGACAGCGTGTGTTCGTTGCATGGTTCACTCCTCCCTCCTTCTGGCAAGATATCGGCAACCTGGCCGAGGGTTCAGGTTGCCGATTTTCCGAGCGGTTTTTTGACACGCTCGGAGCAGTTCGGAGGCAGTGTGCAGGAAACGGACAAGGTAAATTAGATTGCGCTTTTGTGCAAGGCACACCTGTTTGGTGGTAAATGTGCATATACATAATAGATTATATAAAGCGTATTTGAAGTGTTAAAATTGCAATATATTAAGTATATGATAGTGTCAAAGTTAACTACTGTCAATTTGGTAGGATAGGTTGAAAAAATGTCACAGCAAACTTCGGGAAGTTTATCTGTTGACAGTAAGTGTATCGTACAGCGATTATTAGAGAAGCCACATAATTGTCGTTCGTATGTCAAGAAATTGTAAAAAAAATTGTTTCATGAAATTATATAACTAATTGTATAATAAAATTAGAACGAACTGAAAAAACTACATAATCAAAGATTATGTATTGTTACATAGTCAATGATTATTTCTAAGATCAGCAGTTGCTCAGGGCATAAAAGCAATATATGCCACTGGGAAGATATTCTCTTCGGTGAAAAATACAACTTCTTCAGAGTCTTAGTATTGTTTTGTAACATAATAATAAAAACCTATTGTTTTGAAGATATATTTATCAGATACTGAGGTAGAAGTTAAAAAAATGCCTAGTAATGAAAACTATGCTGGAAAACAATTGATATTCAATATCACACACACACACAGAGACACACACACACATGTACCTGATATATGAAGCTGGTATGTGATGATATGTGATGTACCAGATCGATGAACTCAGATACCGTTTGACTGATCTCCATGAAAGTTGGTATATCTACGTGTTTTTCATGGAATAGGTTTTTGTGATGTTTATTTTGTTGTAACTCCACTAGATAGAGCTTTAATTAAATCCCAATCCACCTGGGCTTCATTGTTGCTGGGCGTTGCCGCATGACACGGGGCGAGGACGAGAACTGGAGGAGCGGGCTGTGCGGGATAAAGGGGGAAAGTGAGAGAGGGAATAGAAGAAAAATAATGTGAAGGAAAGGAGAGAGGGGGAAAGAGAGGGGGAAAGAGGGGGGAAAGAGAGAGGGAAAGAGAGAGCGGAAGAGAGGGAAAGATTGAGAGGACAAGAGAAGGGGAAGAAAGAGAGGGAAATGAGAGGAAGAAAGTGAGAGGGAGGGAAGGGATAGAGAGGAAACAGAGAAGGAGAGAAAAAAGAGAGGGGAAAAGATAGGGGAAAGAGAAGGAAAAGAGAGAGGGAATAAAGAGAGAGGGGGAAGATAGAAGAAAGGAGGGGAAAAGAGAGAGGGAAAGAGAAAAAGAGAGAGGGAAGAAGGGGAAAAAGAGAGGGGAAAGAGAGACGGGGAAAATAGAGAGGGGGATAAGAGAAAAATATAGGGAAGAAGGAAAGAAGAAGAGGGAAAAGATAAAGGGGGAGAGAGAAAAAGAAGGAAAAAGAGAGAAGAGGAAAGAGAAAGAGCAGGACAACGTCTGCTGGGTTCTGCTGGTCTTATATCAGTCTTCCGTAGCGAGGGATGTTTGCCATTGTTTAAAGGCTAGAAACCTCTATATACATTTCTAATATAATGGACAGAAAATATAACAATATTCCAAGTGGATACATTCATACTATAATATAAAATTATAAAAGAGAGCAATTTTAAATGAATTTTCTGACATCATAATGAAGTTTTTTCTTGTTTACAAAGTGTGTTAGCAATATAGTGATATTGCATTCAAACGAGCAATGCAAACAAAAAGCAAAAAATCTTCACTGAGAATTCACTTCCAGCAAACTATTCTCTCAACAAGAAAACTTCAATTGCTGGAGCGCTCCAGAGACTCGCCTGGCGGCCGCGCAGTGACTTATGTCCAATCCTAGGTGCCGCGCTTCGTATTCCTTGGCACACAGAACGCGCTGAACACTCGGATGACGCCAAGTTATTTCCTCGCGCTACAGCGCAAAGTCCCTCCCAAATCTCCTTCGCCTCGGCCAAGTCACGAATTAATCCTCGCCCGCCGCGCGACAAGCACGCTCCAACGGACGGCGCTTGCAACACGGCTTCCGCGAGGCGACTGGGCGCCGGCAACGCTTTGACCTTCGACAAAGAATCTGCGGAATCCGCCGCCCGCCGCTGCTGATAAAAGGAAACGTGGAGTCCCGAGTCCTCCCGCGTGGGGGCGGGGCCTTCGCGCGCTGCGATTGCGGTTGGGCGCCAACTCCCAAACACCTGCGGCCCCCGATAAAGGCGGTGGGCGGCGGAGGTTCGCTGGAGGCGCGGGTGGGCGGTGAAGGCACGAGGCTGGTGGGGGGGGGGTTGGAGGAGGGGATAGAAGGTGACGGGCGCGCGGAGGAGTGATTCACTAGTAGCAGAGTGAGGAATGACGGGATGATGAGTAAGCGACGTGGTGATTGGTGCTGAGCGGTAGACTGGGGGATTGGCAGGTTGAAGAGTGAGAGGTTGGTGAATGACACGGCAGTGCGCGGAAGTAACAACGTGGTGACTGGCTGGGTAGTGAGTGAGAGATAAATCTGGGAGTGACAGGTTGATGAGGGAGAGCGGTGAATGACACGGTGGTGAGCGGAAGTAGCAACGTGGCGAGTGAGACAGTGGTGAGAGATAGGTTGGGGAGAGACAGGATGATGAGTGAGACAGGTTGATGGTGGTGATCGCGAGCAGCAACCCGATGACTGAGTGGGTGGTGAATGAGACAGTGGTGAGCAGTTGGTTGGGGAGAGGTTGGTTGGGGAGTGGTAGGTTGCTGAGTGAGCCGCTAGAGAATTACACGGCATGGAGTGGAATTAGTGATGCCAGACTGGCTGGGTGGTGAGTGAGACGGTAGTAAAGAGATAGGTCGAGGAGAGACAGGTTGATGAGAGAGTGGGAAATGACACGGCTGTGGGCGGAAGAGTGGGAGGAATTTGACATGATCGAAATAATTCTAATATAAAAAAGTTGACATTTTATTTCTCTTAGCGATTTTGTAAAAATATAAAAATGGTCTCGTCAACTTTCTAAAAAGAGAAAATGGTTTCTTTCGCCAACGAATACAATTATTTATATGACGCACATTGTAACTTTAATTTTAAACTACATAATTTAAATCTCAGTGAGTCACCACTATGTGTCAGTGAAACAACTAATTAAACGGCATTACATATTTTCTATGAATGTATAACTTACAATGATTTCCGAACATTTTGGTACGCAAAAATTAAAATTTTTGTAGTATCTAATTCTCCGCAATACAGTTTTCATCAAAATATATTTTTCAAAACTTTCAAGAATACAATAAACAAATACCATCTCCGAGACATTTAATATATATCTGGAAACATAACACTTTTTGTGTTATGCTTCAAGATTTAGAGGTGTGTGTGTACGATTGTATGTGTGTGTGTGTGTTCAATCTCGCGAACAATTACAAGGAAACTCGCCAGCAGGGTGCAGCCTCAATTTGTCTTTCCCCCGCGCGGCCAACATTCTTCGGCTGCCCCACCCTCAAAGTTTCTCACGGCTCTAGCACGTTTATACAAAAACATAAGAAATGAAACACAGATGTTCGGGGAACAAAACGACTCTCGTTGAGCCCTCTGGCCGCAAGCGCCGAACCGCCGCGTACTTACTGTAAGCCGGGGAAGGGGCGGCAGGCTCGGCCTCCCCCGGCGGGCGCGCGGCCCTCAAGCCATTAGCCTTTTACCTGCTTTTCTCAGACTTCGGCGGCCAGACATATTTACAAACATTCCAGATATCGCTACGTGCCTCCCGCCCCAATACAGGCGTTAGAATTCGCCGACAACGAACGCATCTGCTAGGCAGCCGCGTCCGCGCCCGCGACCGCGACCGCGCCCGCCTCACCGCCCCTTACTCTCAACCAGCATCGCGGTTCCCGTGAGAAAATACCAAACCTTGCTAATGAGATGCAGCCATCGCGGGCACAGCCAGTGCCACCCGCAAGTCACGTGACGCACTTCAAAACATAACAACGAATAGCGAGCATCTCTTTTGGCACACTACGTCTCACCGTACATCATAGGCTAGCTGCAATTGTCACGTGACTCTACCCCCTCTGCTTTTGGAAACATACGCTTCAATAAATACGGCAACTTCGCTCCCACGCGCCACTTTCAATGTCATTCCTACTATGTGAAACTATCGGTCAAATTCGCTGCTACTACGCAGGCACTTCAACGTCATTTTCTTCAATGTCATTTCTACTATGTGAAACTGCTATGTCAAACTTCTAAGTCATTTCTACTCTGCTGCTACTACGCAGGCACTTCTAAGTCAAACTACTATACTGCTGCTACAATTACTGCTCTGTTCACTACTATGTGAAACTACGCAGTCACACTTCTACGTCAAAACTCTACTACTGCGCAGTCACTCTTCAGTCAATCTCACTGCTACTATTACGCAGTCACTCTTCAGTCAATCTCACTGCTACTATTACGCAGTCACTCTTCAGTCAATCTCACTGCTACTATTACGCAGTCACTCTTCAGTGAATCACTGCTACTATTACGCAGTCACTCTTCAGTCAATCTCACTGCTACTTCTACGCAGTCACTCTACGTCAAACTACTATTACTGCTGCTACAACTACTACTCTACTCGTCGGACAGCCTGCGAACGAGTCAGCTGTCCTTGCTCTGCCTATCAAGGCTCCGGTAATCAATCGGCGCGGCCAGCAGGCCGCGATCAACAGTACGGGCCGCTCCAGCACGCGAGTACGCGCCCATGGTGACATCCAGCCTACCAGCCGAAACATCCGCAGCCCATTTCTACGGACGGCACGCACACACTCAGCCGTCTGACCTGGGTTGGTGCTTGCTCTACTCTCATCAATCTGTAAGTGTAAACTTCAAGCAAGAAGAAACCTTAATCATAAACATTCATTGGTCCTCCGGCTTACTGTCTAACTACTTACTTGTTAAACTAATCAATATTTCAAGCATTAAATTTAATTTATTCACAAGTGCATTGCCTTTCATTTGCCCCTAAGAAACAATCCCCTGAAACCTGATCTGAGCCTGTATGTAGTCGCTTCGCAGAACGGACCTCACACCGCGCTGCATCCACTACATATAATGGTCGGCTCCGGGCCGAATCTCGTCAGCACCAGTTCTATGTTATACAGCCACTCTCTCAATTAATACATCAGACAGGATTCAGGAATTGTTTCAGCAGGGAATGAAAGCTTTGAAACTATTTTAATTAATTTCTTCGCCAATTCACCAGTGTCGTGAAAAGTGTTACAATTCGAATCAGTCAATCATTCAGATCAATCAACGCCTATCTACTGATTCTTTACTTTTCAGTGTTTATTTACTATTGTACTATTTAGTATTCAGTGCTCATTTATTATTGTTCTATTCAGTGATTTTAACTATTACATTATTCAGTGCTAATTTCTACAGAATATTCATTGTTTTATTTGCTAGTGCATTATTTATTGCTTCTATTTATCATTGCACTATTCACTATTTATTAGCTATTGTATTATTTAGTGTTCTTTTCTCAATTTATATTGTGTTATTCAGTGTTTCTATTATTATTCGCTCAATTCAGTGTCAATTTTTCCAAGTGTCTAATCAATTGTTATTGTATTGTTCAGTGTGCATGTTTGTACAGGTCAACATCAGCCCACATCAGCGGCTGAGTGTGTGTTCCCCCCTTATCGCGATTTGCTAGTGCATTCACATTTTGCACATTTTTTCAAAATTGGTTACGCCCCAACGCGGGCACTTACTAATTTCTAACTTAACTTCAAAATGGCACCGAACAATACTTTGCGCAAATATCTCGCGGCTCGAGATGCCATTCTCAAGCGATTTAGAGCCCGCGAAGATGTCATTCGAAATCGAGAAATCGAAGACAAACAGTCGTACCAGAAATTGCTTTCTTATCAAACTCTTCTACAAAAAATTTGGAACGACTACACAGAAATTCAAAATGAGCTAGTCGAAGATGAAGACGCCAACTCGTCTTTATACATGAACTTTGAAAATGACTATTTTGACCTAATAAGCGAAGTAACAGTTAAAATTGACGACAATTCTCAATTTTCACCTAATCACGCTAGACCGACCTCTCCATGTCCATCCGCGGCATCGGGTCACAGCTGTACTTCACAGTCAGCTCCTGCTTTACGCCTCCCTGAAGTGCCTCTGCCCACTTTCAGCGGTAACCACACCGAGTGGCTATCATATCGCGACATTTTTCAGGCCCTTGTCATCGACAATTTGCAGCTAGCGGATATTAGTCGAATCTACTATCTCAATCAGTCATTGATCGGTGAAGCTAAAGGCGTAATAGCCAACATACCACTCACAGGTGACAACTTCTCTACCACCTGGAGTACCCTTTGTTCTCGCTATTCGAACCCACGTTTGATAGCTTTCTCGCATTTATCCGGGCTGGACAATCCCCCGCGTTTAGTACCTGACTCCGCTAAGTCATTAAGCGCATTTATCGATCACTGCCAATCGAATATAAACGCTTTATCAAATCTCGACTTGGGCGTAGATTTACGAGAACTGCTCTTTGTCCACAAGGTTGTCAACCATCTTGACAGAGCCACTATGTGTCAGTGGGAAAATTCAATACCAGCTGACCGCATTCCCACTTTGCGCGACTTATGGGACTTTCTGCAACGGCGGTGTAAAATCCTTCAAATCACTGAAGCCGCCATCCCGAGTGCTCCCGTGCAGCTCAATCCGCGCGCGCAAGCTTCCGCGCCGGCTCCTGCACGCACGCCGCTACCTTCCGACAACTGTCTCAAGTGTCGAGAAAGACACATGCTGCATCAATGCGCCAGTTTTCGCGCCCTCAGCGCCGACGCGAAACGAAACTTTGTTAAAACCCACAAACTCTGCTACAACTGTTTACGGAAATTTGTAGCCGGCCACAAATGTAGTGACCGCAAATGTTTTCATTGCGGAAACAAACATCACAGTCTCCTGCATGAATCATTTTCTGCACGTCAGCAATCTAACATTTCCGGCATGATCAATCATGCGGCGGCTGTCCAGGCCCACATGTCTAATTCCGAACAATCAGATTCGCAACAAAATTCTAAACTTAACGCGCATTCTCTCGAATGGCAAAATCAAAAGCAACAAGGGAACGACAACACCTCGTCGCCCCAAAACACTGCACACGCGCAGCGAGAAGTATACACGAATGCTTGCTCGACTCCAGCCACACACGGCTGCATTCTGCCTACCGCCATAGTGAACGCTGTCACGGCGCGAGGCTACTTTCGCCCGGCCACCTGTCTTCTCGATTCGGGCTCAAACTGCAACCTGATATCTGAAAACTTTCTGAAGGCGCTCGAAATCAATCCCACAAACTTTTCTATCTCTATTCAAAGTGTTTGTCGCGCCTCATCTTCCGCCTCGAAGATTGCAAAACTACAATTAAATTCGCGTTGCAAGAATTGGAGCGCTACGCAAGAATTCATTGTCGTAGACGCCATTTCACATCCGCTTCCGGCAGTCGAAGCAGATATTTTCACCTGGCACTTACCCGCCGAATGCGAACTTGCGGACCCAAATTTTCATCTAGAAAAACCTCTAGATTTGCTGCTAGGCGCCTCTGTCGTAGCCGAAATTAACGAAGGCGGTATTCGCCGCATTGAGAACGGACCTACACTAACACAAACGAAACTAGGTTGGGTCGCCAGCGGCTCATATTCCCCGTCTCAATCAGGCAATCGGGACATTAGAGTCTTATCGAATTTCGCAATTGCAAAGGAACTGCGCTCCGAGCTACATGACGAGCCTCCTTTGTCACCCAAATTTCAATCACAGAAGGGCAGTTTCCTAACTAGTAGCAAACCTATCAAACATGGACATATGACTTCACATACGAAAACTCCGCCGAAATCGGCTAGCAACGCGAAAGCACGATCCTTTCGCAAATCCACAAAATCTCAAGCTACGTACCCAACTTCCGTCGAGAAGTTAGAACAATTTCATATCACGCAAAATTCATGTCCAACAAAATGGTGCAAACGCACATTCAAAGTGCCTCAACTAACTCCAACTTTCATGCGACCTTTACCTCAGCATCATCTCGTCAATTCGATTAATCAATCTACTAGGCCGCAATCAAATCTATCAAATTTTCCTCTCCACTCAGGATATCAAAATTCGCATTTTAGAAGTACTAAAAATGTTCTCTACTAAAGGTGAGACCTCACTCACATCGCATATTCTCCGCTATTTCTAAATGCAGCAACTTTTCAGTTTTTCATCGCCACATTACTAATTAATACAGAGCGGCAATTCATAAACTACTTCCCCTGCTCATTACTTCAAATCAAATTCTACATTGTCGCTCAATTGAACAACTAGTAATTAGTTTATTCAACACAACGTTATTTTCTTTCCGCGATTTTCCACTTCCCAGTGAAATCGCGCGCGGGCACCTTTGTTCAATCTCGCGAACAATTACAAGGAAACTCGCCAGCAGGGTGCAGCCTCAAATTGTCTTTCCCCCGCGCGGCCAACATTCTTCGGCTGCCCCACCCTCAAAGTTTCTCACGGCTCTAGCACGTTTATACAAAAACATAAGAAATGAAACACAGATGTTCGGGGAACAAAACGACTCTCGTTGAGCCCTCTGGCCGCAAGCGCCGAACCGCCGCGTACTTACTGTAAGCCGGGGAAGGGGCGGCAGGCTCGGCCTCCCCCGGCGGGCGCGCGGCCCTCAAGCCATTAGCCTTTACCTGCTTTTCTCAGACTTCGGCGGCCAGACATATTTACAAACATTCCAGATATCGCTACGTGCCTCCCGCCCCAATACAGGCGTTAGAATTCGCCGACAACGAACGCATCTGCTAGGCAGCCGCGTCCGCGCCCGCGACCGCGACCGCGCCCGCCTCACCGCCCCTTACTCTCAACCAGCATCGCGGTTCCCGTGAGAAAATACCAAACCTTGCTAATGAGATGCAGCCATCGCGGGCACAGCCAGTGCCACCCGCAAGTCACGTGACGCACTTCAAAACATAACAACGAATAGCGAGCATCTCTTTTGGCACACTACGTCTCACCGTACATCATAGGCTAGCTGCAATTGTCACGTGACTCTACCCCCTCTGCTTTTGGAAACATACGCTTCAATAAATACGGCAACTTCGCTCCCACGCGCCACTTTCAATGTCATTCCTACTATGTGAAACTATCGGTCAAATTCGCTGCTACTACGCAGGCACTTCAACGTCATTTTCTTCAATGTCATTTCTACTATGTGAAACTGCTATGTCAAACTTCTAAGTCATTTCTACTCTGCTGCTACTACGCAGGCACTTCTAAGTCAAACTACTATACTGCTGCTACAATTACTGCTCTGTTCACTACTATGTGAAACTACGCAGTCACACTTCTACGTCAAAACTCTACTACTGCGCAGTCACTCTTCAGTCAATCTCACTGCTACTATTACGCAGTCACTCTTCAGTCAATCTCACTGCTACTATTACGCAGTCACTCTTCAGTCAATCTCACTGCTACTATTACGCAGTCACTCTTCAGTGAATCACTGCTACTATTACGCAGTCACTCTTCAGTCAATCTCACTGCTACTTCTACGCAGTCACTCTACGTCAAACTACTATTACTGCTGCTACAACTACTACTCTACTCGTCGGACAGCCTGCGAACGAGTCAGCTGTCCTTGCTCTGCCTATCAAGGCTCCGGTAATCAATCGGCGCGGCCAGCAGGCCGCGATCAACAGTACGGGCCGCTCCAGCACACGAGTACGCGCCCATGGTGACATCCAGCCTACCAGCCGAAACATCCGCAGCCCATTTCTACGGACGGCACGCACACACTCAGCCGTCTGACCTGGGTTGGTGCTTGCTCTACTCTCATCAATCTGTAAGTGTAAACTTCAAGCAAGAAGAAACCTTAATCATAAACATTCATTGGTCCTCCGGCTTACTGTCTAACTACTTACTTGTTAAACTAATCAATATTTCAAGCATTAAATTTAATTTATTCACAAGTGCATTGCCTTTCATTTGCCCCTAAGAAACAATCCCCTGAAACCTGATCTGAGCCTGTATGTAGTCGCTTCGCAGAACGGACCTCACACCGCGCTGCATCCACTACAGTGTGTGTATATGTGTGTGTGTGTGTGTGTGTGTGTGTGTGTGAATATGCATGTACGTGTGTACGGTAACTCTTACTGAAAAATGTATCGTCGAAAAGATCGAGGAAGCAGAAGGAACATGTTTAGCTTATGGACGATCTTAAAGGATTGCGATGAAGAAATTCGTTGGACATGTCTGCCAGCACAAGTGAAATTGAATCGTACTAAACAGGAAGTAAGGAAAATCAAAACAGAGGAGATGCAAATAGTTAAAGGTCGACAAAACGAAGAAATGGAATCCAGGCACCAGTGACTTGGAAGCCGGGTGGAGTGGAATGCTGTGTGACTTGGCAAGTAGCTTAGTGAGCGGGCGAACTTCCGTGCGCAAAGCTTGGGCGGGAGATTCGGGTGAGTTTGCGGGTGAGCGGATGAACACCCGCTGCCGAGCAGCAAAGCGTGGGAGAACTTGCGAGAGCACCACGGTCGGGGGCGGGGGGGGGCGCGCGGGAAAGCAGGTTGTAGAGCAGGAGACGAGGAGCGCAGAGGGGTAAGGAAAGGGATGGGTGTGTGGTGTGTGTGGGAGGGGCAAAGGTTAAACGGTCGAGAACAAAGAGAAAAAGGTGGAGAGGAGAGAGCGGGGATAGAGAACGCAGAACTGAAGATTGATTGATTGATTGAGGTTTCCGGTCACGTCAACTGCTGTGGTCATTAGTCTAGTGTGGTAAATGTTTTATCCTGAACGGTGGCGGTCCTTTCCCACTTGATGGTGAGATACGAATGTCGGTTTACGGAGAATTTCCTCATCCAGGTGTCTCACCCAAGCGGGGCATCATCCCAGTCGGGACATGCTGTATGCTTTCGACATGTGTGGCAGTGTGGAGCTTGTAAATGTGAGAATGAGGTGGGAGGATAGGACAAGGAATATAAAGGAAAGAACACAGGCGATCCGTGGCCAATTTGTTACGATACCTGTTCAGCATTGGCCTGATAGTAATCGGACAAATCACAAAACAACTACCGATCAGAGCACCCGGCCTCTAGAATTCTTGTCGAGACAGCAGGTGAATTCGACGTAGCTATCTAGCCAGTGCCAAAAATTCGACTCCGTCTGGACGCAAACCCTGGAAACTCCCGATCAGAGTTGCTGCAGAGGCAGCGGCAATGCCGACTCGAAACTAATATTAAGCTATACTAATACTAACTATACTAAG
Organism: Acheta domesticus; assembly: GCA_031308135.1. Classification (NCBI taxonomy): domain Eukaryota; kingdom Metazoa; phylum Arthropoda; class Insecta; order Orthoptera; family Gryllidae; genus Acheta; species Acheta domesticus. The sequence goes on along the minus strand of JAHLJT010003656.1, from coordinate 105,071,136 downwards.
CCGGTCAGAAGCGAAGGCTGAAAACGGTGGGTGCAGGGCCGAAGACCAAAGAAGACAATAAAAGAAAGGAGGGTAGAAAACAGATGGTGAATGTTACAAAATCAGATGGGGAAGAGACGTATGATGAATAAGAAAGGAAATTTATTGTTTATTTAGTTTAGTCTATTAAGGAGTCCTTCAACTGCTAAACACATTGAGAAAATGAATAATGACCTAACACGGAGTCGGTCGTATGTGGGTGATAGTAGTAATTAAGATAAGATGAGTGATAATGAAATTACGATGGAATGAGAAGCACGATGAATGAGAGAACCCCGAGAAAATCAACCACGAACAGAGTTTGTTCACAACAAAGTCAGCACGAATTGCCTATAGATCGAACCTCAACAACGAAAGGCATATGCGCTGGACATTACGCAACAAGCCCGCAGAGAAAAGTATGAACAAGTAAAAAGGAATCGGAGTGTACAAAACAGAGAGCGCGGTAGAGGAGAGCGAATGGGACGGGAAAGTAAAATCGATTAACCGGAGCAAAGAGAAAAACGAATTGCGGAGAAAAGGGAGAATAAAAAAATACTGAGAACCGCATTCAGCGACATCTGTACGCGAAAATTACCTAGCGTGATGTAGCTTCCAATCAGCTGACCATCGGCTAATTTGGGTAAAGGAAAATAATAAAATACTTTGTCTCAAATAAAAGTTAAAAATTATATATTTATATTTGACTGCAGATACTTTATTTGCATTTTCTCGCTCTGTATTAATTTAAAAACTCCCTCTTAACCTTACTTCAGGGTTGAACTACGGCGTCATTCGCTTCAGGCCACAACGCAATGTTTCTGTAGGGCTGAGGAAGGGGAGTGCCGGGCGGCCGTTGAAAGCGCAGAGGTAGATGGCGGAGGGTGCGAGGGAGGGAGAGGGAGGGTGAGGGTGGGGGTGGAGGGTGGGGAAAATTCGAGTGGCCGGAATCCGACATCCGGGGTGGTCTCCGATAAGAGGTGGCGGGGGCGGATCGGCGGGTCGGGAATGGAGCTGTTTGACCTAGAAGCCGCCGCCGCCCTCGCCGTCCTTGTTTCCGGCTCCGCCGCCCCAGAGCCATTCTCCCGAAGGCGGCCTCCCAGTGTTTCGGCGTCTTGCGCTTTGGCCAACTGACTGGCTGAGGTGGCTCAGGCCATCAATTGATGTCTCTGCAGTGCCTCCGACCGGGAGGTCCTTGGACTCGAGCCCCAACGGATTTTCGACAATAGCTCCACAGCTACGTCGCTCTGGTCTGTAGTCTTCCGTGGTTTTTCCGATCAGCATCAGGGGAATGCCGGAAAAGTACCTCAACAATCCGGCCACGGACTGCTATCTTCTTTTATTCTTCCTTGACGTCCCCTTCCCTCTTACACACACACTTACAAGCACTATACTACCATAGATTTTGGGTGATCAGTAAAAAGCTTAGAGCCCTGTTGGAGGGGATTGCCCGCAATCCGTCGTGTAGGTCGGCGCCGAATCTCAACAAACAATGGGAGAAAACCACACTCAGTTTCCGCGATAAAATGCAGACTTCACTTACGGGACTGATAACCTTAGAATTTCTCATGCCTGGAAACGCGGAGTAATCAATCAGTGGGCAACTGCTCTGCGGATTAGATCCAGATCGTTACAATTGGGATGCTGATAGTTGAAAATTATATTTTAGTTGTTATCGTTTGTTTCAAATATCACCTTCTAGGAATTTTCACCTTTTTCTGTTCTGCATATGCTGATTCGTAGTTTTTTTCTTCACTCACGGCTCCTCAAATTCGGACCTATTTATCACTCACGTAACGTTTACATTATAAGCCTAGAAACGAAAAAAAATGCTGTAAATAAATCAGCTGTTCGCTGGCTCCTGGAAATTAATTGAACATAAAATTATTTTTTGTGGTATTTTTCAATTAAAATTTATAATTTCATTGAGATCAGATGAACAAAATATTTAGCAGGTTGTAGAATACTCGAATGATATATCAAGTTGCAGCATTCCCTTTAAACCTCTCAGTTCCCATTGAATTTTTTGATCTAATTTTTCTTCTTCAAAATATCCTGGTTGGTAGTTTTTCTTCATACGTCACCCCTAAGTATGACGAATGCATAACTTGGTAATGTCTAAAATATAGATTTTAAAATGAAAAATAATTTGCTGTTGCAAATTGGTTGCAGAATGGGTTCATCATGAAACTGCAGAAGTGACGATTCAATAGTTCCCACACATTTTGAAAGAAAATGCAAATTGTGGTATTTATTCCAGAAATTGATAATTATTTGATATTCATAATGGAATATCGTAGTACAACGTGACGTATCGAAATATTTATTTCTAAACATGTCCGACTTTTTTTTAACAAATACAATTATGTAATTTATTTAAAAGAACATTTTTTAAAAAACAAAACAAAAAAAAACTACACTGTTATTTCAAATCACTATCCATATCAAAGCCTCCTTGTCTCTCCTTTATTTTAATCTTCTGCACGATCATTGTCCATGGGGTTTACATATACATGTAATCTGATATTTTACACAAGATTTCTTATAAAATCTCTTTCCCGAAAGAAAAATTACCATTCCCGAGAAGAATTTTGGATTGAAATTTAATTAAATTGGAATTAATTTCTGCAAACCCGCGTAATAATCCTAGCGAATCCTTTGTATCGCGAAGTTGCCAGCGCCAGTGGGTCGCGCGGTGCGGCCCCGCCTCGAGCGCCGAGCCCGCGCCGCCGCCGCCGAGGTGATTTGTTGGCGCGCGTCTCGCCCGGACGGGCCGGCGCTCTCCTCCAATGCGCCGAGTAAATTTATCGGGCTTTTACGTTAGGAAGCGATAAATCTCGGGCGGCGCTATTGCCGGGTGGCCGGCGGGCGCCGATCGCCCGCCCATCGCCCCGCGCACCAGCCATCGCCCTTCCCCACTGCTGCCCCTCATCGCCTTCCCCTCCTGTCTAGCCTTGTTGCTGTAGTGATCGGCCTGCCTCAAACCAGCCAACGCCCTGTTTCGGTGCTTCTTTTCCCATCTCTCAACTCAACCGTCACCGTCCGGGCGAACTCCACCATGATAAGACTAACTCTACTGCTTTAAATTATTTTTGATTGATTTGTTAGAAATTCCTGACGTGACAACTGCTAAGGTTTTTAGTATCGTAAGTGTAGTGCATGTTTTTTCTCAAATGGTGGCGGTGATCTTCCCCAGCAGAACGTTGAAATCCGGTGCCGACCTACCGTCGGATTAGGGGGTTCACTGCCCGAAGATAACCATCATTTTACTCCACTTCCTCAAAAACTACACTCACCGTTGCGCCCTGTCTCATCTTGCTCGTCCGATGTCCCAACCCCATCGCACCAATCTAACCACTACCATCCGCCATTTCATGAAACGACACTAAATATTCTTCCCCACCTCTCCCGTTCTCACCCTAATCCTGACCTTCAGCCTCATAAGCCGGGAGCCTGCAAAAAAACACGTATGATAGGCTCAAAGCTAAAACTTTTTGACAAGTTAGCCAGTGTTATGAGGAACAGATAACTTCAAGAAATGCGGCCTGTAAGTGTCGACGTTGCGCTGCACAAATTTTTGAATGTGTCGAAAAAAACTATATCATTGGGGAATGAGTACGTAGCTAATTCTTGTGGCATAATGACATTAAATATGACAAAAAACATAAGTGTGGCACATGTACCTGTTATACACAGCACTTGTAAAAAGTTTACAACTTTAGATGTTAAATTATCACGTTCGAGACATCCAATCGGTATGGCATTTACAGATTCATCTTCTAGACATTAAAATCAATGAAAAAATATTGTTCTTGGGTTTGCACCTTCTATACATGACCTCTGTGACAATTAGACATCTTTGATTCAGTTAACTTGGACACAAACTACTAGACAGTTGAAGTCAATTATCGACTATGCCATTTGTAAAATCTCCACTAAATTAAAATTTGAAGATGTCAGAGTACATCGAGGAGCAGAATGTGGCTCAGATCATCACTTGATGAAAGTAGTACTGTATTTTCCATACTCTAATGATAGCAAAGAAACTTCGACGATAGACGAAAATATGCTCCAAATTGATACAAAACAATATAATTAAAAAAATTAGAAAATAATTCCATTGAATTTATGTTTAAAATACAACTTTCAATAAAATTAAATGAAATTCCATTTTTAGTTTTTGCATATTTCCATTTTCCCCCCTTTGAATATGTATGAAGAAATAAAAAATAAAATCCATCAAGTAGCAACGAAATCTTGGGAGAAAAGGAAAAGATAGAGTGTGATTTCAATAAGAGTCCCTGGTGGAATAAAGATATTAAAAAACTAGTAAATATTAAGAAGAACCTGTACCACCAATGGCTTTCAACAAAACAACAAGATGATAGAGAAAAATACATGAAACTAAACAGAGAGGTAAAAAGAAGAGTAACGAAAGCAAAAATGATGCATGGCAACAGCAATGTGAAAGAATAGAAAAGTACTTAGGCGCCTCTCGGTCAAAAGAAGCATGGAAAACGCTTAAAACCATGAAGAACAACTGGAACGAAAAATATCAATTACAAATGATTCAGGTTCAAGAATGGAAGGAATATTATGAAAAGATGTTCCGAGAAGATCGGACAGAGTTCTTGAATGTAACACGAACTGATGTAGATTGTAATGAAAGCATTAATGAAATCAGTGTAAAAGAAGTCCAAGAAGCTGTAAGATCGATGAAAAATGGTAGATCTGCTGGACCAGATGGTATACCAATAGAATTAATAAAAAATAGCCCAGATGTATTATTCAAGCAATTAGCTTTTATTTTCAGCTCTATGATAGGAGATGGAGATGTCCCTACAGAATGGAAGAGAGCGTATATTACAAATATATATAAAAAAGGAGATTGTAAAGAATGTACAAATTACAGACCAATAAGTGTAACAAATTCTGTTTCTAGAATTTACGGGAAAATTATAAAGATGAGATTAGAAAACACAATCAAGGATGTTGAAGAACAAAATGGTTTTCGGGCAGGAAGATCTTGCATTGATGGAATATTTTGCCTTCATCAAATAATAGATAAGATGTTGACACATAATTTAGAGATACACATGGTTGTTATAGATCTCACAAAGGCCTATGACAATGTTCCATTGGAAAAATTGTGGGAAGTTCTCAGACATCAAAATATAAATATACAATTAATAACAGCAATTCAAAACCTGTACAATGAAATGACAAGCTGCATCAAAATTGGAAGAAAGGTAACGAATCCAATTAACATCTCTAAAGGTCTGAGACAAGGATGCTGTATAGCACCTACTCTCTTTAAAATATATTTAAATGCTGCTCTTGAAAATTGGAGACGTAAATGTCGAAATATGGGGATAGAAGTTGACAATGATAATTTTTTTACCCTTCACTTCGCTGATGACCAGGTTATTCTTGCCGAAGATGAACAAGATATAGATTACATGCTATGAAAGCTAAATGAGGAATATACAGCTTGGGGTTTGACTATGAATCCACTGAAAACTGAATACGTTGTTGCGGGAGCACAAGGGACTAATATAGTAATTGGGAACAGATGTATTAAAAATACAGCAGCTTATAAGTACCTTGGTGTACATATATCAAAGGAAGGCGGATGTACAGAAGAAGTAAAACATAGGATCTCTCAAGGAAGAGTGGTGACAAGACTGCTGAATAATGTTTTGTGTAGCCAAAAAATAACAAGCAAGACAAAGATAAGAATATACAAATCATTGGTTGAAAGTGTATGTACATATGGCTCAGAAGTTTGGATTCTTAATCAGAGCGAAGAACAAAAATTAAAATCAATGGAAATGAACTACTGGAGACGCTGTTGTGGCCTTATACTCCTGGATAAAGTACCCAATGTTGACATAAAAAATCAGAAGGGGATTAATATTGATATAATGGATGTAATTGACTCTAAAAGATTGAGGTGGTATGGTCATATCCAAAGGATGATGGAAAGTCGGTGGCCTAAGAAAATTTTGAAATGGTTACCTCAAAGAAACAGGAAACGTGGCAGACCGAGAAAAACATGGGAAAAGGAGATAAAAAAGGCAATGAAAGAACGAGATCTTCAAGAGGAAGATTGGGAAGATCGAAGGACTTGGCGACCAGGATGCGAGGAGCGGCGTCAGCTGTAAAGAACCTCGCTAAAACTACTACTACTGATGCAGTATGGCGACTACTGGAAATGTCGAAACGGTACGACTTTGAGCTCGTTATCCAAGAAGGAATTTAAAAAATTACATTTTGAATTCAATATGCCGAACAGTTTAAGACGTCACATTGGTGTGGCATACAACTCCTTCAAATTTTGACTATCTAACGAACAATATACAAGGCACTCATTCCTCAATGGCGTAGTTTTTATCGACACATTCATAAAATTGTGCAGAGCAACGCCGACACTTACAGACCATTATACCTGCGTTTCCCTGTTCCTCATAACACTGGCTAACTTCTCAAAAAGGTTTAGCTTTGAGGTTATCATACGTGTTTTTTCTTGTTGGCTCACGGCCTATCAACCTTACTCCATCACTTTCAACTTATACCCCGGCACCGCCTTGTCCTTGGAGTTCCGCAGCTATCACCCTATTTTATCGACCTCACTTTAGTCACCACCCTGCTTCAATAGCTTCACTTTGCTCTACCCTGCCCAGATTAGCCATCATCCCCCCACATTTCTCCAAACATCACCATGCCCCACGCTGCCTTAGTCATTGCATTGTTTTGCCCTCCATCACCGTTGCGACATCAATCTAGTTACATGAGCCCCCACCTCTCTCCTAGCCACCAGTATGCTTCACCGTCCCTCAGAGAGACACAACTAGTGGCCAGATGCAATAAAAATGCTAATTTTTTAATAAACAAAAAGTGAAGCCAACACAAAATGGTTCAACAAAAATCAGCACGCACATTGTTCAAGAACCACAAATAAAATACTATTGTTTAATACTGCGAAAACTAAAATATTTTAGCATCAGCTATGCTCATCAATACTGCTATCACATAGTGTACTACATAAAGACACGCAGTACATTGAGACATACCTTGATGTCTCAAGGAAATTACTGAATAGAGTAATGTGGAATAGTGTCACTCATTTCCAAGTAACCCGGGAGCGAAATAAACAGAAGCGAATGCTACATTTACAAAGAGGACATTGGGTAGCCATATTGGACATGAACGTATTAGAGGCAAATATTTTGATCTAAATATTAAGGCTTAGAAATGTTCGAGGCCGAAATAAACAATAAATATGAAACATTGGAGATTCCTAGGACAAAACAAACATAGCTGTGATTTGGGACGTGTAGAAAATACATTTTTATTTTGAAAGTGTCACATAGCAAAATGCAAGGAATGTAGACATCCAATGGTGACAAATTTTACTAAAGGCATTAGCATTTATTCAAGATAATTGACGATCGCGAAACGAGTTACAGCAGATAACAAAATTACTAACAAAAATTTGATAAACAAACGAAAACAAAAGTGACATGTTGCATCAAAGCAACGATTTTGTGAGAAGACATTTCTCGCCATTGCAAGAATATCGGAAGATTGCTTGTCACCTTTGCGAGGACATGAAAAACTAGCTAATCATTTTAATAGTTCGTCGGATAGAACGATTAGTTGTTGTGAATGAAAGCAGCCTCGAGTAGGGATGTTCACCTAACATCAACTTGAACGTAACTTCCACATCAAGAAGGAAGATCAGAAAAATATTGGTGGTCGACGGGAATCTTTGCGGAAGAGTTAGGCAGCGGGGATTACGAGGAGGACATCTGTTTCATAAGCTGTAAGTGTCCCGAAAAATGTCTTGCAAGATAGCCAAAAAATTCTTTGCAAAGAAATTATTGGGCAACTTTTTAAAGTAAAGAAATTATTAGACAAATTTTTATTAAAGTAAAAGCCTATAGTTAACAAAAATACATATTAAAGTAGCGTACCCGTGCGAGAACTCTCGCATGTTAAACCCCACCTTCTTCCTAACCATTTGTCTATCCTTACGTAGACATAAAGTAGGAGAGGGAAGGAGATGAACTACTAATGTACCGACAGAATATCAAACAAAATAACAATGCAATTGATGCACTTGATGTTGGAAACAAATTTTCAATAAACGTTTATTCAGCATTATAGAGAGAAGTTCTTGGAAAAATTCATACTTCTTTAAAAACAACATTTGAAGAAATTATTCAATCTTCCTTGAGAATGGTTGCTTGTGAGACCCGCAACGGAAAGGTATACTACTGAAATAATACAGGAGACGATTTTAAGACACACAAAATAACGTTTAAAGCAAAATATTGTAATTAATACAAGCAATAGCAGCAATAAATAATGTAATTGTGTTATCGAAACATGAAGGCTGATTTTTATTAATAGACAGATTCTGCAAATCAATCAATTTGTGTTCTCAGGATAATACATTTTCAGCATTTTTCTAGTCCTTACTGGATGGGACGTCGGTCCACTTTTTTGTTGTCGGTCCATATTTAATTGTAAAGTACATCGGAGTTGGGCTACTAAGATCAACAGTTTCAAGCAATTACTAATTTCAGAATCGTAAACATACAGATTGGTTTGCACAATGTCTGGCATATTATATTAATAAATTCCAAAGATTTTACATTCGTTCCAAATTGGCTACGCTCAACGAGGATCAGATTACATTAAATATTCTTATTTTAAAATCGTTTAAACATACCAAGTATATAAAAGAAGTTGCTACTCTATTACAGAGAGTAGCATTTATTTAATGGTGGGCCTCTTCTTTAGAGCTTTGCTATCGGATGACGCTGTGTCGTAAGCACTGACGCACTGTTCATGATTATTCAGTCAGTATGCGCCACATGCGAATAGGCGGAATAACACAGTCAAATAATTCTATAGAAAAGTTCTTAAATAAAAAATCTTGTTTTGGAGAAAACAGCGATTAGATTATGGAGCCCATTAAGCGACATTTCCCAACACTTTTTGTCGTTACGGAGGCAACATGAATTCGGTTGTTTTACTAAAATAAAATACAGATATTTAACTTGTAGTTTTAGTACTTATCCCAATATCGCCAAAAACTGACTAAAGCTATTTTACCCCGTGACCGCAGATTTGCATATTTCAGGCAAAATCGAAACTGAAAAAGGGAGTCCAAACTGAAACCGGAAAGAAGGCAGGTCCAAAGAAACGGACGATCGAGAACGTCTAATAATGGAGAGAGGAAGTGAAGCTATGAATGGCGAGAAAAAACAGTAAAGCGATCCTTCCATTCCCATCCTGTACCAAGTCCCATTCTTTGGCTGGGTGATGGACAGATTCCCTATCTTCATAAGGCCATTCACACACGATCTCGAAATACTGAACTTGTGTTGGGAGTACACAAATATAACGGAAAACACGGCGGGCTTTGTTGAATGAAAAAAAATACATTAAATGTTCCTTCTCTGATAATGTCGCCGCCTGCGTCAGAGAATTTATTAATGTATTTATTAGGATTGGCGCCGTTCAACTTCTTAAGTCATTGAGGCCCACAAGTGATTATATAATGATTAGATGATGGTGATAATGATGAGATGAATAATGAAATGCAAGGTAGGGGAACCTGGAGAACTAGAAAAAACCTGCAGAAAGCCAGCTTTGTTCTCCACAAATCTCACATGCTCTGGCCACAAAAAAGTTACGGCCGACAAAGGTGAAAAGCATGTACGCTGGCCAATATACCTCGATGCCCCTGATACCCTTCCCACAAATTGATTATTTTTCCGTTTTCCGGGCGGGTCAAGTACCATGGCAGTTTGTTCCGTTGGCCTAAGGCATGTTTTTGTCACGAGAAGTGATCGTGTTCTTCTCCAGGTGGATGTAAGATTCTGCATTGACTTACAGGTCGGCTAATGGGATACTACCTCTCCGGATATCTCCCATTAGCGCATACAAAATCATCAACCCCCCATCCCCAGGACAAACTTTAAGCTCCCGACAAGTGTGGTAGTGTTGTGAACGTGTGTGGGTAAGTAAACAGTGATGATACGACAAGAAAGAGGAAGGTGCGCGGTCCATGGCCCGTTTGTTAGGGCACTGCTCCGGCATTCGCCTGGTGTTAATGGGAGAAATCAAAGAAAACTAACAATTAGAACAGCCGAATACTCCTGTAGATAGCGGTTGAACTCGATCTAGCAATGTAGCTAGTATTGAAAATCCTGCCACTGTCGGGCGGCAACCTAGGACCTTCAGGCCAGAGGCAGTGGATTGCATCAGTCGATGTCCTTACTCTCAGCTAGTGATCCACTCAGTGGCTAGGACGGTTCATTCGCTGCTCGGTGGATCTGCGACGTAACGTCTCTGAGGCGTGCCGTCCTTGGCTTCGATGTTGAGAACTTGCCGCCACCAACCACTTGGGCTTCCCTCACGTAAGGGCACCGGCTACTTGAGTAAGAATAAACTCATAAGGCAGGCCTAACAGTGACCGTAGAGCCAAGCTAAGGGCAGTTTGCCATTGCGGCCACGCGCAATTCATCAATCGCAGTTCTGAGAGGACTAGGTCCGTAGACAGGGGTGCGGTGAATCACACGTAGATGTAGGAGAAACGGAAAGAGAAACGAGAAAGGGAGAAGGCAGAGGGAAATGAGTGAGAGAGGGGAAGGGGAGAAGGGAATTGGAGAGGAGATGAAAAATATAGGGAAAAGGCAAGGGAAGAAGGGAATAGGAGAGGGGATGGGGGAGAAGGGGAGAGCGGAACAGGAAGATGATAGAGAAAGAGATAGGAATGGGAATGGGAAGAGCGAAGGAAGAGGGGAATCAAAAATGGGAGAGGGGAAAAGGAGGAAAGGGGAAAATGAGAGAGGGAGTAGGGGAGACGGTGGAGAGAGGTACATCATATGAGAAAGTGGTGCTGACCACGCGAAATTCATTAATCTCAGATCTGAGAGGACTAGGTTAGTAGACAAAGGGCGGCGAATCCCTCCTGTCATTCTTTGAAACACGACGTCCTGAGCAGCTTGCTGGGCATTCCTGACCTAGACGGCGTATGCTCATCGGTGACCAGAAGGAACATAAGTGTTTCCCAGATGTACATTGGTGACCGCCCCAGAGAAGGGCATATGTCAGTTGGAGACCGACTTCCTTATCCCCTTCCAGGTAAAAGTGGAAGTTGACACTTTATTTTCGAAGAACATTTTCATAGCCGTTATTTTTAAAACACAACTTCCTTATAAATTTTCCAGTCTTAGGAAAGGCATATTTCGTTCGAGATATAGTTTATCATAACATTTTCATATTTTTTCTTTTTCTCTGACAATATTATATGAACCTGAACATGAAATTTGGACACTGTTCTTGTACTTTCTTTGCTTTTCATTTTGATATAGAACTGAGTCTGGAAGATTTACAATAAGGTGCAAAGAACAACTCGACAGCACTGCGACGTCGGCGACCCCCTTAACGCGCTTACTTCCTCAAACAGTCCTTTTCCTTGCCTGTGTTGGTTTAGTCCTCAATTTACATATAGAATCAGAAAGTAAGTGTCGCAAGAAAAGATGAAGGGATGATTTGGTCCGCAATTTATATATGGCCCACCTAAAACATCGCTACAACCTTGTTCGAAATGCCGACACCTAGTTTACGACTTTCGACAAATAAAAAAAGTTAAAATATTTTTACTTTTCTCCTGAATAGATCCAAACAGTACAAACTGAAAACACATTCATTCGTAAAATTGAAAAATGTTATATTTCAACAAAAAATACATTTACACGCAATATACAAACGTTTTGCTATATTTCAACAAAACTCTGGAATTATTGAAGGGGTGGATGAGAAGCGGGAAAACCACATAGGGATGGTGCATTTGACAATATTTTATTAAATAAAATTAAATAAAATGTAAAAAATAATATGGCTGTATCCTGCTGACAGTATGAGACACTGTGATGTTTTATTGAGTTCCACATTTTCACGCTACACATTTTAAGAGCTATTTTATTTTAACAACTGCGTTAAATTACTGAATGACCTTAATATTGGCGGTTAGTCAATGAGAACGACCCCCTCGAATATGCTGCAAATAAAGATACTGGGAGATAGTTTCACTAAACAATTGAAGCTAGGGGAATCATTTGTACTTATTAGCTCTTTGATAGCGTTTCTACTTTTTCGCACTTGGTTCGTAAAAAGAGGAACTATTATAATCGTGCGCCGTAAAAAGGTCGAATTTTCACAAGAATCTCTTATTGTTAGACCCTGGTAATGAAAGTTAATTAAATCTTTTTCCTGTGTAAAGTAAAGTACTTCATCTAAAAATTGTGAAGTCCATGTTTGTGTCCATGTTTTGTGGGCTTTTGATATCAAAAAATCGATTGATGGTAAAACGTCTGTCCATCTGCCTGTCTGTGTCTGTCCGTCCATCTGTGATCAACGCTAGCGCCTGAACAGTTAAGCCGATTTTCTCCAAAATTGATATTCCCCGATCGATCTAAGCAAACTCGAGGCCTTGCGAGTTTGAAAAGGATATAATTTTCAATTTTTGAAGGTACTTAACATGAATTCTGAACAATATTTCAAACTTTTCTCAAACGTTGCTCGAGATTTTAAAGTAAACTTTGTTCTTGAATAGTGCTAAAGACGCTTGAGAGAAAGGTGCTGATATCATTTTCGTTGAAATACCTGCTTTTTTTTCGAAAATCACAAAAATTCAATTTTTTAGGTGTCCTACAACTTCTATATTGAAGGTTGAGATATTTTCCTGAAAGAAATCTGTTCTTAAGTACAGATCTTATATTAAGATCATCAAGAATTTTTCAGATAGACACTTTTTAATTTTTTAAACATTTTTTCTCAAAAAAAGCTCCAAATTTTTTCTTAATTTTTCTTCTCGTCTTCTCGAATGCATAAAATGTCGGTAAAAAATTTGGTTTCCGGCGAATATCCGGCAAATATATTTGAAAAATTTTTACTTTAAAAATTACAAAATTAAAGAAATCGAAGAGAGATCTTTGCTTTATACAAAATCGTTTCTAAAATATTGGTTCTTTAAATAAAGGCCATATATTTTTAATGAATGGTTTTCATGTAAATTTTTGTTGAAATTCATACGATTTGAAAACGTATGATTTTCTCAAAAACCACTCCAATTTTTTTAATACTTTTTACACGTATAAAACAAGGGACACTTTTAAGAGTGATGGAGGTATCATTTTTGTTTATATCTCTAAACGTGTATGAAAATTGCGTGTTGGAAATATTAAGTTGAAACAAGATTCTTCTGAAATTAGATTTTTCTGAATTTTAATCAAAGGGTTTAATTTTGGAATTAAGATTGATACAAAATTTTAATTCATTAATTTGTATATTTTTTCTTTTTTCAGAGTGAACAAAATGTTTTCGTTTAATTTATTAATTGTAGTAATGAGTAATTGTTGGTATATTTAATTAAAAAATGCGTTGTCTAAGTGATGAAAATTAGTATTTTTGTCCCTATATTAATGTTAGTGGTTATATTAGTGATCAGTGGTTCAATTATATCTAGAGGTATATTAACTATTCCTAATACAGTTTGTTTGCCTTTTTATATGAAAATTTTAGCTTTGGTTGTTACATTACTAGGCGGATAAATTGATTTCTGAGTTACCGATAATGATCAAGAATAGCTGTTTCGTATGCCCTACATCTCTACTAGAATAATTAGATCATACTCTTTATTCCGTATTAGATCATTTATTATGCGATACATATGACATCAAATTATTGAAGGTTTGGTTGTTACACTACATGTTTTAACATTTAGCGAAGAGCGAGAAAATGTAATGGTTTCATGCACACCTGACACAATAAACTTTCCATAAATGAATGTTATGAAGAAAAAGAAAAAATGTCAGTTGACACAAATAAAAATAAAGCAAAAGTAAAATTTTTCCCATGAGGAATGAATCATGAGGAATCATATCACATACGCAAAGCCAACATTTAGCAAAGCCAATTTCATAACGTAAATTGCAATAAAAAACCGTCCACCTTGAGATTCTCAGCTAGAAGATTCCTCAAATACGCCGAATATCCCGCGTTGCAATACCGACGCCACTTTCCGACCTAATAGCAAACATTCCTCGCGCTTCCGCCGAACGCAAATTCGACTTCATCGCAACATCGTTCCGCGGAATTCTCCCTCCGCAATTCCTCTCTCCCAAAGCCGAGACTCGAAATAACGAACCTGTAAAAATACATTAAGGAACACGTGTTCTCACGACCTGGAAGAAGACCGCCGTCGGATTCTTGCTTCCGGCAGAAAAAAAGGAAGAGAAGAACCGAAGTAATACGCAGGTAAAGGCAAATTACCTCGAGCCGCACGGCGGCCGGCGGCGCGGCGGTCTCTGTGTAACGTGCTATTGTGACTTCCTCTCGCCCTCCTCCACGCCTTTCACCGTAATGGAGGGTAAACCGGGCGAAAGGGGGAGGGTGAAAGGAGTAGGGGGGCAGAGCGCAATTTCGTTAAAAGCATCTGAATTACTCGATGCCCGGCCCCAAACACGGGGTCTCGTTTGCACGAATTTATCACGCGATTTACAAATAATGGTGGTTGGCGCGGGCGGGCGCCGCGGCGGGGCGCGAGACGCTTTTACGCGGCGCTTTCACGCGCGCGCGTGCGAGCCAGATACGCGCGTCTCTACCTAATCGCCCGCGCGGCGCGGTGAAAAATTCGAGGATCGCGAGGCGGAGGCGCCACGCCAGGTATGACGTAATATCGTCGAGTGAAACCACATTCAAAAACCGTGTTTCGAGATGAATCAAGTTGAAGTTTGTACTTGGTAATGAGCAGCCCAACCCCACTTGATAAATTACTAGCGATTCCGGGCGCGTCAACCGCTAAGGTCATTAGTCTGGTAAGTGTAGTGCATTTTTGCTCCGGAGGTGGCTGTGATCCTCTCCTGCTGAATGGCGAGATCCGGCGGCGACCTACCGTCGGCTAGCGGGGTTTTCCCCGACGAGGAATCATCCACCGGCGGGGCACCGCCCCAGCCGGGACAAGCTCTAAGCTCTCGACCGGTCTCTTGGAATGTATTATAAGGTCCGATTAAATTAAGAAGGTGATTGACAGTTCTGTGTGACGTCAGGACGCCTTTCCCGTTTCCATGGCAGCTGCCAACCAGAGAGAAAAAACGTGACGTGTCAGGTCGCTCAGTTGCCTCTGCCGAACACAGGGAACATTTGAGCATCGCAAGCGACTTCCCTGCCGCCACGCCGCCCGCGTTTCTGCCTGTGCTGCGCGCGCAATGTGTACTGTGTCGTGATGAGTTGCGTTGAGGTTAGGCTTTTGTCGGATTTTTTACACTTTTACACGTATTTTTTGAAGTGTTTGTTTTCGTGTCCCGGTAACACGTGCTCAGTGGTTTGCGACCTGGCAACGTCGCTCCCCTCCACTCACAAATGTCAATCACCTTCTTAATTTAATCGGACCTTAGTGTAGTGAATGTAAGTATAAGTGTGTATGTGTGGACAAGCAAGAGGAAGGAAAGATCGCGCGCGGTCTGTAGCCAGTTTGGTAAGGTAGTGCCTCAGCATTCCCCTACCAAACGGGCCACAGACCGGATTTACCGGAGAAACCACGAAAAACTACCGTTCAGAGCAGCCGGCCGCTAAAATTCTAATCCAGACAGCGACGGAACTCGACCCGGCTATCTGGCTAGCGTGAAAAATCCTGGTACTATCGGGACTCGAACCCTAGTCCGAGGGACCGCATCTCCCAGTCGCAGTTATTGCAACAACTCCGCTTGAGATTTTAGGTGTCGTGTACCTGAAATAGTATTTTCTGGTAATCGAAATGTATCTTTATAGCTATGTGAGTAGACATTTGTGCTTCTAAAATGGTACCTACATACCTTTTTACTTTCCCGTATACGTACGTATACACGGAGTGATATACGTAGTATAGGGAAATATACGGAGAGATATACGTAGTAATGCTGCGCGAAACTAGTGGTGCTACAGAATGACACAGACTTTCCCGGACTAGTTTTCTATTTCCTTGCGTCTTCGCTAGCTATTCGAAATTGCCACATACTCTTTCTTGCCAGCTACCATCTATCACCGCCAAAAGTACATTTTTTTTGTCATTTTCTTAATTTTTCGGTTTCCTATTGGTAGAACGAAAATATTAATTTTAGAATATTAAAGAACACAAAAACCTAACCGTAAATGGCAATTTTCTTTTAAAAATTATATGCCGTTTAAGAGAAAATGGTGTTTTAGTGCTACTAAAAATGCGAAATTTGAGGCTCATTTTTACAGAAAACGTTTGAGTTTTCAAAATACTTTATTTGAAGTTATTTATAATGTTTAATAATGTTAAATTTTTTTTCTTGATAGTGAGTTGTTTCTTTAAGGTCATGTACATTTTTTATAAAAATTTTAGTAGTCTTCGTGCAATATTGCGTGCAATATGTGGTATTTTAAAAAATTACAAAAACAAGATTTTCTCGAAAACGACTCCAAATTTTTGTTTAAACTTTAGGTAGGGATAGTGGTAAATGTACTCTATTAGATGACATAAAAGCCATATTGCTCTATAGGTTGGTTTTTTCAAACATGTAAATTTTTTCACATGTTTCTCACGTCGATAATATTTACATTAGCGGCTATTTTTTCACGTTATTATATTTACGAGTACATGTGCTTTAAATAATGTCAAGTAAAGTTTCTCGAAAACACAACCGTTTTCTGTGAAAATATTTTTACTTTCCCGTGTACGTACGTATACACGAAGTGATAAACGTAGTATAGGGAAAGTTATGTAATGCTGCGCGAAAAAATGGCCAATTTCGGCGGAAAAAATTAATTGCCGGGCCGTGAAAACGAAAAAGAGGATAAAACCAGTTGCTAAATTAAGAAAAAATCCCCTAACACGTGGTGTAGCCAGAAACCCTCTTTTGTGGGCTCAAAATTTCGCATTTTCAGAAACGCTCAAACGCCATTTTCTCATATATGGCTGCAGATTTTTTCTTCAAACTTTCGTAACGGACAGTGCTAATTACACTCTTTAGTGCTTTAGTACACAATATTGAGTGCAATATGTGCAATTTTAAAACATTGATTTTCTCAAAAACGGCTCCAAAAGTTTTCTTTAAACCTTTGGTGAATATAATGCTAAATATACTCTATTAGATAACATAAATTTTATACTGGTCTACACGTTGATTTTTTCAAAAATTACGTAAATGTAAATTTTTTTATTTGTCTCTCACGTCGTCAAAATTTACATTATATATGTTTTTAATTGTTTAGTGCGTTTCTTTACACATACGCTTTAATGTATCTCCAATGACGGTTTTTGAAAGGTCCATAAGTGGTCAATAATAAAGGAACAAAATTGGCAAATTTTCTGCAATGTTAGAACGAAATTTTCTCAAACACTATTCAAAATTTTTCGCCGAAATTCTCAACAATGGCAAAGAGTTCAATTCTCTCCCATATTCCAGAAGCTTGATTTTGGCCGCGATATTTGGGGCCCCAAAATCAAAATAATGCTGAAAAATGTAGTGTTGTTTAATCACACACAAAATGAAAAGTATACATTGCACTGAAACGAAAAGTAAACCATCGCGTCAATTGAAAAGTTTTCTAAATATTTTGTTTTTTAACATTTTCTCGAATTATTGTAAAGATTCCCACAAATGTGATTTTTTCCATCTGTTGTATTCGATCAAAGAGGGACAGTGATTTTAAATTTGAATTGGTTACCATGACAAGAAAGTTGTTATTAAACAATGTGTGTTTACTTCTTGATTCAGAAAATGAACACGGTAAAAGATTTATAATGAAATATTAAGTATATGTGTCTGTATCAGTCAAAATACATATTAGTGTTGTGGATTTAGGGTCATCGTAGTGTATTACTTATGTTGTGAGTTTATTTCATGTGTATTTTTCGAATAATTTTATTACTGAAATCCTTCGCTTACTGTTTGTGCCCAAAGTGAAGAACATTCGTAATTATTTGACAATTTTACGTAAAATTGGACAGTGAATGATAAAACTCTAATTTGCATTTATAATTTTTTAATCGTTTGTAGTTAAAATATTTTGTTAAGTCATGGTATTGCTTTCTCTGTTTCAAAGTATTTGAAGTAATGTTCATTTGCGGTAATATTTACATTAGTGGCGATTTGTTTACATTATTGTATTATGAGTACATTTGCTTTAAATAATGTCTATTAAATTTTCTCGAGAACTCACTTTTCTGTAAAAACTAGCTCAAAATTTCGCATTTTCAGAAGCACTCAAACACAATTTTCTCAAAAAATTGTTCCAAATTTTATCTTTAAACTTTTCGAACAGAAAGTGCTCATTGCACTCTTTAATATGACGTAAAGTTAAATTTGGAGTATTATTTTGTTTTTGCAAAAATTACATTAATGTAATTTTTTAAAAACTTCTCTCACATCGTTAATATGCACATTTCCAGCCAATTGTAAACACTATTGCATTTGTAAATTAATGTTCTTCAAATGACTTCAAATGAAGTGTTCCGAAAACTCAAACATGTTCTGTGAAAAAGAGTTTCATATTTTGCACTTTTAGTGGCGCTTACACGCCATTTTCTTAAAAACGGCTAAAAGTTTTTCGAAGAAAATGGCCATTTAGGAAGATGTTCTTTAATATTCTAAAAATTAATATTTCCGTTCTTCCATTAGGAAACTGAAAAGTCAAGAATATATAAAAAAAATATACTTTGGAAGGAAACAGATGGCAGCTGACACGAGTATGTGGTAATAGCTAGCCCAGACCCAAGGAAATAGAAAACTAATACGGGAAAGTCTGTGCCATTCTGTAGCACCACTAGTTGGCTTTTTAAATATGTAATTTCAAATAATGGCGGTCGGCGGCAAGTGCATTTACGTGGCGTTATATCGCGCGCGTGAACAAAATCAGCGCTTCTCTCAACGTCCTCGCGTCCGTGAACATTTCGAGGATCGCGGAGAGGAGGTTCCATGCTGGGTATGATATGGTATCGTTGGTATACAAGAGAAATATACTTAGATTTTAATTTCTTGGCGCGTGGGGACATGTCATCACGATGGAATATCTCACGGTATTTCGCGTCGATCTCGATCCTGCCACTGCAGTCGCATGGTCGCGACTGTATCAAGCAGTGCTGGCGATCATGCGACTCCTAGCGGCGCAACCTAGAACGATGCAAAATACCGTGAGATATTACATCGTTATGACACGCCCCCAAGCGCCAAGAAATAAAAACCCAAGTATACGTCCAAAAACTGTGTTTCGAGATAAATCAAGTTAAAGCTGGTTCTTTAGCTATTCAATATCTTTTTTCGGATAAGAGATAAAACCCATTTTCTCTTAAACTTGTAATATTAGTCTTGAACATTCACTGACATACAATCATGACTCCCAATCTCATTAAACGAGTCATTACTTGATAATAGCTAGCGCAAACCTGGTTGAGATTTTAGGTGTCTTGTACCTTAACTGCTTGTAATTAACGCACATTTTTATCACTAGCTTAAGTAAATGCTAGCGTACCCATGCGAGAACTTTCGCAAGCTATAACCCACCCTCTTCCTTATTTTCCCATTTCCATAGTAAGTATGTAATATATATTTTTCTTCAAGACCCCCTTATCCTCCGTCACTTGTTCTATATATCACCTTGTAATTGAAAACAATATAATACACATTTGTCAATACAAACTATTCTTATTTAACTTTATTATTGAACAAAGAGTTAGACCCGTGTCATTTAACCGCTTATAGTATCAAGTAATTAATAACTTTACATATAGTTACACATTCTACAGGCTCTGAACAGGTGGGGTAGTATTGAGAAGCGTCGAACCAGCAAAAATGTAATGGAAATCAAGAAGGTGGCATCCGGTAAATGACTGTGTGAGGAATGTTTCTTTGAGGTCTTTGGCCTCAACATTTTAGATACTTAAGGCCCTAGATTACTTCATTTAAACGTTATTTAACGATATACGTTATTGTTAAACTTTAACGTTATTGTCTTAAAATAATTTTAAGTTACATTGTATTTATTTCCTAGTTATCATATGTAAACTTTAGTGTTCCGCCAACAGGTTGCATAAAAGTACCTGCGGAAATAATAAATATGTATATCTAGTTTTAAAAACAAAAATCTGACGTGCGTTGCGGGTTGCATTTTACGTGCATATTTAGATGACTTTTTAAAACAAATCCTTCATATTTTTAAGACAAGTTACGTGGAAGAGCCGCAAAGGGAAAGTATACTACTGAAATAATATAGGAGACGATTATCTGAATTTGTGCTTCAAAAAAGGTAACTACATTTCTACTCTTACCGTTTCATAAGCAATTTCAAATAACGATATTCGCTGCGATGTGCATTTGGTTTCACTATCATTTGTGCGACAGACGGAATAAGGGCGTCTCCCTAACGTCCTCTTCGCGTCGGCGAAAAATTCGCGGATCGCGCGTTGGAGGTACTTCCAACGTTCAGAATCCGTGCTTTGAGACAAATCAAGTTGAAGTTAATTCTACATCAATTAAATATCTTTTACCGGGTAGAAGGTAAGAAGAAAGGTAACTCGTAAAAAAAAACGACGGGACGAAATTAAACCCTTGCATTAGTAATTTTGCGTACATTTGCTTTCCCCTCATCAAATTGCTCGGAGGAACACTCTCATTGACAAAATTTTGACTCTCTACAATAAAAATGACACATTTTTAATATGGAGAGGTCTTTGTCAAGTTGACTATGGGCAAAGTAAGTTTCTTCTATAAACACACCAACTTGTTGAAGAGCCTTTGCCTCCGTGGTAGAACGAAGGCATTTATTGCAAGTTTGATCTAGTGCACCCTTGAAAAACGAGTTTGTAAATCTTTTGCCTTAAAAATTCAAAGAATTGCATAATTGGCCTCAACATTAATTGACTTACAATAATAACTTAATTTCACTGTCTTTAAATGCTTCGTTATTAGGTAATAATTTCCACAAATCTGCTTGACATTTTAGGCGACGCATACTTTATGTATTTTCTGGTAATTCGCAGCAATGTTTATCTCTAAATTTAGTAGATATTATCTGAACTTGTGCTTTTAAAAACAACTACGTTTACTTTAAGCATTTCCAACTATAATTATTTTTAGCATTTGTAATTTAAAATAAAAATGATCGACGCAAGGAGCATGTATGCGTCACATTTAAGTGATCCTCAGACGAAACACGAGTATCTTCTTAATCATCCTGACGACGCGAAGTTGAAAAATTCGATGAAAGCGAGGGGCATGTCACATATGACATGAAGGGATCGAAGATACAAAGTGCTAACCATCATTTCATAATTCCAAGAGAAATATCTTAGAATATTGCCTGAAAAAAAGGATCAAAATGCTGTACAAAGTTGTCCCAAAAACGACAGAATGGGTATACAAAACAAGAACTCTATTTACAAAGGAAGAGTAGAGTAATAGTAATTTGCAGCAAATATACAACAAGAAACATTCGGCATTTCTTCCACTACGAATGATTTTTTTGCCCTTAGGAATACACTGCTTCGATCGGATTAAAACTCACGAACTTTGGTATAACTCCCGACCGATACGCTATCCGTTGCATTGAAACTGCGATCACTGAAGCCGCTCGATTGAACAGAGGCATGTGTGTTGTGAATTTCACATGCCCCGGAGGTTCCTTTAAGTCCTGACATTTCATTTCCTGTACATTTCAAACTGTTTGGACTTATCTGTTAGATATGTATCTGAGAGGTAATTTCTTATTCGTCAGTAGTATATTTATGAAGTAATGTGTTGACGTGTAAATAATTTTAATTCCTATATTATTTATACAGAAGATAAGTAGTAACTTATTACACAATCGCAACGTAATTTATAATATTGTTTTACTGCATAATGTTGACGATTGTTTAGATATAAAGTTTGTGTGATTAGTTGACAAGTGATAGGCATCCTGGCCAAATATAATAAGAATATAAGGAAGAGAAATGAGCAACCATTCTTTCTGGAATATGTTCACGTGTTTATCAGTGCCGGGAAAAAACACACACAAAGAAAATGATAGGCATATCTTATATTACATATCCGTCATCGAGTATAATTAGTTTTCTGATGTAATAATGCTGATTTATAAGTATTTTTTGAGATATATGATCCTGGATTGGTGACACTTCAGTTACGAGACCGACGAAGGGACAATCAATTCAGATCTTTAAGTAGCCCTTTTCAAGGCTGAAATTTAAATTAAGCTTTTACAAATCAGGAACAAGATTTTTTACAATCTCGTTCATAACTATTTTAATGGATTCAGTTAATTTGTTAGAGCTAACTACACTACCTCCATATGCAATATGCGTAGTATTAAGAATTTTTACCGTTTACAGGTTTCTCAGAATAAAAAAAGAACTTTATATGGTTCTAGGGAATGTAGAGGGGTCGAAAATGATCTCTTTCCCAATGAACAATAGGTGTATTTCGTATGACAGAGATACAAATAGGACATTTGCTCCTGAATGTCAGGCTACTCCTTATGCACTAGTGTTCTATACATTCTGACGCTGCCAACTATGATCCCGCCGAACACCTGTGCAAACAGGGATGCCTAACATTCAGGGGCAAATACCAGACAAGTAAATCCGTTATAAGAAATTACCGGCTATATTTTCTTTAGGAGAAACTTATCATAACCGACCCCTCTACATTGTATAATAAACTATCGTCACAAATTCTCGCGTACACGTTTTCACTGTGTCCTCAGGGGTGTATCCATCAGGTTTAAGACGAAACTAGTGCTGCTAAAAAAGCACGTACTTCTTGCCTTTAGTAATAGTCTTGTAATACTATTTATACCACAATTTCCCTACGAATTAACACATCTCAGTCATCATTTTCTTTTGCAAAACTCATTACAAATCGTACAGCTTTTGGTGCAAACTCTAAATATTTTTAAGCAAATATCATCACAAATTTGACAATTATAACTGCTTTTCATACAGGTAAATCATGTCGCAACAATAACTCATAATTCACAAACATTAGCTTCTGAGTCATTGTTGCCAAGCAACTGTTGCATTTCAATCTGATATTCCGTGATGATTAGCAGTTTGTACCATAAGTACGATTTGTGAGGGCTGTGATTCAATTCCTTCTTGGAGAAATTACTCTCTGAAAACTGAATTTCCTTCATTCGCGTTCCATAGATTAGGTTGCAAATATTTCCCACATAAAACATAGAAAATAAGCAAATAATATTTCGATTTACAGGCCAGAGTATACTGAATCGAATGCTTTTAATTCTAGAACACTAGAACCACCCAGAGCTGAGTAATTTAGAAAAGAGTAAATACCTGCAACGCGAAAAATTGCGCAAGGCGTGAAACAAAAATGTCCGCCATTTGTAAATCAGGTAGAATAAAAAAAGTTAAAGATGTTTTTGAACAGCCAAAACATAAAGAAATTTATTAACAAACTATGATTTTTTTCGATATGCTCGAGCGACCAACTTATTAAATTCTAGGCCACTTAAAACGGATTGATCCTTCTACTACAAGAAAACCGAAAAACTGAGAAACTGTCTCAAAGATTAATATGTAAATGTATAACAATAAAAGTTTAGAAAATGTCCCAGCGGCTTAATGTAAACTACCTACCTAAATTAAAATATCGGATTTAAATTCAAGGGGCCGATAAATTAAAATACCGGTTTTAAATTCAAAGGGATCGATTGAGGAATATCTATTTTGGAGAAAATCGGCTGAATGGTTTGACCCTTAAAACCAGGTTTTCGTGTCCCTAGGAGCAAGTTATTTCTTTTGCTTTAATCTTCAAACTGTAAAGGATGCTTCAAACGTTCGAATTTCGACTCTAATATGAAATCATTTTTCCATTTGAAACAATTATTTAAACATTGTTATCTCTTGATAATTAATATGTGAAAAATATTTTGTTTCCTTCTATTACAATATTGAGAGTTAGGTTCGTCTGCGTACTCCAGCTATTCATTGCAGTTTGGTGTCGGGCTGATCAAAGCTTGATTTCAGTTCAAAGCTATTTTCACTTTAAAACAAATGATTTACAAAGCGCGAAAAAGTTCGTATGTGTACCATTGTGTACCGAAAGTTTGTAAGGGTACCATACTATTGTATGTGCATGAAGTTTTTGGTGTTAACTCATAGTTCTCATACATAAAAAAATATTCACAAACGTCCTGTAATCATATGTTACAACTTCTAGTTAACTTCGCCGTTATTTATTAAGGAATACTCCATGTTAAGGAATCTCACGTTGCTCGAAATTTTTTTTATTTTCTCAAACTATTACACCGATTCAGTATACTCTGGGGGATTTATACTGAATACTTCTTAGCGAATTGGTCAAGGTTGTCGATGATTGTAATCGAAATAATCCTATTAATTATATTAAAGATTTCTGAAAGAGAAGGTGAGTTTCTTAGGTTCTTAATGTTTCAGACAATTCCTGTTACCTTTCGTTCACGTCTAATTCTCTGGAACGCCTGTTATGAAGACCAAAATTCTCCTACTCACGAAACTCTATTACTATAGGCAAGTGAATACGATTATTCAAATAATTCATTGAGCATATGGATTTATGCGTTACAATGATCTAGCCTCTCTTTTATTTCACAGAGATGAATCTTTTTAAAACTGTTATGAAAAAAAAAATCATTATTTGATGCATTTGAATACGTCCATTTCACTCATTGACATCTGAGATGCCAAAACAATGCAAATGGTGTTATTTTTACCATAGAAAATCAAGTCTGATATCACGCTCAAATCGCACCAAAGTGCAAAAGCTAAGTTCACATAAAATTAAAGTAAAACCTAAAATTCCCATTCAAGTACGAATGGAATGGTAGTTGCTGAAGAGACCTCAGAAGCACCGGTTGCGATGACCCACATCGTCTCCGAAGGGAGAACCGGCAGCCCATCCGACTGGCAATGGGTAACACCCGCGAACTTCACACATAGATAGACTGCCGACGGCAGTAAAGTAATATTTATTGTTCATTAACAACTGTTGTACCCGGGAGTCGGTTAATCACACGCATTTTCGCCGATACGCATTAACAAGGCTCTGCCGAAGAGGAACAGGCAGCACCACGTTTTATACGCGGCCGAGAGGATAATCATAACATGGAATCCATGGACGGCAACACAACCTCGCAATTAACATTTAATTATAACGCATGGCACCCCTGCAGGGGTGGGTGGCGCGGAGGGGGCGGGCAGGGAACGAGGTCGCAAGTGGAGCGCTCTGGCGGCCGGTCGGGGAGTCGCAGTATGTTGAATGTTCCTTCCCCACGGCCTGGCTCATTAAACTCGGTCGACAGGCGAGCGGGCCGTGACGTTTGGACTGATGCGTTGTCCACGGTTGGACCGGCTTGGCGGACGGGTGCTCGTTCGTTTAAAGATGAGCGATTGTCTGGTATTTGGCGCTGGTCGAGATCGCGCGCTTAAAATCGCCGGATGGGTCAGTTTGGAAACCAGCGAAGACTTGCTCTCGAGGACCGCATGTTTTGCTTTATAAAACTCTTTGTACTTTCTAACTGAAGACTTTCGGTAAAAAGAAAATGGGACTGCCTCATCGAATAAAATTGTTGCATTTGTTAACTAAACTTGAATGGATGTGGTTTAATCTCAAATAGTTTTCTAAAACGAAAACGTAATATTGGGCAGACAATTATAATTTTTGTTTTTAAACAAAAACATATCGCAAACTATTAAGCTAGTTTTGTAAAATATATACGTTTTAGAATTGCTTAAAATATCTTCAGCCAGATATTTCAAAATAAAAAATGTAATTGCCGAATAATAAAGCAATATCATTTTTCCGTTTGTCATTAAGACGTGACAAAAAATTAGTCCCGATTGTATAAAAGAAATTCATTGTTTACAAGCTCTTATTCACAAAAGTTGACCGATTTGACTGAATTATTCAATTCCACTACAGAGAAACATTGAGAAAAGTACTTAGTTGCAATTGTCAATGTATAAGTGCATACATAATGGGATGATTGTTCTGGTTCATAATCAGAAAATGTCATGTCTTTCAAAGAACACGATGATTTCAAAAGTACTTTATCAGTTTGTTACAGAATGCAAAACAAATCTATTGCAGATATTCTTTGAACATTATTGCAACGTAAAATGGCAAATAGGTTGTTTCATTTTACGCATGACATAGAATAGCTCTAGAACTGTAGTTTAAGTGTCTGTGTGCAGAAAATGAAAACATCGTGACGATCATAGTTACGTCATACTGTTCGTCTGTTCTTCTGAATATCATATCAGTTTTATATTGCACTAAACGAATATTGAATACACATGCGCAATATATTTGGGCTGTCTATTCCAGAATACGGAGAGCTGTATTTTACTCGTGAACTATAAACCGATAGACGCGTAGAGTGTTGGAATGGAGACAAATATGAGACTAATTTTGGGAGGTGCTATTAATATGCAAATTAATTCCTCATTCCCAGGCGTTACTGCAGAAGGAAACCGTATCGGTTCGGCTTTGATCAACATCACTTAATTGTAGCAAATCACAGACCACGCGGGGTGGCGGGGCGAGATCTGTCCTTGTTGATGAAGTCTTCGTAATGGACTAGGCACTTACGTATGCACTCTAGTTATTCCCTACATTACTCTGTGGTTACTAATAACCTCACAAACGCAGATGGTGATGAACGGCTAGCGCCAGCTATGAACAGTAATTAGGTTGCCGTCCTCGTTTCCACGCCGGAGAAAGGGAGTGGGTGTGCCCCTCCGACGGGCACCGCATTAAATGCGCAAGAGTTAGCGTCCTGCGTCGATGTTTCGCGAGGGCCATTATCATGGAGAATAAAACGGACTTCGCGATGCGCGTCGGCGGCGCTTAGATAAGTTCATTCCCTTTCCCGGGTTCTTGCGCGCGGCTCGTAATAGATTTATCATTCACTTTCCTTGCCTGTGATCACTGGTGGCAGAATTGAGAAAGCTTCGTGAATCGTGAAACGGCGGTGGAGAATCGTCTTGTGGATGTGCTTCAAGAGGTTTACGTTCTGCTTTCTGTTGGAGTTTATGTTCTCAGTTGTTGCCAGTTAATATGTTTTGTATCTGAGTAGTTGGAGACAGTACATGCGAAGA
Organism: Acheta domesticus; assembly: GCA_031308135.1. Classification (NCBI taxonomy): domain Eukaryota; kingdom Metazoa; phylum Arthropoda; class Insecta; order Orthoptera; family Gryllidae; genus Acheta; species Acheta domesticus. The sequence continues at coordinate 105,043,943 of JAHLJT010003656.1, read as the reverse complement.
ACTTTAGTGAAAAGAAATAACTTCGCGATGTTGACAATTAATGTTACAAACTTCGGGAGTAATGCATCTTTGACGGTATATTTAAAGAAACTAGCAGAATAGAGAAAGTATATAGATAAATTTTCTGCTACTTACGAATGCATTGATGTCTTTTCTGTTTCAGGACGTACTGAAGGACGAATAAAACAACTAATGCAACTAACTTTTGATTAATGATACTGGACACAATTAGATACTCAAAGAAAAGAGATTACAACTACAAACAACGACACACATGACAAGAATACACGACGAAGCACGTGACAAACTATGCACCCGAGAGAGCGTCAACAGCTAAGAGCATCTGAATTTTCAGTCACAAAAACCAGTTTCAGTTCCATTTTTACTTATCTTTATAATTACAATAGGGATATTAATGACAAATTGCACAACACAATATATATTCGTTTTGAATAGCCCGATAGCGTGTTTCACTAAAGTAATCAATGTGAATTTGTCTCAATTTTTCTAGATTCTTTGAATATTCTCACATTTTCCAGGTGATTCAGGTAGTTTCCCTACAAAAATATTTTAAATTTTAATTACATGTAATATTTTTATTAAAAAATATTTTTATTATAAATTTATGTACCGTTTGGAATGTAATAAGAGAATTCTCTATTGTTGGATTTTGTAAATGTAACCTTGGAACCTAAATTCAAGTGTGTGTTAATTTTGAAAAATAGACTGCCTGAACTATCAGACATTTTTTCCTGAAAATTGTACCTGTGCCGTTTTCAAAAGATTAAAGAACTTTGCTCTACATGCGCAAAACACTTAAAGAAAACTTTAAAATCATTTTTGAGAAAAGTTTTAAAATGTCTAAGAGACTTCATGTAAAATACTTCAAATTCGAGAGACCGTGATATTACGAAGATGGATAGAAGATATCCATTTTGGCCAACATACTGTGAAGTTTCTGAATGCTAGTCTTGTTCACAGACGGACGGACGGGTGGACGGACGGACGGACGGAGGGACGGACGGATGGAAGGGCAAACATACAAACAGGCGGACGGACGGACGAACGGGCGGGTAGACGGACATTTTGAGAAAAAAACATTATTTAAGTACAAAGAACTACAAAAATTAGATTCTGACTGTAGTACGTATACAATAAAATGACACCGCCTACTTCGCACAGAAGAAAGAAAAATCCACAAAAGAGACAACGAACCGCAGAGGGTATTTTTCTACACATTTTCCTGCAGCATTATTCTCGCAATACTTCGTCTATACGAAGTGAGTATACGAGAAAGTAAAAACTGAATGGGAGTTTTCGAATTTTTGGTGGGCAGGGCGAAAGCTGGTGGGCGTGGGGGGGATCACAAGTGCGCCAGTACGCGTATGGATAAAGGCGGGGCAAATCCTTTTAGGCGTTCACGCCAGATCCGCGAGCAGTGCAGCACTTTCCCTGCGAGCAGACGTCTTCTCGGTGGTTTCTTTGGAGAAATTCATCTACAAGAGTGCGGTTGCCCGAGGCTTGCTTCCTGTCCCGAGCACCGTGTTAAATTTTCTTGATGCATGTTTGCTGTTTCCCTGTTGTTGCTTTTTACCTTTTTTGTTTGGCGCTGTATTTGTAGATTTCGTTTATCGTGCATTCACTTTATAATTGGGCTTACGAAAGCGCGGTTAATAAGAGAAAGGAGTATGAGTAAAAGAAGAAAATATTACTAAACAAAGACGTACAAAAGTTTAACTTGAGCAAATGCTTTTTTTTATTTCCTTTCATTCTTCAGACCTTTCATAATTCCACACATTAGTATGCTATTATTTTGTATATACTTTTGTATGCGAAAGGAACGGAATGTTATTTATAATAGCCTTACCTTATATACACTTTTTGCACAACGGGAGAGGTGTCAGCGGTATGTTTTTAACCCAAGAAGAATGCATAAATGAAGAGATTTTTATACACTTATTACAATACGGTATAATCAGTTATTTGGTAACAAATAGCAAAAAAACGAACACCATTAATTCTTTCACTGTGATTCAGTTACGTGGAATTGAGATTATAGGTACACAAACACTTTCAGTTGGTTTGAGAAACGTGGAGTGCACATTCTTCGATTTACGTACATTCAACAAAGCTTCAACCGCCGCAATTTCCGTATCACCGAGGAACGCGTATCAGCAAGAAACCACAAAGAATCACAATTCGCAATATCACTCAAAACTATCAAATTATTCTTTTATAGCGCAATACTTGATCAGAAACGTCAACTCTCTGTTACTCTGTGTCTATTTTGTGCATTTCTTTGCTACAAAGTCACATACATCTCATCAGCAATATGACATTAATAATTAATTGACATTAATATTTAATGAAAGACAGGACTAACATCCTGAACACAAGTAAATTATATATAATGTGCCTTGGTTTTAAAATTATACACTTTAATTTTCATCAACATAGTATTCACCATAATTATTCCAAATTTTACCACCACGAGACACACTTAATACCTCTAGAGACACACAGTATTCAGATGCCCGACGTTTGTCTGGGGTTTTCTGAGTTCTGGGATGGGTCATTCGAGGATAGGTGGCTCATTGCTCAGTCCTAAGAATGGTTTAATTGAATTGATTAATGATTCTGGCCGCGTCAACTGCTAGAGTGCATTAGACCCGTAGATAAAGTGCATGTTTCCTCCTCGGGAGGTGGTGGTGATCTTCCCCTGTAGATGGCGAGATTCAGCGCCGACCTACAGTCGTCTAGCAGGGTTTGTCTTACCAGGTATCTCCCACCAGGGGGTACCGTCCCAGCCGGGACAAGCTTTAAGCTCCCAACCGGAATCCCGACATGTGAGGTAGTGTGGTGCACGTGAGTGTAAGTAAGGGTGAGGATAGGAAAATAAAGGAAAAGGAAAGATCGCGCGCGGTCCTTGGCCCGTTTGTTAGGGCACTGCTCCCGTATTCACCTGGCATTGATCGGAGAAACCATGGAAAACTATCCATTAGAGAAGCCGCTATAATTCTTCTCCAGACAGCGGCTGACTTTGCTACTGTCGAAAATCCTGCCACCGCACCGTCGGGACTCGAACCTAGGACCTTCGGGCAGAGGCACTGCAGTGATATCTCAATAATGTTAATGAACCATCTCTAGTAATAACGGGTAGTCAAGGCAACGCCGTACAGTTAGGGTACCAATGATTGAGCTTCCATCTTGGAGGGTATCGGAAATTTGCTTGATGCATTGATGCAGACAGGTAGGTCGAATTCAGCCGCTGTCTGGGGGATAATTGTAGCGTCTGGTAGCTTTGATCGGTAGTTTTTCTGTTTTTGATCCGATCAACGCCATGCAAATTCCGGAGCAGTACCCTAACAAACGGGCCCCGGACCGCGCGCGATTTTTCCTTTCTCATCCTTGTCCTACACTCACCCCTTACTCATTCACTACTTTCTGGCACTTGTCGGGATACCACTCAGGAGCTTAGAGTTTGTCCCGGATGGAGCGGTGCACCGCTGGAAGAAAATATCTCGTTGGGGAAAATCCCCACAAGCCGACGCACTAGGTCGACGCCGGATCTCGCCTTCCAGCGGGGAAAGATCACCGCCACGTCCCGAGACAAAAAAACATTACACTTACGGGACTAATATCTTTAACAGTTGACGTGCCCGAAATCACCAATCAATCAATCATAAACATGATTGAAATTTTCATTCACGATGCACGTTTCAGGTGCATGTCATCAAGTTGGGAAACAAACAACAAACTACCCTCAACATTCGCGAGAGTTAGGTTCCCCAAAAACTTCGCGAATGTCAAATCCGCGAATGATATTTTAATGAAGAAAGATGGGTTAGGTTCCTAGATATCGAAAAGCTGTTTAAAAAAGAAAGCAAAAAATTATAATAAACAATTGCAGAAGAACTGAGTAAGTGCTACTAAAACAATTCACAATTAATATCCCAAAGAGAAGAAATAAAACAATATTTAAAACTCCTCTCAAAGTTGAAAGTTATTGAATATAGGATTTGATTATTTTTTTGGTTCATCACCCTCCTCGTTGTTCTAATATGCAAACACGGAAAAGTCGCTGCTTATATTTCTCTCTTAAATTTCGAAGTTATTTCCATGTTCGGATCACTTTCGAATGCCTTTCCACCAGAGCTTGTTGAAGTTTTAGAACGCCAATAACAGCTCTGACATTGAAATTGGTCCAGGACGCAGTTTCGCTTCTGTTACTTCATTGCGTTCGAGGTTTTCTTTGCTGATTTCCTGAAGCTGTTCTTCAGTAAGGTCATTATAATGAGAGTTGCACAGATCTTGAATGGCTTTTCTCTTTATGTGGCCAAAACCCTTACCTTGTGAATTAACATTCCAACTCTGATATTTTTGCAGAAAGTGATACTTTGAGCTCCGGTGTCTGCCGAGTTCGTTTCCCAGATAAAGCTGATAAAGAAATAAAATGTGCTAGCTTTCAAAAAAGTACAACCAAAGACGCGCTCGCGAATGTTAAGTCAAGTTAAATGTTAAAACCGGTAGCATTTCTCTAATTACGAATGTTCGGAACTCGCGGATATCGAATTCGCGAATGTCGAGAGATTATTGTACAGTTTGCAACGTAAACTACGCCATAAAACAGCTAACTTTTAGAAAGATGAATCCCTTTAAGTATCCAGCTCTATTTAAGCTAAGATGAACTTTTTAAATACAACGAATACGACCGTTCAGATTGATGAGAATTTATTTCTTTAGACAAATTTTAAACTTTGGAAAACCCACAAAGATTTCTCAGAAATAGCAATTATGGTAAAAACGCACACATTAAAAAGAAGTGCAACTTAATCTGAACTCGTTTCGTAACCTGTATTATGTTCTTTGGTTAACACTACCAAATAAAATTATTTGGTTTCGTTTAATGTGAAACGTTGTGAAATGGATATTTCTGTAATTCAGACTGTTCAAAACGTGTTTATTTGTAATTTCCGTTAGTCTCGGATCGCTACGTTTACTCCAGTTATTGGTACGTTGTTTGCTGTGTTCTGCAGGGCATACACGAAGCACACAGTGAGCCTTCCATATAATGACATTGCTCAATTGTTCATGCGAAATAACAAAGGAAGATTTGGAGGACGCAGCAAAATGTATGACCATTTGTTGATGTTTATACAATTTTTTAATTAAAACTTTTCATTAGCGTTAAAACGGTTGTTTGTGAGATACATTAATAAAATACTTAGTTAACGCATCAAAAACTGAACTAGAAACAAATTGCATTAAAATAACAACCAAAAACCGTTTTAACGAACATTACAATAACTGAAAAACATTAAGAAACATCTACAAGGTAATGTCGTGTACAAATTTCAGCAAAGACAAAGATTACAATACTATTTCTAATGCACATCAACACCTGGCGTTTTGACACTTCTACGATTTACATCGAGAAGAAAGTGAAATAAAAATTGTATGAGATCGGTAGTTTGCGTTCCAAAGCCTTACTAATAATGTTTCAATTTTTAGTTTAGAATTAATTTATATCTTTTTACTTTCTAGCCATTAAGAAGGAACTTCGTAAGAAGAGAAAGTTATGTAAGCGTGAACCAGAAAACGGCAAATTTGTGCCAGGAAAAACTCTAATTGACGGGCCCTGGTAACAAAGATGTGGATAAATCCAGTTGCTAAATATATAAAAAATCCTCTAACACATGGGGTAAACAGAATTCGTGTTTTTGTGGTTCATGATACCGAAAAATATTGACGGTAAAACATCCGTCTGTTTGCCTGTGGTCAAGACTAGTGCCTCTACAGTTCAGTCGAATTTCTCCAAAATTAATATTCCCTGATTGTTCTGGCTGATGTAGCGGCCTCTGAAATTTGAAACCGATATTTTTATTTTGGGGGCACTTTACATGAAACCCCTCGGACATTTTCAAAATTTTCAAATAAATGGCTCAAAATTTTTTGATTAAATTTTGTTATTGAATAGTGCAAAGAACTTTTAAATGAATAGAATAGATCTCATTTTCATTGAAATCCCCGGTTTTTGGAAAATTGCAAAAAACGAAAAATTAAACTACAAAATTCAACAGACAGTTTTTTGCCTCATACAAAAGTACCTCATTAGAAAAGGTTATAAACAAGTTAAAAAACAAGTAGTTTTAGCGTAATTTGCGCCTGAAATTTACAAACAAATCTCAAAAACTGCTCCACATTTTTTCTTTATATTTTATCTACTTATGTAATACGGGACGGTAAGAAAAATTTTCGATCCTATTCTCATTTTCGGATATTGCTTGTTTTTTTATCGAAAATTGCAATACTTAAATATTGCAATTGCAAGCTGTTCCAATAACTCGAGAAAGCATGCGCTGTTGTAGAACCACTAGTTTTCTTACTTTGAATTTTTAAATTAACCTATTGATATATAATTTGTAATTGATGTATAATGAGTGAGAGAGGGCCTCGATAACGCATAACAAAAGTCTAATGCTTCAAAAAATTTAGTCTAGAATATTATAGTAAATCAAAGAAAATAAAACAAAAGTTTTAAAATGTTTTTAATTTTTTTCATTTATTGCACAATGTGGTGATTATAGAACGTTCAGCCACAAGGCTTCTCAGTTGTTAAGAGTAAGCATTTTCAGTAGAAAATCATACGAAGAAGGTGGCTGTGGCAAATTCCCTTTAAGTATTAGAATTAAGCAATGCGGTTATTAAGGTGGGAGAGTGCTCATTGTCGACTGTTGATGGGAGGAGTATTTATTTCATTATCCAATATCAGCCACATTGCGGAGAAAGATGGGAAAGGGAAGTAATTTGCGAAGATGATATTCTACAGGATGCTCTTTACCTAGATTGAAATGAGATGCGCCAACAATTATGGATAGATTTTGGAAGATTGTGTGAGAGTTTGGTAATTTATATTACGACCAAATATAAGTCTAGGCCTTTATGAAGATTTGTGTTGCTTGTATGCAAATGGGAGTTAACTGCAGTTCTGAGTTGCTTATTTTGTAATATTTTAATTTTGTTTTTTGTTAGAGGATTGATAGTGGCGGCATTATACCAGAATGGTCAAGCCTACGTCAGTAACGAACGTAAAATAGCTTTTTATCAGTGATTTTCTTCTGTCTCCGTCTACCTGACCAGAAATTTTTTTTCGGCATCATTTCCTCTCTCATTCTACTGATAAAATCACATTACGTTAACTATCTGCCTTCAATGTGGAGAATAGTGTATGTCTTTGCAGTTGTTTCTCCTTACGGTGCTACGGTCAAGAAATTCATTTCTACAGCTTCAATCTCTTTTCTGTTTTTCTTTGCGTTAACCCGAAATTCCGCCATTACTTTGTTTTATTATTATTATTATTGTTATTATTTTACTAAATAAATATAATAATTGTGTGGATTTTTCATCTGTAAACTTTCATCTGTATACCTGTATTGTTAAAGAAACATGGCAGCTTAGAAAATTTGTGTAATGCCATTATCTCTTTACAGCTAATGTTTTAATTTTTCATTATATCTTGTTATTTCTCATCACTAACCCAAGTCAAAGATAATGATGTTACTGAGCGCAAATGCGGTGTCAGATTTGAAATCCTCGCGCAAATTATCCACTACAATACTAGCCACGGCCTCTTCCAGTTTATCCTGTGTCCTGAACTGTCCGCACACGGAATTGTGGAGGTTGGGCTACTATCTTCTTCAGAGATTGTCAGCTCGAATCGACAAAGAAAAACTAACAGCTACTTGAGACACACCTTTAACCGGCTGAAGTGGCTAAGGGTAAACACTGATGTCACTGCAGTGCCTCTGACCTGGGGGTCCTGAGGTTCGAGTCCAAACGGTGGCAGAATTTTCGTCACTAGCTAGATAGCTATGTTCTAGCGAAAATTATAGTGGCCGGATGTTTTGATCTATAGTTGTCCCACGTTTCTACGACAAATACCATGTGAATGCTGGAGCAGATCCTAACAAACGGGCCACGGACCGGGTCGGATATTTCCTTCCTCTTCCCTGTCTAATTCTCAGTCCGTACATATATACGCTACCACACATGTCGGACTTGTCGGGTGACCGGATGGAAGTTTAGAACTTGTCCCGGCTTGGGCGCTGGTGGAAGATAACTGGATAGTAAAATCCCCCCCAAGGAGACATGTAAGTCAGCGCCGGATCTCGCCAGCCAACGTTGTAGGAACATCGCCACCTTCCGAGATAAAAACAATCACTACACTTCCAAAAATAACTACCATTTCAGTTGACACGCTCGCACACATGATTTAATTATTGAATCCACTCCAAAAGTCAATGAAAAACAAAGGAAAGTCGCTAGGCAGCTGCCAGTCGCATCACAGACGATTGTGGACGCGTTTGACTTGCTGAACCGATCGCCGGCAGTTCTCCGACTCATCCATTCGAGAACAATCGGCGGAGGTCGAGCGCTGAGGAAAGTGACCGTCCGGCGACATTATGGCTCATCGAAAGGTCGGCTGGGAAAGTTGCGCGCGCCGCCATGTTTTATTCACGCGCGACGCGTCGCGGACACCTCTTCTGTCCCCGTGCATCGATTCCAGAGGCCAGACTTCCAGGAATATGGGGGCCCCTTTGACATTAGGCTGCGCTGTTTACAGGGCACGGCGAGGGCCAGAAACGGGGCTAGACAGAAAAGGGAAGGCCGAATTCTCCTGCACATATTATTGTTGAATGTTTTGTAATTTTTGTGCAAGTGAATAAACTTAAAATTGTTTCAACATTGTGTAAAACTCTAAACAATATTATTCATCTTTCGAAATCTATTGAAGTTGATAAATGCATCAAAATATTAATAAAAAATTGTAATTCTAATAGTAAATGAAAATTCTCTCAAATGATTTTTATTTGTATCCGAGGATACAACGAAGCATACTACGAAGTTGAAAAGAAATTTAAAATAAATGAATATGAAAAAGTGAGACGTCTATAATTTTACTCAACAAAATTCTTCTTTTAGTTATTGTTATGGCTCCTACTTTTCTTTCTCCATATATTTTTCTTCAAGCATCATTACTAAGATAGGTATTGCTTATTCCGAGGTCGTGGAAAGTTTTCATATTTTTTTAAGAAGTATCTCAAATTCACTACCTTCTCTTACACTTTGGGACCATCGTTGCCATTCTTTCATTGTATCTATACATCCGGCAATTGTTCTCTTATATTTATTTAACCAGTATTATAAATAGTTTTCTTAATTCGTCGTTAATTATTTCATCAAACTAAGGGCCTCCATTAGTTATTCTCAGGAACCTCCTTTTAACTCGTTAGATTTTTGTTGTCTAAATTAGGTTAAATTCCATTTCGTTAGAACTGATAGTACCCCTACTTAAGAGGGTCACTCTGAGGAAACCTCCACGAAAACGTGTTTTAACATCGACCTTTCGTGACATATACACGCCGAGCAGAGTTTGACGAAATAGCTGTTTGTTAGCAGATCCTTTACTCACATTAAAGAGCAGGCTGAATAGAAGCAGGTTTTGTGTTATCAGGGTTACTTGACCTGGGAAACAAAGACTAATTTGCCTTGGCTTTAGGGAAATTAATGCTCAGTGAGTTGGTACCAATCCGATTCGCATTGAAGCGCTGGCTGAATTGAGGCAACCTCTATGTTACCAGTGTTATGTGACTTGGGGAATGAGGACAGACTTACCTTAGCTTTGGGATAATAACGCTTGGCGTAAATAGAATAAGCACATTTTATAACGCAACATGCAGCGTCTGTGAGGGCGTGGAATACATATTACATTTCTTCCGGTGTTCTTGAATAAGAACTTCACGTTTTCGACAACTACTATGGTCATTAGTTCCGCGTGTATAGCAAATGTAACTGGAAGGTGGCGGTGTTCTTCCTCAACTGAAACATGAGATCCGATGACGACCATGTATGTTTGCGAATATCCCCTTACAAGTATCTCCACCAAGTTTGGCACCGCCTCATGCTGGGATAAGCACTTAGCTCCCGACTAAGGGTGTACTTGTATGTTGTAAAAGGTTCATTAAAAAAGCAATGCCTCATATTCTTTCTGCTTAAATAAAATTACAAATGGTGAAATCCGGCACCAACCTACCAACGATTAGCGGGGTTTTCCCCAATCAGTTTTCTCCTGTCAGCGGGACACCTCCCCGGCCGGGTCATGCTCTTAGATCCCGACCCACATGTACGTGTGTAAGGTGTGGGAAGGAAAGATCGTGCCCGGTACGTGGCTAGTTTGGTAGGGTACTGATCGTTTGGTAGAACTGCATTAACTTGTTAACATTTTTGCAGTACAGCAAAGAATTTGTATGTGGGAATAGAGGAACCAATTATTTTTCTCTGTACCATGAAAACTTTGTTTCCGTTGCCAGAAGATTCTTACATTTTAGCCGAGACCCTAGTAATTCGGCAGATTCCTTAGGAAAATTCAGATCTCGTACTAGATCGTTAAGTTCACTCTGAGAACGGTGTTACGTAGCGTGGAGTATTGTAGTCATCATCATTACTACCAGTATCACCTTTCGCGGCTTCACTTTTAGAAATATCTGGTCCTGGTCCCGTGTTCTCACAATCAACTGGAGGAGAGAGACAGGAAGGTCCCCTCCACGTGGAACGGAGTAATGGCAAAATAAATATTTGGGTATACTACGTGTTTCTTATTTTAAACAGAAGTAGCAGTCATTTACGTGGTCTTTCAGCTCCCTCCAAATCATAGGAATTTAAATGGCATGCATGATTTCTTTCCCTTACTCCATAACCTCAATCTCTCAACACAATACCGGCAAACTTTCTTTGGCTTGTCCTGGTCTTCAAGTTTAACTTGAAAATAAGCATAAGCTTTCTTCACAAAATCTTTTATGTCCGTTCGTTGCTTAAGCACTGTGATGTTTCTACAAATGAAACTGAAAATATCAGGACTGATCATACATTTGCGAATTGACATTATCACACACGGAACAGGTATTTCACAGAAGTAAAATAAAGTTAAGAACCCCTCTTGAAGAAAAGTTCTACATGAAACTGCCTTCTCACGAGAAAAACACACCAATTACTGTTTTGCAAGACATTCTAAAGCATTACTTTAACTTGCAAATAACAACAAAACAAACAGCTGGCTCAGTTTTGCCAACACAGCGGCTTGCAAGTCTGTAGAGTGAAATTTCCCTATCCAAGTCCCTAAAATGCAACCGCTTTCATAGCGAAAAAAACTGTACGTGTTAGACAAAAACTAAGAACAGTTCTGGAACCAGGGTACGAAATGGAGTTAAAAACAAAAATTAAATTTGAATCATCTGATACCATGCAGAGTAGTGTAATTTACTGCGTGTAGAATAAAAGAAAAATAATGAAATGTTATCGGAACTGTTGTCTTACGACGAAAGGCAACTCACTAGTGAGCAACCAGAACTTTCGTAATTATTTTGATGTCAATTGAATGTATTCTAATTACTGTGTTGATATTATCAGCCAAGCAAATGCTCGTAGTTTTGACAATGCTGCGCTGGAAACAGTGAATTACTAGCTTGTTGGTTAAATTGAACGTTTTCAAATAACAGCTGAGGTGTAAGTAGTGCAAAAATTGCAATATTTCAATAGTTGTACCAACACTAGTTTTGATGTTAATTAGAAACAAATGATTTATACGCCTTGCGAGATATACCATTGTCAGGAAACTTAGACAATTAAAAAGTTGAAAGGAATGTTCAAGTTATTTGCATTTTCTAACTGTTATGTGAGAATAAATTGATAAATACTTATATTTTTAAAAGTATTTTATTCACACTACTGTATTGACAAATTCAAATTTGCACATATTCTTACTATTTACAGGACGGAATATTATTCTATATATTATTTTCAGTTTATGACAGGACCAACGTGGGTTTATGACAAGTAATATTTTCTACTCGGGTAATCAATCTCAGAATTTCCCGATTTTCGCGCGTAAATGCTCAGGTTTTTACTTTTTTCATATAATTTAATCATCGCGCTCCACATACGTCTCGCATGTCCCGTTTTTCATACAGTTATATGACAGAGAAAATAAATGACTGCAATTGTGTTTTATTTTCACCATCACAGCATATTGGTGTGATATGACGGTAATTTTTAAAGTAGAAGTATACATTGGGAAGCGACATATGAACGTGTTCTCGATACTGCACAACAGAAGAAAGACTAACATTGTCGGTGCACTGGAACAATGTCACTTCTCAAAAAATGTAATTTTGTACGATCATGATTTTACCCTGAGTGAAGCAATTTCATTCGCGGCAAAATAAGTGCTCCACTTAATACACCGATTGTCTTGTGAAATAGTTACTAGTAAAAATGACCTATTATTGAAAAGCATTTCTCAAGTAACAAATTTCGATATTTGACACGTCTTTTTTCTTGGTCACTAAAGACTAAAATAAGAACAAAGATTTCTGCTAGGTATGAAAACATGTTTTATGAAGTGATAGAAAATTTAAACATTAAAAAAAATTTATCGTCATTGTAAACTTAAAAAATTGCTCGGGATTTGTTTTAAAAATCTGTTTTTGAGCCTCTTTGGAGGCTTAAAAACAAATTCCAACCTCAAATATTTTTATTGGATAAAACTTTCAATATTGTAAGCCACAAGCATGTCGGACGCTGAGATCTTGAGATCAAAACCGCGATGGGTAAAGAGAAACTTTGTGTGAATTCAATATTAATGAATATTCGAAGATTTAATTAGTGTATTTCAGTTCTCTGAGGTTGGTATTAATTTAACTGAACTCCTCTTAATGGAAAATGGGTAAATGATAGCAATCCCTTATCTGGAATACATATTTATCGAAAACCAAATACAGGTACTTATGTAAATGTACGGGTTAATATGGGGGGGGGGCATACACATGACTTAACTGAACCGTCCCCCGAAAAAATTGTAATAATTTTGAACAAATGTATTGAAAATGTATATTGACATAAAGTCTAATATTGTGAATTCAAAAAGATACTTTTAGTATTTAGTGTGTTATTAGTAATTGAATAACTGCTGAATGTGTTTTATATAACACTAATTTAAGGGCGCAATAGCATTTACATTTAACTTTAATGTTACTTAATTAAAATAACTTTCAGCCTGTATGAAAATTTAAATTTATGTTCAGAGAATATGTTTTAACATTATGATATTTTAATGAAAGATCTTTGCACACAGTGATGAAACATATTTAAACATATTTCTTGCAAATAATTTTTAATTTTCAAATAGACTGACATGTTTTAAATAAATAGTATTAAAGGTATCTATATTATATGTGAATGTCTTATTATACTCTTAAATTACTGTTAGTAGTAATGTTTTAAATATTCAGGAACAGGTTAAAAAATCTGGTATAAAAAATATTTGTAACCTTAAGTATCACTTCTTGCAAAGAAAACAATATACTGAGTAGAAAGGAATCCGACATATTTCCTCAACAAGGACACGTTTTGGGCGCCCCCCCCCGCTGTCTCTCCAAACGCCGGAAGCGGCTCTTCTAGCTCCTCTTAATGGAGCCCGTCAGCCATTGATCGGCGCGGCCAGAAGGTAGCGTTTTCTTATGCAGATTCGCTCGCACTTCTTTTATCTTGCCGCTCGGGACCGCTCTTCTTGGCCTCGGTCGCTTCGTTTGTTTTTGGGTCGCGCCGCCGCCGCCGCCGCCGCCTTCTCGCCTTCCGCAGTGGACGCCATCAACGTTCTGCGCAGACAGCGAAAACGAGGAATGCAGATTGAAACGGATAGTGAAATACCAATATCTTCTGTATTTGGATTTTAATTATATTTCTTTTTCCAGTTTTTTTAAGGCAGTCTTACTATATTTTGATAATCAAAAGATTTATTTGAAATTTTATGTAATTATAATTTGAATGTAATTTGTTGCAAATTTAATAATTGTGTACCAGGTACAAATGAACTCACGTAAAGATGTACTTTTTTAATTTAGTAATTGTATTATTACCTCGATTGTAACTAAACATATAAGTATTTCTGTATTTAGTCAAACTCCTGAAGAAGAGGAAAAGTGCTCCTCGAAACGTTGAGAGAAATGAAATTCCAAATTTAAAATAGATGGCCTTTTATTAACCTTTTGATCATAAAATATTGTAATACTGTCTTAAAAAACTGAACAAAAAGTATAAGTAAAGTGAAATATTCAATTCATTGATTGCTGCTTCCGGGTACGTCAACTGCTATGGTCATTATTCCTGCCAGTGAACATTTTATCACGGGAGGTGGCGGTGTTCGTCGACTGTCTACACCCGTGTTGTCAAGGTCGATGCCACGAGCGGGAGTCCGTGGCACGAGTTTCACGTCGAAATCTCCCCTCCACGCAGCTCATCACCCTGCAACCAGAGACAACGCCATCCCTATTCTAAAACGGCGGGGTTACCACTACTCGTAATAGTTCCCTTTCCCAACGCTAGTTGTGCAGAGAAGCTCATGGCACGCTACGGTACCACGACGCGTGCCACTGCCACAAGTAGAAGACCTTGACACCATTGGTCTACACGATTGCTTGCGGGAGGTTTTCCTCTCCGGGCACCTCCTCCAGCGGGGCTAAGCGGGGCGGACATATAGCTCCCGAATGGCCTCTCGGTATACGTGGAGTGCATGTGCGTAAGCAAGGGGAGGGGGTTGGAAGAGGAAGCAAGATCGTGCGCTGTCCGTGACCCGTGTGTTAGGGTACTGCTCCCTCATTCGCCTGGTATTGATCAGAGATATCAGAAAAGTGGCGATCTGAGCAGCCGGCAGTTAGAATTCTCCTCAACACAGTAGTTGAATTATACTTATCTTCGTAGCGAAGTCGAAAGTAAATATGTCACCATTTTAGTAAAGTAAATATGACACAAATCCTAGGATCGTATGGCTGGAGCTACTTCGGTCAGAGGTAATGCTGGTTCTGAGCTAAACTCATAAACCGGTTGAAATATTCAAATAGTAGCAATGAGATGATGATGAGAGTGATTTCCTCTCACATTCTAGTGGTTGTTATTTTAGGACAGTTTTATATTTGACGAGTTTATAGTAAATGACCTATTGATGTTCCCGTTTTTACTTTGACCTCGTCGCATTAATGATATTATGAGTCGTGAGGGTAGGTCAGTAAGTGATATTTAGTTACGTGTAGAAAGTATTGTCTCTAGGGAGACACCTCATAAAGAGTAGAAACACGATAGAGTGGATTTTTGTCACTCCCTGTTATGTATTAACATATTTTACAGCAGTGACGCCGATGAAGGAAATAGCAGAAACAAATAGTAACAAGACTTCTTTAATGGCCTATCTTCACGATCCACAACTTATTTATTAAATGTGTAGTTAATTAAATTGTTGGAAGTGTTTTTGTCGTGTTTTGCAAGGTTTCATACTTGCTAGAGGCGAGGAAAACGAATGATACATATTACTTGGAATATTTATTTCGCTGAACAGCGACGTATGCAGGAAAGGTACTGTAATTATTTAATTTAAATTTTGTGAAAAGTTAATCAAATATGTGAATTGTGTAACTGTGGATCCCAAAAGTGAGTAATTTACGCTCAAAATTGGCAAACGCAGATAAAAAATGAACAGATTTGATAATGAAGCCCATTTGTATGTATAAAAGATTTACCTCTGGAGAGAATTGAATACAAATAAATGGTAATTGTTATTTGAAAGAAGTGATAGCTTGATTATTTCGTGTTAAAGGACGCAACTGTTATGATTATTAATCTCGTAAATGAAATGAATGTTTATATTATAGGAAGTTAGGTGATCTTTTACAGCTGGTTGGTGAGATCCTGCGTCAACCTACACTTTACCTTCGTTTTTTTTCGCCAAGCAGGTATTTCCCACCAGCGGGACACCGCCCCAGCCAGGAGACTTTTTTCCCCGATATGTGTGGGAGTGTAGTACATGTAGGTGTGTTTTTGAGTAAGGGATGAAGATAGGACAAGGGAGAGGACGGAAAGATCAGGTTTTCCCAAGCACGTGTCTCCCTCCAGTGGGGCATCGCTTCAGTCGGGAGACTGGTCTCCTGACATGGGTGGTACGGTAGTGAATGTAAGATGTGAGTGTGTAAGTAAGGGGTGGGGAAAGGATAAGGAAGAGGACGGAAAGTTCGCTGGCAATCCCCGTTTCCCGGCGGTAGTGACGGAATTTTAATGGTTGCTTAGTCGTAAAAACTCTTAATTTCTACAAAATATTGTTATGCAATGTTAAAGAATATGTGTGGACTTGTCTTTTGAAGCTCCTTATCATGAGCTAAAGAAATATATATAAATAATTACACATAACTGGTTTGCAGGTGCTATTATTCCAGTGACACGAATTACATTTCACTAATGAAGCTGTGGCGGGGATATACACCAACTGTAGCACAGTGAATGGCCACGCCCAGTTCCAAGAAGAAATGAAAGGAGAAAAGCATCCAGCGGACTGGACTGTACAATACTAATATTCACCTCGAGTCTTCAAAAGCAACGCGATGTTGGTGACCACACACCGCTATTTGTGGGCCAGGAATTTGAGACCTAAAAAAATTAATTGACGGGCATGATGAATGACATTTGTTACTGGGTAACAAGGTCATATCTTACAATATAACAAGGTTATATTTATTATGCGAAACACAGTTCCGACGTAATTGTCTCTCGAATGAAGAAAGCGGATGGAAGAAATTGAACATTATTATAACGTTTTCGAAATTTAAACTTGGAAGATACTATAATTATTTATTGTGAGTACTAATTCGGCGACAACCCAGTTGGTGGGTCAAATCAGATCGCTGTTTGCATGACAAGCCAGCGGAAATGATCGGCCGTTAAATGGTATCCTCCGATCAATTTCAGGTGCATGCCTGATCAATATTTAACATTGAGATAAATGTTGTAGTACAATGTTCTAAACATTTTTCGTAAGTGTTCATGCACTAAATCCAATTGTTAGTGTGGTAAGACTCACTTAACATTATTAAGTTTCTTATACTGAGTCCAACAATTTAAAATTGTAAGTGAACGTTCAAATGAATTATCAGTGGCGCTACACTTTTTTCATGGATACAATACTTGACTTCAATTTTCCATCATATTTACTAAACAATGTTTAAGCCCCCGTCCTCAGTGGTCTGACGAATTCGAATGGTTATAGAGCTCACGTGAAGGGTGTATGTAATATTGTGCTGGGTTTAGTATTTTATTCATTTGATTGACTCTATGTACATTAGTAGGTTTAACTAATCTGCAGTTTCGTAAACGAGTCTAAAGGGTTTGTTCTTCCAAAGTGAACTGCATGGAGTAGTTCAATCTACTGCGTGATTAGTTGCATGGACTACATTACTCTCCATGTAAGCATTGCACGATCAAAGCACAACTTACCTCAGACGTCCCCACTCTTGTTCTTAGGGCGGGACGATAAGCTAATCCGTCAACACTTGACACACCCTCCACGATCGTGAAACTCTCCACGGTATAACATTTACTCGGCTGTCAAACAGTCAACTTCTGTCGCAGAGCGATCGGATGTAGAAAAGAGAAGAGAGAAAGAGAGAGAGAGAGAGAGAGAGAGAGAGAGAGAGAGAAATGGAGAGAGAGAGAGGGAGATGGAAAGTGGAAGGGAGTAAGGGTGAATGAGAGAAGATGAGAATGAAGGGGATAGAGTGGGGATGAAAGAGAGGGTGAGAGTGAGAGTGAAGGAGGAAGGTGAGTGTAAAGGATATGAGGATGAAGAAGGATGAGGGAGAATACTGTAAGAGGAAGGAGGGAAGAGAGGACGAGAGATAAATCGAGATCATGATTGAGAAAAAGTGTAGAGCTTGCGTCCGTCTAGTTTACAGTTCCGACCACTGTGCATCGACTTCCTCTTGCGTCTCCTTCCCTCTCACTTTACCTCGTCGATTCTTTTGCCCGCCCGGGAGTAACTCAGTCGAAGTCTTAAAGTGCGTCTCTAACTCTACTTTGGAAAGAGCATTTTCGGATTTTATCGCTCTTTAAAATCAGGGGATGTAGACAGTTCGGTCATATATTTTTCTTTTCCCGTGGTTTTTGCAAAATAGGAAGTACGCCCTTACTGCTGTGTTTCAAGTTATGGTATTTTAATTAAGCGAGTTTCTGAGAGGCCTTGTAATCGAAAAGTAAGATATCACGTACATAGGCAGTAAGACTTCTAACTAGATTAGGAGGAAACTTTGTGAACATCGATTCAGATCCTTCTTTCACGTCTTTTTCTTTGAAATTTTAAACATAGTATTTGTTATCAATACCATAAAGAACATTGTTTCTGGCGAAAGAAATTTTTAATGGTCCCAAAATATCTCAATTGAAACTTATTTACTCAATTGAAGAGTACGAGACCTGCGTTTCTGTAACTATTCACGTAAATATACTTTAATGATTATTTCATTTACTAATTATTATTATAACACAAGTTTGACTAATATTAGCCAAACAAATATTTCACCAACGCATTTTAGCTCTGTGCAATTTTTTTCATGTTTATCAACTTTTACTTCTAAGACGAATTTTATTTTGAATGTTTCCTAATTAAAAATGTATAACTTGATTGAAAGAATGGCACAAAAATCTCCATAAAGAGTTTGTGTGTACTTGAGTACTATACATTTTTCAAAACATTTATATAACGGTCAGATTAACTTCAACACTACAAAAAATGAAATACATTATAGTATGACGCACATATTATACAACATTAAGCGAATGTAGAGTTTTAGTTGGTTTAATTTCCTATTGCTCATTATCACTACGATATAGCAAAAATATATTGAGAAAAAATAATATTAACGTATAACGCTCCACGGAAAATAGTCCCTTAGATTGTTTGTCTTTTGAAAGAGCAGCAAGAAAACGGAATATGTAAATGAAATTCTTTTGAATAAACAAAATATTTACAGAACTGAAGATGTGGGATTCAGAACGTACGTATACTGATAAAAATTCCACACTTCAAAAATCTATTATTAGTCTTTTGCTCAACAATCTCATCCCAACTAACCCTCTTCACTCTGACTGCTAGAGCAAAACATTTAATACTGACAATAATAACGATAATAACAATGATGGACACAATAATAATAAAGACAATAATATCAATAATAATCATATCAGTAAGTCATGTGTCATTGCGTAAAATGTTTCTTTATAGCCTAAACTTCCTTTTTTTTATTTCAGAATCTATAGAATATTGCACAATATTCATTTGGGTCACAAACACCTATTCCAAAATGCGACGTTGAAAACTGTTTCGTCACAATTATTACATTATTACCCTATATCTCCTCGCACATAAGACTGGCTGCAAATCTATACATTTGGGCCCTACTAAAGACCCAGAAATCACAGAAGCAAGCCTAGCGCTATTTAAAAAAAAATAATATCATTCGAGACATTTGGGAACTTTTGAAGATTCAAATGAAAAAAAAAATATTCAGATTTTGTTTTGTCAACAACACAAAAAATATTTTGGACACACGAACTAACCCTCTTCGCAGGCGAAACAAAACCAAGCACCGTGTGTATTATTGTGCTCGTTACGCCACGTGAAGTACAAAGCAAAACCGCGATGACGTTTCGTCCAGCACAGTGTTGCCGCAGGCAACCGCGAGTGGGCCCATCCTTCAAATATCCGCGACCCAGCGTTAGTTAACCTAATCAACTTACCCGCGCGCACCAACTAATTTCCTCGCCTGACGCATGGAGCACTGCACAACAACGGGACTTCCCCGTTCATACGCAGCTCCCACACCAGCTCCTAGCCCACGGCCGTTATTTCCCTGTTGGCTGTGGAAAACTCGCCTCACATTGCCCACGGCCAACGATGCGCGCGAGTTAAAATAAAAAAGTTTAAATTGAACTCGCAGCTTTATTTTCCGGGCGCTTGGGACTGATAATCTGCAGTTTACTTTTTTGTAGCATGCCAGTTCGTCCAGGATTAGAACACTGGGGATAATTACAAAGGACGCTTTTACAATCGAGTTAAGACACACATGAGCGAGGGCGGATCGGGTAAGGCAATTATATTCACCTGGATCGCGCAAAATATTTTTTTTTCTGGAAGTATCGGCCATGGAAATCTTTTATCCACCCTGGTTGGAGTAAAACGGATTTTTCAGTGGAAAGAGTTTGAATAAAAGATCCATATGCCTCTGTCATGGCTTTTGTGAAAGCAATATTGAAGAATTAATGGAATTTGTTATTGTTACATTTCAACGCTCTCATGTAATTAAATCCTGCAACGTGCGTATAAACCGGTATGAGGGAATTCTTTCAAATGTACTGTCAATTTTTGAAGTATTGGCGGTCAGTTGTACATTCGCGACATATACAAACATCAAACTGGGCAACAAATATGCAATAAAGTATTGAAATGTATCTGAATACACATAAGACAGATTTGTTTTTTAATAAAACTGGTCAAACTTTTCGAACTTCCTATCAAGTTTGACACCTACATCACGTTCACTTCTTACATACGAATGAGACAGAGTAAAGTCAGCTTAAGAAATTTCACATTTTAAGAAAAATAAAAAATTTGTCAATATCATCAAAGAAAACAAAATAATCACTATTTACTGATGTTAACGTGGAACTCAAATGATTCGAGCTGTTATGTGGAGATAAAATGAACCAAGGGCTGTTTGGAAAATTTAATACAAGGTAAGGTAAGGAAAGTATAAATTAACACATAAGATTGATAGACATACGATAACCTAGATCTAGAGACTACGCATATTCTATAATGCATACATCGCCTAAAGTACTGGTCTTCAACTAGGGAGTCCTGATGGATCAGAACGAAAACCTTTAATATGGTTGCGGCCATATTTTCAGTACTCGGGCGATCTACACCTGACTTCCCCGTAATGTTTGTCGGCACTTTGCCTAAATGCTCTGAAACGGGGTAAGGGATGCAACCATGTTTGATATCAGACCGTGCCATGCATAATGCAGTGAATCAAATTGGGATTATTTTTAATTTTTGAATTTACAAGAAAAAATCCTTAAATCTAAACTTAACATGTTTTTACATTAAAGGGAGGGGTGTTGATCCCAGTAGAGCGCGTGAGCTAGGGGCACAATAGTTGCACGGGACTTTCACTTTTCACTAATTAGTGAAAAGTGAAAGTCCCGTGCAACTATTGTGCCCCTAGCTCACGCGCTCTGTCACGTCGTGTTTTCATTCAGTCAAAACACGACGTGACTGCATGTCGTTATCTTAAGTAATAAATTTTTAGCTATCCTTGACATTTTTATTTATTAAAAATGTTATCTTTCCAACAAAATCAGTGGTCATTTCATCACGTTTTTACGTGAAAGTGTGGAGTTCCAATTTGTCAAGAACAAAGGTGAACGAAATCAATATCCGTTCACATTACTCCTTCAAGAAAAAGTAATATGAGCTCGCTCGGTAAATAAAATCTTAATTACCTTTACAAATAGCCTAAAAGTGTATTTTCTCGTAAAACCAAATCCCTCAGGAATAGTAAAAAACGAACAAACTAACCTGCAAGATCTTTCAAATGATATCCTTGAATACATTTAATTATTTGCAAACAAAGTGGCAAAAATAATGATGTCCAATTTATAAATTTTATAAACAATCATTACCAATACATGATCCAAAATCGCTGGCACATTTGTTTAAAGTGTGGCATTGAAATTTCATTTATATACTAAATTTTTTTGGTAACACTTTTCAGTTATATCGACATAACACCACAAAATAGGACAAAAAAACATCCTTAACGGACGGAGACAGTTAAGGGATTTAACAGCTCTCCGTTTGTTAAAAATAATCGAATCAAAAGAGTTGTTGCGTATGAGTACGGACGGAAATAGAGTACAAAAGTAAAGATGGCGTACTCGCATTCAGAGAAAATGTATTTCTTTCTCTTTTATGATTTCTTCTTGCAAAGAGATGGTGTTACGGCAAGTCGAAATATTTGTCGAAGTTTGGATTTACCTCTTCACATTCAACGTATCGCGACCACCACATTTACAAAAACATATGGATTCCACCTCAGAAATCGCAGCAGATGGCATTCTGAAGGCACCACCTCCTCCACAATCCTCCCCAACACCACCAGGAATACTCGACCAAACCAGGTACAAGCATTTCACATCACCGAACAAACGTCATTTCCTCCGTGACCCACTTCCAGGGGAATACCCACTTAATCCCATTCCGGGAACGCCACTCTCTCCATTTCGCGAAGTGGCAGAAAGACGCGGATGACGGAAAACGCGCGGGCTGTGGCGGTTCGCGCGTTCTCTCCCCCCCCCCGCCCCCCACACCGGAAGAGGCTACGGGTACCGCCGCCGCCGCCGCCTCGGGGGCGCAATATTCGGAAGAAATGAAATTCCGCGCGAACTCGTCGACAAAAAATACATATTTTACGATGCAAACATGATTTCACACTTCCAAATATCGAGGGCTTCGGCCCAGCAGGAGAGCGGAAAAAGGTATAGCGGGGAAATAGAATTTAATGAATGGCACGATGATATTGCATTTGATTGCACATTCAGAAATGTCAATACACAAGGGAAATAGCATATGACCTGCACATCCGTTCCGCGAATATCGAACGCTTCGAGCAAATGGAAATAAAAAAAAGGGTCGTCCGTTTTCTATGGAAATGTTATGTATAGAACGGGGTGCCGCGTTTTTTTGTCGTCGTCGTCGCCGCCGCCGCCGCCGCCGTGCCGTACTCCCAGGAGAAAACATCATGTTTATCCAAGAACAGGTCCGAGTCTGTAAAGGCCGGGGAGGGGTGGGGGACGGAACCCGAGGTTTCTGCGGGGCCGTTACGGCGTGCGGAGGTTTATGGCGGTTTGCGGCGGGGGCGGCGGGACTGAGGCGTTATCCGGCGGGGTGGCCGTCAAAACACGGTAATGTTCGGGGGGCGCCGCTCATATTTAACGCCTTTGTTGGAGCGACGTGAGGGCGGCCGGTGGTTTTTCTGAGGCCCGGAGGGGGAGGACGGGCGGGTCACTGAGCAGATGAGGGCGGGTGACAACGGAGGCGTGGGTGGCGCCGGAGAGCTGCGAAATGGCGGGGGATGGGTGTCATCTGGAGGTATGGCGGTGCTTGAACCCAAGTATCGATACTTTTTCGCTCGATACTGATAGTTTCAATATTAATATTGACTAATCGGTAGTGTTGATGTCCACTCAACAGTGTTGATAGCAAACTATTGTTTTAACTACATTGAAACTATACAAAATTCCTACCGTGAAATATTCATTTTCGATGTTTCAAGTCTATGTTTTCAAACATAATTTCTTATACGAACTACTGTTAATAAGAGTTTGGTATCATTTTCAGGAAGAATTGTCATTTTTAAATAAAAATTAAAGAACATTGGCATTTTTAAAATGAGGCTAAGACCACATGCAACTCGGCACCGGAACTCGTGTTCTGGCGGGGGCAGGAACACCACCACCTCCCGAGATATAGCATGCACAACATTTTCGAGCGTAATGCCTATAGCAGTTGATGTGATTCGAAACAACAATCAGTTTGTCACCCTCCTTTAATTGATTCATTGATTTTTCCGGACACGTCAACTTCTATAGTCATTAGTGCCGTTAGTGGAGTGAATATTTTATCCCGGGACGTGATTCCTTCCCCGCTGAATGATGAGATAAAGCGCCGACCTACACGACAGTTCGTCGGAGTTTCCTCCTTTCGTTTTCTCCCTCCTGAGGGGCACCACCCCAGCCGGGACAAGCTGTAAGCTCTCGGCATGTATGGTAGCGTAGTGCGCGTAAGTGTGTGTGTGTGTGTGAGCGCGCGCGCGCGAGAGAGAGAGAGGGGGGGAGGGGATAGGACAAGGAAGAGGAAGGAAAGATCTCACGCGGTCCGTTTGTAAGGGAACTGCATTCACCTGTTATTGATCGGAGAAACCACGGAAAATTACCGATAGGAACAACTAGCAATAAGCATTCGCCATCAGACAGCTGCTGTCGAATCCGAGACCGTTCCTTGAGTCAGAGTCCTTGCAGAGACAATGGCAAAGCTGCTTACTCTTTGCAAAGACAATGTGAAGGCTGAGTTGAACCTAGCCGGTTCTCTCGTTCGATGAATATACAATCTCATATTATAATAAGATTCTTAGATCCTATTTCGTAAATAATGTTTTTTTCTGTCCACGTAGGCTGCTGGACGAACGCCATACTGCGCCGGCCCCTAAGAAAGCGCAAAGGCGCCCACGTTACTCTTAGATGTGTATCTTGTTCGACCTTGAACGACAGCGTGTTTAAGGAAGTAATAATGGTAAGGGGAAATAGAGTTTTTGCACCCTCGAGCATGAAGCATTATCGATCTTCTGCGCCTGCGCAGATGCATTAAAATGATGCGAAACTTGCACTGCGCATGAGCAGAAGTTAGTACTTAACGCTCCAGGGTGCAAAAACTCCCTAATAGTCGTCAGGCAAAGACTCATTAACGTAAGCACGTTCATATTTTGACCAAGGGGTTCCGCACATAAAATGTTGGTATCAGCCTCATTTATTTATCATTAAAATATTGTCAACATTTCTCACCCACATGAAATGAATCTTTCATTTCATATAAGGTCAATATTTACGAAAAATGCGTAATTCTGAGCTACATTGCAATAAAGTGGGATGAATCCCATTTTCACAATTTTCTTCATAAAGAGACCGAAATTCACGTTGCTCTAGCGGCGAAATGGTACGTTGGAGAAACAAGTCCTGAAGACATAAAATGTAGGCAATTTTATCTACTTTAATTTCATGTATGGCCTTTATTTACGAAAAGTGGATGGTTTTCGAGCTATGTTGAAAACTTTGAAAAATGTCGGATTTTTAACATGTTTTGTTTTTTGCGAAAAAACGTGTTTCCGGTCAAAGTTTTGTTGACAAACATGATATTCGTGTTCAGGGACCCCAAAAACATGTAGGACCCAAAAATCAAAACTACACCAAAACTTTCCGCTATTTGCTATTTTTGAGCACCGTTTGACTGGACTAGTTGGAACATCGCGTTTTTCACTTCTCAAAAAGTGTCCGAACGAAATTTGGGAGGAACAGTGCTTGACACATATCCACACACGTCCATTTTTATGTACTTCCATTTACTTTTCTTTAATTTTATTTAAACAAGACACCATGTAAATAAAGTCGTCATCAATAATAGTAGTAATAGTGTTCAATAAATTTCAAACCTACGCTCGTAAGTTATAATCATTCTTGATATTATTTCATGTGGGTGATGAGAAATGTTGACATAAATATTTTAATGTAAAATAAATGAGGCTGACACCAATATTTTATGTGCGGAACCCCTTGGTCAAAATATGAACGTGCTTACGTTAGTGAGTCGTTGCCTGACGACTATTAGGGAGTTTTTGCACCCTGGAACGTTAAGTACTAACTTCTGCTTATGCGCAGTGCTAGTTTCGCATCACTTTAATGCATCTGCGCATTTCTTTTCCCTATTTTCTACCATTTGACTGGACTAAACACGAACTTATTATATATGATGTACAGTGACTTTCAACTTTTTAAACCAAAAGAACTCTGTCAAGTTTTCCCGTCAAGTTCATACACGTTGTTCTGTTATGCAGAATATGTACTAGATTCAAACAGTTCTCCGAATTTGTTAAGAATACAGAAACTAATTATAACGCAATTTATTCATTTCCTTCAAATTAGTTGCCTTCCGCAGTTACCCACTTCTGCCAGCGCGTATAAAGTGGCATTCCTGGAACCACTTTTATGCTACTAGTCCTGAAGCACTCGTCGCATTTGCAGAACCTTCTTCGACGTTAACATATCTTTCGAAGGAAATTTCAGCCATAGTGAAATAAAGAAATCTGGTGGTGGAGGATGTGGAGAATATGGAGGATGCCCTAATGCATTAAAGTTAATCCTACAAGGTAATTGTTTTTACCAAAACTGAACGATGATTTGTAGCCATGCAAAAGAAACCAGGGCTATTTTTTTGGCGTGTTTTCTTCTATGTTCCTAAAGCTGCGAAGAATTTTCACACGCTCTTCTTTGTTAGAATACGATCTTCTGAGATCAACCTATAATGGGTGAGGTTGAGACCCAGTGTCAAACACCAGTGGGTGAAAACGAAAACTTCCACAATGATCTGTTTTAGTCGAGTAAGTATAATCAAGGTTAATCTCCAGCGATTACGTCATCCAAAAAGCATCACCCTAGTCGGGAGTACTGAACAGATCCCCAGCAAAATCATTGTCTTTTAAAAAATTTTGTTTACAAGAGGCAACCTTTTTCAACTAATTTTTGAGATATGTAATGTGTGTTCAAGTCTTTGTAGAGCATGAACACTCCAAAATGGTCCGCTGTCACTCCCCAAACAATGCAACCCTGCTCAATGTTCGTTATTTATCGCTGATTTATTATTAACTTCATTAATAATTTTTTGCATTCAATAACATCTTGATTATATCGATCAACAGCTAATGCCTACTCGGCTCTCGACCCATAGACAATCCCTTGATCATCACTGCCCTAGGGGGTCAATATCAATATATACCTCATTGGGAATTCCCGACCTAATATGTATGTTTATTTTCAAGAGATGTGTCAGTTATTTCATAATTGATAATTCTCGAAGGTTTGGTTTCGAGAAAAAAATGTCTAGGGTTCCAATTACTGAAAAGTAATACAAAAAAATTCCACAATATCACGGGCAATAAACTCTGCAACGCATACAAGAAACATCATTTCAAAGAGAATACATTATTTTGTATCGATCCCAGTGAAGAAACAAGGAAGCATCCCGAATCAGAAACAATCGAAAGGGCAGTCGAAATCCGGCTATAAATCTGAAAATGCAGCATCCGAGAGGAAGTTGAAAGTTGCAAATAAAAACTTCCCCGGTCCCCGGTGGCGCGGCGCGGCGCGAAGCGGGAGGCGGGTGCCGGGTGGCGGGGGTGCGCAGCGAAACGAAGGGATTAGAAAAAGTGCGGTCGCGAAAGGGAAGCTGCGTCGAGATAAAAAGAAAAGGAGCTCATTTGCATGAAGAAACGCAGACCCGATCGATGCCTGACGGGCACCATTAGGGCCCGCGGAGAGAGCGAATCCAGTTGTTACGTGGCGGACTGATCAGGACGTCTTACAATTCGTGGTTCTCAATAATGATTCGGTTTGCTTATTTTTTTTCTGGTACTCGAGAGTCTCAATAACACGATACTGGGGAATGATGGCAGTTTTCGACAGTTTAAGTAGGCGCAGTCAAATTCACTTGTTTGCCAACCTGAATAGAGAATTTTTTTTTAGAAACGTTGAAAGTGGGTGGACGACTCTTCAGCTAAATGTATAAAATTATTTGACTTCAGTGCAAAGGTATTGCTAATGAAAAAGGTCAAGTAATTAACTTATTTTAAACTAGATACGTATCACGTTGTGGCAGGATGTTATGATGAGATGTTTAGATGAGAATGAGACGCGGTTTTTTGTATTACTTTTTATTATGAACGATAATCTTAATACTAGACCGAACTATTTATTTTGAATCAATATTGGTTGTAAATGAACTACGCTTACTAATTGTCTGGTTTCTTTGGTTTGAATTATCTTTGCATCCAATGCATTGTAATATATTTTAACTAATTGTAATGTATAATTTATACGCTTTATATACTGCCAAGCAGTAAAAATGTCCAATGCGTTCCCTAAATAAAATAACAGTATGATTTCATCGTTTCATTTGCTTCATCTGTCTACCTGTTAATTAGATAAATTTACCGTACTGCTGGATATAAAAAGGTTCTACAGTATGTCTAAGGAAGCTCTTTCACATCAGATGAAGCAATATTCAGTTTCGTTTCATCCTATAATGTATGTTAAATACAAATAACATTATCTTCGCCGGATACACTTTACAATATCTATTATTGGCAAATTGAAGTTTTTAAAACATGATGTAATGCCTTATTTTAGTAAACACTATTACATATATGATGTAACACCATACTTTCGTAAACGCCCGTACATAAGTCGTAAGTGGCTAGAAACATGCACTGTCCCTGTTGCACTAACCACATTAAATTCTTCAGTTATACCCTTAAAATTCCATTATTTCTATTGTTGGCTCCGTGTCATACGCTTACTTGAGCTATGCCAAAACTCGTGCACAATATATCATACGATATAACGACATGATCTTCGTTTTGCACCGTCAGTAAATATAAGCGCAGCTTAAAGACCGCAGTTGAAAGTTTATAACATTTAACCATATTTCACAATTTTGCAAAATTGTGGAAGTTGAAATGTGCAATTACGGAGACTGGCGTGACGTATCTATGTTGTTAAAAGGTATACCAGCGTTAATGAAGCTTTGAGAAATAAACTGTAAAAAGGAAAGAGGAAATCTAAAAGAAATCTGTTCTTACCTGCTATTCGTAGGCTTATGCTGCACAATGACATACTTCTTCAAATCATATGTATAATTCATCAAGAATGAAAAATGCAGGTAAAAAACTGTGAGATGTACAAAGAAAGAATAATTAGGAAAAGAGAGACCTTTTAAGAAACAAATTCTTGCTCGCCCGAGTACAATTTTTTAATAAGTAGATTGAACTATTATTCCTTCTTTTCCTTAAGATGTTTAATTTTTAGTCTCTCTTCCAGGAAGTGAGGAATACAAGTACAATCTATATTGATTAACTCGCAAAAAATATCCTTTTAGCAGTAATGTACTTCCTTTGTGTTTCCACAATCAATAAACATAATCGACAAAGTTGCACGTGTTGGAATACTAAACCAAACTGTAAGGAGGAAACTTGAACAAATTTATAATGCACGAAAAGGTGGTTAATGTGCCATTTTATCGTCGACGAAATGCGTGCTGTTTGGTAATAAATCATTTAACCGTTCGGTACATACTTCACTGTCGTCATTCAAACACTTTAAGTAGAACGTTGGGAACAGTAAACATGAGTAATGAATCCAAGCCCCTTTACGTGGAATACCACCTTACTTCATATGCAAATGATATATTCAATCACGGGTAAAATCAAAGACAATAATACAGACCTCACTCAACACAATAATATATTTCTTTCACACACAAACTTTTACAGACATATCAACAGAATCAATGTATTTACAAAGACATATTTTTCCACACGAATCACTCACAGGCAGTCTTGAGAGCTGAGGCGAAGATATTCTCGTCCTCGAGAGGGCTCCAACAACGTAGTGCTCTGGGCTGTTCTGTCGACGAGCGGGACAGTAAAAGAGGCACGGGGAAAAAGGAGGAAAGAAGGAAAGGGAGAAAAGGAGGGACAGAGAGAAGAGACCGGCGCCTGGGCTACTCCTCCGGAGCTAGTGCGAAGGGGCGCACGTTTTGCAGTGTGCAAATGGCACTTTCGAAGGATCCTTTTTATAACTGTTTTCGTTGCATGCCACTTCACTACGATGTCTCGCGAGCTACACGACAGAACTTCGACGAATCTGCAGTCATTTGATAGGACTCTGCATTTCGAAAATAGCATTTCGTGGAATTTAATATTGAACAAAAGAGTTTCAAGCGCATGTGAATTTCCTTAATTAACACAATAATTAAAGATATATATATATATATATATATATATATATATATATATATATATATATATATGTCTCTCTATATCTGGGGGTATAGTGTTTTGCCGACTTGAGTTTCTTAAAAATAATTTTTCATTAATGACAAATTAAAAATTTAAGTTTATCTGGTGGCTTATTTATGACAAAGTTGAGGCTGAATCGTTTCTACAAGAAATAGTCAAAATTGTTTGTGAATGTGTGTCGGCGGCTTCTGGAGAGGTTGAAGCACCATGAGAAGTGAAGGGCTCAAGCCCTCCTCCTGGGCGGGCCACTTATTTGACGAAACTGTTTTAGAAAGATTCTGTAGACCATCATTATGAATAAAACAGGCTTTCTGATAACATTTTTTAGATGTTAAATTGCATTTGGAACACACTTATAAAAAATTCTTAACTCTGTCAGAAACGTATTAAATAATGTATATGTATAATAAATAATCTTAATACACAAGGATATTTGCGTGAGCAGTTGTAAAAGAACTTTTAAATTCCATATTATAAAAATGTTAACATAAACATTCTTCGCATTTGTAATAGGCTTAACTTCAATCTTCAAATCAAAATACTGATAAAATAGTTCCATTCTAATATTTTAATATACTTGTTAATAATGTATAAGATTGCGGTAGATGAGAAAATGCTAGTATTTGGATGCAGATATTACGGAGACAGTTGCAGACAACGTTAATACACGTTCCTAAATTTAACATAATCAAATCCCTGAATAGTACTGCTGACATCGGAACATGCGCAAAATTTCGAGTTCTCCTTAATGCAATATCAGCATTCGATTTTTCTCCTCTCGTCTAAATGATACAAGAAATCCAGGACTTACGCGTAATGACGGTCTAACACGAGAATTCTCAAGTGTTCATTTCACGAACGAAGATATAGTACAGTATATACAAATTCGGGAATAACATGAAACTGAAAAAAAACAGAGCCCCGAAATTTCGAATCGTGCATATCCAGTCGTGCAACGTCGGAAGAAAGGGATCTCATTTAAGCCCCGAAGACGAGGCAGAAGCAATCTCCCGAGCTCTATCTGGCGGGGTGGGTCTCGTTGCTGAGCAAACGGTATTCGCGTCGGGAGCGGCAATGACTCGAAGCCAACAGCGGCGAAACAGGGGCGAGGGGAAGGGGAAGGGCGGGTGCGGAGCGAGAGCGAGGCCGGGATCAGGTCTCGCTGGCGAAAGGGCGGGTTCTTAGAGCGGCGCCCGCAGTCTCCCCTTCCTTCGGATATCTGCATGGAGATTTTGGGAACACACGGGGCGACATCGTCAGGCGAGCCGGAAGGAGGGCAAGATGTCCTGGGGAGGTGCAAGAAAGAGGTGCGTTCCCGAGTTAATCTGAGGCAGAGACAGTGTTGGGTGTGCTTTGGAAATTTACTTGGAACGAAGGTTTGGTGAACGGTGAATAGACGTAAGCAGCTGTTTGATATTCGTCAAACGTGAAGCAATGTTGAAGTAATAAAGAAGTAATGGGGTAGTTCAGATTCACGTGACAGTGAACTTAAAATTTTAAATGGAGTAAGAAGGTTGTGTTGAAAGAAAGAGATCACTAACTCGTGAATGCTGAAATAATTACACGGATATTGGAAGTCACGGGGAGAACTGGAAAAACTAGCAGAAGCTAGATAACACATCCACCCGACAGAGCGAACTCTGATAGCATGACTCTAGCTCCAGCGAGCCAGTAGGCGAGATGGTATTGGACCAGGCGCGGGATGCTTCTCTATCAGACGCGCAGCCGTCTAGGACGGCTTCGGCCGGGATGAGGGCGACGGAAAGGACCGAGGTCTGTGGAGTGAGGACGGACACAGGGAGGACGCGAGTGGGCCGGTGAAGGGGATGGGAGAGGACGAGAGCTTTCGGCGAGCCAGCCCCGACGCAGCTTCTTGCAGATCCACTTGGGAGCCGGCGCCGCCGCCGTTTTGAAGACAGCAGGACCCCCAAAGCGATTGAGGCCCTTCCCTTCGATTCGAGAAGACTCTGTCTCCCTCTCTCTCCGCCCGGGAAGCGGCGACCGCCCGCCCACGCCGTCCGAAGGGACTATAAGGATTTGGAACCCCCGCCGCGTCGCGAGCCACTGCGCTGCACAGATTCCCAGCGTACGTCGGCGACTTCGTTTCCAGGGGAGGGAAAGGATCTCGTTCTCTCGACAGAATATGAATAGCCCTTTTTTCCCCTTTACGTTGTTTACGAAATTCAGTTATTTTCTGTGTGCGTTGTTTATTTTCCTAATCTCAATCTATCTAGTTGACGTACACCAGTAAAAAATTATTGAGAGTGAATATGTACTGAGCGTTACACACGTTTTCCTATCGCAAAGTGCGAAAAAATATCACACGATTTATTCGAAGACGATTTTTTTCGAACAAACCATGAAAATTATGTTATTAAATATATTGCATAATTGGGTTAACATTAAAGGATGTACATTGCGCCGTAATACTGCATTTTATTATTCATGTATTTGCCGTCTGTGGGGTTTTAGTATAATGCAATTAAAGAGTCACTTTTGAAATGTTATGAGGTGATTCTTGCACCAACGTTTTTCTGATACACGATAGAGAGACTTTTGACTTCAAAATACACTCGGCAAATTCATAAACTTACATCCCTATGATGAAACACATTATTTTACGATTACTTAACACGACATTTCAGTTCGCCACGATTTAGAGAGTTCATTAAAACATGTAGACGCAATTTACAAGAAGACGTGGAAGACCTGAACAATGTACCATCGATGTGACGACATTTTTAGAGAAAAGATGAGACGTAGGTCCACATGGTGTGTTGAGTTACGACGCAAAACTAACAGATTGTGGCGAGGGAGCGGGAACGTCACCAGGATTCGAGGAGAACCAGTCAAACAAAAATACGGACAATTGACAAAAAACATATGTCCCACAACAGTGCTATTTCTGTAAATGTCTTAACATCAGCAGTTGTCGATGTAACTATCCTTCGATGTTGTAGATCTTCAATCAATTATGTCATTAATTTAAACATTCCCTTTTGTTTTATTACAAGGCAAAGTCAACTGTTATCTCATTGGCTGAACTAAAAATGAACCTCTAGGTTTGTCTTAGTCACAAGTTAAATATCTAATACTGATTTTATGTCGTGTCTTATTAAGACGACCGCTGTTTTGAAAATCTTAAGATATTAATATTTATTAAGGATTACGTAAATTCTACAAACAGGAGACGATCTCATTTATTTTAAACACTAATCTCTTTGTTGGTATAGAGAAAATTAACTCTAGATGGAGAATTCCTAAACATTTGGCTCCAGTGAGAACATTTATGGATGACCAATGTGTCAACAATTTACTTTGCCGTACAATATATTTTCTCACTTATCAATTCGTTCGCGGTCTCAACCACTAAAATGTATCTTAGTCACCTTGATATTCATCTCCACCACATCCATCACCATTGATTACACCATTGATAGTGAGAAACACTGACATATGGGTCTTCAAACGTTTGTGGGGCTGCGATCCATGTCCATGGCGTAGGTTGCAGAAATGTGAACAGATTTTTCGACGACATACCATTGCTGTCACAAAGAAGTTCAAATGAACAAGTTCTGTATCCCTAGAAATAGAGCTAATTCTTGGAAAAATGAGTTGGAGTTGCAATGACGAACCAGAGTCGAACAGAAAATCTTGGAGTGTTCTTCCTCGTCCAGGTCCGTGTTGGGGACGAATAATTTCTGACACTCAGTGTGCGCCATAAAGTTTGTTATATTATATTTTGCGGTTGAGAGCCTAGAAACCGTCTGAATGCTTTTCTTTGTGCGCATTTGAAGAGTCACTGCTGAGTATAAGCGCTGCTCTGGACAAATCTTTTCCATTGGAGATGAGCAGCTTACTGTATTTAAAGCTGGGCAGATAATTGCTGACTTTTAATACACATGCTTTACAAGATTGTTTCAAGGTATTCGAACAACATACTTTTTTCTCAGTTCTCAGTGATAAATGATTGAGTTTACTGTAATTTAAAGTATTATTTACGAAAACACGTGCCCTCACTCGTATATATCAGAGGACTTGAATATTGCCTTTTCCTTCCGGCTCAGTAGGAGTGTTTTCTGAATATTTCTTCCGAAGTTTTGACCCTTTTT
Organism: Acheta domesticus; assembly: GCA_031308135.1. Classification (NCBI taxonomy): domain Eukaryota; kingdom Metazoa; phylum Arthropoda; class Insecta; order Orthoptera; family Gryllidae; genus Acheta; species Acheta domesticus. The sequence goes on along the minus strand of JAHLJT010003656.1, from coordinate 105,010,216 downwards.
AAAGGTTGGCAACAAAAAGCTGCACCTATTTATGTGCGTGATACTGCGAACAAACACATCTATCTGCAACAAGTCCTTCAATGTCTCGACCAACACGGCGCACAATACCCTCTACTCACACGACAAAATGTCTTTTCCATGAAACTTCAATAATCTTCCCCGTTAAAATGAATCAGCGTGGGCACTCATGCTTTGCTACTCGTGCTAGGCATGCATGCATGCTTAGATGATACGCGTGCAGAGGACACGCAACGTTTTCACACCTTTTCCGTTCCAAATCTTTTGCCTTTCCTGACGAGCTGAACGGTTATTCGGTGCGCCGAAACTCTTCTCGTGACGTTCACCAGCAGTAGAGTTCTGTTTTTGCTCTGTGGAGTACAAAACCGGCTCACGGCCAATCAGTTTCTGGTTGCTTCTTCGCCTTTCACGAATCTTCTTCTGTAGGACAAATACCATCGCTGCGCCGTCCACGTGGAGCTGGTTTTGGTGCTCCAAAGAACACGTAATCTTTGGACAGTGATTCAAGGAGCAGTCACCCAGTTTGCTGATCAGTCTCGTTTGAATTGGCCCACGAGTTCATCACTATGTCTGATTACCCCCAGCAGGCCGTATCTCCCACCGCGCCTTCTCCGAGTGATGTTTCTGGGGCCACAGAGTATGCAACTTTCTGTGTTGCTGCCCTACAGAGCACCCAACCTGCGGCTACTGATTTAGAGAGCACCCATTCTACACAGTGCTCGGTGTCGCTTGAAATGTCTCTCGCTTTCTTAAAAAATGGCGCATTCACTGGCAAGCCAACATTTTTATCTTTCGCTAACGAGCGTTGTTTCTGCTCCAAAGAGTTCGCAACTTGCTTCTGCACTGCTGCTGCTGCTCCACAAAAACCGCAATCTGAGGGTTTTGATACCGAGAGCATTCATCATACATGCTGATCAGTGTGGCTTACAACGTCCCTCATTTTACACATCACAACTAAAGTGCACTCATCGGACGGTGAACATCTCGGCGGGTTCCACTGCTATTGCTGCTGCGGAGAACTCTCAACCTAAAGCTGCCGGGATCCAGGAGCACGGTCCACCTCGCAACTTCCTTCCGCTTCCCTCGTCACAGAACACAGAACGTTCACCCGGCCCGCGGCCGTGCCTCGCCATCTTCCCCCACCGCCGTTGCTGCTGCAGCTGCGCGGGGCTATACGCAGCTCTCCTGCGCGCAGTCGCCCATCATGAGCGGCGTGCGCACGGTGACGACCTCGCGGCCGGGCAGCAGCGCCATGGGCGGCGGCGGCCCCACGGGCGACGGCGTGCAGCGCGGCGTGGCCCCGTGCGCGCGCAGCGTGTGCGAGATCTGCGCGTAGATGGTGGGCTCCGGCGGCGAGCGCGGCGGCGGCGGCGTCACCCCGCACCGCGCCAGCGCCAGCTCCGCGTACTGCACCTCCTCGCCCTGCGCACACAACCGCGCGCGCGGGCGCGGCCGCTTACACAAAATGGCATCTACATGTGCACAGAACGATTCGGAATACAGGGAACTGTTGTCCTATTGTGTTACATAGGCAATTTTCAACATTGTAACACAATGGGATAACAGTTCCCTGACTGAATTACCTGAAAATGTAACAAAACACATTACGAAACGTCGTGTAATTGGTGGATAATAAAGGAATGTCATAAAAAGCATTGGATACGTTTTATTAATAAACACGTATATTGAAAATCAGGTAGAATTCTTCAAATTGATCTACACGTTTTATTCAGATTAAATCTGACAAAATTCTAGGGAATTTGGAGATGGTACATTTAGCCAACGAACTTTTGGTGTGATTCTTACTTAACCACGTTATACATGCGACATTTAACTCTGATTGGTATTCAACCATCATCATCTGAAGATTGACTCCAGATGACGATGGAAACTACTTGTGTGTTATGTAGACCTTTGACTTACTATGGACAACTGACATTGTCATAATCAGAATAATGTGTACCAAAAAATAAAAAGTCCGATACAAAGTCAAATATGAATTGGTTAAAAATATTCTTTTAAATAAAAGAAACAGAAACTATGGATAGATATTTTGAAATACCGCGTTAAAAATACGGATTTCAAACTAGAGTTGAACAACCGCTTCAGGGTGGACTGCGAAGTCAACACGAAAGGACGATGAAATATTGGAAAGAGAGGAGGAAAAACAATTTGTGGAGAACTGCAAATGGCATGTAATTCCGAGTCGTAATTAACAGAATAATATAGCCGGTGCAAAAGTGATACAGCTCATGAATGGTTATTTTACAGTTAAATTAAGAAATATTATTAGAAACAGTGGCTTAGCTAAGGAGAATACAACAAAACACAGTATTTGGCCGTTAAATGAAAGACACTGGTGAGCTTCAACGTTCTGCAAAATGACAATATTTGAGATATGTCATAATTCTTGTATAGCGTGGAGACAGCAGCTTGTGAGAGAAGAAACACTAACATATCAATGCAGAGTCAAAACTACTGAGACCAAAAACGTTACATTTAGAAAATAGGTTCCTATTATCATGCATGAAAAAAAAATAAGAAGAAATCTACATTTTTGTTTTAAAGAGATAAAAATGTAATTTTTGAACAGTGTTTTGCTTAGTACATTCTGCAATGTATGCAGATATTAGGGTTTACGGAACTGTGGCGTGAACAGAAGTTGAGAGCGAAGCTTCACGGACCTGGTGCGGCAAGGTGGGGTATTCATTTATTTTATTTATTTATTTGTCAAAAAAACAGTAAAAAATGTATATGACGTGGGGTAAGCGAGCGTAGCAGAGATGGCGGCTAGTACGCTGGCAGAGTGGATTGGAGGGGGCCGGATAGAGTGAAGGAGGCAGCATAGAGTGACGGAACGAGATAGAAAGAGGGATGTGGGATACATTGGAGGGGCAGACAGTAGTAGAGGGCGGAAGTAAAGTGGAGGATCGGGATAGAGAAGAACAGACGGTATAAAGTGAGTGGGCGGTATAAAGAGGAAAGGGCGGGATAGAATAGAGGAGGGAAGCGAGATAGAATGGAGCGGGGGGATAGAGTGGAGGGGATGGAGGAAGTAGCAACAGGGGACGAGAGGGACAGAGGGGGTCGGAATGTCATCAGCGCTCGCTGCGAGCTTTTCAACTGTCCTCAAGAGAGGGGGAAGCAGGTCAAGGAGCTACCTCCGCCTTGCGGCGCTTGCGGGCGTCTCACCTGGCGCAGCGTGGGGAAGCGCAGGTGGTGCGGCGGGCCGAGGGGCCGGTAGGTGCCGTAGAGGGCGCCGTTGCAGTGCGCGGCCGAGGGCGAGGGCCCGCGCGGCGAGGGCACGCGCGGGGGCGGGGCGTAGGCGGGCGTGGGCGTGAGCAGGCCCTGCGTCAGCGGCCCGGGCGTCTCCGCCAGCTGGTATTCCGCGTCTGCAAGCGCCCGCTCCCATTGCGGCTTCCCGAAGCGGCCCACGCCCGCGCGACCCACCGACGCCAGCGCTGCTGCGCCCGGACGGACAGACGGTCAGCCCGCGCGGCTCGCCCGCTCGCGCGAGCGGGCGAGCGCGCTGTTAGTGGGGTACACACACGCGGGTGCACTCGATAGCTACTCCCACACATGTTTAGTCTGATTAGTTTCATATTCAAGGAATCAGTCATAGCAGTGCAGCTCAAATACGGGTCGTTATCAGTGATGTCGCGCGGCACAATGTTAACCGATTGCAGATGAAATAGTTAAATTGTGTGAGCGGGGACGCGCGCTTTTAGTAGGGAAGGCGCACGTTCACATAGGGCTGCACTCAAATTGTCACTCACACACGTTTAGAATAGCCAGAATATCCTTTATTGGTTAATTTCAAATTCAAGAAATCAATCATAGCAGTGTAGTTCAAATATGGGTCTTGATCAGTAATGTCGCGGCGCAATTTTAACCAATTGCAGTGAAATAGTTAAATTGTGTGAGCCGGTCGCGCGCTGTTAGTGGGGTGGGCGCATGCTCACACTCGATGGGTGCACTCGATAAATGGTTACTCCCACACATGTTTAGTCTAGCCAGAATATTCTTTATTGGTTAGTTTCATATTCAAGAAATCAGTCACAGCAGTGCAGATCAAAACTGGGTCTTTTTCAGTGATATATACATTTATGGTTAGTTTCATACGTATGTTTAGTCGAGGGAAAACTACGTTTATACATAAATGGCTGATCACACTGATACGCCTACAGCTGCTGTTATTGAATTAGACGAACACACTCTTATGTAATTAGACGAACACACGTTTAGTCTAGACCAAGAAGCTTTTAATAATTATTTCCCCACAGAACATTATTCAAGGCAAAAACGTTTACTCTTAAATCTTTCGCGTTTATTCTTAGTACACATTTAGGATATCAATTACTTCATTTGAAATTTTAATACAAAATTACGTGTCTTCTCTGTTATCATCAAATAATTTTATTTACATGATATTTTAAGAATATGTCATCAACCAAACATTAAAAAATCATACAACATAATTTGGACATGAAGGATTCAAATCACTATGCTCGTGATATATTAGCTTTTCAAGTAGCTAAATGACTGGTCGAGTATGACACGATCACAAATCTTTTACAATAACAAACAGAATTACCAGATGAGGCCAGACAGAAAAGTGTGGGTATTGTTACAGCAATCAAACAGGGTTTGTACCGTTTAGTCAAGTCTGTAGCCACATGTTGCTGACACTTGATTTGTTGTTTTCACACCGATCGTTATTGGAACATACACATTCACATTCAGCCAAACATTTCACATACCCTCAACTCTCAAAATATTTCGATTGAGAGCACGTTTCGAGTAATGATAGACAATTAAAAATTCGAAAATTATATGTTCACGAAAAATATCTATTTTAACTCTGACTTGAACTCAATCGCTATCTGCTCAGAACACGATATTACATTGCACAAATAGATAATGAAATAATGAATTAACTGATAAGAAATTCAACATTATTTTTGAACGTCACATCGAACGAATTAGCGTAATAGAGCCCTTTAAAACGAATGTAACGTCACGTTTTGGTATTTTCATCTACTGTATCATAAAAACTTACAAAAGCAGCGAAAATGCATTTCCTATTTTATCTTCTTGGAAAGCTATTACAGAATAAATATAAAAAAATTACACGTGGAATTGTACATTCTTCTTTCGAAATTAGATAGACAGTTACAAAAACAAGGTTTAGTTTTTCCAAACAACACAAACGTTAGTTACCAGAGTTCTCCAAATCAGGTTTATATGGTCACCCACAGCATAGTTTTCTCAAGATGAAATGTTACAAAATTTAATTTCTGCATACCAGATTATCAAAATGAAGTGTATGTGGTTACCCACACCACACTTTTCTCAATAGAAAATGTTAGAAAATTCATTTTCTGCAAACCAGATTCCCAAAGTTAGGTTTACGCAGTTACTCAAACCAATTTTTTCTCAATACAGAATGTTAGATAATTCAAAATTCGGTTACACGGCTACCGACACATTCTGCAATAGGCGGTGTTAGAAAATTCATTTTCCGCAAGCCAGAGCAACGTTTAAGCCGATGCTCACCCTTGTTGCAGGGGATGACGTCGGGGTTCTTCTCGTCGGCGGCGTCGAAGTCGAGGCCCGCGTCCGCTCGCAGCGTCTGCCCGCCGCGCGCCTTCTCCTTCAGGGCCAAGTCCGTGGGGCGCTGCGGGCCGCCCGCGCCGCCCGCCCCGCCCGCGCCACCGCCGCCCCCGCCGCCCGCGCGCCGCCGAGAGCGCTTGCGCAGCGCCACCGCCGCCGCCGCCACCGCCGTCGCCACCAGCAGCAGCGCCGCCAGCGCGCCCAGCAGCAAGGCCAGCAGCGGCGTCAGCTCCAGCGCCACCGGCGACCCTAAGCACCCACGCACACAGGGACTCAGCCTCATAAAGGAACGCACTCATCCCATCTGTAAAACACCACCGCCCCCACCAGCAGCAGCTCTGCCAGCGTCCCTAGTAGTGTGGCCACAGCGTCAGCGTGAAGCCCTCCAAGGTGAAGAGCTAAATGAGAGACTCAACGGTGCGCTTCTCGGCCTTCTTGAGCGTGAAGCGCTCAAGGGTGAAGGGCTAAGCGAGAGACTCACCGGTGCTCTTCTCGGTCTGTTTGAGCGTGAAGCCCTCGAGGGCGAAGGGCTAAGCGAGAGAAAGACTCACCGGTGCGCTTTTTGGCCTGCTTGAGCCTGAAGCCCTCCAGGGCGAAGGGCTCGCTGCGCTCCTTGGCGTTGAGCGTTATAAGTGAGAGAGTATGACTCACCGGTGCGCTTCTCGGCCTGCTTGAGCGTGAAGCCCTCGAGGGCGAAGGGCTCGCTGCGCCCCTTGGCGTTGAGCGCGTAGGCGTGCACTCGCAGCACGCGCCCCGCGCGCAGCCCCTCCACGAGGAAGCGCGGCCAGCGGGAGGAGACGTTGGCGGCGAGCAGCCCGCTCTCCAGGTCGAACACCTCCAGCTGGAAGGTCTGCGGCAGCCCCCCGTCGAAGCCCTCCTCGCACTCCACCTCCAGGGACCCCGTCGTCTGATTCGTTAGTGAGCAGTTCAACGGTGGTTCCGGTCGACCTGCGAACATATCGATGAGATTCACAATTATTGAAGAAAATGAAGAAATAAACTTAACAACATTATGTATCTAAGTGTTTACCATTCCGTTACTGTGTAAATTAGAGCTGGGCACAGACACTCAGTTTCTATCATTCTCGTTGACGACACCAGCGATCCGCGTCTATTATGTCCGACATGCTAGTTCCAGCTATGGAGTAAGCGAGAGGGAATGATATCGATACTAGGCATATTATGGGAGTGAGCTCTCAGTGTCGGCGGACCAAAAAGCAACGATGGATACCAAATGCTGGAGGTTGGCATCTCGACACCACTTATCGCTCAAGCGTCTCTATTACACATATTAAATGCTTTTTTTCACTTTCATTGGGATTAAAGAAACTTGTTTATGAACTAGTATGGCGTGTTCTTCAACGAAAACTAAATAAAAATGCTATTGTACAAAGCAAACCTCTGCATAATTGGGCAATTCAAGCCACATATTCATAGTCACAAACAATCGCTTTAAGGATCACACAACACGATACTCTCTAAGCATCATCAACTGCTCTTCCATTTCTCGCGAACTTGCTAAGCTACGCATAACGCTATCTTCCCGTTTCTATTCTAGCCGGGCATTTCAAACCACGCAAATTTTGTATTTTTTATTAATAAAGGAAAGCTGCGATATACTCAAATTACAGTGACCTCCACTCCTACTTTTTTTCCTCTTTTTCGGCCCCTTACTCAATTAAAACCGTTCACTAGGAGCCGATTAGGACGGACATCAAAATCGTTCTCTTTAGAGCTTTAATATATGTGATAATAATCAGGGGAATTAATAGTATAAGGCAAATCTTAAGGGAAAAAAACCCAAGGACAACAAAAGGAGCAAGGGCCCTACGACCACACCCACCTGCCGGGATGATGTGGAAGACGCAGGGCTCGCGCTGCTGGCCCGCGGCGTTGGCGGCGCTGCACAGCAGCGTGCCGTAGTCCAGCTCCGTCATGGGCGCGTAGGAGAGCGTGGACGAGGCGCCGGCCTCGTCGCCGCCCTGCCCGCCCCCGCCCCCGCCCCCGTCACCGCCGCCGCCGCCGCCGGGCCGGGAGCTGTAGCGCGCCTCCGGCACCTCGATGGTCGCGTCGCCGGCGCCCGAGTGGTTGAAGCTCCAGCGGAAGGAGTCGGGCGGCGGGTACGCGTCCACGTCGCACGTCACCCTGGCCGGCTCCAGCCGCGCCACCGCGTACACCCGGCGCTGCTCCGCGCGGCACACGGGCTTGTCTGCGGGCAGCAGTCAGCTCTGATGTAGACTGGAGACCACACTCTGTGCTCAGAAATCGTGACGATCCGCCATGACGGAGAACGTCAATTCTGTCTTCGTTATCTCGAACCAAGTAGAAGGAATTAACGCCTTATAAAAATTTAAAACATTTATTCCCTTTTATGTTCACGAAAACATAATAACACGTTTAATACGTTAAAATCGCAATTTACCAACAATACTTTATCAACTATAGTCGTTGTGAAAAAGGAAACCTAAACAAATGTTATATAAGGGAAGGCTACCAAATTATATCTAGTACTGCGTTCTCATCACCTTTACAGCACAAAATTTCCATGCTACAGAAAATGAACCCCATTTCAATTTTGCTGGCTTCCTTTACAACCGAATAATAGGAAATACTTTGGCATTTTCGTTGATAGAGATGATTTTAAGATTCGGCAACAACACAAGATGCAATTAACTCTGTAAGAAAGTCTATAGCTAGACGTTCACTCTGCAAACCTAACGAGAAACAATCGTCACGATTTTCAGCACTCCAAAGTGAGTGCTGAAAGCATTAAGTAGATACATTTTATAAACAACAATTGGTTGATATAAGTTTAATAATTTTTTTTACTGAGCATTTTTTTAAACATAAAAAATGATATTCTTTTCAGTTTACCGATAAAAGAAAATCTTTCAGAACTCTTTCATTCTTTTAGTTAGCAATCTGTTGTTTTATGGAAAGGTGGCACTTTTTGAGCTTAATTTAATAAGGCGTAAAGACAACAACACTAAACAAATGTGTAGAAACACCTTAAAGAAATGAGATGGAGAGGGGTGTCCTTATTCTTTTGGTTGACACTGTTGGCACTATTTTCACTTTCTAGAGCCATACACTGTTTTATACTTATTGCCTTTTTCAAAATTTCATCACATATTTAGATATTATTTAAGTTCTAACTGAATTCTCCATTTCATTGTTCGTTGCTTGGATGTTCGTGATACATAAATTAAATGTATTAATTGTTTGTTGATGTACTAATATTTTAGAAGTTGTGAATTAAAAATCCTATTAGTGACTCAAATCTCTTAATTAACTAGCGAGTAAAACTATTGTTTATGCTTTCAGAGGAAACGAGATAAATAACGATTTAGACGGCCGTAGTAGGCAAAATACATTATATCATAATTTTTAAAGTTTGTTGTCAATTTTTGTTTAACGTTTGTACGTCTACAAAAACTGCTGTCAACTTTCTGTCACAAATATGCAAGAAGAAACGAGGAAATGTGGCTAAATATGGACGCGCATTCCAGGACACTAGAACTCTCTATCCGGTCACCCAATATTGATTCCAGTCTCCGTAACGTTCGACTTTAAGGGTTCTTAAATTCCGATCATCACTTGGCGATACGCGAGTTATGCATGCCTCTTGAAAATCTTGGGAATAACATTCAAACTACGATTTCTATAATTGCACTGCTCAGTATTCACTCCACACCTTGAAGCAGATAAGCTTCTCCTTCATTTTGCAACCTAAAGCTTGAGGTTAAGATGCCCAAAAACCCAAAATTCGAGACAGGAATCTCTTTTTTTTTTTTTTTTTTGAGTTATAAACACATAGGAATGGAATGCGGTTTTCTTTCAAATAAGAGGTGTTTCAGAGAACTTTCTTTAACTATGAATTTGAGAAAAAGTCAAATATTTATCCAAGCCTTCTCATTCATGTAGAAGAAAATATCAGCTAATGAACCAGGTACGGTTCATAGGGTAGAAACGAGGTTAAATAGTCTGTGTAAATATGATGAATAATACCCTTCAGATTTTATATCCCCAAAATTCTTTAAAATTAATACCCCCTTCGGTCTTCCTGACAGGTCTTATTTTTGGAAATGATATTTTTTCAGCATTAGTAACTTTCCAGTTCAACTTACTATTCCTGAGGTCATATCTTTCAAGTACATACCAGATGATTAGGGCGGAAAGAACGGAAGATTTCCTGGGTGAATAGTCACCGCACTTCAATTTACAGCAAAATACGATGTGATCACTGAAGATTTTATGCATTTAAAATATTGAAGCACCTCATCTTTAAACAAATTCGAGGTACTCCGTAAAATAATGTTGAAATGAAAAAAATAGATTCAAAGAGTTTGTTTATTTTTGCATCAACAAATGATTAATTCTATTGAAATCCACATTTTATTTAATGCGTCTATTTTGTAAGATATAATTAACCCACAGCTTTATTGAAGGGATCACTTAATGAAACACGGTCAGCGGTTTGTTGAATGATTCAGCTGCCAGCTTTACATTTTTTGCACCGTCAGATTTACCTCCGCAGCCTTCCAACACAGACATTTTTACTTCAAATCGTAATTTTCAAACTCTCGCACAAAAACGCATCACTCCCATCATTACATCTCCCGATGTAAACTCTTTCCTCCCAACCTCCGCGCAATCCGACCGCGGCACAGTCTGCCGTCGGGCGCCGAGGCTTGAAATCGCCGCTCAACCTGGGGGGTGGGGGGGCGGTGGTAGCGGCCGCGGCGGCGGTAGCGGCGGCGGCGGTAGCGGCGGCGGCGGCGGCGGCGGCGGTGGCGGTGGCGGTGGCGGTGGCGGCGGCGGCGGCGGCGGTGGTGGTGGTGGTGGCGGCGGTGGTGGTGATGGCGGTGGTGGCGGTGGTGATGGCGGTTGGTATTGGTAGGGACGGGGTTGGTGGCGGTGGTGATGGGAGTAGTGGTGAGAGCGGTGGTGATGGTGAGGGGCGGACAGCGCGGCGAGGGAGGGGGAAAAGAGGGAGAGGCGGTGGGGCAGGGGAGCGGCCTAGCGGTGAAGCGATGGTTGCGGGGAGGCATAGCCGTAGTGATGGGGTGGCGGCGGCGGGGAAACGGTGGGGCCACGTAACGCTGGCGGCGAGGACGCGGGATGGCATTTCTGTAGCGGCAGGAGGAAAGTGGCGGGGAGTCAGTGTAGCGGTGGCGGGGGTAGGCGTAGCGGTAATGACGGGGAGACAGGGTGGTGTGGCGGCATGGAGTCGGTGAAGCAGCGAAACGGTAGCGTCGGGGAGGTGCAGAGGCAGTCGCGGGGAGGCGAGGCTGGGTGGGGTGGCGTGGGGCGGAGGCAAAACGATAGTGGCGAGATGGCTGAGAGAGGTGACGGGGAAGCAGCGAGACCACGTAACCCTGGCGGCGAGGAAGTGGGATAGTATAGCGGGGATGACAGCGGGGAAATGGCGCAGAGTCGGTGAGGCAGCGTAGCAGTGGCTGCGGGGAGGCAGTGTAAGGTGGTAAGGCAGCAGGGAGTAGGTGATAGCAACGTAGCATTGGCACGGGAAGGGGCGGGGTGGGTTTGATGGCGGCGTGGCGATGGCGGCGGTGCCGCAGCTGCAGGGTGGCGTCGGCAGCCAGAGGGTGAGGCATGTGGGGGCGGAGTGCGGGGTATTGACGGGACGGTCGCGGGGCTGGGCGAAGGTGGGCGGGGTTGGGCGAGGCTGGGTGGAGCGGGGTTGGGTGGAGCGGGGTTGGGCGAGGCTGGGCGGGGCTGAGCGGGACTGGGCGGGCAGGGCCGGGCGGGGAGAGAGCTGGGCGGAGCGGGGCGGGGCTGGGCCGGGAGGGGCGGGGCTGGGCGGGGAGGGGCGGGCCTGGGCTGGGCAGGGCTGGGCGGGGAGGGGCTGGGCGGGGAGGGGCGGGGAGGGGCTGGGCGGGGAGGGGGCGGGGAGGGGCTGGGCGGGGCTGCGCGGGGAGGGGCGGGGCTGGGCGGGGCGGGGTTGGGCGGGGCTGGGCGGGGCGGACCTGGGCTGGGCTGGGCTGCGCGGGGCTGGGCTGCGCGGGGCTGGGCTGGGATGCGCGGGGCTGGGCGGGGAGGGGCTGGGATGGGCGGGGCGGGGCTGGGCGGGGCTGGGCGGGGCTGGGCGGGGCTGGGCGGGGCTGGGCGGGGCTGGGCGGGGCTGGGCGGGGCTGGGCGGGGCTGGGCGGGGCTGGGCGGGGCTGGGCGGGGCTGGGCGGGGCTGGGCGGGGCTGGGCGGGGCTGGGCGGGGCTGGGCGGGGCTGGGCGGGGCTGGGCGGGGCTGGGCGGGCTGGGCGGGGCTGGGCGGGGCTGGGCGGGGCTGGGCGGGGCTGGGCGGGGCTGGGCGGGGCTGGGCGGGGCTGGGCGGGGCTGGGCGGGGCTGGGCGGGGCTGGGCGGGGCTGGGCGGGGCTGGGCGGGGCTGGGCGGGGCTGGGCGGGGCTGGGCGGGGCTGGGCGGGGCTGGGCGGGGCTGGGCGGGGCTGGGCGGGGCTGGGCGGGGCTGGGCGGGGCTGGGCGGGGCTGGGCGGGGCTGGGCGGGGCTGGGCGGGGCTGGGCGGGGCTGGGCGGGGCTGGGCGGGGCTGGGCGGGGCTGGGCGGGGCTGGGCGGGGCTGGGCGGGGCTGGGCGGGGCTGGGCGGGGCTGGGCGGGCTGGGCGGGGCTGGGCGGGGCTGGGCGGGGCTGGGCGGGGCTGGGCGGGGCTGGGCGGGGCTGGGCGGGGCTGGGCGGGGCTGGGCGGGGCTGGGCGGGGCTGGGCGGGTGCCGCACTGCTCCGCGCCGCGCCGCAAAGGCCGAGAACCGATCACAGCCAGTGTGCGGTGCCGCCGCATTATTTGTTCGCGGCATTACCGAGAGGACAGAGGCGCTTCGGCGCCGAACATCATCAACACAAAACAGGCGGCTTACGGCGCGTTATCCCCCAGGGACAAAACACTCGGGCGGCGCGCGCGCCCGCGGGGCGGGGAGGGGCGGCGCGGGGAGGCGCCGGCGGATTAAGCGGGGAGTCGGTCCTGTTGTATCGGCTGCGAATCCGGCGCTTAAGTTGCGGCGCCGCGTGGCAGGGCGTGGCGGGACGGCGCGTGGCGAGGCGCGAAATGGTGGGATGCGGCTGCGGTAGGAATACGGTGTGGAGCGTGGCGGGGAAAGGTGTGGTTGTGTGGGATGCGGAGTGGTGGGATGCAATGAGCAAGGCAGTGTTGGCAAAGTTGATGCCACAAGCGGGAGTGCGTGGCGGGAGTGCGTGGCACGAGTGCCAAGACGAAAACGCCCCTCCATGCAGTTCATCACCCCGCCATCAGAGACAACGCCATCCCTATTGTAAAACGGCGGGGTTACGAATAGTTTCTTTTCCCGACGCTAGTTGCGCAGAGAAGCTCGTGGTATGCTACGGTGCCACGACGCGTACCACAGCCACCAGTAGAAGACATTGACACCACTGGTATTAGGCAGAACGGAATGAGGCGGGGAAATGTAACGCGAGGAAGAGCTCAGTGAGGCACGATGGCTCGGGGAGGAGCGGGATGTAATTGAAGGCGGGTGGTGGAATTGGGTGGGTGTAAAGTTCAGGACGGGGTCTAGCGAGAAGGAATGGAAGATAGTGGCGGGAAGCTGCAGGAACGTGCTTTTGCGGAGGGCAAGGGGGAGTGTAGGGGAGGGTTGGGCTAGCGGGGACACCAGCGGGGAGGTGGGCGATAATTGGTGGGGCGGGGTAGAGATCAGAGGGAAGTCGGTGATCCGCCGAGATTTAAATACAGAATGAAAGATGAGAACGGGAGGCTAACAGAAAATTGAGTGAGAACTTTATTGAAGAAAAAAAAGTGTGTGAAAGAAAATGCAAGTGAACCAAGTACGGTTGTTGAGAAAAACATACAATTATCATGTGGCATTACGATAATCAAGGAGAACAATAATGAAATGAATGGAAGTGTGAAAATGTATTCTGAAGAGCTAGAGGGGAGCAGTGGAGGGTCCTAAAATAGTACGTCTGAGCAGGGATTATGGCTTACGAGGCCAGAAATTAGTGGAGCGAAAGGTCACGAGTTAAGGGAACGGAGGAAGAGGGGGTCTGTACTGCATGGAAAAACATTACTTAGCGTACTAGAGCGTAAATGAAGAGTAAAGTGGTGGTGACTGTATGAATGATGAGACAGACCGCGTACAGCAGTTCAACACCAAATCATGAGAGATTGATCGATAAATGTTTTTAGTGTCGAGTGTCATACTCGTGTGGTAATTAGTTCTGTAAGTCTAGTTCAAGTTATATTCATGGAAGCGACGTTGTTTCTTCTTAGCTGGAACGAGAAATTCAGCGCAAACCTACACATCGGATTGTAGATTTTCCCCTTCTGGTGTTTCCCCCCAAAGAGGCATCGTTCTCTGCTGGAACAAACTCTACGTTGGATGAGATATTTTTGATGATTTCAAAACATCAATCGATGTTTTTTACTATTGATTTTTTGTGCTCGATGATTTTACGTTTTCAATGTTTTAGTTATGAAAAAGTTTTATAATAACAATAATTTTGTAAAAGTTAAATATTGAATTGATAATTAAGATGATTTTTGATTTTATGAGAGGTGAACAAAGCTCGACAAAGTGAATGGGTTTTAACAACTTTCATCGAGCGGATTCCCCTGAGAGATGAATTCAATATCCTGGTATTTTCTCTGCCTTTCTTCGCAATCACAGAGATGGTCAATGCATATGCAGAAAGGCCTCCCCCTCCCCTTCCCGCATCCCTCTACAAGGAACTAATGAAGCGCTGGACTCCTCATATGACCGTAAGTACTGTTTTTCAAACTCGATTTTGATCACTGTTCGTATTATGCTTTAGTTCGCTTTGTCCGTTAAATTTTAATTATAAATGAATAATCCCGGTCACTGTCAAATTTCACCGCAAGAACGTAAAAGTGAGAGCTTATTATACTACTCATAAAAATATCGGGGCGATGTATTGTCAACATCGATGTTTCAATTTAGAAAATTGTTGTTTTCAAACACGCTCCGGCAAACGAGAACTGCCCCCACATATTGATAAGAGGGTCAACGGAAAACAGAATGCAGCAATCGTACGCTAAAATAATCCAACGGTTGAATTTGACTCGGGTATATCGCTAAACTCTACCACCGTCAGGTAGGCCCTCCAGGTCAGGGACGCAGCAGGGGCAGTGGCAATGTGTCTTGCTGCCACAATTCTGACAAGATGAGTGCATTAAAACGCGTAGGAGGCAAGCATTATGGGATTTGCATGCGACGAAATGCGCGTGGGAAGTAAAGCGCCGAAGAAGCACCCGGTGGGAGCTCGGCTGGAGACCTTGGGAAGTGCTTGGGAGGAGAGAAGCGGGTAGAAGCTAAACACTTGGGTAGGAGTCTGATGGCATGGGCGGAGACGGGTAGGAGAGAGCATGGACGTGGGCGGACGGGAGACTAACGACGTGGGTGAGAGATCAAAGACGGCGAAAAAAGGTGGGGGGGGGCGAAGAAGGGTGCGGCCGAAGACGGCCAAGAGTGCAAGAGGTGGTGGCAGATGGGAGACCTAGGGAGGGAGCTTGGGCGGGAGACAGAAGGCGTGGGTGGGGACGGGCAGGAGAGCCAAAGCGCGGAAGGTGACGGGTGGGAGAGTGGTGAGGGCGTGGACGGAGGGCAGCGGGACACTTAGGACGTGGGTTGGAGACCAAAAGCGTGAGTGGAGACAGTCGAGGGAGCAAGAGCGCGGGCGGTGACGGGAGGGAGACCCAGGATGCGGGTGTAAGCTTGGGCGGGAGAGACAGGGCGTGGCGTGGGCATGGGCGGAGTTGGGAGGAGAGCCAGAGTGCGGGGGGGTGACGGGTGGGAGAGTGGCGAGGGCGTGGGCGTAGGCCAGCGGGAGCCTAACGACGAAGGGGTCTCGGACGGGAGACAGAGGGCATGGGCAGAGACAGGCAGGAGAGCCAGAGGGAGGGCTGTGACGGGGAGACCGAGGACGTGGGTGTGGGCGTGGGCGGAGACGCGCGGCTGCTGCTGCTGCTGCGGGCGGTGCTGCGCGCCGCCTAATCCGCGCTGCTGCGCGCCGCGAGGCCGCCCGCCTCCGCGCGCAGAGCCAGCTCCGGCTTCTGCTTGTGCGTAGGCGCGCGCCGGGAGATTACGCTGCCACTGGGAAGCACGCGGCGCTCGCAAAAAGAGATGGAGCCGTAGATACGCAGCGAGTTATTTTTACTTCCCACCAGCATGCTCAACTCGCGACAACTGACAAGGAAATGGGACTACTGTTCTGCGGAGTTATAAGTATGTGACATATGCTTGGTGCAGAGAAACGTAAGCGAGACAAATATTCGTTGACAATTTCTGCTACCACATTTTTTCCTCTTAGAAATACGATTCCATGACAACTACCTCACCTCTTCTTTTTCGCGCTGTTGTATATATCGATATGCGGTCTCTAGAATTCGATAAGTGAATCTGCCGCGCACACGATATAGTAATTTAATATAATAGACGTTGGAGAGATTTTATCTACGAGAGGAAGGTGTTATTTATTACTTCACAAGCGACACTAGGAACGAGTGAGGTATCTTTCTCGAGTAGATAAAGTGTCTTCATCTTCGTGTGTAATATTTATTTTATTCCTTTGGCTTTACCACAATTAAAAAGCATGATATTGTTTTCACAGCTGTCTAGTGGGCAAGGGTTGGAACATTGAGAATTGAAACAGTTGTCATTCATTTTATAGACCTGTTACGCGTGAAACATTAAACCATTCAAAGTCGCTTGCATAAAAAAAATTAAGTACCCGCGAAATGCCACGTTCTAGTTCGTAAGATTTTAATTTGAACGACGAAATTGTGTCGAAAAGGAAATAAAAAATAAATAATTTTATCCCAGGGAAATCAAGAAAATGGTTTGATATAGAATTTCAGAACTTCTGCAACTGGAGTAAATGAAACAATTTGGAAGGAATCATCATTGAACAAGTGGTGCTACAGAATGGCACAGACTTTCCCGTATTAGTTTTCTATTTCATTGGGTTGTTGCTAGCTATTCGAAATTGCCACATACTCTTTCTTGCCAGCTACCATCTATCACCGCCAAAAGTACATTTTTTTGTCATTTTCTTAATTTTTCGGTTTCCTATTGGTAGAACGAAAATATTAATTTTAGAATATTAAAAAACACAAAAACCTAGCCGTAAATGGCAATTTTCTTTTAAAAATCATATGCCGTTCAAGAGAAAATGACGTTTTAGCACTACTAAAAATGCGAAAATTGAATCTCATTTTCACAGAAAAGTTTTGAGTTTTCAAAATACTTTATTTAAAGTTATTTGAAGCACTTAAACCCACAAATATAATCATGTTTATAAATTGCTCGTAATGTGCAAATTTAAGATGTGAGAGATCTTTTAAAAAAATTACAATTATGTAATTTCTGAAAAACCAAAAACATAACTCAAAATAAACTTTACGCTATACTAAAGAGTGTAATTAGCACTATCCGTTACAAAAGTTTCAAGAAATAAATTGCTGCCATATACGAGAAAATGGCGTTTGAGCATTTCTGAAAATACCGAAATTTGAGCTACTTTTCACAAAAAACGGTAGTGTTTTCGAGAAACTTTACTTGACATTATTTAAAGCACATGTACTCGTAAATATAATAATGTGAAAAAATAACCGATAATGTTAATATTAACGACGTGACAGACAAGTAAATAAAATTACATTTTTGTAATTTTTGAAAGAAACAACCGATAGACCAAAATGGCTTTCATGTCATTGATAGAGTACATTTACCATTATCCCTACCGAAAGTTTAAAGAAAAAGTTTGGAGCCGTTTTTGAGAAAATCTTGTTTTTGTAATTTTTTAAAATTGCACATATTGCACGCAATATTGCACGAAAACTACCAAAATTTTGAAAAACATTTACATGACCTTTATTAAAGAACTCAATATGCAGAACAAATTTTATTTGAAGAAAAAAATCTCTATCTTCAATTTTGTAGTTGGAGAAAGACGCCGAAAAAAATTCAAACTTTCACAATTTTCAAAAATTCAGAGCTGTACATGAAAATCGGAGCTATGACATGTTAATAAGTGTATTTTCCTCTATTCATACAAGAAATTTAGAGAAAAAATTTGGAGCCGTTTTTGAGAAAATTTTGAATATCCCCGGGTGGCTTCATATAAAGTACTCCCAAATTTTGAAGAATCTTTTTCAAAATCTCAAAGTTTTGACTATAATCAGATCGACTAGGAAATATCCATTTTGGAAGAAATTGTACGTATGGTTTAGGCGCTAGCAGTGTTCACAGACGGACAGACGGACGGACGGACGGACAGACGGACGGACGGACGGACGGACGGACGGACGGACGGACGGACGGACAGACGGACGTTTTCTTTCAATTAGGTTTTCGGTATCAAGGACCTAGAAAACAGGGTTTCTGGCTACACCACGTGTTAGGGGATTTTTTTTCTTAATTTAACAACTGGTTTTATCCACTTATTCGTTTTGACGGCCCGGCAATTAATTTTTTTCCGTCGAAAATTGGCCATTTTTTCGCGCAGCATTACATAACTTCCCTATACTACGTATATCACTCCGTGTATACGTACGTATACGGGAAAGTAAAAACTGAAACGCCACAAAAAATGCTGATCATCGTCATTGTAGTCATATTATTCAAAGCGGAAAAATACCTTACGTATGAAAAAGTAGGTATATTTTTCCCAAAACATAATATTAAGGTAAGATTTTTACCCCCAAAATTGCAATTTTTACAAAACAAACCATTTTAAATCATAGATTTAAATGTGAAAAAAACCTTCTCGCCTGAACACAACTTCCATCGTTTGCGGAATTTAGCGTTGCTAGGGAATGACGGAACCATAAATAATGTAACACAAATGACCAAAAAAGGTCTACACAATGTGTTTACTAGGGCCATAAAGAAAGGAAGAAAATTCTCCGAGTCATGCACAATGGTACAGTATACCAAGGCGCAATGTGTTTTGCTGATTGCATGAGCATCTGATATCGAATATGCTATAATTTACGAACTTCTATGTTTTCCGTCTTAAATCTCCTTTCTGCACTCCTGTAGGGTAATTTCATACACAGCAGCTAGGTCTCGCGTGAATATTTTTTTATAAAAAGGAATATTTCGTCATTTCCTTAGCGTATTATGTGATGTGGATAGTCCCATTTGAAAAACAGTTGTCTAAAATAAAGCAATGTGTGTTTTATGAATACGAAGAACAACTTTATCGTGTGCCCTCGTACGTCACTTACCGAATGTGAGAAATGACATTTTCTAAAATAGTACGAAACTATTACACATGTTCTATTACACACGAACTGTTAAGCAGAAACTGATTACGGATAACTAAAAAGTTCATGTGTCTTCGTACAATGTGCTATGTTACATCCCAGAACTCCCTAATGTAAGTTTGTCCTTGTGAACAAGTACAAACGTCTCGGTTTAAAATATCATCGCTTTGGTTGTGAAGGTTCCTAACTCCCAAAATTTTTAAATTTAGTTTACTATTATTATTCTCATCATTGACAGTAACTGGAAACTTTAAATATTAAATTAAACCTTTAATTTTATAAGTTTCATGCATGATTTGTATACAAGAAAATATTCGTTATTTTATACACTATGTCAAAAGTATAAAACGCATTTAAAAATCTTGTGGTTAGGTTACTTCAGCACCAAATAAAGTTCTATTAATTATAAAATGTGTCGCTTCAAATTCTGGAAATTGTGTTCCACGATTTAAATCGGGAAGTGTCGTTGGGGAGAATTTTCATCCCAGGCTTTATTTCACGTACAGTTTTGTTTGAAAATATTGTATGCCCTTTTGATTTTCAGTAAATTTCTCCAAACCTTTTATCTGCTACATCCATTACTCGTTACATGATTGAAAGCTTATTTGACAATTCTCAGATATTTATTTTGTCTCGTGGGTGTTTCTGGAGTTGCAAAGCTTCCGTGCGCCCTCCATTCGCCTAAATTTCAGACCAGCCGGCCGTAGGAATTCTCTTCCAGAGAGCGGCTAAATTCCACCTGGCTGTCTAACCAGTCGACCTAGCTATGTAGTAGTGTCGACCATTCGCCTCGCGCTGGCCGTACTCACACATGACGCGCAGCGGGACAGCGTTGGACTCTCCGTCGCCCTCGACGTTGCTGGCGAAGCAGCTGTAGTTGCCCGCCTGCTCGCGCCGCACCCCTTGCAGCGCCAAGTCGTGGTTGATCAATAGAACGCCCGCCTTTGGGTTATGTTGCACTATACGACCCTGCAACACAAGAGACATGCAACCACTACATGAAATGGACAATTGCACTAGGATATTCTCCGCCAGTGCCGTTCATTTAGATAGATCACAGGAAATAAAGGGTGGAAACAAATATGTAGACATATTTTTGAATACAAATAGAACATAATTATTAAACACGCTTTATATTATGTGTGTGTTCAGTAAACTCTTATGTCACAAGATGATATATATTTTCCTGAATATCAATTAGTGACATGAAACTATAAAGAACTAATGGCAAGTCTCTATCGTGGACGTTTTCAGAATTAAAGAATAGAATTAAAACTTATTTAATAACAGTTAAACTACATTTGCTTCGTTGATATCACCAAAACGACGTAATCCTTGCTAGTTTTGCGAGAGTCTATACCCACTTATCACATATAAGTTAAATATAATAAATTGTAAAATATATAAAATAAAAATAATTAAACAAGCTTGTCCGTTTCTGATGCGTTTATCGAGAGAGATTGACTAGGTCGTCGTATCAGGGTCCGTCAAGTAGGAAAACTGTACTGCACAATAGGCGTTTAGTTACAGAATAAAAGGACATCTGATAAAAAAATAGTAACACACAAATTTTACAAAAACTATAAAAATCACTCTGTCGGTGTTAACTTTCGTGCACCATAGAGGAGTAAGAGTAGCCATTAGTTTGAGAAATACGCCCGAAGCTCTGCCTCTCTCCCTCTCTGGACCATCTGACGCAAAATTACTTATTAATTAATTTGTAGAAAATTATTTAAGAAAGTGCCCAATTGTAGCGAAAATGAATATTGTTTTCGATCTTCACATTTCTTTCAATAACGTCAGTATCCGAAGAGCATAGTTATCGCAGCTTCACTCAACTCATTTTCATTTCGAATACTTTTCACCCATTTTAATTCGAGTTTTTATGTAGAAATTCAAGTTTGAGCGAGTCCTTCGGAAGAGACAGTCTATCGGAGAAAATTCCCAACAACACGCAAACGTGGGGGTTGGGTCTCGGGCGATTAACACACTCTTTTACTTCGTTCCTAAGTACGGGAAACAATCGCTACAAACACCAACAGGAGTTGCACGGCAGCGAACGAATTCCCTCCCCTCTCAGCCGCGCTCCAGGGGCTTGTTCCTTGAAGAAGGAGTTCCGGGCGACGCAAAAGATCCATTCCTTCCTCTGCCGACGAGCAGCGCCGTGGGCGGCTCGCGCGCGAGCGTTGCAACGCCCCCCTCCTCTCTCTCTCAGTCCCTCTCGCTCTTTCTCTACCGCCGGGCAATCTTGGCGTTCCAAGCTCTCCTCGCTCAACTCCGCGCTTTGAGCCCTCCCGCTGCGGAGCTGTGTCACCCTACCCCGAGATGCCATCGCCACTACCGGCGATCTCAACGCCTGCCTTCCTCTAACAGCCGTTCTATCGCTTCGCCTCTGTGCTTCGTTTTCCACCTGTGTCTTCACGTCACTGCACCTTTCACTTGGGTCTCCCGCGTCCACCGAAACACACAACTGTCACAACCACCCGCGGAGATACGCCTGCGTTGAAGATGTGTTTTACCTGTACCACCATGTCCTTCAATGGAGAATCTTCCTTTACTTCTGTCTCCCTTGCCTATGCCTCTTTGTCCGTCTACAGTCTCTCCCGCTTTCCACTCGATATTCTCCACAATCATTTCAGAATATCCTCATACCCCTACCCGCATACCTTGCCTGAGTCTTTAACACAATCACTATTGCAGAGATCAAATTAGGGACTCCCTAATTTTTCTTCTGTTTCGGGAAGTCCTCTCTCTCTCTCTCTCTCTCTCTCTCTCTCTCTCTCTCTCTCCGTGAATTCTGCTCATGCCATCACTGCTATCTTCTCTGATACATCTCCCAAGTTCCTGTCTTCATCGCCAACCCTGCCACCACTTCCGCGTAAGACTCTGCCGTCACATCCTTCTCTCTCAATTGATCGACTCCGTCGCCACAGCGGGACTTCATCACCACCGTCAGCAAATCTGCCCGTGCCTTCACTGCTGCCTTCACCGGACCCATCGATTCCATCGCTCCGCCCCCAATTCCACCCCGTCCACGCGCCTGACCGCAACCCCCTTCTCCCACCCCACCCCGCTCGCCGGCGGCGGCGGACAGAGGTCTTCTCTTGCGAAGGGTCGGCGAGAAGCCGATTTCCGGTTCCGGGCGGTCGGTGTCCGGCCTCCGCGGCCCGCCACGGTGTTCTTATCAACGACCCCGCCGCTCTCCCAATGGCTGCCGACGGATCTGCACTGACCGAGGGGAGAGACTGCGGGAGATTTCCGGGCCGTGGAGAGGAATGAATCGTTCAGAGTCGTTTATCTTAAATTTCCAGATTCAATGGTTTCTTGTGCGTTCAAAGGACGAGATTGACATCTCACCCGAGAGTAAATGACAAAGTGGGAAACCTGAACTTTATTTCATCTCTTATTATCAGCGCTGGTATTTATATAGAATAACATGTACCTAAAAAAATACGTATGTGTAGACTAAAAGTGTTCAAAATATGGAATAAAAACGAATAAAATGTTGAAAATATTCAAAATAATGTATTTGAATTTAAAGTTTAAGTTGCATAAACAAAACAACCTTAGAATTTAGTTTTAATTTTCGCTATAGAATAATGTTTAATCATGTCTCGTACTAAAGTCGAGCGAACCATATTGAGATGCTGCAAGTAAGATTCTTAATCTTTTATTAAGAATTGGCCACTTACAAAGCAGTGGGCTTCAAAGCAATGTTTTAAATGTTCAAATGTAAAACTGAACTTCTTATCTATAAAAATTATTATGTACTAGCTACAATGGGGCTCAACATGAAAAATAGAAATGGAGTATGTCTTGAAACTTGTCATATACTTTGAAGTTAAATTCTGATCCACTTCTAAATTCGACCACTTTAAATTGATTTAAAAGTTGAAAATAATTTTCCAAGAATTATTTTGAAAGACTATAATATTGAATATACTGCAGATATTAAGTGCAAAGATTCAGTAATTTTCTCTAAATTTGTAAAGTATCAATTATACCTGGAAATTGGCAAATACAGATAATCAAGTATCTTTCAAATCATTTGAAAAAGCCTCATTGGTAAACATGTAACAAAATTTTGATTATAACTAGTGAACAAAACAATGTGTTATTACATATAAATCCTTGACTTAGTTATTGTTACAACCCGACTAAACTCTAATATGACTTGTAAGAATCCTCATGAACATAAAGTAACTAAGAAATTCCCCAAGTGCTGATGTACAACGTTTATAATTGGAATGAATGGCTAGAAATTAAAGAGGAATTACGGAAATGGCATGTAGACATAAAGTGGTATTATGTTTCTGAGTAAACTAAAATAATTTATGTAATCTACGTTATTCATATCGTGATTACTTTAAATAGTGATTTACAACTATTACGTGGCACTAAATGCGAAACAATGGCTAAATGGAGCTCTGGGTTTGGAACTAGTGCGGTATTCCATGTGTGTTTGTTGTCTACCGTCATTAGGTGCTTTGACAGTCAGCTTGACACAATACAAAAACGTCAATCAATACACGTTAATATGTATTAATTAATCCTATGGTTTTGAGAGGTTTTATGCCTCTTGTACACTCAATAGTATGACAAGAGACGCTAAAAACAATGTGTCAAGAGAATCTACGTTAATGTTAATAGGATTAACATAAAATTGACAAAAAAATTGAACTGTGACTCTCTGTGTCACTTATCAATGTTCAAAGTTTTAACAATTCAACACTTGATATTGGTGAAGTAGGATGCATTACTTTCAGTAAGATCTAAATTGTAGTATTAATTAGAGAGTTAAAATTTTAAATTGCTAATAATTCATTAATTATCAGGTGACAGATTAGTGTGTAGATTAATTGTTAAAATTAATCTGTTTTCATACCGAGTCGACATTAATAAAATTCGAGAAGAATTGGTGGACCACGGCTTTACCTCCAATAATGTCAAAAAGACCTACAATTACACTACTTTTAGAAAATGTTATTTGAATACTTTTTACGTATGCCATAGGTGTTGTAATATTGAAACATCATATACTATCCATATCGTTTAGGTAAAGTTTGAAAAACATTAAAAAGAGGAGAGGGTGTAGTTTGGTTCCGAGCTAAAGGTTTTTCGTGAAAATCTTTAATAGAATGAATAAATAGTATCTTAAATCAATAGAATGAATACTTTTCTGCTGTCATTTGTTCGTTACTTCATTTTGATGTACCAGTTGAAATCGATACATCGAAACCATTCGTCAATATATCTGCTGCAAACAAGTGGGTGAGCAAGGGTATACTCGTAGGTAGCAAAGCGAAGTTTACGACTTTTTAAATTCATAGATTTTTGTAAGTATTTAAATGCAAAGATCAGCGAGCATGTACATAAAGAGACAAATTCTACGCAGATTCACGGTAGACACTATAATTCCATTGCATGCAAAAAAGAGTATCTCTGAATGGTCTCTGGTATCTAAAATCGCAAATGTACAAGATACATTCCATACACCAGTGACTAAGCAGCTACTTTTTTCTTTTACTTCAATTGCATAATCTTTGACGGTATAGGGGAGCAACTGTCGGACCATCACATCTACATTGATGGACATTTTGAAAGCTTGACTGACGATCACGAATGCACCTTCATGCGCAGGCGCTCAACGAAATGAAGCCATCTAGAGGATACTAGTCCGGTGGTGATGGTGGCTAGTGGTGATGGTGGCCAGTGGTGACAGTAATCTGGGATCGGTGAGCACACGAACATATTCAATCCTCAGTATGGGAAGTTGCCCCACGCAGAGACTCGTAATCCAACCTTTTCAGACATATTTAATTCCTTTTGAAGTAAACTTTTCCCTGATTGTCGTTTTCTAAAATTCCGATCATTTTTTTTTTCGTTTCATGCGAGGCGACTTCGTGAATTATTTGAATTTTCAATTCAATGTTAATTTTCTTTTTCATTTCCGCAATTTTTTAAATTACGTTTAAAATACTGTAAGTGCAACGTAAGTCCTTAACAACCAAACCGGAATGTTTTAGCTCAACGCATCCCCGCGCTACACTAAATTATAATTTCTGAACAAAGCTCTTTCGTGATTTTCAAGCGCATGCAACTACACGCGAGCTTTGACGTTAAAGGCAAACCACATCCTGCATGACAAACACGTACGGACATCAATCATTGTTGGCGCATTATTAATCACGTGGGTATAAGTGATCCAAATCTTGCTGTATTTTGTCACACAAGAAAGCCCGTCTGGTCGTCATTGTAAAGAGCGTAAAAGACGTTCTCATGACAAAAAACATGCTGGTTAGCGGCCATTAATGTCCAACTGTTTCGAAAGATATCAAACGATAGATTATAGCGTTTTATACGTCCATCTCTTCTTCAAAGGGAAGATAGTGTTTTTTTAATACGTTTTTCTTCCTGTGATTACCGATCGCAAACACAGATTGTTACAAGGGAGGGCATTAAAATTGCACCAAGGATATCAAGCAACATCGCGCTTTACCCTTTTCCCATCCCGCTTATTCCTTCTTTTTCCGATAGTACAAGTAAGCACGTGGTTCACACGTCCTTGTAGGGCCGGGGCGTCATTACAAGGAGTTCACAAATTTGCCGCTTTCCAGCGAGTGGCCGCTTAGGCGGGAAGGCGGGACCGGAGCGGGATGAGGCGAAAAGGGTGCGATTGCGAGGAGAAGATAGGGCAGTGCCGGAGTGGGAGGAAGTGAACAAGGAGAGTAAAAGGGGTGCGTGGCGTTGCAAATAGGATGAAGAGAGATGGAGCGGAACGAGATGGTGCTTGAGAGGGAGAGGGATGGAGAGGAGGGTCGGGGAGAGACGGGAGCGGGAACGGGCGGTGCTGGGAGGAATGGAACGGGACACGGTGAAACGGGGCGGAAAGGGGCGAGGTGGGTGGGAAGGGAAGACGGATCGAATGAAACAGAACAGTAGTGAGAGCGAGGGCGAGGGTGGAGGCGAGGGCATGGGCTAGAGTGAAAACGGTGGTGAGGGTGGGAACGAGGGAGGGTGCGAGGGCTTGGAGGAGTGCGAGGTCGTGGATGGGTGTAAGGGCAAGAGCAAGGGTGTTGGAGAAGCCAGGGGTGATGACGAGATGGGGGACAAGGGTGAGGATGGTGACGAGGGTAAGAGCGAGAGCGAGGGCGAGGGTGAGGGTGAGAGCAAGGGCTGTGGCGAGGGCGGTGGTGAGGGAGGTCGGAGGTGTGGGCTGAGGCGAGGGAGGGCGGAGGTGAGGGCGGAGGCGACGGCAGTGGCGAGGGCGGAGGCGAGGGCAGAGGCTAGGGAGGGCGGAGGCGAGGGAGGGCGGATGCGAGGGAGGGAGGAGGCGAGGGAGGGAGGAGGCGAGGGAGGGAGGAGGCGAGGGAGGGAGGAGGCGAGGGAGGGAGGAGGCGAGGGAGGGAGGAGGCGAGGGAAGGTGGGGAGAGGGAAGGCGGAGGCGAGGGAGGGCGGAGGCGAGGGCAGGGGCGAGGGAGGTGGCGGGGGCGGAGGCGAGGGTGTGAACGAAGGTGGGAAGCCGTGGCGCAGGGGGCGCCCTTGCCGCATTATCCGCCGCCTTGATGGAAGGGCTCGCGGGCTCAGCGAGGAGATTGCCGCGTGTCGGCTCCGCCCCGCGTCCTCGTCCCTCGCCACCTCTGCTTCCTTTCGCCACTAGAGGCCGCTACTGCACGGAGGGGGGACTTCGAAGCCTTTGGGGCGCCACGGAATTACTATGTAGAGCATGTCCTCTGCGGCTTTGCCAGCAAGCAAACTTAATAGTCGTTTTAAGGTTTTCAAATATTAAGTAAACATAAACGCAGTAAACATTACAATATTATTTATTCTAAATTTTCTAAATAAATACATACATGAAGCATGTACACCAATAGTTTATATTTGAGTTACTAACTTTATTTTATTAAGGGATACTTTTGGTTGTTCGAATTTGTTGATCGTTTGGTCGTTAGAAGTTTAACTTAGAAAGTATGTAATTTGTTGAAAGTAATAAGGGAAATACGACTATAACTTTCTAGGCTTACGAGTCCTTCATTATCATTGTTTTAAATTATTTAACTGTTTGTATCCATCACCAACCAATTACCGAAAGCGCTTGTACATACTATTTTTCTCCGTGCAGGTCTTTCATACATTTTTCTGAGTGACAAGTAACTTCTTGACTTTATGGTTGTTCTCGACTAGCCATTCTGTCTGTTGGTACCCTTAACTTTATTATCGCATTTTCCGACGATAGGGAACTCTTCACAACAAAAGCGACAAAATTGGGAAGACCAGGGAGTTATGTTGGCAGACCATATCTCGCAATAAAGTCGAATAGGAATTTTTCGTCGTGACTTGCAGGAAGTGGAGGGTAGCAGTTTTGAGTGTCTGCCCTTCATAGATCTGGAATTCGCACCTCGGAGGCGGTGATCAACTCAACTCCTGTCGTAAGGTGCGTCATGTCCTTGGAGTAAGGCACACGTGGTTGGAGTAGGGCAGGCTGGAATTGCATTGTGTGAGTACACACTGAGCAACATTCCAGCCACATGATGTCACGTGTTCTGTCGTAAAAATACAATAGATGAACATGCGTCGTAAAACATAGCGTCTCGGTCTTGGAAAAATACCGAGGATTTACTGTCTTCGTGATCTCGCACGCGTATGTTCAGGAGATCAAATATCCATTTGGCTGAATCAAGATTGAGATGCATTTTGTTATTTGTTGTGTATAAGGAATTATTTGATAAGAATAATGTCATGAGTTATGTGTTTGAAACGACACATTTCAAAAACGTAACAATAATTGCATCAAATAACATAATTATTAGGTTTCTGAAAAATTAAAAGTCAATTATTTCAACCAACTTTTTTCTCTTTTATTAGATATCACCTCATGGCGAAGTAAAAAGCAATCATTAGCAATGTTTAATGATGATTATGAATAAATCACTGAATGAGTTAGAACAAAGACACATGAACTGAACAGGATTAGGAAAAATTACAGACAGTAGATTATGATAGTCAGTCCAGAAAAAGAAGAGTATGGGCAATGTGATGAGCAATAGGTCAGTAGTCACCGAGCTCACACATTATTGTTACGATTAAATGAAAGAAGGAACTCACGTCGTGCTTCCAGATGACCTTGTAAGCCCACGGGTTGGCGTGCACTTTGCACTCGAAGTACACGTCGTCTCCCTCCTCAATGTCGTCAGGGTTGAGACTGGAGCCCAACTGCAGTCGAAGAGCAGGTGCATCTAAACAAAGAGAACATTATTGCAGTCACTTCATTAAGTTTATTGAAGCTTTATCCTCTACAACAACTTTGTTGAAAGAAATAGAAAAAAGACTGCTTCGAATGAAATATTCAGGCGATCCACCTTGATATAAATGTTATATAAAGGTCATTAAAGGAACGTAAGGTTTAGCACAGAGATGCATCCTATAGGTACTCCCAACAGGTAAACAGAACCGTTTACGTCTGTCTTACCTTTCAACATTCATTAACATACAAATACATTGCAGGATTTAGCTCAAAGCCGACATTGCCGCAGACTCTACAGCGACTGTGACCGGGCTATCTTAAGGATAGAGCCTCGACGGTGGCGGATTTTTGACCGCGCGCGATCTTCCCTTCCTCTTCTTTGACATATCCTCTCCCCATACACACACACACACACTCTACACTACCACACACGTTGGAAGACGAGTCGGGAGTTTATAACTTGTCCCGGATGCGGGTGGTGTTTCGCTAGGGGAGATATCTGAAGAGGAAAATTCCCCGCAAACGGAAGTGTGGGTCGGCGCCAGATCACCTTCCATTGGGAAGTACACCGCCACCTCCGGAGATAATATATTCACTACACTAAAGGGCATATTGACCATATCAGTTGACGTACCCAGAAAAATCAATCAAAATACATTGCAATGTAATGAAATATAATTAAAATGTCCACTAAATTTTCTAAACAAACAGTCAAGTACGTCGTTAGTGCGTCACTGAAACGGGTTCTACCATCCATGTTTTTATAAGAGCGGTAATAGACAAAATATGCACTGCAGACTCCTGCATAATTTTATTTTAGCAGTCTGTACCGTTTATGAGTCGACCTGGACGGCCGAGATGGCTAAGAGCGAGTATCGACTAAGCCCTTCGGTCCGAAGGGTCGCGGTTAGAGTCCTGCCTTGGGCATTGTTGTTTGTTCCACGTCTCTCGTGTATGTGTTGTGGTGGAGGGTATGCTGACCACAGGTCAGAAGAGCTAGCATGTATGTTGGTGCTTAGTGAATAGTGAAATATGCGTTTCATTGCGACATACAGGGTAACTTCGTGTCGACTGGATAAAAGCCTTACGACACAAAAAACTACAAGAAACAAACAAAAACACACCTTTATGAGCGGCGCACGGAAGGGAAAGCAGCTGCGACAACTTGCCTGAGTCTCCCCGGCTTAACTGCGGCCCCGATTTTGTTTTAAAATTCGAAAAAATAAAAATGTATTTACTTCTAGTTCAACTTAACAGTTATAAGATATTTTTGTTGCATGGAGAGATGTGTTCTGCTGATGTATGGGGAGGAGGGGCTTTTGTTTAAAATTCGGGGCCCCCGTTGATATACTGCTCCAGGCGTCTTGTTTTTCCTGGGCGCACCAGCGATATGCCGTTTATAAGCGACCTTGACGAAATGATCGCTCTTAAACTTGAGTGATAAAATGCGGCGCGTAATCTTGTAACTTGCGCCCCAGGAACGAGGCACACCTTGCGGTTGAAGAGAAAATGGGTACATTCACGTCATGATACACCATACACGGTATTGCAGCGAGTCAGCTTGTCAAAGACTGTTGATATCAAGATGATGTTCTTGTGCCTGCCCTGCTTGGGCTCATGTTGTGTTGGCAAGGCGACAGACGATACTAAAAAGGAAGAAATCAACAAACAGATTATAAGAAGAGGTCGTACTGAATGGATATTGTTCGCAGTCTGGTGGATGACTGGACGAATGTATGCAATGGACAGTGTGTGTATTTGAATGTAAGGAGGAGCTGATTATTCGAACTGACGATAAAGAGTTTTAGTTAGTTTTTTTAGTTAGTTAATGCCTTATTTTACGTGGCGAGACTCGGGTCATCAGGCCCGCTCTTCCGTCTGACCACGCAAATTTCACTACGCTCCTTTCACCACCTAGCGGAGAAAGAAGGTATTATCTCGGGCGACGAAACAGGCGATTTGAATTTAGCTCAGAGGCGTCATTTAGGCTTGAGGATCTTTTGCATGCAAGTAAATCTACTAACATGGGACAGCCGGCTTTACTTCCCCTCCGAAGGAAGGCGTACGAAGGATTTTTTCGCCCTTAAAAATCCACGGCTTCGATCGGGTTTGAACCCGGGTATGACAGTCCAGTACACTAACCGTTACACCATCGAATCCGCGAAAGAGTAAACGTAATGGAGATATTGGAAGATTCAGAATGCAAATGTTTAATGATTTATGGATGTGAGCCAGGTGTATATACGGAGACGTGAATAAACTGTAATTCAGAAAACTGTTAGGTTTACGTTTGTTTTTGTTTTCTAGTTGTGAATTGTACAAAGTTGACTTTCATTTAATTACTGTTTTGTTATTATGAACAAATGTTTTTGTTATGATTTGAAGCTTAAAAATGTTTTCTAAATTTAATTAAACGGTAAATTACCATTATTTAGGTCTACGGTGAATGCCATAGGCTCTAATAAATAAATGGATATTTCTGTTTTTTTGATAGTGAATTTGATTTATTAAAGGGAAAAAATGAGAACCTCCACTACGGCACACTCAATAACGTTCCAACTAATGCAGTTGGACATTTTCTTTCTAAAAAAGTGGCACTAATCACAGACATAAGCTTTCATTCGTACCTCATGAGACCATCCATTAGTAGCAATAACTAATGTTGACCTCGTTTATGTAAAAGCGAACATATTAATTTAGTTGCGCATTGTTTTCCGGCGTTTCTCTGGTTCAACATTTAAAATTTTGATTTCATGATGACCTATTTCGAGTTTTTGAAATCTAATAATCAATAATTTCAATATACTTCAAATTACACGACTTTAAAGGGTTCAGTCTCTTAATAACTTGAAATTACATGTAATTAAGAACTTTCATTCATATTATCATTTGTTTGTAGGTGTATCACCAAGAAGATAAAGGCATTTCATTACCAATGTTATCTACAAAGAACCTATTTATTTTCGTTTGGAATACGAAGAATGTCCACGCGTTTCGATTGCATGATTGTATCAAACCAATTTCTTTCCCATTTATTTCTGGAAATCGCTTTATGTTTATTGAGCTAATTTTAAAGTAGACATACGACTTACATCCCGTACTATCCAAATGTGTGTTGAAATGGTTCATGACAACGTTAATATAGGGCTCAAAATTAAAATTCCTCATCCATTAAATCAAGATGGCGTTACAATAGGAAAGAAATCAATATCCACTCTCAAAAGACAGTCTCCAAATTACCAGCACCGACCGAATAACGCTAGTCCCGAGCTATCTTCCGACCTCAGTGTGTTATTAAACCGTCGAAAAGGAAGTCGTCGAAGGGAACTCTCGTAAAAGAGCCTCCTTCTTTGTACCCTTTCGCACGCATCGCGGCGTAAGTCTCGGGGGTCAGCGAATTATGAAACTCCTCCTCCTCCGCCGCCGCCTCTTGGATTTTACACGCTCGCGGGAGAGGACGGCAGCGAAGAAAGAAGCCACGCCGTCTTCAGAGGGAAATATCGATTTCATGACGTCGCCCTGTCACACGCAGATCCCACGGTTATGAATATCGGCGGGGGCCAGAAGGCTGTTCGCCCACGGCGGGGCCC
Organism: Acheta domesticus; assembly: GCA_031308135.1. NCBI lineage: Eukaryota > Metazoa > Arthropoda > Insecta > Orthoptera > Gryllidae > Acheta > Acheta domesticus. Next base: position 104,978,465 of record JAHLJT010003656.1, on the reverse strand, counting down.
GGATCGGCGGAGATCTCCGAAAAGGCGAGGGGAAGGGCGCACCGAAGGCATTTCAACAGCCTGGGCGACGGGGATGGGAGGGAAGGGGCGGGGCGGCGGGTTCGGTAAAAGAGGCGGCGACGGTGGAAACGTCGTTGATGGCGGTGGACGTAAAAGGGGTTGGGTAGCGAGTGTTGGGGGCTGTAGGATGTTAAAGGAGTTGGGTAGCGGGTGTTGGGGGCTGTAGGAAGTTAAAGGGGTGGGGTAGCGAGTGTTGGGGGCTGTAGGATGTTAAAGGGGTTGGGTAGCGGGTGTTGGGGGCTGTAGGAAGTTAAAGGGGTGGGGTTGCGGGTGTTGGGGGCTGTAGGATGTTAAAGGAGTTGGGTAGCGGGTGTGGGGGGCTGTAGGAAGTTAAAGGGGTGGGGTAGCGAGTGTTGGGGGCTGTAGGATGTTAAAGGGGTTGGGTAGCGGGTGTTGGGGGCTGTAGGAAGTTAAAGGGGTGGGGTTGCGGGTGTTGGGGGCTGTAGGATGTTAAAGGAGTTGGGTAGCGGGTGTTGGGGGCTGTCGGAAGTTAAAGGGGTGGGGTAGCGGATGTGGGGGCTGTAGGATGTTAAAGGAGTGGGGTAACGGGTGTTGGGGGCTGTAGGATGTAAAAAAAAATGGGTAGCGGGTGTTGGTGATTGTAGGTGTTAGGGCGATGTGTGTTGGGACGGGTGGTGTGTGTCGGGGGCGGTGTGTGTCGGGGGAGGTGGGTGTCGGGGCAGTGGTGAGTGGCGGGAGATCGCGCAGTAGGTAGCGGGGACGTTGAGATGATAGACCTAGAAGGGCTGTGTTGTGACGATTGCTGGAGGGCTGAGAGGCGGCGGAGGTAAAGGGCGGTATACGGAGGAAGATGGCTGCAGGGATGATGGCGAGACAGTGAGGGTGAGACAGACGCTGGAGCGGAGGGGGCTGCGGTCGGATGGCGGAGGCGGCAAGGTAAGATGCGAATTCTGGTAGGTCGGCGGAGACGACCGCATTTCTGATCACAGAGAGTGGGAGCGAGGGTAAAATAGTGGGAGAGAAAGGAGGTGGAGGGGGTAGCGAGAGTGCTGTCGGGTCGGCGGAGGTAGGTGGATCCAGGGGGCAGGAGTTGCGCAGCTGGCTGACTGAGGTGGAGGCGGATAGTGAGGGGTTGGTCGAACTTAGCCGCTGCGCTCCCAAAGAGTGCAGAGCGATCACGGCGGCGATGGGTGAAAGTAATACGAGTTAACTAATAATAGGCCTCGCGGAAGGTGCAGAGTTTGATTGAAGCAAAGGCGAGGAAACATTTTGAGATGTGACAGTAAGACGTAAGTAGTACGAGATGAAGAAAGATAGTTTATATGAAAATATACGATTGTCACTTTACATTTTCACCATGAAATGTAGAACTTAAACAACATCAAGAAACAGAACAAGAATTAATAGATGAAGATCTGCAGTGTGTAATATCGTGAGAGAAGAGAGTATTCTTTATTTAGTAATATCAGAATTATTTTGTATATCAATCTGACTGTTTATCTACATATTTTTAGACATATTTATATTTATTTAGACGGGTAAAAGAAGTTTTTGCAATTAGATTAAGTAAGTAGGACGTATGATAAGATATTACGTTGTTCTTTTCATAAAAGATATCATTTCAAACGGTTGCCGATATACTGTATAAATATCACGTACAAGCAGTTTAAACGAATACGTACAAAGGGTAATGTTATTAGGTCATATGTGCGAAAAGTGGGATTAATTGAAAATGAACAACACTATTTAATTGCCGACATAGCACACATCAGAAAGTTTTCCATAATAGTGGAAAACTTTACAAAATATGACTAGAGCATGTATTGAATTTAAAATGTTATTTTTGTTATTCAAAACTGGTTTGTTTTCTAAAATTCTAAAAATGACGAAATTTGATGTATTTAATTTACAATTGAAATAACATTGATACAAGTTTAAATTGGAAACAAAATTCCAATGTAAATATGAATTAAATTTGTACGAATTTTCCAACAAGCGATTAAGCCCAGGCTTGTTTGATGTACGTCAAAATTAAATTGTTTTGCCTTAATGAAGAGCGTAAATAATTGACGACAGATAAAACATTTGAATATACGGAATAGCTTATTTCAGATCGTTTGTTTAAAAAGCTATCTGTGGAGAGAAATTCAAGTAATGTCAAGTGGAACAAGCAGCAAGTAACGCAATTGAGCAACCATTTTTATCAGTAAAATAAGGAAGAAGAAATAATTATTAAACGGATGGAAAGATCTATCTTAAAGCGGCAAAAGTAAATGTAAATATGAGTGGTCGGGCGAGCTAAATGGCAAGAGAAAAGTAAAAACGCTAATTCAGATTTTAAGAAACATTAAAAGCCATTGTGAAAATACGAATCATCAGATGGCAGTGTGACTAAATTTTCTTTGACACTGACTTCATTCGTTTCTTGGTCTCAACACCACTTTTTACTCAATTACAATAATACTACTCAATAAATAAATATATGATCCGTGTTGTCATCTCCGTAGGCAGGCTCAAACGTCCGTAAGAGAGATGACATGACTTTCACGTAGTGAGTGAAGGTTCGGGGAGCTCTACAGAATACCGAAGACAGTGAAGGTCCTAAGAGGGAGAGCAGCATGACGAGTCGTTGCAACGCCGAGGCCAGGTGTCGATGATGGCAGGGACGTGCGAATAGCAAGGGACAGGAGAGCGGCGTGGGTTGCCGACAAGGTTGCAAGGGCCACCGACGAAGGTTGATGAGAAAAGGTTTTCGTGATGAGGATACACACGACGAATCGAGTGAACGCGGCGAAGGTGTGAGTTAGGAAATACGAATATGATCCTTACAAAAGTGAAAGGCGTTTGCGCTACTAACACTTATTTGGAAAATATAAGATTAGGTACGTTCTGGGACGAATAAGCGGAATGAATGTCAAAGACAAAACACCAAGTAACTCGTACCATTATTCGTTATTCCCCTCTTGACTAGTAAAGGTAGGTCATGTTTCCGTTTTTCAGGTAGGCCTAATTTGTTTATCAAGATCTCGTCAGGTATAACAAAACTGTCCAAGAAGGAACGAAGAAGAAAAACATTTGACGATGAAAAAAGGAAAGAGCCAATGAGAGAACGTAAGGAAGAGGAAGATGAAAATACAAGGAGAACGGAAAGAAAAAAATGCAATAATGAATAACAATACTGATTGATACTGAACAATTACTGATACACTACGACGTTACATTGACCCATTTGTCGATCTGCATGGCGTCTTTATCTCTAATTCCTTTTTTACGTTTACAAACTCTTGTGGCTCTAGTGATCACACAATGTTGAGAACAGGAGGATGTGATCTGGGCTGTCCTGGTGACGCCGCGCCGCAGGCTGAGGTGCCGACGTTTCGATCGCCATGTCTCGAACTTTTTCAGGAGGATGTTTTCACGCAACACGTCTACAGGAGACTTTCCGCTGCACTCAACTCCGTCCAACCTTCTTTACTCCGAACTAAATCACCACTGCCTACTTCTCCGACTGAGTACTTAGTGTTTCCGGTTTTGGTTCCCTTCTTCAGGTATCCCCTATCAAAGTACTGCCCTAGTTGGGACTATCTACCGACTAGGACTACTCACGTCTCCACAGGTGTGGTTCGGGATTATAAATGCTAGTGAAAGTGTATGTGATAAGCAAAGGGAAGGGGTCAGAGATAAGGAATGAAAGTTCGCAAGCAACCTGTTTGTTAGGTACACCTTTTGCATTATTATTATTATTATTATTATTATTATTATTATTCGCATTATTGACCGGAGAAACCTCGGAAAACTACCATTGAAGTGCAGGTGGTTGCTAGAATTCTCGTCCAGAGAGAGGTTGTATTCGACCAAGTAGTGCCTAGTGTTGAAAATAATTTGCCACCATCGGGACTCCAACCCACGGACCTCGCGGTCCGGGACCCTGGTTTGATTAATTGATTCAACCGTGTCAACTATTAAGGTAATTTTCCCGTATGTTTTGGGCAGGTTTTCATCGCGGGAAGTGGTGGTGACTTTCCTGACTGGCAAGATCCGGCGCCGACCAACGTCGGCTTGCGGGGATTTCCACAGCTAGGTATCTCCCACCATCGCACCAGTTGGAAAAAGCTCTAAACTTCCGTCTGGCCTCCTGACAAGTGTGATAGTGTAGTGCATGTGAGTGTAAGTATAATAAGGGTAACGGATGATGACAGGACAAGGAAGAAAGAAATATTGCGCACGGTGCATAGTGCGTTTGTTAGGGTACTGCTCCGGCATTTGGCTTCTTTTGAACGGAGAAAGCACGGAAAACTACCGATCAGAGCAGCCGGGCACTAGAATTCCTCTCCGTCTGGAGAGCGACTGAATTCGACCTAGCTGTCCAGTTAGCCGGGACCCTGGAGAACAGGCGGATGTTTTCACACCACTCGCCTTCCATCACCTACCAGCGACGTTGCCTGCACTCAACCCCGTCCGATCTTCACTCGCCCCCGCCATCTCCTTGCGCGCCGGGCGCTCTCCTCCGCCCGCGCTCTCTAGTGGCCCTCACGACGAGGGCCCGGCGCGGCCCCGCGAATCAATTTCACATCGCGGACAGCGCCGCCTCCACCGCCGCCGCCGCCGGAGAAGAGAGCGACGAAGACGAGATGGAAACAGCCCCACGCGACGGGGCCTTCGTGCCGTTCCCGACATCTGCGTGGGCCCGCCAGCTGCACGGTCGCGACGGCGGCGCGGCGTGGCGGCGGCGTTTAACATCACGTACAAAAACACCTCGTTCCTCGCAGAAAATTCTCGTGCGAGCGGATGACCTGCCTAGAGGACGAGGGCGGGGACCGGGGAGATGGATGTTCATGAAACTTTTTATTGAAAAATCGCCATGAATGTATGCGAAAGGCGGGCAAAAATTTAATAAATCATACGCAAGCATAAATCCGTTTCTGACAGTATCTAATTTAATACGTATCAGAATGGAAAACTGGTTTGCAGGAGACGAAAGAACGGGAGGGCGTTCCTTTCAGACTGCTTGGAAATCAAATCACGCTGCTTTTTGTGTGTGTACTAAACGCTTAAATAATGTTAGGTTAGGAATTCTTTAATATTTATATTGTATTGGAGGTAAATATAAGTATTAATTCCCAATTTCAATTCGGAGAAAACTGGTCCAGTTATTTTCGGACAATGGAATTTTCTCTTGTAAATGATATAGATGTTAGTATTGAGAGTAATGATATGGACGTGAAATACAGCAATATTTTAATGTTAAGAATTACGGAGGCAGCCAGCAAATTGAAACCGACTTCCAAACAGAGTCGCTTTGTTTAGAGATAGATCAATTACATGTCTGCAGAAGAGAAAGTCTTGAAGAAAATATTGTAAGAGTGACCAAAGTTTAAAATGACTTTTACTAGATGTATAGCTAAAAAGAAAATGGATCACCAAGAAACTAATCTTGCAAATAAGTAATTAATAGTGCAAAGAAATATCAGTCAATAAACCATTAAATTGAAATGAATTTGGTATGTATTTATTTAAAGGTCATGTCAGAAACATAGCAAATTTTAATTTTTGAGGTGACCTGATACATTTATTTGCTATACTTTACCTGTACTTCATACTTGCTACGTATTCTCAACATTTGTGGCCGTGCCAAGCGTTTCGTTTGAGCGTCACATTAAGCATGTCATGTCAAACTACGGTAGTACAAGCTACTCGTAGTCCAGGGAATCAAGGCGTTCTTGCAAAACATAAACAGCTTCCCATTGTTCTACTTCTACTTCCCTGCCAAATTTAGAAAGGGGTGTACACGGCAAGTTGAGGCGAAGATTGTAAGCACAGAGAGAACTCTAAGTACAATAAATGGTTTCAAACGAAAAGATGTTCGCCTGATATTTGCTATCAAACAAACCATACTTGGATTTTGTTTAATTTCTTTATTACGTATTACTTTAGTTCATGTTTACTTTATTTTTAAATATATTTTGCTCTTTATCCAGCCGAGAGCTGGTCACCTTCTACACCCCGATGTGACGCATATTCAACCATGCACTAGGCACTAATACATTTGCGGGCTCTTCTGATCTGGGGTCAACAGAACGCCAGGTCCTTCGCGACAACACATATATGAGAGACGAGGGACAGACAACCATGCCCACGCCGGGAATCGAACCCGTGTTCCTTCGGACCGAGGCCCTGAGTCGGTACACACTCTTAGCCTCCTCGGCCATCCAGATCGGCTTCTCTACTTTCCCGTATACATACGTATATACGGAGTAATATTCGTATGTATACGGGAAAGTTATGTAATACTGCGCGAAAAAACGGCGGGTTTCCGGCAGAAAAAAAATCAATGTGGGGCCCTGATAACGAGAAAAGGGTTAAATACAGTTGCTAAATTAAGAAAAAAAATCTCTAACACGTGATGTTCCCTGTGGAATGCCTGTTTTGTGGGTCCTTGATACCGAAAAACCAATTGATGACAAAACTCCCGTCTGTCCGGGAACCCACAAGCGCCTCAACCATACGTAGGATTTTTTTTCAAATTGAAGAAACCTCTGTCCCTCTGGCACGAGTAGAAGCTTTGAGATTTTGGAAAACTTTCTTCAAAATTTGGGGGTACTTTACATGAAGCCCCCGGACACTTTACAAATTTTCTCAAAAACAGCTCCAAATTTTTACTTTAAATTTCCTGTAAGAATATAGTAAAATACACTTACTCAAGTGGCGTAAGTGCGATTTTCACGATTAACATTACATTTTTAAAAATTGCAAAAGTTTGAATTTTTTCGGAGTTTTCCTATAACTACAAGTTTTTTAATTGTATCTCACGTCATTAATATTTACATTAGTAGCGATTTTTTCACATTATTATATTTACGAGTATATGTGCTTAAATAATGTTTCTCGAGAATTCAATCGTTTTCTGTGAAAAGTAGTTCGAAATTCTGCATTTTCAGAAACGCTCAAACTCCATTTTCTCATAAATGGCTCCGAATTTTTTCTCCAAACTTTTCAAACGGATAGTGCTAATTGCACTCTTTAATATGACGTAAAGTTCAATTTGGAGTATTATTTTTTGTTTTTTCAAAAATTACACAAACGTAATGATTTGAAAGGTGAAAGATCTCTCACCCCTTTAATATGCACATAACCAGCAATTTGTAAACACTAATGTATTTGTGGGTGTAAGTGCATCAAATGAAGTTTTTGGAAATCGAAAAAAATTTCTGTAAAAAAGAGCTTCCAATTTCGCATTTTTAGTAGCGCTTAAACGCAATTTTCTTAAAAACCGCTCCAAATTTTTCAAAGAAAATTGTCATTTAGGGCGAGGTTTTATTGTTCTTTAATATTCTTAAAATAATATTTCCGTTCTACTCTTAGGAAACCAAAAACTTAATAAAATGTAAAAAAATGTACTTTGGGCGGCGATAGATGGCAGCTGGCAAGAGAATGTGGCAAGTCTGAATAGCTAGCCGAAACCAAAAGAAATAGAAAACTAATAAGGGAAAGTCTGTACCATTCGGTAGCACCATTAGTTAAATATTGCCTTGTACAAACATTTTTCCAAGGGAGTAAAATACGTGTGAATGGACAAATATTTGCTTGTTTTCGTTTTGGGCCACATTTAATGTAATCTTGTTATATGTAAATAATATTCGTCCTATTACTTCAAAAACCAGCTAAGTCCAAGTATGCTCATTTTGCACAACCAAAAGATTTGAAGTTTATTAGTACATGAAAAATCAGATTTTTATTGTTTTAGAAAATTAATCGAGTTAGTACTAGTTGTACTAACTCGATAAGTTTTCAGAGTGGCAGATCCTCCCCGCGGTCGGTGTGCGCCTTCGTTGAGGGCCCTTTGCTGCGAGTTTGCTAATACGTAAGGGCATAGTACTGACAGTACTTTCCCTCAAGGGGAAAACGACGGTGGAAAGGTCTGAGGTTTCTTGGTAACGTCCACCCGGACACTAGCTTTTCGGCGGTACTCACGTCCTTAGCAGGTGGGTTAGGTGGGTGCATTAAGGATGCGATGCTAAGCTCCTGGTTCCTCGGTTCCCGAGTTGGACCCTTAACTTCCATCCTTAGGGCAGGATTGAGCGCGGGACTTGTTCCCAAACCCACATAAACGAGTCCGACAGAGAGCACGAGTACCTCGTCAGGTTGCTCTAATCTCTGGTGATCCGTCGCTAGCGCCATGAAGGGACCCGAGCCACCTGGACGTCGGTTTGGGTGGCTTCGCGTTGGGCACTCGACTTCGTCGTGGCAGTGCCCGATACTCACGAGTTATAGAGTAGGGATTCGCCTCGGCGCAATGCGACCGGCGCTAGCCCGAACCCCAAGTAGCTGTGAGCTAGCAGAGTGGCTGCTCTACCCACGCTTAATTAGAGAGGGGCTCCGGTGTAGTGCAGCGTTCCCGCGAATCGGGTTGCCACCCCCAAGTACACCCAAAGGTGTATTTGTATGCCCGCGCGGGGTGCGAATAGAGGCTTGGGTGCCCACCCTGGGGAGTATCATGCTCCTGGTAAAAGAAGATTGTGTGGGGTTGCTGCTCACAGAACACGTCGAGTCGCCACGTGTCCTCTTCGACGCCCGCGGGCAGCGCCGGGTTCTCCGCGCGGCAGGTCAGCACCTTTCCGTTGTCAGCTGCCGTCGGAGTCAGTCGGACCGTTGACGTCGTCACGTTGCCTTCGCCCAGGATCTGCAAATTACAGAAACGAGTTCAACATTTTTCAGTTTTTTCAACAAACGAGTAAACATGTTTCAGTTCAAACCTTTTAAGTTACATTTATTTCAATATTTGACTAAGAGGCTGGAGGATCTAGCTTGACTACGAGACGTCGTAGTACTGTTTCTAATACCGTCCCTGATTCAGGAGTAACATCACATTTGTATCCTGTAAAATAGGTTTGAAGGCATTATAGTCAACAGTGAATTTAGGTAACTACACTCATGTTTGTGAAAATTGCAACACCAAGAAGAAGACATACTATTATAACAAAATTTATTCTACAGATTAGGAATATCATAATATACAAGTGATTTGAATTACGTAAGTGTACATGTTTTTTGGGTGCAATCAATTCGAGAGACAGATAAAAGGCTTTTTTATTATCACAAATACAAATGTTACTGACACAATGAAGGCCACGGCTATTCATATGAATTACCGTGAAACCCACATTTACATATTGCGGTGGAACCCACATTGACATATTTTTCAAAGTGGGAGAAATTAAATTAATGCTTCCACTTTTCAACTAAATAATAATTATACAACGGTACTTAGGAGTGCTAATCTAGTATTCCTTATTTGTTTTCAGTTCCAATAACTCCGTTAAACAGGGATTCCATGTCTCAAGAACCTCACTCTCTGAGGGGGGTGTCAGCAGGAAGTTAATTGGAAGAATGTTTTCTAGAGCGTTGTTTCTCCAGACGCACCCTCATTCACGTTGCAATAGTATACGAGGAAAGAAGGGTGCTGAAAAAAAATCATCATTTCTTCTCCCAGCAAGCAAATATCTTACAGGACAGCGCTCCCTGATCTGCGGGAGCCAAATACCACCGCGTCTAGTACCTTTGAGATGCGAAGCCCCGACGTTTGTGACTGGTTTTGAAGTTGCTAACAACGTTTGGTTTGCTGTCCCCCACTGTAAACAATGGCTCTACGTTACTGACAGAAAATAAAATGAAACTTTTTATCAACCTTTATTTACTGACAGTAGAACACGTTTCGGTGAACTAACAAGACTCGAACTCATTTAATCATAACCAAAATAATTACGTTACCAGCCCTTTTTTAATAATAACGGGGTTAAATAAAAAAAACGAATTAAAAAGTTCAAAGGACAAGTACAATGGAAAATCACAATAGCCGGTGACCTTCACAGACACGACGGCCTCCGCGTAATGGAAAAGTTCCCCTGAAGAGCGCGCGGACTGTCGCAGGGAGCGCGTTATCTTCGCGGCGCGGCGCGGTCGCAGTCCGATACAAGGACGGGGCGACAATTGGCGAGCGCCCGGGCGCGCAACCGCCTGCGGCTCTGTGTTCAAGACAAATGCGCATCGTCGCGCCCGCGTCCCGCGAGAGCGCGCCCCTGAACCTTCGCCTCGACCGGAACAAAGACAAAATTATCACCAGATTAGGCGGGGGATGAAAACGTGTTAGCTCCCCTCGCTTTTGTTGGATCCCTGAATGTGGAGTATTGTTAAGTCCATTAATTTCTTGTTTGCCTGTGTCTGCGTTTAATGAAAAGACGGCTGCCAGGATGGCGGGGGGGGAGGATGGTGGTGGAAGTGGTGAGAAAATTAATTTAAGCAACCGTGTTTCCATGCTCTGGTGGAGAAAGATGCTAGGATCAGGCATTGCATTCTCTGTGTCGGTGATAGGGAATGAATGACTAACGAAATTACTTCTGTGGTAGTGAGAGGCAAATATAACTTACAGTAAGCAAATGAAAGAAACTATTTGTTTTTACGGACTAATAACCGGGTATCCATACTAGAACATCATCGTTTTATTCAAGAAGAGTTTTAACCTTTATTTTTGCTCAAAATTACATTACACTCCTCTGTTTAATTCTTTTCTTCAATAATTTGTAGGTATAGTAATTGTTATTTGTAGGTTTGTATGAGTAGGTAAAAACGACTGGTCATCACCATTTGTAATCGTATTATTAATAATTCTTTTAAATAGGTCACAATGTTGCTTTATTCAAAATATGGGCAATAAATATCAAATGTACTGGCATACATCAAAATGAATGACGAGATAACAATACAGGATAACTACAGTGCGAAAAAATAGGATGCTTAGCGCAAACAAAAATGTCTACTACAACGTTTCGTTTAAAGCTTTTTGTTTCAAATTGACAGTGTTTGGTTCAATCTGATAATTTTTTCAGTAATCCCCTTCAGATGATCGCTGTTATTTTTTCAACACTCAGGGCCTCTACAGGTTTGATAAACGTTATTTATGTCAGAAGACAACGATGAAATATTATTATAGAAAAGATTGTGAAGAAAAGAACAACTAAACAATTGTTGAAATTCAGCCCAACGTGACAAAAACTACTTAAAATTAATAAATAAAGATTTTTGAGCTAAAACTATTGACAATAAATCCTGTAGATATAACGCTTTTACAAATTCATTTCTTCATAATTTGTTTATAGCCAAAATTCTCTTTGATGAATTTCATTTTCAACGCGTGCATTACAAAACTTCACAACTTTTTTTCCTAGGAGCACCTCTGGTTTTGTAGCCCTTTTCAAAACCAGCCTCCCGCATTCTGAAGGCGAAATCGACATGGACAACTTTCAGTTGACACGCTCTCTCAATTAATTCTCCTTTCAAGAACTCTCTCACCTCCCGAACTGGCCGTTGAGTGCTTGGCGATGCTTCTATTCCGTGAATTACAAGTGCTTTTTTTCCCTCGCTCCTTTTAGTCCCAGACGTCCCGTTCTCAATTCCCCCTTCCCGGTCCGGCCGCGCCTCGATCTCGACGAAGCAGAAAAAGATATTTCTTTCGCAATCCCATCGGATGAATTCGCAAAGGCGCCCGGACTCGAGGAGGTATTTACTTTCAATTACGATGTGGGTGTTCGATTCCTGCGCCCCGCAGTGCTAACGGGGTGGGGAAATTCCCTCCCACCCGGAGTTTGTCTCGAAGACGGCAGCGTAGCGGGCTGGTGGCGGTGGTGGAGTGGGAAGAGGGCACGGCGGTGACGGGACGCGGCAACGGGGTCAGTAGTGGTGCTGACACAGTGAAAGTGGGGGTGGCGATAGTGGTCGTGGAAATGGCGAAGACGTAAGTGGAGGGATGAGGATGATTCCGGGGCGTGGATGCGATGCCAGCAATGCGTTGGTTGTGCCAGCAATGATGGTGAGGGTTGGAGTCATCACGTTATTGGTAATAGAGGTGTTGGTTGTGGTGACAGTGGACGTAGTGGTGGTTGTGGTGGCAATGACAGTCTTGATGTCGGCGGGGACCGTAATGGTGGTGTTGATCGTGGTATCGGTAGTAATCGTGGTGGAGTTGGTGGTCCTGGTAACGGTGGTGGTAATGGTCGTCCTGGAGGCGATGGTGTTGGTGGTGGTGGTGGTGGTGGTGGTGGTCGTGATTGTGAAGGAGTTGGTGGCCGTGTTGGTGGAAGAAGAGGATGGTCGTAGTCAGGGCGGAGGCGGAAGAGGAGACAGTAGAAGTCGTAGTTTATTTAGGTGGCGAAGGCGGCGACGACAGCGGAGCCACAGGCGGCGTGAGGTGGAGGCGGCAGCAGCGGCGGCGGGGTTGGCAGGGGTGGCAGGGGCGGCGTATTCCCCGAGGCCCCGCTGTATCGGCCCCGGCCCCGCCCCCGCCGCCCGAGAAAGAAATGCGAGGAAGCGGCTCGGCGGATATCGCGCGGTGTCTGCGAGGCGCCCGCCTGCCCTCGGCCGCACAGTGGACGAGGCGGCGACGGACGCCCGGCGGAAGAATCGAGCTACAGCTCCACCACTTAGAACAGTAGTGTCAAGGCCTTCTACTTGTTGGCAGTGGCACGCTTCGTGGCTCCGTAACATGCCACAAGCTACTCTACACAACTAGCGTCGGGAAAGGAAACTATCAGTAATCCCCGCCGTTTTACAATAGTGAAGACGTTGTCACTGGTGACGAACTACGTGAAGGTGCGATTTCGTCGTGGCACTCGTGCCATGGACTCCCGCTCGTGGCATCAACCTTGACAACACTGACTTAGAAAATAAAAACATCATGGCGTCTTTTACCTTGGGAAGCGTTGCTAAGCCATCCTCCACTGCTCCCGAGGGGGAGCTCAGTTGAACTCAAGGACCGCCTGCAACGATAACTGATTCGCTCTTGCAACTTAGTTCTCACTCTTCAACACTCAAAGGTTCAGGACGTTCGTCAAGTCCAGGGTGTCTTCTCCCCGTCCACCCAGGCCGAGGCTGCGGTGGCTCTTCAAAGCGGAGGAGTTGAGCCTCTACGAGAAGGGACTTTCCGCCACTTGTCGCGTATGCGCAGTCCACGGTTTTTTCTAAGTGGTCGAGCTACAGTAGTCTCTACTGGGCTCTACACTGATTTAAATGTATTGCCACTTGAAGGTCACGAGCTGGAAGGAGATGGGGACATTTCATCCAATCGGGAGTGCCAAATACCAACAATAAAATTTGCAATGAAACCCCCGATTGGATGGCTGTCCTCCTCTCCGTCCAGCGCGTGACCTTGATGTGTCACTGTGTTTAAATCGGAGTGTAGTGTGGCAGAGACTGCAGCAGCGAACACGTAGTTCAATAATTCTTAACGTACAAAGAATGTGACAATAGTTGCTTGTGAGCGGCAAAGCAAGCAAATATCAGCAAGAAAATAGCAAATATCAAATATTTAATAGCGGTTGGCCTCTTCTCTCGAGCCTCGCTAGCGCATGATGCCAATTGCGACACACGCAGTGATGCACGGAGTAAGATAATTCAGTCGGTACGTGCAGAGTGAGAGTGGGCTGAATAAGAGAATGAAATAGATGCGTTTTCTATCAAAATCCAAAATGATTCATTGTTTTAAATTTTTTCGATCGCTGGGTATGGAATAAAACTAGGAGCCTCCCATATGGCCGGGGGCTGCATAGTCATTTTGCAATTTCAGCCCGCATCGGAAATTAGTAATACAGCTCTAAGGAACTCATTGATGCTTTCTTGACACGTCTTATAGATTTTTTGATATGAAAATTTAAAAGGGGGTAATAAACGGGAATAATGAAGCTAAAATCGCTGATGGAAATTTCAAATATTGCTGAGATGCCTCACACTCACCCAATGTTGCGCGAAATCACTGACGTTTCTTTTGTGAATTTCATTGAATACAAACTATCTCTTCTAACAGGTAAATCATACCGGTTCTATACCGGTAAATCCGTCAAACCATAATTATATCTACGAAGAATCTCAATTTCCCCGCGTAGGTTTTGATATTTTGTAAATTCAAAACGAATGTTTGTCGAGCTGTTATTCAGAACCGTCATTTAGGAAGTCACTGGGATTAATTTTCCAAACTTCTTTTTCGCATGAAAAAATTATGTATCTATGACATTATTTTTGTAGGTAAATACATTTTGGTCCTAAGCGCACCTCACATAGTTTCTGCAGTGTAATGGTCAGCTTATTACAATGCACCAAAACTGGATAAGAGCAATTTTTAAAAAAGTCACATAGATTTTAACTTTTAAGCGGTTACACTAGAGCATAATAGTACATGTAATAATAAAAAATTGTATTCATTTATTTACTTATTCAAAAAATATGTAGAAGAAATCACAGGAGAGAGGAGAACATAAAGAAGTAAGTCTTCACCATCAACTACTACTGAAAAAGAGTGTTGAATCATTTGCATAATTTTTACTTAAATGGGGAATTTTTCGGTGACAAGTGAAGTATATTATTTTCATGTAATATTAGTAGTTCTGTAAACAATATACTTTCCGTCAAAAAGGGGAGAAATTATACAAACATTGTTTTTTAAGTCTACAAAAAATTTTTGCATTAAATTTAAATAAAATCGATCAGCGCGTTCTCTGTTTAATGCGTAACAAACAAATTTACAGACAGAATGCCGAACACTCGAGTTAAAGACATCTTTGCTTCGCTCTGTCTTATGCATATAATACTTCGTCCGTTACGAGGTGAAGTGCCTATTGATTTGTTCGTTCGGCCCACTGTGGCCTCCAGCAGAGAGCGCCTAGGAGCGAAGCCAAATAATACTGGAAGACGGACAACTAATGGAGGATTAAATCGGCAGGCGTGGGGAGCATTGAAAGATGAAGCAGATTGATTTCCTCAAGAAAGTTTTCTTTCTGCCTCCAAATGACTGAACGAGAGTGGTTGGCCTTTTACACGGCACTTGATTCAAATGCAATCTATTACTTAAATCAGTTTCCATCAACTTATTACTCTAACTGAAATTATGAAAGAAATTTTATTGATTCTTAGCAAGTAAGAATAAGTAATTTGGGGCAGGGACGATGCGCATTTATTTTATTGCTGCGTTTTTTTATTCCATTTCTCATTAAGAAGATACGCTTGAGTTATATTTAGATAAATGAAGTAATACATTGGTGCATGCTTTGAAATTTTTAACAAATGGAATATTCATACTATTTTCATTGTATTTTGTTTATATTTTAAAAATCGTGCGACCCGATACCTGTAGAATGCAAAGGAATAATTAAACCTATTTTGAAATATAGTGTTGTCATGTAACTTTCCTGTAATCTAAAAATACATTCGTTTAAAAAATAATTAAATTGATGACTATATTAAAGGGAAGATAGATAAGTTCAACAGTAATTTTAATAAATTTTAAACATTCACATTAATGATCAAGATCATTACTGTTGGGGTTAAAAAAGATCAATATCAAAGTACCCTTAAGATGTAGGCTTTTATCTCATTTTCTTAACCAGCGCTACGGGAACACAAATTGAGTTAATAACAAAACAAATAAGTTATTTCGCCATTACAATGCCATGTTCTACAATTCTCTCCCAATGTTATCCCATTACTTGAATTATATTTAGAGATGATATACACTAGAAACAGCTTTGGGTTTTCCAAAATACCATAACTCCCATATTGTTCCGTAGGTATACCAAAGAACCGAACAATATCGTCCGATTTATCATGCTGCCTGCTACAATAATCAAGAGAATGACGAATTTGGTGTGTGTACTGTGACCAATATTCATCAATCCAGATATCGCTTTCCAACTGTGATAAGAATCATTGTTTAAGTTGTTTCTGAAGTTTAATGTAAAATAAAAAATGTTCAAAATATGTAAATAAATTTTCATCTTTCAGTGATATTCATCTCTAATATTTTATTTTGACTTTTCAATTAAAACATCTTTACCAGATGTCACGCCACGAGATTCGATAATCGATTCACCCAGGGGCATGATAAAACGGCATTCAATTGTTACAGCCATATAGTTTAAGTTTTATATTTTAAGAGTCAGTTAACGTAACACTGATCTGAGAAGCAAACATTGGTCATCAAAGCAAACATTGGGCAACATTGGCTACTGAACCTCGTCATGACCCAGAATCAACTGTTGATGCTCAAAGCTATAGTGATGAATTCAGCCACCTTCACACGACGCTTCTCACGGCTGTCAACGCGATACCAGTATTTTTATAAACCTTTCCGAACCCCACGCGGGGATAATCCCATCACATAACGCCCGCGCTAAGGAGAGGTCCGGGCGGGGGCGGTCGGATCCGCCGCCGGGTCCACAATTTCACTTCGACCGCGCGGGAGAGCGATCGAGGGCTCGCGGTGGCATCCAAACGACGCGATTACGAAACAAAACGGCCCTCGCGCGCGCCCCGCCCGGGCGCGGCCAACTCGCGAATTATACGGTGGCGGCGCGCCGGCGTGAAGCGCGGGCGGGCGCCGATAAATCCGCACACGCGAAACGGGCGCAGCAGCCCGGCGCGAGGCCCGCGCGGAGACGCAGGGCGACCGACCGACGACGCGGCGCGGCGCGGGACGCCGCGGCGTCCCGACGGAGGATGCGAGGGGAATACTGTTGCTAGGTGAGAACGTGGCCAGAGTTATGACGAAAGCGTTGTTGAGGTTCACTTTCCAGGAATGTTATTTTTTCAAGAAATGATTAGCGAATTACTGAAGTGCCCAAATAATAATAATAATAATAATAATAATAATAATAATAATAAATGCGATTTTTTTTTCATTGATATAAAATGGACGACAACAGATCAACCAAGCAAGTTTAATTAAAATTATTGTACTACGGAAGTCATGCTTTGATAGAAATATCTGTATGACTCCTACAACTTGTACCAGGAAGCTGTGAAAAATAAACGATAATAATAATAATAATAATAATAATAATAATCATAATAATAATTGCGATTTTTTGAACATTGATATAAAATGGACGACAACAGATCAACCAAGCAGATATTTAAATACCTTTGGAACAAGAAGTCAATAATAGCCTGGATTCAAGAAGTTAGGAAAGATTTGGAAAGAGACAATATAAGTGAAAGAGAAGTCGCAGAAAGAGTGATGTTCAAGAAGAAAGGGTTAGAAATGGAAGGATTCCACGACAGGAAGAAATAGAAGACAGAATCAAAATGGTCCGAGGAGAGAAAAAGGATACACAGTTTGAAAATGAAAGAGAACTGGGGGGAAGAAGAAAGGACAAAGGAAGAAGCACTGAAATTGGTGCGTGGTCCCTAAATGACCCAAGCAAAATAATAATAATGATAATAATAATAATAATGATAATAATAATAATAATAATAATAATAATAATAATAATAAAACAGCCCACATTTTGCGCAAAGGATTGTAGAGGCACCGACAGTCCCTAGATCTGCTCCTTAGGTAGCTGGTTGCAACCTGGAGTAGATTTTATACTCAGCCGACTTATAACATCTGTAGTCGTGATATGGAGCAATAATAATAATAATAATAATAATAATAATAAATACTAACAACAATTATAGCCGGCCGCGACAGCCAGGATCGCTAAGAGAGTGGTGCCGTGGTGATCTCGGGCGGGAGGATCGCGGCATCGAGTCCGCCTCGGGCATGGGTGTATTTGTGTATGACTGTATGTGTGTCGTCCTTTCATTCCTCATTATCATCATTTCATCTTCCATACCCCCAGGGCTAACAACCCTGGAGTATAAAAATTGGATCAAGCTAAAATGCTGACCCCTTCATAAAAAATTGCATACACCTGCTACCGAGATAATCATATTGAGAGTGGTCCAAGTCGGCCTATTCGCGGGCAAAATATAATAACAAAAATAATGTATGGTATGTTTGGTATTTTAGGGTCAGATTAATACGGCGGCGGGGGGGGGAATTCGGCGCCGAATCTCGTAAGTGAGGAGAGATCACAGCAGTCTCCCGCGATAAAAAACATGTTTTACACTTACGGAACTAATAGCATTAGCAGTTGACGCGTCCGGAATCACTAAACAATCACAATCCGAATTAAAGTCGTTACTACTTACGTTCATCTTTTATTGAAGGAAACAAGACATACCCTATCTACGCTAGCGACCAACGCCTGATAGTGGAGCCACCACCAATACTAAACACCAAACCCTGAATTCAAATGGTTTTAGATAAAACAAGACGTCAACGCCTGATAGTCAAGCAACGCCTAATAGTCAAGCCACCAGCCGAGCTGAACAGAACACCACAACCCGAATTGAAGTCATTTCCACTCATGTCCACCTTTTTATTGAAAGAGACGAGACATACCTTGTCTACGCTGCCGACGAGCGCCTGGTTGTCCAGCCAAGCAGTGCTAAACACCAAAACCTGAATTGAAATTGTTTTAGATAAAACAAGACATCGACCGATCACCAGCCGAGCTGAACAGCACAACCCGAATTGAAATCATTTCTACTAACGTTAACCTTTTATTGAAAGAGACGAGACCTACTTTGTCGACATCGCCGACGAGCGGCTGTTGTAAAGATACCAGCAGTGCTAAACACCAAAACCTGAATTGAAATTGTTTTAGATAAAACAAGACATCGACCGACCACCAGCCGAGCTGAACACCACAACCCGAATTGAAGTCATTTCTACTCACGTTAACCTTTTCTTGCAAGAGACGAGACGTACCTTGTCGACGCTGCCGACGAGCGCCTGGTTGTCCAGCCACCAGCTGAGCTTGGCCGCCGGCCGCGACCCCGAGGCCATGCAGTCCACCTCGATGCGGCGGCCCGCAGACAGGGCTTGCCTCTCGGTGAGGATGGAAGCGCTCAGCGGCCGCACTGCAACACAAATGGACACCGCACGCTCAGTAGCCGCTGAATACTGAGACAAGTTTGCCCTAGCGGTGCCGAAAAATCGTTTTTAGACACTACAGTGTACTAAAAGCTCAATTTTTAGCACTCTTGCTAAAAGATCAGACGCTAAAATGTTCAGATAAAACAATGCAACACAGAAAACGAAGTACTTTTCTGTGATCAGCTGATACGGCTATTGATGCAACATGGTACCTATTAATTGTGTTGTATAATAGAATTAAAATACAATGCAAATCAGTAAGAATGTATAAATATATTGTGTGACATATGTGGTAAAAATATTTTATTTTGCTCGTATGAATGAGTCATTCGGCTTATCGGTTTTTTGGCGCAACATTTTCTACTAGAAAAATAAAATGTTGCTTTAATCACTCATTAACTATCACTTCTTTTCAACAATACTACAATGCTTTCTTGAGTTATTTTTAAGAGTTTCGTAATGTTAAAGTACTGCTCGAAGTCATGTAAGACTTCAAGCATTTCAACTTTAGTGCACAGATGAAGCATGGATATGCTAAATAAGCTGTATGCCAAAATTACTTTTCTTCAGGATTCGAAGAAAACTGTCTATCATTGAGATCATTGCACCTAGCATGTTAAGAAACGGAACCTACTTTGAGCCTGTGTTTTTTGATTTGGCACATATACTGTCAATCTATCTTAGTTGCCATAAGCCACAAGCAGTTTCTGTAATTGGCCATTTCCAGACAGAGCTATGTGACATGTGAAGAGAACATGAAATGGAGCAATGTCCAATTGAAATCTTCAATGTTACATAGCATATATTTTATTACAAATGATTCACAAAATTATTACAGTGTATGAAAATGCTAATCAGCAATTAATTCTTCGAAAAATGCTTCATTTCCTTCGGAAATATAAAGTAACATTTTCTTCAGATCATCCCATTGGGCCTTGGATAGTGGGTCCGTTGTGGAAAGCCCATATACGAACGTCAATGCAATTTTCGGTAGATTACAATAGCACATTAGAGTAGCTCCATAAGCGCTGCGGTACAGGGGATTTACCAGCGCAATCTGTTGACGAGGAAAATAACTAACAGGAAGCGATATTGGCACATAGCTATCTTTTAATTTTTGAGTCGTACTATCGATTTTGCTGATGACGCGGTCTCTTGAATTTGAAATCGATATTTTAATTTTTGGGAGTAATTTATATGACGACCTTGGAACATTTTTCCAAATTTTCAAAAAAAATGGCTCCAATTTTTTGTTAGATAGTGTAAAGAACGTTTAAGAGAATGCTGAAGGTCTCGTGTTCGTTGAAAACGCTGATTTTTTGAAAATTGCAAAAGTTAAAAAATGTTTGGGAGTCTTTCCACAAGTAAAATATTAAAGCTAGACAGTTTTTCTCTTAATGAAAATATAGATTCTTATAAACAATCGTATACAAATTATAGAAAATTTGAGTGCTTTTCGCGTAATTTGGTTCGAAAGTAAAGGCTAGTGAGTACGTGCTGTTTTAGAAGCACTAGTTTCACTAAGAAAAAACTTCCATTTTTTATAAGGACAGACCTCTTGCGATGTTTTTCAGTAACAAGCTATGAAAAGAAAGACATTTCCATTTTCTCTTTCAAACCATGAATTTGCACAAGCGCAGTTATTCACAAACTCTTGGTAATCTATTATGTGTTTATTATGCGGATAAAGATCACCGTTATTAACCAGTAGAATTGTTCACTAGCTCTTAACAGGGGACGCGAGACCTGAGAAGCAGGATGTGACAAATTTAAAGGAGTTTTACGAGGTAGCTTTTACAGTTGTTTTCACCTGAAATAAAATCCCTAACACTAGAATAATACGGACTGACTCGAAGCTTGCAAGCATTTTGCACTCGTTTGTAAAACAAGCTACACTTTATATACAGAGCAATAGTTTAAATTAACCCCGTCCGTTTGTAGTTAAGAGTAGAAGAAATAAAATCTGGACTGCTGACGTCTGAATTACAAAGGCCAGGCTACAAACCGTGCGTCACATCAGATGAACGGAAGTGTGCGTGTGTAAAATGTGTAATATTTTCAAGCGTTTATTATATGAGGGAGTAAAATTCGAGCAATGATATCGTACACCATGTAATAGTCAATTTAATTCCGCATAGTATTTGAATTTCTGCATGTCTGTAGAAGTACTCTGAAATACTCAAGTCTAAAGGTAAACTAGGTTTAATGATGTCTCAACTTTGTCGGTAAAGGCCTAAGGAACTACTTCTTGAGTTTTATTAATTGGATTTGTTTGATTGATGTTCTCAGGCATGTCAACTACTATGGCCATTAATCACGATAGTGTAGACAATGTTTTATCCCGAGATGAGGCGGTGATTCCTTCCTCGCTGAATGGTGAGATCCGGCGGCGACCTACACATCGGCCTCAGAGGTTTTGTTCAATCAGGAATTCCGACCAATGGGTCCCGCTCCAGCCAGGACAAACTTTAAGCTCCCGACATATGTGGTAGTGGAGTGCACGTAAGTGTGTGTCTGTAAGGAAAGAGGGTAGAACAAGAAAGAGGAAGGAAAGATCACGTGAGGTACGAGCCATGTTTGTTATGGTCCTGCCCCGACATTTGTCTACTATTAATCGGAGAAACCAAGGGAAACTGCCGATCAGAGCAGTCAGCCAATAGAATTCTCCTCATTAATTACTAGGTTTTACTGTCGAAAAACAAACCGTTACAAGGGTATTTAGTATTGAAAATGCGAGCGTAAAGAAGAATGAGATAGATGGATACTCAAAATATTAGTATAAAAACAACAACAAAATACAGTAAAATGAACAAAAGTATTAGAAGAGAGTCAAAAACTTTTATACATTTAGGAGTGGGAGGGGCTAAAAATGAGCGCATATTGACAACGTACATTTAGTGGGAAATTTTATATAACTGATATAATGTGACGGTACAGAGTAATCAGAGGACATTTGGATAGTTCTGTGATTATTTTTCACTGCATGCTCAGTCATGCTAGAGGCCCGCACCAGAACCCTTTCTTGCAGGCAGAGAACGAGGGGTGATTAGCTACAGGCAGGTGCAGTTGACCGGCGCCCGCCGGCTCGACGCCGTCCGCGGGGGAGCACAAGGCTCCGCCCTAGAGGCGGCGCAATCCCGTAGGGAATACAATGGAAATTTTTACATGGCCAGACGACCACCCTACTAGAGAGAGAGCGCATAACATCATCAGAGAGAGAGAGAGCGTTTTTGAAAATTTTCTATTGCCGAAATCTGGAGTTCGCACAAGGCGATTGGCGCTTCTCAAATTGAGACGCCTTAACTTTGAGCCAATAAAGAGCAGCCTTTTGGATCTCGGGCGAATGTTCCAGAAGCTTTCGAAAATATAGGAGAGAGGAGAGAGGGGTTGTACATGTTTCGAACTTGTAAGAGAGAGGACTATGGTGAAAGACTTGGTAGGAGACGGACGTGTCGTGAACGGAGAGCGTCCGTACGCGATTTTATGGCAAAGTTTTTTTAATTTTTTTATTTATCTGTCAAAAAACAGTAAAAACTGTATATAACGTGTGGGGAAAGAAATTTATCTGCGCCCATTTTCTTCAGGGCCAGAATTTTATTAAAAAAACAACGAAAAATGAATTTAGAAAATAATTATTTTAGATATTAAAGATATTTGAAAAATGTTTTTTCCCGAGTTATAGAAAATCAATTTCAACTGTAAATGAACTACAAGCAAAAGGAGTGCTCAACAAAACGTGCGCACAATGAAGCTACATTTACGTCCAGAAGCAAAACAAGGGGCCATCTCAGCATTTGCTCAATGGATCAGGGAAACTGGACAAAAACCTGATCGAGATGGAACTAAAGATGAAGTTAAAAGGAACTTTACTTTACTTTGCTGATTTTTGCTTTTATTTCCTGATATGGCGAACAGCCATCAGCGAAATTCATGGGAAAGTGAATCCCGTCTAATTATTATAACACTCGTTAAGTGTTGGAGGAGCGTCTGTTCACTAAGTCTTGTTCTGATGACTTTGCAATTAAGCGCGCTATTCGTCATCTCGCAATCAGTCAACTAATTGGTGAAATTTGCTAAAAGTTGTCCTCGTCTGATCTTTGGAGTGTCGCTTCCGCCTACACACCTTAGTCAGCATTACGAACGAGAACGAGGGAAATTTCGTCAGTTCAGCTGTTGCAGTGA
Organism: Acheta domesticus; assembly: GCA_031308135.1. Lineage (NCBI taxonomy): Eukaryota > Metazoa > Arthropoda > Insecta > Orthoptera > Gryllidae > Acheta > Acheta domesticus. Next base: position 104,955,457 of record JAHLJT010003656.1, on the reverse strand, counting down.
GTGAGTGGACTGCCACGGTCATCCACCCCAGAGAGGTCGGCGCTCGCTCCGGTGACTGTAAACGTACGGCCCAGCTAGGGCCCATCACCTTTTCACGGCGACCCACTGAACTGGAAACTTTTTGTGCAACTGCACGGCGTAAATTCCTTGTCGGAGATGAAAGGCCGCGCTTGGCCATCTTCTGCATTAACTATTTCTAAGTAAAAATTGTATTCTAGCCAGTAAGATTGTTAGTCTTAAGAACATGTGTGAAATTTGTGTTTTTTGATTTTTCTTTATGCGCCTTACAATGACGCTAAGCAACGATCGCTGAGCTCACGTGACGGGAATTAATTGTTTCTTTCTCATTTATTCAATGAAAATGCTAAATTATCATGATTCAACAGTTAAATTAAAAGTTCATTACTCAAAATCAACAACAGCATGTGTTATTATTCCATAATGACTAGTCGAGCCTCGTCCATCCCCTCAAGCTAAATTTTAGAATCTCCCTCGCACATACCTCTGAGACTAGTCGGCACCCAACTCAGGTAAGTTACTACTACATTCGACAGGAGCTGGGGTTACAACGGCTTCCCTACCTGGGGGGCGTTGCAGTAACGAAATTTTATACACATGATATTCCCTTCCAATTGGCGGGTAACTTGACACGCACTAGTGTTTGGCAGATACAAGAAAACTCTTTGCATCAAAACGTGTCCTGTCAAACACTAATATACAAGTTGCCAATGAAAGAGGCAAAAATGTGTGTGATTTTATTACATTAAATTTTCTATATATTTGTTACAAAATATAATCATATTCTACCCTCTATAGGAACTGAAAGTTTGTAAACATTTATTCTGATTCCCTATATTCGCCAAAAGTCTTTAAAACCTTTCTTTTTATTGGTACTTCATTTCAAAAGGTTCACTTAAAATATGTCAAATATATATTGATATTAAATAAATACAATTGTAATGTAAATTTCAGTCTTACAACTTTGGGAGGGTAGTATCTTCAAGAGAAATCACACATTTTTCAAATAATTTAAAAAAAGGCAGGTGAACATTAAAAAAGTGAACTTTTAGTAAATGCATAAAATATTCCCTTCGGCATACGCAAAAGAAGGTGTTCCACTTTTCGATCATCTGGATCGGGAACTAGCATCTGTTCTCAAAGGACTGGTTTAGTTCTCAGCCGTATGCAAAAACCTCCTTTCTAACTAGGGGCTATACCAACATGATATCTGAAGCTTTCCCGCCGACGCGGCGACCGACGGATCCCAGCCACTACACGCTGCTCGTTCACTTGCCGCAGCGGGACGTGGTCTTGCCACGGGCGACCTGCGCCGGCGAACGGCGAGGCGGAGGGAGGGGCGAAACTTAGCGAGGTGACGCAGAGCGAGGCGGTCCAAGACGTGACGGAGTAGAGCGCTGAATACGAGAGGGGTGTGTGGATCGGAGAGGGTAAAGCGAATCGTGGCGCGGCGAGACACGAGGCAAGGCGGATGAGGACACAGTGACGGGGCTCGGGGCGGAAGAGGGCGGGACGAATGGGTGAAGCGGCGAATCAGAATGGGTGGGCGAGAAGGGCAGGGCGGATCGGGCATGGTGGAGACTTGGAACGCTGATGCGGAAATGGGAAGCGGGGAAGGGGTGGAGCGATCGAGACGGGCAGGAGAGGGGCGACGCAGGGTGGGCGGTGCGAGCGGCGCTGGCAGAGCGGAGCACACAGGTCATGGAGGCGTGAGGGGCAGGGAGGGCGGTCGGGGCGGGAGGAGATGAGCGGGGAAGCGAGCAGAGCGGATCGGACGGGGCAGGCTGGGCAAGACAGACAGGGGGTGGCGAAGAGGAGTGGGCGAGCAGGGCAAAGCGGACCGGGCGTGGCAGTGGCAGGCGACAGGGAGGGCGGGGGCAGAAAGCGTACGGTGCAGTGAGGGGGGCTTGGCCGAGGAGGGGAGCGGGGAGGTCGAAGCGGAGAGGAGAGTGTGGAGATGGCGAGGCGGGGATGCAAACGGGGAGGGGCGTGGAGGATGTACGGGGGCGGGTGGGGTGGGTGTGGCAGGATGGGGCGTGGTGTGGAGAGTGAGGGGTACGATGGACGGTGCGAGGCGGGGCGGGCGCGCGCTGCCAGCTCGCTCGCTCGCGCTCGTGCGCGCGCGCGTTTCACGTGAATTAATTCATTTCATTACGCGCACTCGCCCGCCCGCCTTGATTAGCGCGGCCAGGCAGAGCGGCGGGCGGCGCGGCGGCGGGGGCGGCGGCGGCGGAGACGGTGACGGTGGGAACGGTGATGCAGCGCACGCTGCGACAGACTGCGTTGTTGCGATCAGTCGGAGTGGCGGGAGCGATGGTGAGGGGAAGGGGTGGTGTAACGGAAAAGAAGCGTTGGAAGTGAGTGAGGCGGTGGAAATGGCAATGCAATCAATGGGGTGAGCAACAGCGTTAGCGATGGAGATGGGAGAAGAGGCGGTGACGGTGGTAAGTCGGAGGCGGAGCGTGGAAGCAAGGTGCAGGCGAAGGAAATAGGGACGGTGGTGGAGATGCAGGAGGGAGCGGCAATGACGGAAGCAGACACGGCGGCGGTGGCGTGAGTAGAGACGGAGGCAGTGGCTGTTGCGTTGGCGATGACAAACAGACTTGGCTCGGGAAGCAGACTGGTGGCGAAGGAAGTGGCGGGTGAGTAGATGGTGACGGAGGTGGAGGTGTGACGAAAGCAGATGCACTGGCGAGGGTGGAGACGGAGGAAGTGAGGGCGGTGGCGGTGACGGAGATGGATGACGGGGTGGTGTGCGGCGGGGGGGCAGTGTGAAGTGGGAGCTGTGGGGGCTTTTGTAGATGGCGGAGGCATGTGACGAACGCGGAGCGATGTAGATAGCGGTTATACTAGGTGGTGAGAGTGGAGACGGAATCTGTGGCGGTAGTGAGCGCGTTGGACATTGGGGGGTGGTAGAGGCGGTGTGATGATGACGGCGGCCGACCGTAGCTTCAGCACTGACCGGAGACGTTACTTAAGTCAGGGCGGTAGCCGTTGGAAGCAGTATAAAAGGTAAGAACATCACATGGGGTAGCGTGGGTGGGTTGCGTTGGAGTTGCACGGAAATGCGCTGGAGAAGGATTGCGAGCTAGACAATAAACGGGAACGGAGAGAGAGGCAGTGCATGCTCCACAAGCAAACATTGAAAAAGGGAAAATTGTTATAAATTAGATAGAAATGGAGGGAGTTTAATACTCGGAAGTATAAAAGAACAAATTGTGAATGAAATGGCAAGAAATAATTATCAATACAAATTCAACATATTACAAGAAGAAATTTTAAAAAATTCCACTACAATCATGTGTTTATTTAACTTTGTTAATTATTGATTTTAACTAATGGTAGATTTCCTATGGTCACAGCGGAACGCAGCTATTAGAAAAATATAATTTTAGTGTGACGAAGGCAGGAACACGACAATTCCACCAAATTAATGAAAGAAATTTCATAGTTTCGATCGTACAATTTCCAAGATCCAATTAATTGGGCAGAATTAGATTTCTCCGAGACTAAATCCTCTTCAGTAAAGTACGACGAGCGTCTGATAATCTGAGAAATTCCCTAGTTTCATGTCCACAGGTCAGTTTCAACTCTGGAATTTTGTTGTATTTCCATACCCTTGAATGTTTGCAGAAATACATGCCCGTTCTAAAAAAAAATTAGTGCAGTACAAAATAAATACTATATTGATCCAATTTTCTTTTTTATTCTCGTGTTTTGCTGATGAAACTTGGTTACATCATCTATTCGACACAACCACAGACGGTGTCACCCGGATACACGATGTGCCATTGCATCAGCCAGCCAGGAAATAGTACGGACCGCAACTGGGTGGTGGCAAGGATATAAGTTCGGCGGTGATGGTTGGGTCAGAGGAGGCGAAGCGAAAGGAAATTACAGGGGCAGTAGGGGCAGTGATGACAGGCAGGGGGTGTCATTTCATCGGATCCGAGGGTGGAAGCAGGTGTATAGAACGGGGTCGAGACAGGGATGAGCGGGGTTTGTGGTGATGGGAGACAGCGGTAGTGACATTTCTGTTACTGTAAGAATGGATGGCGTAGTCGACTGTGTTGGCGAATGAGAATGGCGTTACAAGCTCAGAACGCACAGCAGGAATGGAAAGATCTACACGACCGTGGAGGCGAAGGGACTTAGAGAACAATGAAGGTGAGTAGTGTGGGCTTCTGTGATTCACCACCTCTATGGTGTAGTGTAGCGGACTGTTAAACACAAGTTCGCGGTTTCAAACTTGATCAAATCCGTGAATTGTTAAGGACAAATACTTTCTTTGCACGTCTTCTTTCGGAGGGGAAGTATAGCAAGATATCCCATGTTGGAGATTTACGGCAAGTAAAATATCCTCAAGCCTAAAAGAATCAAATTCAAATCGTCTGTTTCGTAACCCGAATAACATCTCCTTTCTCTGTTAGATACGTGGTCAGGGGTAAGGGCGGAAGAGCAGACCTAAAGACCTAGGCCTCACCACGTAAAATAAGGACTCACTGATTTATTGAAGGTAACGGAGCAGCCATGATCACAACAAGAGCATACTGGGTACAGCTTAAGAATGAGCATACGAGTAACGCTGACAAAGTAGGGTGAGCAGTGACAGCTGGACGAAAGAAGGTGGAAAGAACATGAGCGAGGCAGAGCTAGTAGGGAGGGTGAAATGGCAGGATGTGAAGGTGGAAGAGAGGGAATGGTGAGAGCGCCGTCAGAGGGTCGCTGGAGAGCAAAGGAGTGGGTAGAATGAAACGAGAGGAAGGTGGGGGTAATGCTCACGGAGCAGGCGATGATGGAGAGGTATTCGGCATTGACGGAGCAGGTGTAGCGGAGTGAGCGACAAATCTGGTGGAGTCGTCGGCGTCGGCGGAGCGTTGTCTGAATTCGGCGTCGGCGGAGTGGGCGTTATAGGTCAAATGATCGGCCTTAGCACAACGGGCGACTTTGGCGGAGCGGATTGCGTTGAAGGACAGAAAGGCATCCGCAGAATGAAGGGCGTTGGCGCAGATGGCGGCGTCGGAGGAGCGGGCGTTGGAGGAGTGTGGGTTGTCTGCGGAATGGCGGAGTGCGCAAAGTAGGTGAAGTTGATGGAGTCGGCGTGGACGTTGTCGGCTGAGGACGCCTGTTGTCGTTGCTAGCTGGGGGTCGTTGGTCGTAGCGCGCGACGTTAGAGGAATGGGTTGCGTTGAAGGAGAGAGAGGCATTGATGAAAGGAACGGCGTCGTTGAAGGCGGGTGGCGTTGCCGGGCAGCGTCGGTAGAGTGAGAGGCGTTGGCGGTGTCGGTAGAGCAGGTGAGGTGGGCGGGGCGGGTAGCGTTGGAGGAGAAAGAGTCATGGAACGAGTGAATGGTGTCGGTGAAGCGGGAAGCGTCGTCGGAGTGAGTAGAGCGTAGGTAGAGTGTCTCGGTAGAGCGAGTGACGTCGATGGAATGGGCGTCGGCGGTAGAGTGGGTGGCGTCGGCGGAGCGGTCGGCGTCGCCGGAGTGGGCTGCGTCGGTGGAGTCAATGCCGTCATAGAGCGAGTGTCGTCGACGGAGTGGGGTGCATCGGTTGAGCGTGTGGCGTAGGCGCATCGGCTGAGCGAGTGGCGTCGACGAAGTGGGAAGCATCGGATAAGTGAGTGGCGTCGGCGGAGCGAGTGGCGTCGGAGTGGGCGGCATCGGTAGAGCGAGTGGCGTCGACAGAGTGGGAAGCATTGGTTGAGCAAGCAGCGTCGGTAGAGCGGGTGAGGTCGGCGGCGTGGGTGTCGAGGGAAGGGAGGCCGCCCGGCAACAAGGCGCTCGGGCGAGTTGCAGGCGACGTGCGCGCACCCGCATCCCGTCACACCCTCGCGGTTTACTGCTCGTAAAACCGCGGCCGCCGCCTCCGCCTGGGCTTCATTAGCATAAAGGCGACGCCCCGCCGCCCCCGCCGGGCGACTCCCTGACCCCGGGCGGCGGGGCCGTGTTGGGCCCCGGGGCGAGACGCCTGCCCGCGCCGCGGCCGCGACCGCGCTCTCGCCCGAGCCATCATCCTCGCCCGTGCCCGCTCCCATCCGGCGCCGCTAAAGCAGAAATCCAGGGCTGACGTTATATACGCGGGGCAGGTAGCCCCTGGGCGCGGCTGCAGGATTAACGAGTTCTTGGACAGAGGGATGGGGTGACGGAGAATGTTTATAAGACTGACCTTATACGCTTATATTTAATTTATCTTTGAGTCAGATTTAATTCGAGGAACAATTAACTTTAAATGCAATAAAAAATTGATTTGAAGAAACTGAACCCTGAGTTTGCGATTTTAAATCTATTAATATAAGTTAAACTTATTCATGGTCGTAGTTTTATATTTTTTAAAGTATTATTCTTGATTCAATGTTGCTACCATATAATTAAAAGAATGGTTTTGCAACTCATATTCCGATTCCTTTTTATTAAAAACCCAAAGCAGGACCTCAAAGATCCATTATGAAAGTACTACCGAATAATCCACGTGCAAGTGATAGAACGCTGTAACATATAGTTCTGGGTGATTTATATACCTTAGTGTTCCCGAAAATATTTCGGAATTACTCGCTGTAGTGCAGTATTGTGCTGGCCAACTAAAAGACGAGCCAATATGTCAACTTCTGAAAAAAATCACCAACCTTCATTTTAATCATCAACCTTCATTTTACACTTACAAAAATTACATATTAAGTATTGAAATTACGAGAAAAGTAACATTTTTAATTGAAATTTGCAACGAAAAATTAACTACTTCGTATATTTCGTCAACATTAAAGCCATTCTTTTGGATTGTGCGGTAATAATTCGCCAATGTTGATAGCGGTTTTTGCATCCAATTTTGTGAATTTTAGGTTAATCGTTTAATTTAACTCGTTCGTTATGTGGAGCGAAAGGAATGGAAAACTATTGGATGAAAATAAGTTAAACAGATTCCAGAAGATGATTTGGAGGATATTTCTGGAGAAGAGAATGACAATGAAGTACGAGAGAATAGGTAAAATATTCGTTTCAGCAAGAATTATTCTCTTTAAACATTTTGTCATTTCAGTAATTCATCAATTACGAAGAAAACCGGGGAACAAAAATTATTGATTTATATTCAACGTATTTTACATTGAATTTTAACTGTCATGCTCAATGTATTTTAGAAATGGATTTACTGTGGTGCGTATGGTTTCAGTAAGTTTTGAGGACAATAGAACCACTGTATTTTAAACAGTCAACCGCTCGAGAAGTGGATGGCAAGAAACAAAACAAAAGCGAGAGAGTTGATCGGGATGACAGTTTCATAAGTTGGCTACTCCTACACGAAATACTTGAAGCTACGATGTTGCGATTATAGAATAGTCCACAGTGCAGCTTCAGCTATTGCTTTGGTTCTCTAATTAAATCTCTTCAGGTAATCGCGACTCTTTCATTTTTGTTTGAATTCTGAACAGCATGATAAAAACAATGTAATTAGAAAAAACAGGAATTTGAAAGTAAAATAGTAGGAAAAGTGATAAAGTTTTTCACGTAAATACTACAATGCCCTGAACAAAAGAAATTGAACCTTTTTTAAAAATTATATCTTTGTAAAAGTTGTGGGGGTTCATTAGCAAGGGTCGTTCGTTTAGTAAATATCTAGCCTTTAAACTGCTAGACAGGGAAGGATTTAGAAATGGGTAGTGGTCGATTACACATCTTACCATAACCTCTGCTACTAATGACGTCATATCGCAAAATTGGGCTGAGCTTCAGGCATGTGAAAATACCATGTACGAGTGACTCTCCCGTCAGGTGCGACTTACCTATAGCGCGTCCGAGCTTAAGAATGAAGTACACGGCCTTATGGGCTTTTCCGGTAATAAAAGTCCCTCTTCCCGTTTTTAAGATATCAACACGGTTTTAAATACTCATTAACATAATATTTCATAACAACAATTGCAATAGTAAAATAATACCTCGGATACATTATATATTTATCTCAATCGTGTAGGAAGTAATACGTTCGGCTGTTGGATCAGTCACAGCAACGGTTCCACATGCTTCAGTTGATTAACTGTGTTTGTTCGCCTGTGTTTAATTGTGTTTTGTTTTTGAGATTTATGGTTTTAATCAAGTCAAAGTTAAACGTAATTTTGTTTACTTATCTTCATTTTGGTTTCTAGATTGTTGGAAATTTGTTAATTTACAACTTTTTAAAATTTAATTTCTTTATCTTTGCAAACTTAATTTACACCATCGAATCCGAAATCAGATTCGATGGTGTAACGGTTAGCGTAACGGACCCAAGTTCGCGGGTTCAAACCCGACCGAAGCCACGGATTTTTAAGGGCGAAAAAATCCTTCGTACGCCTTCCTTCGGAGGGGAAGTAAAGCCGGCTGTCCCATGTTAGTAGATTTACTTGCATGTAAAAGATCCTCAAGCCTAAATGACGTCTCTGAGCTACATTCAAATCGCCTGTTTCGTCGCCCGAGATAATACCTTCTTTCTCCGCTAGGTGGTGAAAGGAGCATAGTGAAATTTGCGTGGTCAGCCGGAAGAGCGGGCCTGATTGGCCCGAGTCTCGCCACGTAAAATAAGGCATTAACTAACTTAATTTAGAATGTATGATCCACCAACCGGAAAGCGCAAGAGTGGTATAGTATTCCATAGCGGGGAAAAATGGTTATAAGTTTTGGTTATATATTTTCGTACGCCTTCCTTCGGGGGGGAAGTAAAGCCGGCTGTCCCATGTTAGTAGATTTACTTGCATGTAAAAGATCCTCAAACCTAAATGACGCCTCTGAGCTAAATTCAAATCGCCTGTTTCGTCGCCCGAGATAATGCCTTCTTTCTCCGCTAGGTGGTGAAAGGAGTGTAGTGAAATTTGCGTGGTCAGACGGAAGAGCGGGTAAAAATGGTTATATATTTTCGAAAGGGATTCGTACTCAATGCCTATTAGGAGATGACTATCCGCTCTCCCGGCGCGAGACAGCTCGCTTTCCCGTGAATCAAATCAATTTGTTTCCGTGGTCCCGACTTACTTTGTTATCAAAGGAATTTTAAATATTTTGTACGGTAATCAAAAATTATTATTTCTCTACTGTTAAAAAGGAAACAAGAGCCTTGGCCTTTTTTGCAACAATATGTAGTTGGCTTGAATTTTAGATGATGTATTGAAATAGTGGTGCACTTTAAAATTAATGTTTCTTCCTGATTTCTTATGACATTTCGATGTACAAAGTACGTGAGAAGCTCAAAAGAAACATTTCCTGTGTATCGGAGTCTCATAGAAATAGTTTTATATTTGAGGAAAGGGAAGAAAATACGCTTTCATAAAATTAGTAAAGTTCGAGACAAACTCGCTCCGCCCCATTGCGGGATTTGTCACCACCTAGCGCGTAATTTTTGATTCATACAGTACAGCAGAAAAGCGCCACTGTTGACATCATTGTTGCCATAAAACACAGTAGTTCATTCTTAACCTCGGACGCGCCCTAGTGTTATTCACTTTTTCGAGACAAGAAAAACTTTTTAGAGACAAGAACATTAGAAATTTCACGGAAGTATACGGTGTAAACTTTCAAACAAAAGAGGAATGTTGGCTTCTGGAGAAGTCCACATTCACGACAACGCTCGCCGTCACTGGTCTGCTGTACTCAACTACTGGGGCAGTCGGAGGTAGTTGATTATCCTTCGTTTAGACACAACTTAGTAACTGAATACCTCTTGGCAAAAAAGTTGAAACCCACATATTAAAACCAGCACGTAGCATTGTGCAAAATGGATTGGAACTATCTTGAACCGAGTTTCTACCAAGCGAATTTGGCTAACTAACTTAACATTAATTTAACGTTAATTACTAAACATTATTTCATTTAAAGAAATAAACAATTTCCATTGATTTACTCTTTTCTGATTAGGGTTTTAATCAGTTTTAAGGAAGCTGCTAAGGCAAATGCTTTATGCATATTACAACCTTTTTGTCCGAAGGTGTTCAGAAAATGGACAAAGCAGTTATCTACATAATCCTTCATGATTTTCGAACAATACAAAAAAACCTTCTCACATAAAAAGGCCACTACGTAAACATAGATAAAAGCTTATATTACGTTTTGCTGTTGAATTTTAAGTGCATACATCATGTTTCCATTACGAAACAAAATTATATTGCGCGTATACTGAATATGTAAATGATTTACCCTATATGGAAAAACTTCAATTTGTGGATTTTTCTCTACAATATAGTTTTAAGTCATGACAATGCATTCTACTATCTCTTTCAACACAGAAAAAATATGGCAATTGAAAACTTTAATGTATAAACATTTCATTCCACCTTTTGTGTTCTGCGTAGGCCTCGTATTCGTTCTTTTACATTAACTTTGATACTCATTTACATCACAACATTGGAACAAAACATAGTTTTGCAGTTGGAATTTAAATACAAAAAAATAGTAACGGCTTCTCTACGGTAGGTAGTTAAATGTATTAAATTTTTAGTCTCGTAATCTCAACCACGCACAGAATGATCTCTAAGATCCATTGAAAAGTTGAAGTCTTGAATGCACGAGGCAGAGTAAGGAAGAGAGAAAATAATTAAGGAAAGAAATGCTGGAAGAAGAAAAACGAATTGGGAACAGTGGAAGAGGGAACGAGAAGACAGCGTTATAGGTTCGCCAGTGAGTGTATGTGCGAAAAGAAACAGCACAAGAGGAATGAGGCCCAGCGAATCTACAGAGATAAAGAAAAGTAAAATTGAAGGCGAAAAAAAAGCATTGGAAAAGAGAGAATGTGAGAAGAAAGAATGAAAAGAAGAACAACACAAAAAGTGAAGAGAAAATCGAAAGGAAGTTAAAATCTAGACAGAAAAAGTAAGAACATGTGAACAGTGAAACCGAGGAGGCGGACTGATGGAAAAGCATTAAGGCGGATTTAATTAGGAAAAAGAAATAAATTAGGGGGGAGAAGGGGAATGAGTGGGCGATATAGCAAAACGTCTCAGCAAATACGGAAAAGAGACAACGTTAGAGAATGTAAGGTGATAAGCTGACGGAAACGAGACGCAAAGAAAACTCATGAAGAGGCAAACGCAAAAAGAGAAGAGAGGAGCAGGATGTGCAGGGAACTCTTAAGAGTGCTTTAACTGTGGTAGAAAGGGGGAGGAGATAAATGTGGAAGCAGAATACAATGAGACTAAGGGATTGGGGCAGAGGAAGAGAGAGAGGGGGAGGGAAATGGATAGAGAGTGAGGGAGAGAGCGAGAATGCGAGAAGGGAGGAATACGAAAAGCAATTCGGGAAGGCGCAGATAAGATCGCGAAATAACGAAAAGGAGAGCAGGTGAGCAAGTGCATAATGAAATCGAGGAAAGAGACTGAAAAAAGGAAGAATCAAAACAGCACAGCGAGAGATAGAGAATTCGAAAATAAAGAGAAGAGGAAATGAAAGGGGTTAGTGTCAAGAAAGGACTTAGTTGTTTTGTTGTTAACTAAACGAATATGCAAAAGTAACTCAGCGAATACGCAAAAGAGATCGCGGCAGATAGAGAACGATAGACGATAAGTTGAGGAACGAGAAGCAAAGTTAGCACGCGCATAAGCAAATGCAACGCGGGTGTGCAGGCACCGCAAACGAGTGCTCCGACAAGTGTTCGCGAGGAGGGGGTAGCGAGCGAAGAGGGGGGGGGCGGCGCGCGGCAGGCGAGCTACGTCGCCTCGGCATGCAAACCAGGGAAGCACGGCCTCTCTTCGCGAGACCAGTAACTATTCTCAGCTCTCTGCAGCGAGCCCTGAAATCCAATTACGGCGCTTTGAATGCCGCTTTTAGCGGACGCTCCTACAGCGGAATCAAATGTTTATGAGGCCTCTCGGGCCTGCGAAAGGAAGCAATTTCATTATTGCGCGCGGGCGGGGGAGGATGAGCGGCGGGCGGGAAGGCGGCGATGCGGGTGATGGGACGGGCTGGGCGGGTGAAGCGGGAGGTGAAGTGGCGCGGGAGGGGGAGGGTGATGGGAAGGAAGGACGATGCGGTCAGCCGGTCGAGATGAGCGGGTGGTGAGAAGGGTGGGATGTGAGATATTTGAAGGTGGGGATGGGAAGGAGTCTGGAGACGGGACTGCTGGGTCACGTGGAGAAAGAACAAAACAAAACATCAAGTGTTATTGAATGAAAATTGCGTCAGAGTCGGCAAGCTGAAGGTAATATTAGGGTGAACACCGAAATATGAGAGAGGAAATAAGATGAGAGGGAGAAAGGTTGCGACACAATGTGGTAAATTTGAGAAATTATTTTGAGGTATGAATGGCATAACCTAGGAACCCATGCAAAATATATGATATAATACAAAGTAAAACCGCTGTTGTTCAACTTTTCTCAATGAATATTACATATTCCTAGACATTTCTCTATCTTGAGCACTTCTTTGGGAACATCACGTTTATTCGCGCGATTAATGATATCGAACTTCATTGTTTATTGAGAGCGTTAAATACTTACAAGTGGTCTGAAACAGCAAAAATGTAGCTGACCGAAACCTAATATAACTCTGCAATAAATAAAAAATTAATAAAAATTCTTCATAAATACTCCAAAAAAGTAGTATAGTATATTCGTATGTTTGGTACAACAGTTCTGTACAAATCAACAATATAAAAAAGGTGCCTGTTCCATTACTAAATGAGTGAATATCAATTCGCAAGACATCTGCTGTGTCGTAAGCAGTGACGCACTGCATATGAAAATTCAGTCGCCGACCCGCAGTTTGGAAATAAGCGGAATTTCACAATCAATTTCACTATTCAGTCAAAAGAAAATTGCTTCATTTTTTAATATTCGCCGAGTGCCTGGGTATCCAACAACACCATAGCCACTTCTCAAATGGCCGGAAGCTGCATAATATTCTATCAATTTCTGCACGCGTTGGAAATAACTGTCATGACAAGCTCGCAAGCAAATAATGGGGAATAAGAACAGGAAGCTTTCAAGGTAACTCGATCGATGCAAGACAACCGCGAGCTCGCACGTGTTCGTATAAAAAAAGAAGTCTCAAACGAGTGAGAAGGGCCCCCCCGAGGTGGAAGGAGTCGGCGTCGGGATGGATTCGACGGGCAGAAGGAGGAGATCACAACAGCGAAGGCCAGGCTGAGGGTGCCGGGCGGGCGGACGGGGAGACTCGAGAGCCCAGCGAAGCGGCGCGAAGGAGCGAAAGAGGCGGGGGAGGGGAGGGGAGGGGAGGGGAGAAGCGAGTGGCTACATTCCGCGAAAGCCGTCGCGTCGCCGGGATTAAAGGATTGAAATTGCTTTGGAGGTGTCGCCAGTGGAGCAAAAGTTACTCGCATCTGAAAGCGTGGCGCCGAGGGGGCAGGGAAATGAGACGGCGACGGGCCAGGGGCGCAGCGGGGGCGACGGAACGGGAAATGGAGTAGGGGCATGGAGTGAGGAAGAGATAATGGGAAGGGGTGGGAAAAGATGGATTGTATGGAGGAAGGACCGGAGCGAAGAACGAAGTCTTCGCGGGAAACCGGGCGTAGTGATGACGGAGAACGAGATCTACGAGCAGTAGTTGACTAACAGAGTGCACGATATACGAAGAAAGAGGTTCGAGATCGAACAAGAAATCGAAGCGGGAAGGTGTGTGGAGAAAGGCACGTCGAAGAAATTAGAGTGAAGGGACGAAGATATGAATGCAGTGGAGGACGGAGTGGAGAATGGGAGCTAGGTACTAGAAACGCAAAAAAGACGAGAAACGTTACCTAAATTAATGGAGTAGTACTGAGAGAGGGTAGGAAGACTAAACGACAAAAAAAGTTGACGCGGTGGATCAAGGGAGGTATAAGACGTACAATGAGACGAGAAATAGAACGAAAACAGATGCCGGAGATTTGGGGAAGAAGGGATCTTAAAACCAGGTGAAACTAAGGCTGAGAATCTGAGGAAGAATGGCGCAGAGGATGAGGAATGAAACACAGAGATTTGCTGTGAGGAAGAGCAGAGGGTACCCGAGCGACTGATGGATCGGGAGAGAGAAGTGTCTCCGGGCGGGTCATTAGTCCCTTGTGAGAACTGCTTGTACTACATGTAGCGGTGATCCTTCCCCGCTGGAACGTGCTATCCAGCGACAAACATGGCAATTTGCGGGTTTTTCCATATAGGCGTCTCTCACCAGAAGGGGACTATCCCAACTGGCACAAGCTCTAAGCTCCCGACCGATGTTGTAATGCAGGAAGCGTGAGTGTTTGTAAAGTAAGAAAAGGGAGCAAGAAAGAGGAAGGAAAGAGTCCGTGTCCGGTTCTCCTCCGGCATTCACCTGGTACGTAAGAGGACATTAGGCAGAAAAATCCGCGGGGGAGGGGCATGATGAGTTCTCGTAAGCTCTAAATAGAATGAAGGTGGAAGGCGGTGAAGGAGAAACATGGCAACCAATGAGGGGTTGCGAAGCGCGGGCCGAAGTCCTGTACTGGGAGCTATAACGGACAGTGGCTCAAGACGAAGCGTGGTGGGTCAGAGCGGGAAGGGAAGGGGAGTGGCGGGGCGGACCGGTGGGGGCGTGACGATTATGGCTCAGGAAGAATGTGGCAGGTATGGAAAGGGGGTGCGAGGAAGGGAGGAGTGACGCGGGGCGGAGAAGGGAGGGAGGGGCGGAACAGGGAGGGAGGAGGACTGAAGGTGAAGGGGGCGGAGATGGAAGGGGCAGGAGGAACTGGACGTGAAGAGAAGTGACTGACTGGGCAGGGAGTGGAGTGGCGGGTGGGAAAAGTGGAGGCAGGATATGGAGTGAAGGGACAGAGTTGGCAGAAAGTACTGAGGTGTGGGGCGGCAAGTAGAGGGGAGGAGGAATGTTGCAAGGAGGGGAGGTTGAGAGGCACGTAGGGGAGAGAAGGGATGTTGCAGGGAGGGGAGGTGGAGAGGAAGTAGGGTAGAGGAGAGGCGTTGCAAGGAGGGAAGGTGCAGGGAGGGGCGTGGAGAGGCGGTCCGAAGCGCGGGGCGGGGCGCGAACGCAAAGTGGCAAGCGCAGTGCCGAAGGGCGGTGTCGGGAGGGGGCGTGGCCGTGGAGCGCAAGGACTGGCTGGACTCAATGCCGCCGCCCGACGGGAGCAATCGATGTCTTCGTTGTGAATGCGCAACAGGCGTCTCCCAAACTACTCGGGGGAATCTCGGAACTATGTTGCATCGGCCCCAGAAGCTTTTGATCGTTAGGGACGCAGGTTGCCACTTGATGGCTGAAGTTGCCTCAAGCGCCCTGCGCGACGGGACGAATTTCCTTCGTAAAGTTCGGGATGGGTACATTTACTATTCAGGATTTTTCGAATTCGTATACTTACAACAATTACTTCAATATAGTAACGTATTTCAGTATTACATTCCTTTTCTATGAAACTGAGTTGCCCCGGAATTCGAACAATAAATTCACTAAAAATTATTTTCACAATACACGTAATCATAAGATATTATAGTGTTGCATGACGTATTGTGTAGAAATAAATCATGTTCATAGAAAAAGAAGCGTATGAGAATTTCTTTTTTAATAAATAATATTTATCTTGATGGTATGTTTATAATATTTAATAAAACATTTATTCCCC
This sequence comes from Acheta domesticus, assembly GCA_031308135.1. Classification (NCBI taxonomy): domain Eukaryota; kingdom Metazoa; phylum Arthropoda; class Insecta; order Orthoptera; family Gryllidae; genus Acheta; species Acheta domesticus. The sequence goes on along the minus strand of JAHLJT010003656.1, from coordinate 104,939,905 downwards.
GTTAAGGGAATGAAAGTAATGACAACCTATCATCTTAAAAGAAAATCGATGGAGAATGAATCGTAAATCGTATGTCCTTTCATCATGATTCGATGATTTGGAAATACACTTTGATTTACTAAAAAAATCATTCCAATTTTTTAATTATTCATAATTTAAAAAATATTAATATGCCTAAAAATAGACACTGAATACGAAGAAATAATTGAAAACGTAATTGTATTTCAGGTTATATTTCCGTACCGATAAAATTAAACAAAAAAAGGGACTAAAAAGGAATAGTGTTGTATAGAATATGCGTTGTTTATTTAAGAAATAGAAATGAGTCAATATAGATTCAGAATAAACAGAATGTTTTAAACATTACTAGATATAACTTTAGAATAAACAGATTTTGAATTACAATATTAAAGCAATGATTGTTTTCGAAGTCCCTATTTTTGATATGATTCGAGGACCCCAAAGTCCCATATATAGTTATGTTCCCTGCTACGATATTTGAAACTTATCTCACCCGCATCGTGAATAAATCCGACGCTGACAAATTACAACACATTGCGCATCGTGACTACATGCATTTTAAAAACAGATGTACTATCAGCAGCAACAACAACAACGAGCCCACTTTCCATAAATACCACGGCAGAGAGTTTCTCCGCAGCCGGGTCTACTTTAGCCATACATTAACTCATCGCAATATTTTAGATGTCACGTGCATATTACATCGTGAGTTATTTATTAGACGCTCAACTCCGCGTACTCTCGAGAGTACAGTAATTTCGGCTGTTCAGATTCTGAAATTCACTTCCCTCGGTGCACGCGTCGCATATCCGAACCGGTAAATATGCGCACGCCCTCTCTACGATCCCCTCTCCGGACCCCAACGCGCGGGAGAGAGAGGTACGATGACGGTTACTCCAGGAGATAAGCGATAAAGGGAGAGATTCGTTTATCTTCGGGAAGCATCGGAGCAATTCCCTGGAATAACTGCGGGGCCGCCCCGCCCCCTCGACAGTGCCCCCGTTAGCGCTAACGCAGCACAGTGCTGTAATGAAAAACAAATCGAATCTCGTCGCGACGTAACCCGATTTGGCCAAGGGCAGCAGGGTGGGAGGAGGGGGAGGTCGTGGAGCGGAAGAGCACGTGACACAAGCTAGACGTCCGGGAACAACGCACAATGCGCACCGTGCGACGGCACTTCTGTCCAGGCGCGTCAGCTCTCCCTGCCAAAGGTATTTTATTGGCAAAATTAGTGATACTACAACAGCATTTACAGCATTATTTATAAGTTTTGCAATCTTCTAATATTCAGAGAGTTCAACGAAAATGCGTTCTGCTTCATTTTTTACGCGTCCTTTACTCAATCCACGGAAAACATTTAAAGAAAAAATTGGAGTAGTGTTAAGAAAAAATATAACTTGCCTTTACTTCAAAATAATAAGGCAAACACAACTCTTTTTTAAAAAGATATATTTTTTAGGGATTATTTTCTGGGGATCAAATTTCACTGAGTAAAAAATCTTTATATTCAATATTGAGGTTTTGCTACGTAATAATTTTTCTGTTTTAAAAATGATAGTTAAAATCGTTAGCTAACGAACGAACGAACGAACGAATGGACGGACGGACGGACGGACGGACGGACGGACGGACGGACGGATGGACGGACGTTTTACAGTAAACAATTTTGCGGTATCAAGGATACACAACATTGCGTAGTCAGATTTCTGACTACGCAAGTGTTAGAGGAAGTAATTTAATAGACAGTGGAACAAGATTGGACACTTTATCGACATCAAGGCTGAATTTTAGGATTATGGATTTTTTTCTGCTGAAAAATCACCAATTTTTGTCGCAGCATTACAATACATTTTTTTACACGAGGTAAGTGTTATGCGAGAAAATAAAAGCTAAACGCAATAATTATCTGTGAAAACTAATTTTGTACGATGCCTACTCTCCTTACTTTGTCATTTTCATAATCTTCTCCTCGTCCCTGGTCTTGTCCTCTTCCATTCGTCCTTTTTTCTCCCAATCCCTCTATTTTTTTTCACTCTAAACTCGGATATCTTGCTCTATGTTCGGCTTTCATTCATCATTTGGATTGAGGGTTTTGCTGGGATCACACAATTGGCTAAGGCGTAGGCGGAGGCGGAGGCCCTTTTCTTGCCATCTCAAACGTGAACATAATAATAATAATAATAATGATAATAATAATTTTATTATTATTATTATTATTATTATTATTATTATTATTATTAAGATTTTTTCAGCAACTCAACAAAGGACCATTCGCTCACTGCCCCTGTGGAAAGTACTCGGCCACTTTGCAGAGTGAGTATTCACTCTGTTCCTCAGGACCGATATCAGGAAATTCATGAATTCAATAACTCGCAAACTATGTGACATGTTTGTTAAATCAGTGCTTTGTCCTCAATTCAGAATAATTCCTTGAGGTAAATGTCTCTACATTTCTCTTCGATTTTTTCTGAATTAAACCTTCCGTCAACATAACTGATGGGTATGTTGTCAAAATCAACAGTTGCCAGTTACTTTAAGTAGGAAAGTATTCATATTACGACCATATTCATATTATTATTAAGCCTATTATTAATACACCCGAAGCGGATTTTGGACAAAAGCTACATTCAATCACTGTCTGCAAGAGAATCCTGGTGTTCGGCTGCTCTGATCAGAAGGTGTCTGTAGTTTCTCCGTCCAAAATTCGACAAATGGTGGAGCAATACCTGGACAAATAAGCCATTGACCGCGCAAAATCTTCCCTCTCTCATACTTCTCCTTTCTCTTTACCCACACAACCATGCATGCATACACACTATCACGGTACATGTCAAAAGCTCAGAGATTGTCCCTAACCGAGGTGGTGCCACACTGGATGAGAAACGTGGAGAGAGAAACTTCGCAAGCCGACCTCTCAGTCAGTGCCAGATCTCGTGGTCCATCGAGGGAGGATACCGCCACTGATATGCATCCTGCACTACTCTTGTGGGATTTAAGGTCATAACAGTTGATACGGCCACAAAGACAAAACAATCATTCAGTCAACTGTTAGTACTTGACTAGGGGTTCTAAATACACATTCATCAAGATTTAGAAAAACTTCGGCAGTACTGCGAGTACACAGATATAAGGCCGGAGTCGACGCGGACTGCAGCTCCACCACTGAGAGAGAACAAAAAACGCAAGTCGTAGGCGACTTGCGAAGGGATTTTCCCGGAAGCCCCGCCCTTCAGTGTAGGTCGTCCGCAGCACGAAGCGCTGCGTGGAGCGGAACGGGGAGGAGACGGTGCGTGTGAAGCACCGGGCAGGGCAGCGTGGGAGGGAAAGAACCGTCGCCCTTGACCGTTTGCTGCGACCCTGAGCCTGCCCCGTGCGTGGGCGGGGTGTGTCGCCAGACGTGGGCAGAGCGCTGGCTCCACGCGCGTGGGAGCAAAACGCGCACAGTGGGTGTTGTCATTTGTTTATTTGACGTCAAACAGCAGTTAAGAATTGTAGGCGTGCTTTTATTAAGAAACCGAAAAATGAAGAAAATGTCAAAAAATGTAATTTAGACGATGATAGACGGCAGCTGACAAGAGTATGTGGCAAGTCCGAATTGCTAGCCGAGACCAAAGAAAATTGAAAATTAATAGGGGTTAGTCTTTGCCATTCTGTAGCGCCACTAGTCGAGTTCTAGAATCTTCACAGATGCTGAATTATGGTATAGGTATTAATGAGCGTTTGGTAAGAACCGATAAGAAAATATTTACGCGTGGTCCATCCAATAAAAAACCTTTTCAAGGGGAAATCAACAACAGTTTTTGGCTATTATCTCCCCTGAAGCTCCTAGGATATGAATCGACTTGCTGTTGCGAGAGGATCAATGGAGAAAGATTTGAATAATTATGTGCCCAACTGACCTGAAGAAAATGTGCGCGGATAGTCAAGCAACGTTAATGTCTGGAAGCAAGACAAGGGGTCATCTCAACATATGCTCAAAGGAACAAGGAATCTAGAAAAAAACTTGAGCGAGATGGAAGTCACTGACCGAGAAGCTGAAGTACAAGAGTGCTCTATCAAAAAACAAAAACAACAACCAAAGAAAAAAAAAAGAAAAACAGTAATTCCAAAATGGCATCACAAGGCACTCTCTTCCTCTCTCACTCTCTCTCTGACTTCTAAGCAATAATTTCAATTAGCGAAAAGTTTTTAATATTTTCTATATTTTTTTGCTCATTTCATTCACAATAAAAAGTGACGTTGTGACCTGATGGCGAATAATCGGTCAGTAGGTGAGGACGGATCTCTTGCGAGAACGACAATGTAACATTACCATAAGATGTTGTCCTAATGTCATGAACAGAATCCCTCAATAACAAACTTCTAGAACACATAGAGAGATCGAAAATGAGCACTATTTGCCCATGAAATTGTAGTGAAAAATTTCTTATAACAAAATTACACGTGATATTTTATCCTGATTTTCTAGTAAGTTCCTATGAACAGACGATGCCTGACGCGGTCAAGAAAATTAAATGTATCTGCCAAGCTTACGGGCTGTCCTAAAGATCTGGGCTGAATGCCACATGTATAAATACACGCAACTACGTTGTTTACAAGTTCTCCTGCATTTGTTCATTGGCTAAAAGCGATAATTGTGTTAATTATTATAATTGTGTTAAAAATAATTATTGTGTTAATCTCACTGATAGCTGATATCGGAGAATCAAAACTTAGTCCGTCTTTACATTCGTTATTCTAGAATTGCAAATTTGTAGGATCGAATCCTGGGCGATTAGAATTGTTCACATCATTTCCGGCATACAAAATCATTGAAATTTGGGTCGAACAGACTGAAGAGTGCTTACAGAGGTAAGAGCGTTGCATGCTGCTCGTTTCGTGTAAATCGAGCTGCTGAGGGCATCGCTCGCAATCTGGACGTGCGCCGGAGAAGTGTGTTGACCCTACAATCATTTTCGCCAGCCGACTTTTTTTTATGATTTGACCAATACCGTATTTGGAGCTTTATGTAATTTTTCAAGAAGGGAATTTCAGTGTTTCAGTAAAAAATTTTCCATATTTCAGTGTTCTTCCCTGTGTAAAAGTGTGAAATGCGCGCGGTGTTCACATAGGCATTTCCCGACTACGTATTTGCGCCATTACCCAATTAACCCGTAAGATCCTCACGCTGTTTCTTAGGTTCAGCATGCATAATTCATAATGAATAATGTATGTTACACAATTTTGCCCCTAGTGCCTAAATACCTTATGCAGCATTCTCTCCTTGCTTGACGTACCTCGCAGCAACATCATCACCGATACAAGCTTCTCGACTTTAAAAAGAACTGCTTTACACATGCAGTGACAAAAAAACCCCTCTCAAACCACCACTACAAAATGGATTCAAATCAATAAATGAGTATTGTACTAGATCAAATGATGTTGGCCAAGCCACTAGGAGCTGCTGACCTCACTAACAATAAAACATTTGTAAGGGTAAAAGGTCAGCTTCTGCCCACAATGCCGCAACAGTATATCAATATCAGTTTTTTCTGCATCCAAATATTTGGGAGCAACGTGCGCTGTGCGGTGTGTGGCTGTGGAGCGGGGAGTGGGAGATGCGGGAGGAGGCTGTGCAAACAACGCATGCGTGCAGGTGGTGCAGATATCGCCAGTGTACAGAAAGTGTGATACAACGCAACAAATTTCACTTCGCAGGAGAGCGGTTTTACCCTCAAAGAAACCGTTTATTTCGAGGAAAAATATTTGTGTTTTCTCTGTGAAAAAACCCTGTGGTGGCAGCTGAGATTTTGTGGTATTCCGTGATGAATTTCAAGGATAAGGAGGTATCAACCACAATAAAGGATGAAATTTTTTAATATTTAGAACATTTCGTCAAACATGTTTTGGGAGTGTTTTTCCCATCATCAGTGACTACAATAGAAAATTCTGTGTTTCTTGGGTAAGTACCTTAATTAGTTTTCAAGCTCTATATGTTTATGTACATTGGTAATTTTCATTTGCTTACTTTTTACTGAATTTTCTATTGTACTCACTGATGATGGGAAAACACTCCCGAAACATGTTTGACGAAATTTTCTAAGTATTAAAAAATTTCATCCTGTACTGTGGTTGATACCTCCTTATCCTTGAAATTCATTTGTGTTTTCGATTAAAATAGTAGTTTGCAACAGCAAACTTGCTAACCCAAACCAGTTTTTTCAAATAATAAGCCACACACTTCTCAGGAAGATCAAAAAACTCTCAAATATCACTACATAAATATTTTGACAGACTTCACGAATACTGCACTGACATAGTATAACACACGCACAGTTCAACAATTCTCTACATACCAAGAACATCAAAACACTTGCTGTACGTAATGTAACATGAATAGCAAATATTTCTTGGCAAGCGACCTCTTTCCTGCAGTTTTGCTCACGCGTGAGGTCGGATGCGTGGTAATTAATGAGTACTGTGTATGAAAATTCAGTCGGTACACGCAGTATGAGAATAGGTGAAATAATCAAATGTATGCATTACTCAATGAAAATCAAAACTGCGCATTGTTTTTGGACTTTTCCCGAATTTCCTGGATAACTAACGAAACCATAGGCACCTTCTCTCATCAGGGAAATTGTATGGTGTCTTTTCAATTTCTGCGCGTATTGGAAACTACTAATAGACAGTTAAGGCCTTTGTGGTATTTCGCGCTAATTCACGCACTAGTCGGTCAATGTTCACGTTATCCAAAAGGGAGGTAATGTCCGAACTAAGAACAGCATCGAGTCATACTTCGGAATTGAGTTGTATGAAGTGCACGTTATACTGCGATTTTTCTAACTTTCCCCTCAAGGCCACTCAAATCCCATTTTTCGCGATGGAATATGTGGATCGAATTTTGCCCGTATTTCGTATCTTTCTCAGTCGTTTCGGTAGATTTCGCATGATCGCGACCATATCAAGCATTGCTTGCGATCATGCGACTTCTACCGGCAAGACCGAGAAAGACGCGAAATGCTGTGAATATTCTATCGCGAAGATGGGCCTTGAGTAGCCTTGAGGGGCAAAGTTAGAGAAATTGCAGTATAGTCAACACGAGGTGTCTATGTACGTAACAAAGTACGTTACGGTGACGAAGAATAGATGATAAGTGTTAAACAGAATTCATTCTGCTGATGGGAAGTTTCCAAGACTTGCGAGAGAGCGAGCGGTTGGTAGTTTTAATATCCATTGTATCAGCGCAGTCGAAAAAATTTTGTTCACACAATACCATTTAACCTAATTTCACAGCTGACGGTTCACTAAACTCTTCCGAGTAGAGGCAAACAGGCTCTGGTTTTGAGTTTTTGCAATTGAAATAAAACAACTTTGAATTATTGACCTCTGGTAGGTTGCAGCATAAATAATCATAGATCCTACAGAGTTATTATGGAGCTGTAAATAATTGTCATGTTTCCGAAATACCAACTCCTTTGAAAAGGAGTTCCTTAAACTCGGAGCTGCTGACTTGTTCCTTAAACAATACTGAACAGCGGATAACATAGTTCTCACACGTGTGGTGCTCATTATCAGAATTGAAACCTAAGCAATATTAGTTTCAACCCAATACTTGAAGCAAAATAACAGAATCAAAATAGAACGAAATAATTATATCTATTTTGTCAATGAATATCTGGGGGCCATCAATGACTAACTAATGAATTATAATAACCATCGTTTTGAGCTGCACGGGCATCTACTGGAGAGTTACAACAAAGTGAACACCATAAAAAGATTTCCTCATGAAAAAAAAATGTGCCTAGTTTCTTGGTGATGGGTCAACCGAAGTCGGAGCAGCATTGTTTCATATTGTACACCATATGTAGACCAAGTTTGGTTGAATCTTTTCCATGTATTCCAGAGCTATGCTGGAACGAACATTCAGAATGACTCAGAATAAATGTTACATACTTCTAGAGAATATACGAGGGTTCATGATGTGGTGAGAAAATTCATACAGACCCAGTTACACTTGTACCATTGGCAAATTGATTGGGAAATAACTGATTATGCAGTGGTGTTTTGTAGGTCTTGATTTTTTGCAGACAAGGGGTCTTGTTTACCTCCCGTAAATATCTGTGTGACAAAAATACTAGAAATAATAAGTCTGATCCATAAGAAAATCGTTTTAATGAACTAATACCCATCATGAGTCATCATGAACTATGAGATTAATCGTATATTAAAAAGCTCATCGAATTCCATAGGAGTATGATCTCATACCAACCGATTACTCCACATTTCTTGACGTCACAAGTAAAATCCAAAATACAGAATTTTCAACCTACGCATTCAATGCATTAAATATCATTTCACTCATGATAGTTCAATACAGCAAAGGCACAAAAATATACTTTGAACGAGTTGTCAGCATGAGAGAACAACCCCGCTTGGTGGTCTTCCAGCTGGGCAAGCCTAGTAAACTCGTGAAACTCATCGTGCACCTGGCAGATTACGCTACAGGGGTCACCACCCACACCACTTCTGAGTTCTTCTCTTCGCCACTCTGACTGCGCGGACGTTGAGGCAGAGAGCGAGCGAGCGAGGGAGAGAGAGGAGAGAAAGGGGAGAGAGAAGAGCGAGCGAGAGAGAGGTAGAGCGAGAGAGAGTGAGATAGCGAGAGGAGAGAGAAGAGAGCGAGAGAGAGGAGAGGAGAGGAGAGAAAGGAAAGAGAGCGAGAAGAGAGAGCGATGCGGAGGACGGGAGAGAGGTAGAGCGAGAGCGAGAAAGAGAGCATGGGTTCTCGCCATGTTTATTTACATGGAGATCTCGCACCGTGTGGCAAACCGACGACCGCCCATTGCGATTGTATTTCGTATCGAAAATGGATGTCCAGTCAAGTCCTGTAAAAGGAAGCTTTTCAGAATGCGAATGGAGCAAAGTGAGGGAGAGAAATGGTTCACAAGGTGCTGGAGTGCTGATAAATTAATCCGAGGAAGACTGCCGCACGGGGAGACCTCTTAAACCTATGGCTTTTATTGAGATACATCGAAATATAATTATACGGGCTAAGTAAAAGTTCAATTGAAGTTTTTTTTTAAAACAACCGTAGTCCAAAAAACAACAGTTTTTCACGAGAGCGAAAAATGTGGGGACTTTGGTGTTTCTTTCAAACAATTGAGAAATTTGTATAGAATAAGACTCTGGACTATGGCTCGTTTATCAAAATCACTGAAACCTACGACCAGGGACTGATTTTATTCACAAAATAGTCAGCAAATAGAGACTATGAAGCTCTAACAACAGTTCTAATGTCTCAAAATCTTCAATTTTTGGAATAACATTAAAAAACAAAAACTTATTTAAAAATGTTAGACGTATACCACGGAATTTTTTTTCAATCAACCTGAATCAGTATTCACATACAATAAATTATTAAACAATGAAGTGAAATTCAATGAATAAGCAATTTTTTGTTAACAGAACTTATATAAGAAATGTGAACCTATATATTTAATAGTTTAAAATAATTAATTGGGGACGTTATTACGTAATATTGTCAAAAAACAGAGGTTCATCGAATTTTGGTTCTGTGCGATTCTTGAGAGGGCGCCTACATGCAGGCAATGACACTTTAATGTTAATACACATTGTAACACATTTTATTTCACAATTTTTTTTTTCAGAAAAATTCATTGTTGTAGACGCATCTGAGAAGATAAAATGTTAGAATGGCAAATACCGAAATTATCCAAATTAAATTGATTCGATTCTTCTCTATTCTAATTTTTATTCCATTATTAATAGAGAGCATGCAATTATAAGGGTAATATTTTATTCATTCGGATTACGTATTGAAATACGAATTTCCATAAATAGCAGATTTACGAAATCACGGGTTGCTCCATTTTCAGTTTTCATATTAACATAAAAATGAGTATTATCATACTTTATTGAATTCACTATTCGGGATAATTGCCATTGACATTACGATTCAGTAAGTATAAAACATTTTGTTTTTCATGCAAATTAAAAAATTCGTGATTCTAGAGAAATATTTTTAGATGAAAATATTCGACTGAAGAATTGTCGACATAACTGTATTTAAAACAGATGTATCTGAACCTGAAGTACTGTTTGCCAGCTCTGTCTCAACTTGATCTCCTAAGCATTACACGTTACTATAACTTCTAATGCATTTAGTTTGAAGAAAGCACTATCTGAAAGAGTAGTTCTCTTTACAAGTACAGTATATTGTAGGGTGACCAGTTTCTTGACACATAAAAAAGGACATTTATGAAATATGGAAAAAAACAAACGGGACAAAACAGGACTTGAGTTTTCAAAGCAAATGTGCTTTAATTATGACTGCAATGCTTCACTGAGACTCGTAAAAATTATTTTGTATACGTAAAAAAATATTTTAATTATCAACTTATGAACAATCTGCTCAACATGAACTTGTGGCTTCTCATTCAGCAACAATACTATAAAATCTGTACTTATCAGAAGATTTGATATTTTTCATGAATTTAGAATTACGTAATAATATGTTGCAAAATTCCTCACAGCTCAGGTCTTGAAAACCAGTTTTTAAAATTACAATTGCTTAGTTTCGGTAGAGAAACTTTTTTTTATCAATCTTGCCTGGTATAGCCAGAACAAAACTCACAACCATCTCTAAGATTTTACATGGATTGCCTCTACACTTAAATGTGTGGAAGACATCATACATTTTTTATCAATCTCTTGCATTATCTTTTTCCCATTCCTCAAATTTTGTGGATAAAAGCTTGTTGAAATGTAAGTGCTAGCGAAATAGCGAAAACCAGACTGCGTGTAGGGAGAATAAGGTTATAGCCAATAACGAAAAAAAAAAAGACATTTCGCGTCCCGTTAATATTTTGTGGGGATAACCGGACGGAACGTCTGGTCACTTTAGTAAATTGGAACGGCATCTATAAACTAGTACGTAAGTGCGGCATACCGAGACGATCCCTCCCTCTATAGATTATTATTATAGTGCGATTTTAATGACTTTCCGCCTCAAGGTACGTCTTCACGGTGGGATAATGTCACTGCATTTCGCGTCCTTCTCGGTTGTGCCCGGTTTAGATATCGCGTGATTGCGACCTGTTAAGCACTGCTCAAACACTAAGCAGGGAAGGTGAGCATCAATAAGGAAATTTCATGAGTTCGGGGCTCTTTGGACAAATTTTTGTAAAAAACACAATGATAAAACTCATGCCCAATCGCTTAATACTAAATATAATTCGAAAAATGGCACATACTACAGATTAAATCTGTTGTATATATAATCACATAAACCTGTAATCCTCCCACGCATGTCCAAACCCGCACAAAATGCATTTAACCATTACTTTATGATACAAAATACACACACGTATACCAGAAATAAAGAGAAGGAAACAAAAACAATTTCAATTGTAATAAATTAAACTTCCTTTCAATGTAATAGTAACAAACAATCTTATGATGCCGTTTTGTTAAATTGGAATAACTATATTGAATTTGCAATAATCTCTTGGCGTCCTAACAAGTCCCAAAACGTTCTTGTTAATCACTTGAATTTTTCTCAATGTAGTCCCTATAAAAAAATGAGTTGGTCACTCACTTTAGTTCGTGGAACGGCTGGCGCAACGTAACATCTCCAGCAGTTATTCGTTTCAAATCCGACTTTCCAAAAATTCATTCTTTTACCCAGGCACTGTTTGGGCCAGATCGTGTGGTAATATCCAGGGCCAGTTCTTCCTCTACCACGACCACACACACATCCGAAGTCAAACACACCACTAGGCAGAATGGGCAGAATTATCTCGTCTTCCTGCCTGCACCCGGCACCCCAACAGATAGATCGTGTTTATACCGTGCTGACAAGCTTAGGTCAGTTCCTCACTCACTTTCACAGGAGGCGTTGTCTACGCCCAGGCGGCCACGGTGCGGGTATTTCAATTGCGTGATGTAAACTGGCACGTAAGCCTCACGTAAACTGGCACTATGTTTGGTCTCAAAAATATACACACATTCGTGCGTATACGAGAAGTTAACGACGGTAAACTAAGAAAAAAAAAGTTCCACGTCATTCCCATTGAAGATACTTTACTTGATACCGGGTGAACAAACCTTCTGAAAGTAGAATTATTTCCGGTCTCTTTCCTTTAAGCAAAGAGGCAGTGTTAAAGAACCAGTCTCACGGATCAGAGCTCACAGTTCAACTGTTTATTCAACTTCCGAGACGCAGAACCAGAAAATATAATAACTTGTTGAATGGATAATTCTATTTGAAATTCACACTTCTTGCAAACTCATTGCAACGTTCTGCTTTCTTCCATCGTTTATTCGGAAGAATGACCTCATGAAAATGTAAGGAAGCAAAATTTCGGTTTTAAGGCTAAAAGTGGTGTAAAGTATTTCATTTTAAATTAATATCTATGCTTTCGTTCGCCGTTGCAAAAGAGGGATTAACAGACTATCTTTATATTTAAATTATAGTACACGTGAAATATCACGTCGGTTTTATATATTTATCTCATCACAGCGTTTGATTCAAAACCTGTATTATTGAGATATTTAACATTAGAATTTACAGATTTATACTTATTTAACAGTAATCACTTCGAATAAATTAAAAACTCGAGCAAATGCATAATATTGTCTCATTTGATATGTGTCATTAGCATTTTATCATCCGCCCGCTCTGAAAAAAATAAACAGTTTTTGGCAGTTCTTTCCTCTCCAGACTTCGTAAAACTACCGATTAGAGTAGCTGGCTTGGAAGAATGGGGCGAGATCCGATACGGAGCGAGGCAGATTGGTGCGGGAAGCGTGTATTTTTTCAAAAGCCGAAATACATGGTGCAATATATATCATAAGGAATGTGCGAATTTTAATAAAATAGAAATAATTAAGTAGTAGTTTTGACATTTGAAAAAGGTGTGCGTGTCAACGTATCCAAAGTTTCGAGGCGAGTCATTTTCGTGTCGTCTCCTCTAGTATAAGAGAGGCTGCGAGCGCCAGGAGCGAGTAGCTGGTAACCCAATTCACGAAGATAACAAACTGGAGAACTGGATAGAGCACGTGCCTGGAGTGAAGTATCTAGTGCTTACATTATACTGCCTGGTTTTGTTTGGTCTATTGGAGAGTGGTGCTATGGGATGTAAACTTATACTATACAGTGCTGCAAACATTGTGTTATACGATGTGCTTGTTGAACTGGCTAGTAATGACATACGTTGATCTGGGTTATTGTAAACGAATGCTCAATAAACGCTTGTTGTTTACTTTGGTGACTATATACTTCGCATACTAAACTCAATTACTAATTTGACAGTGTTATGGATGACAGATTCTTACATCCATCCACTCATACACATATACTACCGGATTTCCGGGCACAAAACTGCGAGTATCTACTTTAGTACATGAGCAATAGACCTTCATTCTGACGTGTGTGCGAAGTTGCAGCTCAAACGAACCTTAAACGCGGATTTTACGACTGACGATACGAGATCGTATTGTTGAGGTGAATTCAATACATTTCCTCTCTATTATTATGTCGTACAGAGGAAAAGTAAAATCTACACGCACGCGGGCAGGGGTTGATGCAGTGGCGTGAGGCGGTGCGGGGTGATCCAGCGTAAAGCGTAGCGGGGCGGTGGCGTGCGGGAGGTTGCGATGAGTCAACAGCCGCTCACCCGTGCATCTTGTTTTCGCTCCCAGAGAGCGCGGGGGTGGCCGGCTTATTTCCGGTGTGCAGCCGCCCGCTCGATTGCCAGCCGGGGGCGCCACGCCTCGCCGCACCGCCCTTGACCGCACCCCCTCCTAGCGCCGCCCTTCGCACATATATGGCAGCCCCGCCGACCGCCCACTCTCCATCTTCTCGCGGAATCTCCATACGCTCACAAGTCCTTTCCATTTGCTCGGGAGCTCGTTTCATCTGCGCCTGCCCAAGATACCTCTGACCTATTTCTTCTATATGACGGAAACATTTTTGCGTAACTTATGTAATACGACAAACTTTTTTAACAAAATGCATTTCTGGAATCATATCAGCAAAACTGAAATAACATATAAACGATTTAAGTATTTTAATGTATTTTCTTAGCAGTGCGATTATTCCTCAATATTTGATCTTTAAATGATTAATGATAATGGTAATATGTATAACATATCTGGTAAATGAAAGGGCAGTTACATTCATTGATTATAAATTGCTTCCGGCCTTGAGAACTTCACAAGATATTAGGCCCGTAAGTACAGTGCATGGTATGTCCTGGAAACTGGGGGTGTTCCTTCTTCCCATGAGCACGTGAAATCTGGCGCCGGCAGATGGCTTGCGGGATTTTCCCCTCCAGGCATTTCTCCCAGCGGGAAACCGCCTCCAGCTCGGGTGAGTTCTAAACTCCCGATGTGGGAGGCGGAGCGCTGCATCCAAGTGTGTAAGTGTAGGGAAGGCCAGATGTTAGAGACGTTTTCTTGGCCATTGGCATGAGACCCATGTGCATATAATTTTATTTTACGAACTACTCGTCTCACATTCATGACAACGCGTTTCACTCTAAATCTGACATCTTTTCATCCCTTTCTTGATTTTCATTATTGTTTGTTTAGTTTACAAACTCCTTGATAATGTTGAGGAAATATTGTTTATTGGAGACTCTGCAGATCCAGGAAATACAAAATCATAATTTTTTCAAGAATATGTGTACCTCAAATGTTTGAACGTCGTAAAATATATAGTATGAATGGATAATATTGCTAAATAGTTTTTTAGAATCTAATAGTTATTTATGTCTGAAGGGCGTTAATCAGATGTTATGCCCCGAGGGTAGCTTTCAAAACCGAGAGCATCTGGCCCGAGGGGATGGAAGTCGCCTTAGGGACAAAAACATCTAGTAACGCCCTTGGTGCATAAAAAACTTTACTTTTACTAGCTCGTTGCTGAATAAAACGAGAATTCGAAACATTCTATAATATTTCTTGCATCAAAAGTGAAAAGACGCATTGTAATAGTAATTTGCCAATATGACGTCAGATAAACAAAACAGTGTATTTGCTTGCATCTTAAATTTGATAAATCGAATTTATAAAAATGTTGTCTGTGTTGTGTTGGTATTAGAGCGGGCGATAAAGTGTTCAAAAGGCCCAAGGGCAGAAAGAACCAGAAAGGCCCGCAAAGGTATTAACAATAACATCATGTGTTTTGTTTCAAGTCCGTAAATACACAGCAATGATCTAACAAACCATAAAATGTGTTTCCTCTGAATCCATATGTTTACATTTTGGAAATCCCTTTTCTATGTCAAGCCTTCAATGTCCTTTTCCATGTTAACCGAGATAAGCTCTAAGCTCCCGACTGCTCTCCTGAAGTGTGTGGTCCGGTCGTGCATGGAAGTGTAAGTGTCTGCAAGAGGATAGAAAATACAAGGAAGAGGAAGAAAAAACTCGCGCGCGGCCCATGGCCCGATTATTAGGGAACTGTTCCGGCTTTCGCCTCGTAATGATCGGAGACACCACGGAAAATTACCCAAGAAAGCAGTCGGGCCGATCCCCGCTGGCTGATATCGCTAAAGCGGTAGTGTCGTAGCGATCTCGGATCAAAGGATCGCTGTGTTCGAATCCCGCCTCGGGTATGGTTGTATGTGTCCGTCCTTTCACTCACTATCATCACATATATCATGCCATCTCCACAGTTACCATAACATTAAAACCAATAGTGGTCGCTAATGACCTAATGTTGATGCGACTTTAAAACAAAACACAAAAAAAAAAATCAGCCGGCCGCTCCTTCTCGTCTAGGCCAGCGCAGAATCCTCGTCTAGGCAGCGGCTGAATTCGACGCAGCTATATATCTAGTGTGGAAAATCCGCCACCGTCGGGATTCGCCTCCCCACTCCCCCTTGTGGAGCGGCGTGTCGTCTTGCAGGCGAGGCGCCGCTTCGCGTCGCGTCGCGTCGCGCCAGATTCGCGTTTGCATGCAGCGGGTCGGCGCCGCCCGGCGCGTTAGATCCGTATCTTAAGCCGCCCTCCGAGGCGCCGCGCCGCTGCGGACAGCGCGCCCCAAGCCCCACTAAGGCCCTCCCGCCCTTATCCCGCCGCGCCGTCTCTCCTCGGCGTCGCTCACGGCCGCGGGGCGAGCGAGCGGGGGCGGAGCCGGGCGGAAGGGCGAGCGAGCGGGCGCGAGGACGGGCGGGCGAGAGGGCGGGCAGGCGGGCGAAAGAATGGGCAAGAGGGCGGGCGGGCAGGCAAGTGTGCAGACGAGCGAAAGGGAGGACGAGCGGGGGGACGAGCGAGCGGGGGGGACGAGCGAGCGGGAGGACGAGCGAGCGGGAGAACGAGCGAGCGGGAGGACGAGCGGGGGACGAGCGAGCGGGAGGACGAGCGAGCGGGAGAACGAGCGAGCGGGGGACGAGCGAGCGGGAGGACGAGCGAGCGGGAGGACGAGCGAGCGGGAGGACGAGCGGGGGACGAGCGAGCGGGAGGACGAGCGAGCGGGAGGACGAGCGAGCGGGAGGACGAGCGGGGGACGAGCGAGCGGGAGGACGAGCGAGCGGGGGGACGAGCGAGCGAATGCGCAAGCGACTGAGTGAGTGAGTGAGTAAGTGAACGGGAGTGTTGGTGTGCAAGCCAGCGAAATGACGGGGGGAGGGGGGCAAATTTGTGGGTGGGTGACTGGGTATTTGGTGATCAGATGGTTGGTCTGTTGGTTGGTTGGTTAGTCTAAGTGGGGGAAATTAGGTGGTGAAGCGGTTCGGAGCAGGAAGGGGTGGTCTGGCGAGTGGAACGTCCCAATCAGCGCAGATCCCCGAGGGCTATGGTGGTTTGCGTGCCGAAACTACGGAAAATGCTTCCTTCTTATGCCATATGCGTAACAGGAGGTTGATTACACACAACAGGTGCTAACTTTTGGTATTCAGTGTCTCTAATTATGAAATGATGATTGATGATTTAGATTATTATACCTCATACTTAGTTATTTGCTTTTTGTTTAACGACATAATTGAGAGGTGAATACAATAATCTCTCACGCGGGCTTCAAACTTACGGCACCTTGCAGGAGATAAAAATGAACAGCCAAATAAGATTACGCAGATCACTAACTGCGCTTGTAACTGCAACGTAATTGCATGAAATGCAAATATAAAAGCCTCTACCTTTTGATAAAAGGCTAATTTCGATAGTACCTATTCAGCAGATTACTAGTATTTACTAGAACCATTTCCAACAGCGTGTGGGTGTCCGCGTTCCGGCGCCGCGTGCTAGGCAATGTTGGAAGCATTTCAGCCGACACAGTGACATTCTGCAGAGCGAATTCTTTCAAAGAGGTCTCATTTGGCATCTTCAGGAGAGGCAAGATAGTTTCTTGGAAACCTACGTTTACGAACACTCTAAAGATTATTTCTTAAGATACTGTATACATGTAGCTCTAGAAAACACAAAGAAGTATTTGCTTATCAGATATCTGTTGACTTCAATTGAATTAACGATGAAACAGGAAGTGTCGTCTGCTTCAACAAGAAGCGTATAAGTATGAGAGTAAAAGTGTTACCCACTACTGTGAAAGACCTGAGCATCATATATCAAGCATCCAAATGGAGAAATTACGTCAGTAAAGAGTAGGAAAAGGAATATATATGCAATCAAATGGATTCTCACGCGAATATGTAAGGAAATAGGTTATTCAATATAAGGAAATATTAGTAGTCGGATGCGGAAGAGATGACAATGGGGAGGAGTTTAAGGGGAAGGCACAGTCGAAAAACGTTATGAAAGAATGGAAAAAACTGTAGGTGCTACAACAGCACATACGTTCTCGAATTATTTGAAATAATTTCGTAGTATTGAAATATTGTAATTTCTACATTACTAAAAAATCAGTTGTAACTTGAAAAGTCCAATTCAAGCGAAGCCTCTGTGTTGCATATCCGCGTTACTTGTATTTTGACAGCCAAGAACAATAGCCACTTCTAACTTTTACAAATGAAGTATAAACAAATTTAACTGTTACTGTAATACTTAAGTACAGTAAAAGGGTTGACACTTACATTGATTACATCGAAGTGAGCAACCAATTTCTGAATACCATACAGTAATCAGCAGCTATCAAAACTTCTTAACGTGAAAGACATGTGTTTCTTAGTTTTATGCTAAACATATTTCCTTCTTTCAATCTATTTCCTTTCATACGAATTTTACCGACATCATACTATCATCACATCAAATAAATGCAATAAACTGAGGAGACATTAAACCAGTGCGATAGAAATGAAACAGGAAGTAAATAAAGTAACCAGAAAAAGGAAAACAGAGTGGGAAAATAAATGTACTCATGGTGAGCTACAGAGCAAAGGAAATACAGAAAGCAAACAAACGAGTGAACAGTAAACACAGTGAACAAAAAAGCAGTAAATCACGAACAAGAGAACAGCCACAGCAACAGGCAGCCAAGTAGCACGCAGAAGAGAATCCAGGAGGCCATGCCATGTAAAAGTGACGTCTGTAGTGACGATAAAACTCGACGGGGAACGAATGGTGAGCTGCACGCACGCAATACCACGTGTCCCCACCATACGGCTGTGGATATAAGCCAGTTACTCGGAACACGAAGATATGAGTACTTGCATTAAACATATATAGAGCCTATCCTTTTTTGCGTTAATTTTTTATTAAAATTTGTGAAAAGAAATTAGCGATATTAATTTAGTTTTAGTTTGTGTTCCGAAATTGTTGATATGAAACAGAGTATTTAATTTTTAATTACAATTTATTATAGGAGCATAGATATTTACAATGTAAATAAATGAAAATACGATTTTTTTCCACTAATATTGGTGTAAATTTGAAGTTGGTCTTTAGAAATAAAAAATATACGACAAACTATTAACGTCCTCCCGATGAAATATTTATACAACTAAATCTTAATTCTCCCTCTTTTATACACACATATACGCATAGGGACTCATTCGCCATCCACCATATTTAACTAGTGGAGCTTGCAACGCACATACTTTCTCGCTCTGCTTCTATACGGTCCTAATTGCTATTCCACTACTCCATAAACAAGCAAAAGTGTACTATACCAGCAAACCATTTCGGTACCGAGACCCGACAAACGAAACTCAAATTCAACGAATCGGCACTTATACTGTTATGTGCGCCGCGACCAGGCGCGACATAACTTTGGATGTGGCGCGCTAGCGCCAAGGCAGCGCGCCCTGGCGGGAGCCGGCGGCGGCAGCAACTGGCTGCAGCCACGGTTCGGCGAACTCGAGCCGGGAAGCGAGTCTCGCCGCCGGACACCGGCCCTTTATAAGGAGCCAGCCGACACCTGATCGGCAGTCTGCAGTTGGGAGCGAGCCCTGAGAGCACGAGTGAGTGGACGAGCCAGGTCCGGAGAGTCAGCCGCCATACGGAAGCCGTCGTGGGTTAACTACAAGCAGCAGCAGCGTGGAGCGTCCAAGAGGCAGACGCAGCACCCGGAGGGCATGAGGGATTTGCCCGGGGTACGAGAGACGGCATGGGTGATTGTCAGTGAACGGCGTTAAGGCCGATTGTAATTGTACATATGTGGGAATAAACAATTGTGAATTATGCGTGCAATGTGTAATTTATGAACATAACATATACCACTACGCAACACCAACACCGCCTCTGTCGAACAGAGCCATAAAAGAATAGAACCGACCTAGAAAATGGTAAATGCATGACAAAGAAACAATTGAAACGATGGTAATACGCTTTACAAATATAAGAAGAGAGATAAAAAATTGTTAAAACTTAAAAATTTGAACAAATATATACAGACATTTCCACGACATTTATCGCAATTACTTATATTTTAGTCAAAACGTAATTCTATCAATTTTATCATTAGGAGCCGGTAATTTTCAACATGCGAAAAACATGTCTTTCAAACATGACCAAGAAAGGAAGTGATAAACCGCATTACGAAGTATTCGTAAGCCTAGAAATTAATAATAATTTATAAACCATTAGGGATTGTAAGATTATCGCATGCCTTATGGTCATATTGTATTACAATTTAGCGTTAAAATGCTCATAATTTTACTTAAATTAGTTCATACAGATATATACTAGACAACTGTTCATTTGACATGTCATACGTTTCAGAAATCGAATAACAGAATTAAAAAATGTTTAAAAGACGCAGTTAGGGAAAACACAGACAAGTCCTGTCTATTTATCTATATTGAATCTATTCGTGAGTAGAAGCACTTCAAATGATTTTCAATAAAGTATCTACACTCTTCAATGTTTTTTTCCTGCAACATTACATTCATCAAATTAAAATTCCCCTCGGGATATCGAACTCGGTACCTTCCTTATTGAAGATCTTAACCCGAAGGTGCATTAACCAACCGCGCTACGAAACCGACTTGCGGAACAACTGCTTATATTTCAGTCAAAACGTACTTGTATCAGTTCTATCATTAGGAAGCCGGTAATTGTCAACATGCGAAAAACATGTCTTTCAAAAAACATGACCAAGAAAGGCAGCGGTGAACTGCTTACACCACATAATTTATCGGATGATCGGCATTTGGAAAATAACTACTGCCAGAAAGTATGGGCCATTCTATAGCACCACTAGTTTATTTATATATTTACCTTCCCTTCTTACACACGTGCAGAAAATTCAAAGAAAAAATTTGGAGCGGTTTTTGAGAATTTTTTTTGTAAATTTGAATCGCAATTTACGCAAAAACTATTCGTTTTTCCAAAAAATGATACATAACCTTATTTGAAGTGCTTATTTTGTACAACCGACTTTGTCTGAGGCGAAAATCTCTATCTTCAATTTTGCAGTTTTCAAACAGTTTTTTGCCATTTTCGAAAAATAGGGCCTATCAACGAAAATGATGCCTACGTCATTCCCTTCAACGTTCTTTGCACTATTCAACAACAAAATATAATCAAAAAATTTGGAGCCATTTTTTTTTAATTTATAAAATCTCAAAATGGGCTTCATGTAAAGTATCCTCAAATACTAAGATATCGGTTTCAAATTCAAGAGGCCTTGAGACGACTAAAAACCATCGGGGAATATCAATTTTGAAGAAAATAGACCTAACGGTTTAGACGCTAGTGTTGACCACAGACGGACAGACGGACGGACGGAATGCCGTCAATCTATTTTGAAGTATGAAGAAGCAACAAATCATGGATTTTGACTACACCACGAGATAGAGGATTTTTTTTTCTAAATTTAGCAACAGGTTTTATCCACTTTTCTGTCACCAGACCCCTGCTATAAGAGATTTTCTGGCGAAAATTCCCCGTTTTCCGCCGCACGATTACATAACTTTCTCTTCTTACGAAGTATTCGTAAGGCCAGAAAGTAAAAAAGGTGATAGAAATGTGAAAAATTAAAGAGGAATTACAATTCAATGAGTGAAAAACCTATAGATTGGGTATTGTGAGTCGTGTAAGAAACGATGTATTTTCATAGAAGCGCATGACAAAAATAATTTGCCTAAATTTATACTCCAATGTTACTTTCATAGTAAAATCGAATACTGTATCTGACAGACGTATGATTCGACTGAGAGTACTGTATAAATGGGCACATGCTATATAAAGCCGATAAAAAGTTATTAAAATAAGCAAAAAATTAAAAGATCAAAAATGATTACTAATATCTAGCGCAAATAATATAGATTAGATTCAAAAGCATCAGCACATCGAGAATATGCCCAAATTTTGTTGGTACCTTTATCCTTTAATATAAATATAGTAAAAGAATGGGGCATGGATTTTGAACGTCAATAAAACTTTCTCAGATTGTACGTCTCCCTCACACGCCACAAAGATTTTGTTAACTTCTTTTTGCTTATAGCTATTAACTTCACTATACCGATACAGAGCAAAAATGGTTGCGATTGAAGATGAGGCGATGTTTACTACCAACCAAGACTGTTATTAATAATATAAGTCGTATCTCCATCAATACTTTTCGGAACACTGCGAAAAAAAGATAATGAATAGCTTTTCTTTAAATTGGAGTATTCATACGTCATCTTCAAGTACAATTCATTTGTTCTTATTGTTCCGAAACTGACGGTGGATTGTGAAATGGTTTTACGGACGCCGGCCGTTAAGTGGCTTTTCGTTCCGTTTTGTCGTTATGAGTGTAACGCCAATCTAACAGTATGAATATTCGACAAATATATCAAAAATGGCCTCATTACCCGGCGTGACGGAATGTCACCTCCCAGAGTCACGGCTGCCACCACCCACCCGTCGAAATGCCCTCGCTCACCGCCACGCAACACCCGAGCGAGCGCTGGCGGTGGAAGGCATCTGCAATGTACAGCGCGGGCTAAGAGCGCCGTGCTGCGCTGTGCTGAGCTGTGTGTGCTGCGTGTCGTAGCGTGGGGACCTGCCAAATTAATCACGCAAGCAGTCAGGCAGGCAGGCGTCTCTCGTTTGGCACCGCCTCGCGAATGAATATACGCCCTGGCGGTGGCGGCGGGGCGCGGCTGAGACGCAACGACGCGGGGCTCGAGACGAGATGAAGCGAGGAGCCAAAGAGGGAATAAGGCCGGAGAGGGAATAAGGATACGTACATTTGCGCTTGTTTTTATTTAGTTTTTGTTTTATTTATTGTTAAAAACAGTAAAAACTCTAAGGGCCGTATCCATATTCGTCACTTATAATAAGGAAAAACTTAAGGAGTCCCTTATAACGTTTTTCAATTCACAGCGGCAACTTATCCGCGTACATAAGAAACTCCTTATAGCCATAAGTGAACCGTCTTTTGGTGGATTGAAAATAGCCGTAATTTGAAATAAATGAAAATGGACTAAGATTTTGAACATTATAAAAATGTTTATAGTGGCATCATTCTTCGTAGCAACTGTACGTGGCATTTACAACCCTCCGGAAATGCACAACGATCAAGAATATTTAAGAAAAGGTGTCGTTTTACCCGGACGAATGTTTTATGTTTTGGTAAACGTTGGTGGCAAAAACTAGATATAACTAATTGAGTTTTAATTATTTCTCACTATTTAAGACACTGTTTAAGTTACTATCACTATTTAAGTAGTTGTGTAGGCTAGGTTATCCCACGGATGCCTAAGAACGCATGCATAGGAATAGTTCACGGCCAGCTTGATGGGGCATTTCAGGCAGGATTCAAGTGGCTGTGAACCAACCAATGCGCAGTTGCCACACACGACGCTGCTAGCGTCGTACTTACATTAAGTATCGTATATGAATACCAAATGTGCATAAGCATTTCCTTATCAAAAGTAACTTCTTATAGCTTAAGTATTTTCTTTTCCTATAAGTGACAACTATGAATACGGCCCTAAGACTTAAAAGAGAGAAATATCAGCAGCGCAGGTTTTCTTTGGATTCAGAATCCCTACTTCTCGTTTTTGCTATACATTGTTAAATTATGAATAAAGGTACAATAAAGCGTGATTGATAATATTTAAAAACTGGAAATGGACGCTTTTGAGTCATAAACAACGTATTTGCATCGACACACGAACTGCAGATTGAATTTTATAGAATTTCTGACGTAATAATACACTCTCCTAGTTACGTGATTAGTAAAAACAGAGTACAATAAAACATGCTCAGATGTTACATTTACGACCAGAAGCAAAGAAAAAAGCCCATCTAAGATCATTTGCTTTAAAGATGATGATAAACTGTTCAAGACAAGAAACAGGTGAAAAAAATGGGTCTTCTCTGAAAGATATCTATGGTTGCGTGCAAAAGTTTGATAAGCAAATTTACATAAACGATTTTATAAGATGTATTTCTTCCCACTGTATTTTAATGGGTTCTTTATTTTACCTCTTTTTTAGACCAAACAAAACAGTACAGTTACTTTACCTATTTCTCGGGCGTGATAAAAATAGTTTGAATTAAGATATTAAATGGAAACCGGATAATGTTGAGCAGTGGTTGTTGTATGTACTTAAAATAAAACATTATATTGCGAATTGATTTGTTACAAAATACTATTGTATCTTGCCACACATCTAACTCAATTTTTATTACGATATGTGCGATTGTGTGTGCACCTAAATATTACGCGCTTGGAAGTTATCTTTCAAATTGTCATACTTTATTTCTTTGCCCACGGACTCCGCCTAGTGTTGGCAAATGTACAATAATTATGGAAACGTACGATATCAACTCATTCCAGTAATTTTTAGAAATATTGAGGAAAACAATTTATATTGAAGAAAACAAATTTAATCTCTAGAAAACATTTTTGTCTATATGTAAAAGCCAATATCCAATGCAGTGTAAATGAGCCTTAAAAACTTTACACTCCATTATGACATACTTGCGTGAATAAACGTTAAGTTATTATAACAGCTTTTAAAAGAAGTGTCTCTCTCAGCTTGAACTAGAAATTCCTTTTCGTCTTGCAGTGACACCAATGGAGCCAAGAATTATAGATAATTTTAAACCAAGAGCATCAAATGTTGCAATAATTTATAATACTATATGTTTCAGTTTACTAGGAAATACAATATTTTACACAGATGGGTAATACGGGGCTGAATTATGGCACACTGTCTTCCAAAACGCATTTTGCAAGGTTTTACTTCAAAGTGCCTTGTGACAAATGCATAAATGCCCGGCAAAATAAAATTTGACGACTACTTTCACTCTAATAAAACACCACATTTCCCCACAAAGAAAAATAAGTAATTGACGGATAAAATTAATATTATTTAGTACAAACAATAGAATAATAGTTAGAATACTGTAGGTGTCTTTGAGGATATCGTGACAGAAAGGCGAGGTTGTTCGACACAATTTGAAACAGGAAAGAATTTTTTATTTCATACCCACTATCAGGTCAATTATGGCAATCAAGGCCGTTTATGGCAATATGTCCATACCCGTTTCAGGGAAACTCTGCACGGCGTCCACCCTCCCACTCTGTCCTGGCCGCTACGAAGATTACGGGTTATTTCCGAGGGGCAACGACAACCGGTTACTGTTCGGTTCCTGTGGGGCCGCTGACCAATCTTCTCACTTCATCTCTTCGTGGCTCTCCCAGTAGGTGATGACTTACCCCATCTTGCTGCTTCTATCTACCCACTGTCTGCTCACTACCCACTACATTCTGTCTGCTTTCCTTCACTTGTTCTCTCTGCTTTTTCCCTGCCCAACTCTGTCACCGTCAATACGGGTCTCCTTTTTACGCCGCCGTCTAATTGGAGGAAAGTCGCTTGAAATAGGTCTGCGGGACATCCTTGTGGGTTCACGTCGCGTGCCCGCACTGCCTCCATTCTAACTTCATTCTATCAACACTCTCACGCCGCTCTGCGCTCTCACTCCTCTCGGAGTGCACTGTTTGCGCTCTACGTGCACTCTTATTCCACTCCCTGTGCACTCTGACTCCGCTCCTCTTGCACTCTTGACTATGCTCCGTGTGCACTCTGACTCCACTCCCTGCGCACTCTGACTACGCTCTACAAGCACTCTCACTACTCCGTGAACTCTTTGACTCCGATTCGTGTGCAGTGTGACCGTTCTGAATCATGTCGCCTCAGGCCTCGTTTTTACACCGCGGTGGAACACGGCCTTAGTTGCAGATTCGTTCGCAAGAATCCTTGCGAGTTCCCATTGCCTCGGGGCGGGCGCTTGGAAGCTGAGGGGTGGGGGAGGGGAGACACTATTAATCACGGTCTTGCGCTGGGCCACTGCTAGAACGAGCCAGCAGGCTACCAAACAGGTGCATTCGCCCTCCTTCCGAGTGAGCGCCGACCGTCACCAATACAGCGGCCACACTGCACAGTGTGCCAAAACAATGGAAACAATGGAAAATATGCAATTATTTTTCATTTTATCACAATATTAGAGGTAAATATATATTTATTTGAAGCGATCTATGTGGAATTAATGTACAAAACAAATGACAAAGAATTGATGTTAGAGTCGGCAATTTTTCCTGTAGAATTACTATACATTCTCTATGCAACGTTTACAATAAAGTAAAGAGAACTCAGTTAAACATTAAAAACCACAATTCAGAACATTTCTTAGTCACAGTTTCAGTAATTTTCTATTTCTTTACTATACTCGTATACGTTGATTAATATTTACATAATTATTTCATCTGTAAGAATATCATCATCAAAATAAAGGAAATACAGAATTAGACTCTCAGGTGAAATCCACGCGTTTAAACCAAAGCAGAAACACACTTTCTACTCATCTCCCTGAGCCAAAATTCTCTCATTTTTTATATCAAAAGCACCTCGAGCACCAGGCAGCATTTTTTTGAAACTTTTCTCTTTTGACTTTATTACCCCTTTCCGTCACTCTGTAGTCTTTAACCTTCTTTCTGTGCCTTTCCTCCGCGTTCCCACTGCGCGGGGGATGTTTTGCATCTGGTTTTCGTTATTATCATTTCCACGCCCCGGCCTTCTCGGCGGCGGCGCTGGGCGGGGCCAGGGAGGGGGCGGTGGGATGTCTTAGTGCCGCGGGATAATTGAAATACCTCGCCTCTCCCATGAAATGCAAATTGGACTTGCGGAGTTGAACTCCCCAGCGAACCTCCGTCACGAACTTCCCTTGCCCCGCCCCCC
Source organism: Acheta domesticus (assembly GCA_031308135.1). Classification (NCBI taxonomy): domain Eukaryota; kingdom Metazoa; phylum Arthropoda; class Insecta; order Orthoptera; family Gryllidae; genus Acheta; species Acheta domesticus. The sequence continues at coordinate 104,913,311 of JAHLJT010003656.1, read as the reverse complement.
TGCCCGTCGTCAATTGCGCCGTCTCTTTCCTCTCCTCTTCCCCTCTCCACACCCCGTACCCGGCCCGTCCGCGCCGCTGTGTCGCGCCCGCGCTTCCGAAAAGTAAGCAAGGCAGCCTCTGTGACAACGGGGTAATAAGTTTACAATCGTAAATAATTCATTACGAGGAGAAACCTCCTCCGGGAGACAATTTGTTCATGATACATGCGAGGGAGGGCGTGAGGGCGCGTTACAGGAGTTGAGTGGCGGAGACGCGCTGGACTGCTATCGTCTTTTATCTTTCTTTACGGAGGAAGGGCCGTCTTTTTTCTGTATTTACGTAAAAGTGTAGTGCTGAACTGTGAATGATGTGGATTTGGGTTTGTTGCTTACAGCGTTTGGCGCTGTTGAGGGTGGAATTACAAATTATGACATATTTCCTGGAGGAAATGCACCGAACGTATTTTTTGTACGTAACTCAGTAGAAATAAAACATTTGAGATAAATATTAAAATTGTATTATTATTTTCTAACCATATATTTCTAGGTTTATGATTCTTAAACACCTTTAGATCCTATCGTGGAAGTTTAATTCCAAAATAAAAATTTTTTAAAATACATTTTGCTTATACTGGTATGTCTCACTTGTATGTTGCAAAGATGCAGTCTCTTTTAAACACTACAATTAAAGGAATATAATTTAAATATTCACAATAATCCCTGGATTGTTAATCAAATTCAAATCTCACAAGTTTTACAAAGCTGTGGAGTGAACTACTTTGTTGAAACCAGTTTCTATGACAGCAATAACCAAGATTCCTGAGGATGCTTACTATACTGTACTATACGTTCGTCTAATGTGATGCTTGAAAACCAGCAAATGCATCAAGTTTCATATAAAGTTTCTGAAACGACGAATGCTGAACAATCGTTTTGCCATTATGGCAAATTTTAAGTTCTATAAACCCCAGTTTTGTCTTGTTGACGCATACGTCACAAGCGTATATCAGTTCAAGTTGTCGATATTCATACACTATACAAAAACTCAAAACAAAATTACGTAGACAGAAGTTGCCCTTCCCCTTTAGATAACTCTGACCGTAAACCCGTATCAGACACATTTAAAGAACAAACAGAACAGCAGTTGAACGAATACTGTACGAAATGTGTGCAAACGGCGCAAGCTTTCAACATTATCCCTCTTGCCCCATTTGAAAGTAGGCCGTTCCACAGAAGTGTTTACATTCGCTATGGGAATTACGAGCAACGCAAACATGGACCTTCGAATCGCGACCGTAACAAAATGTGCCGTCGGAGAGCTTTTATTTACCCAATGCGCAGGCTACTTTTCCCACTGTTGGACCGGCGGAGTGGCTCCGGGGACAAAGCAAATACTTCCATCGCGGTGGAGCTGAGTTAGGCTCTGCAGCTACGTAGTGGACGAACCCTTCCCGATCTAAATGCACGTCAGCGAAAGGACAGACGACTTATGAAAGTTTCGGTAGAATATGCGACAATCTCGAAGCGTTGTGTTATATTTATGTGAATATGCCAAAAGATTGTATTGTTTCTACATTACTGTGACCTGCTTATTTAAAACAATAAAAAATGTGAATCAATTAGAAATTAGCCAAAATTACGTACTACGTAAAACTGCGCCTGCACAAGCTACTTGTACAAGCACCGCGCTCCTACGAACTCGGGCAACTTTTCTTAACTCCTCTCGCTTCCCCTGCAAATCCACAAAAGGGTAGACACGCGCAAGCTGAAGAGGCCCAACTGGCGCGAGATTTAAAAATAATGTTTGTACAAATTACTCCGGAATGGTGGAACATCATTGGTTGCCTGGCACATGAGCCTTTTGAAGAAACTAGTCGACAGTCATTGCCCTAAATTTAGCTTTATTAATTCTATTTCCTACACTAAAGCAAAGAAATGATACATTAAAATGTAATAATACATCAGTCGGATTTCAAAGTGTCAATTGAGAGTAAAATTAATGATTTTAATTCGAAAGTATCTTGACTTTTTAATAGTGTTTACTTAACAGTGCAATAATAGCGTTAACTTCCTACATTCAGGTTAGGAGGGTCAACAAAATAAGATTCTAATCTGCTAAAGGAGCTCTCCGTCTGTAACTGACAATTGTTAGCTTAGAGATTTTTTTCACATTATTGCTATATACATCAAATAACTGAATGATTTAATAAAAATGATGCAAAACTGTATCAAAGGAAGAATTTGCCATTCTAACCTATTTCTTCCCCCAGGGAAAACTCTTTACACAAGGCCAGAATTTTGAAAGAAAATAAACATGAAATAGTACTAAGTAGTGAGAATGTAAACATAATTCAAATCTCGGTTGTTTGCTAGAAGACATCTGGCCAAACTTTTTCGTATGAAGCTACTTATCGTATTTGGAGGGAAAGTGAGAGCTGAGTCAGGGGGAGTTGTCCGTGCTTGCAGAAGCACTGGACTTCCCAGGGGGCAAGTAGGTCGTGTGGGCGTGCTTTCACAGCCTTGTCTAAACCGTTGCACTGCCGAGGCCGGTCATCTAGGTAGTATTTTCCATGATTACTCGCATAAGAGGAAGCACGAAAGCTGTATTTTATTGTTTTATTACCGAACTATCTGCTGATAGAGTTAATTAGTGATGTCATACTCGTACTTATATGCAAGGGAGACAGAAGGGAGACAAAGTATTAATGAATAGGTACGAGATGAGGTAAATTAATTTAATCTATTTTCTCTGTAGATATTTATTTTGATGATACAATGCAATTGAGGAATTGCCACAAAAAAATTATTATGTATAAAAAACACGTAACCTTAATTGTTTGCAACATACTTTCTTTAGAATTTTTAATCGATTTACGTAGTTTGTTGAATGAAGTTGTTTGTTACATGGTCCCCCATACCCGAGTCTAGTTAAATTACCTTTTAAATTAATGTACGAAAATATCTTGTGAAACTATGAAATAAAGAAATTCATTTCCCACAACTTTCTTGTGAAGTGAAATAAATTTGTATGGTTTACAAAAATTATAAAATGTTATGCATTGCATAGAATGCGTCACAGGCTACAAGATACAACTAATGAGCATATATTTTGGACGTCGTAGAAGAATCAATAAGTAACTAATGTTAAAAACACATCTTGCTTTTATCAACTAATTAAAACGGAGTAATTGTAGGTACGTCCGTATTATTCATTTCTGTAAACAAGTTGTTCTTAGAAGTGGAAAAGTAATGTAATATTTGCGTTTACAAAAGCCTTGATTTCTCATTGGATGAGCTAGGCACATCGTAATGCACACGAGAGCTTAAGTGTAGAAAGAGAAGCGGTCGTACTATGGGAATGACAAAACAATCCTGGAGAGCGTGCTTCATCGTGCTAGAACGCCACATAACATACGCATTCGTTAATTGCAACCTGCAAAAACACGCGTGTTGACATGTTGCGACTGCAAATAACGAGAGAAGCTTCACATTTCACAGGGTTGCACTAACACAAGAAAACAGGAATACCACGCACGCAAAGCAGGTAAATGTGTGCATTCTCGTTTTCATTATGTTTGTTGCGGTGCGGTTTACATGGCGTGGGTGGAAAATTCTAAACTTCTTAACGTTCTCCGCAGCGTAGGATGATGGAATTTATAAATGGTTTGTTGGCAAACACGAAAAAGTACATTACTCAGGCAAATGGTTGTTCTCCCTAAATTTGCTGGCAAAGCACAAAACGGGGGTATTTACATTTTTAATTTTGTTTAACAAATGTAGGAAATGTAATTTTCATTAGAGACAGTAAAGACGCAATGTAATTATTACGTACGAACTTCAATATGAGATTTCATGGACTGGAATGCAAAAACAAATATTTAATAGAAATACTTTGAGTGTCTCTGCCAATGAAGATACCGTAAAGCTTAGTAGTACATAAATTTTGCAAATATGCATTATTAAAATCAGGCTTTGGGTTTTAGAGCCAACTCATTACACGTTACACGTAATATGTACTGAAAAGGTAACTGGCAATATTTCAGTTTAATTAAATTTAAAATACTGCAATTCATAATGTATACTATATTTAAATTGATCCATCTTTTTTCTCCTTTTCTTTTTTTCAAATTTATTTCTGCTTGTTTGACAATACTGTCGTTCAAGGGATTTCATAAACAAGATTAGTAAATTACATTTTATATTGGCCATTCATAAGGTATGAGTGGTTTGTACTCTGACTTAGTTGTTTAAATTAAATTGCTGAATGAGAAGAAGGTACGCGATTATGTTATGGAGCTGAGGCTGTTACGATTTACGATAGTTTGAATTTATCTTTTGGAAATCTTGATTTTATGCCCTTTTCCCATGCTAAAAATAATGGTACTTGTGGACGTAGGCAAGTTGTAAAAATTGTTGGCTAATGGTTTCTTCAAGTTTTGGTATTTTTACTTTTTGATGAATTTGTTTATTTGTGATGAACCAAGGAGCATTTAGGGTATTTCTTAGAAATAATAGAAATTATCTGTAATTTTAATTAATAGTAAATATCAACACATCTTACAAATATACTTGTAACAATGGATCGTGAATAATCTAGAATTTATTAACAATAATCAGACAATTGCCACGGTACTGATGACCTCGAATGTTTCCTTCCTACAAAACAAGCTCTGTGTTGAGCAAGAGATTTAGTTTATCTCTTGCACTGGCAGAGGTGATAAGTGCATCACGTTTTTCCTTCTCAAAAAGTGTTTTACTCGTGATGGTTAATGGTAACAAAAAATTAGAAAAAATTCAAAACAACATGAAGAAAAGCTTGCATGAAATAGCAGAAATCGGAACTCGTACCATGCAAACGGTATTTTGCCTTAGAGAGGCATTGAATACTGAAGTTTGGCTACATGGAATTACCAAACTTGTCAATTCCATCAAAAATAGTTTAATAATTAATGTAAGATTTCCTTTTATGAACGAGATTTTTTGCAACGAAAAACAACGTTTATAAAACTGAAATAGACAACCGGGTGTGTTGCGAGTACTCACGGTGCATCTCGAGCGACACGCGCGACGAGGAGGGCGAGGTGAGGGCGCTGTTGATGGCCTGGCACGTGAAGACGGAGTGCAGGTCGGAGCGGGACAGCGGCGCCACCAGCAGCTGGCTCTTCTGCACGTTGGGGAACGGGCTGGGCATGTCCCTGGACGGCAGCAGCCGCTCGCCGCGCCACCAGCTCACGGACGGCTTCGGTCGCCCTGCGGACACGAGCGCAATTCAGTTCAGTTCAATTCAGTGATGACTCGTTTTGCGTGGAGCGGATCAGGCCATCACACCTGCTTTCCGCCTCACTACGCATTTCTTTTATTTGTTATTTTTAATGTCGCATCAACTACTACTAGGTCATTAGCGATCACTATTGTATGAATGCTATGAGGATGAAACGATATGGTGATGATAGGGGGTGAAAGAACAAACACATACAATCATGCCCGAGGCGGGACTCGACTCCACGGTCCAAGATCACTACGGCACAACTGATTTAGCGATCTCGGGGCTGACTCATTTCGCCATTTACGAGCGAAATAATGTATCACTCACGTGACAAAACAGGTGACTAGAGTTAGACTCTCCGAGGCTTCTTTTAGACTTGAGTACCTTTCACAGGCAGTAAATCTACAACATGGGAAGTCAACTTTACTTCCCCTCCAAAGGATGTGTTCACCCTTAAAACTTCACAGCTGATGATCAGATTTGAACGGGTATATCTGTCAGAGAGACTAACAGTTACACCACTGAAGCTGCGAAACACCGTTGGGTTAGATATTAGATTCCTCTTAACGTACTCATGGCCACTGACATCCCTTCTATAATCAGTTTTAAAATGAATCACAAACTAAACAGTCAGTATAAGAAAATAATTCCTAAAGATTAAAAACAAAATACAGTTTATAAAATAAATTGTGGTGAACCTTGTGACATTTTTATGTTGATACTAGCAAGATAATGTTGAAAACACGAATTGACGTACAACAATAAAACGGTAAAACTCAATTAAACAATACCGGTCGACACGTACTCAAGCGCCGTGAAGTTATACGCTTCCTGTTAAACATTCACTGTAATTCAAATCCCGTATCACACGCTAAACACATAAACCAGAACAAAAACATAACTAAACTAAAGAACAAAAACATAACCTAGGTAGTTTATAGAATAAATTTTGTCAAAGCTTCTGGCGATATATGTTTGTGCTACCTAGAGGATGTTGAAAACTCGGAATTTATGAGCACTACTGCAATCGCAAAAGTCAATTAAATAAAAATTTGTTGTCAAGAATTGTCTCGAAACAGTTCACAATATGAATTAGGTAAACGTACATATTCGAGATAGTAAAAGGAATTATTACTGAAATTATTCACATGCATCACACGAAAAATGTCATGAACTCCCAACAAGTGAGCAAGAACACGAAGTTGCTTATATATAAAACGACTACATTATATACTCTGTTTATATAACTTTTGTAACTCGTAGTCTTTACCCGTTCTCATGGGTCAATCAAACGAACCTGGCTAATCGATTGAACAACACTGGTTCGGAAACAAATTAAGTGTTTTTCATGATGCTCCGATGAAGTTTGACCTCTTCTTCACAACATTCGTGCTACAGCTTTAGTAAGATTTCTTCCATACATGTGAAAAGGATTTCATAATGAACGAGACTTGCCAATTTTGTTTCTAGTTTGAACAATTAAATTTTATTTTACCTTAGATGTTGGAGGATCGATTATTTTTGTATAATTTTATGTATGTTTCATGTTTTCAGAAGCCTTCCAATAGAGGGTAAACTTTTTATTTTAATACTAGCCCAGAAAGCAACCTCGAACAATGTACATTTTTAAACACTATTGTAATTGCGACTCCCCAAACGAGCAGGGACTGCAGCGTCCCAAGCATCAAGTAAATAAATAGAATTCGTTACTAATTTTTTGTTTATTTAGCCAATGAGAGACTACGAACTGTGTTACAATTAAATTCAACAAAAACATTTTAAATATACACTGTTTAATCGCCTCTAACATAGTAACAGTATATACAAATCAAATTCCTACAGTTTCTTAAATATTCAACACACAAGTGATTTCATCTCAAGAGATATAGTACTTACGGAGTACCTGTGGGAATTTAGAAACCACCCGTCAGCTTTATATCAAGCAATTAACTGTATCTGTCAAACGGCAATGATACTAATCATCGGAGTGGCTACCAGAGGGCAACATAATATCAATGCGTAGTGCCCGCGGAGTACATTACTGTCCCAATGCGGCAGAGTTAATACATAGGACAGTAGGCTGGTCAATTAATTGGATTGTTACCCTGTGGATGTGTGAATCACCTAAACACAAACATGTAACTGTCGGATCAAGAAACAAAGTACGTTCCTGTTTCAATTAAACGCGTTTTCATGACAAATAACGCTCGTGTAATGAAAATCCTGAAAGTTCCGCAATGTTATGCAATTCCACGATAGGTAGTTAATTATTGGCCACAGATACTATAAATTAATTAATCATTATTTTTTATTTAGGCATGATATATCCATTTATTTCAATTTACAAATGGTAAATATATCCAATTAAAAAATTACAATTTTTGAAGAGTTGTCTTTAAAAATGTACTTAGCATTTACTTTCTTTCGAATAAAAACGGCCGTTTTCTAATATAAATATAAATTAATAGCATTAGATACAGAAAATTTGTGGAACACTTATTGAAAAACTAGGTAATGATTAACAGAGTTGAAACTCAGCTTAAGAATTTGGAATATTTTAAGTAGTTTTAAAGAGAAATTTCCTAAATTTTACATCATTTAACTGCTTATTAATTATTTAATTATATTACATGGACAACTAGAAACAAGGTTAATAATGAAATAGTATCTTTGTGTGTTGTTTAAATCGTTATTGTCGAAAGACTTCTTACAAATAAGTAAGCCTATTTCGATGCATCAAATGCAAGTATTTAAAATGTTGAAAGTCTTCACAAATCATTAAGTTATGAACTTATATGCATGCAGTTTGATGTCATGACTGTTACTTTTATCATTCTAGTTTGTACTCACTTGTGTACTCAGATGTGCCAATGATAAGTTCACGTGAATAATACCAACGAGTTCACGAATAAGTTGAAAACCTTGTAGTACTTTATTCTAAGAAAAGAGGTTCATTATACTAAATACTAAACTATATTCATTATACTAAACTGTATTAAATGACTGGGGATATTTACATTACGAAACCTGATTGAAAAAAGAGTTTGTAGAGGTTTAACAACTCATCTAGCTTTTGTAGATCTACACAAGGCTTACGACACTGTCCCACAAAACAAGTTGTGGACCAGTTTATATAAGAATGGAGTGTCGACTACTTATGTTAGAGCCGTAAATTTTACAGCAACTGTATGAGCATGGTCAAAATAGGCAATAAAGTTTCCTCAGACTTCCTGGTTACGAAGGGCTTTCGACAGGGATGTACTATGGCACCGACACTTTTTAAGATCTATTTAGAGGAAGCCCTAGGAGAGTGGAAGAGGAAATGTAGTGGTATGGGCATTCCAGTCGGTGGTGAAATTATGTATACCCTACTCTTTGCCGACGATCAGGTCATCGTGGCCGGGGATATGGATGACTTGAGTTACATGCTCCGTAAGTTGAAAGACGAATATGAAAAATGAGGCCTAAAGATTAATATGTCTAAAACTGAGTATTTGAAAGTGGGAGATGACGAGCTGGAAGATATAGAGATAGAGACTGAAAAAATTAAAGGTTGTAAAACTTTTAAATATTTAGGGGTCCCTTTATCATTTAATGGTGAAAGCAGTGATGACATTAATAACAAAATTGGACAAGGTAAACGAGCGATACGGCAACTAAACCCCATTCTGTGGAATGACAAAATAAAAAAAAGAACAAAGCAGATCATTTACTCCTCAGTGGTTGAAAGTATTACTACCTATGGTGCAGAAGTTTGGGAACTGAATAAAAGAGAACGAGACAGACTTCTTGCACTTGAAATGGATTTTTGGAGAAGAAGCAGTGGCATTTCCAAACTGGAACATGTGCGTAATGAGAGAATAAGGGATATTATGGGCGTTAAACGAAATATTATCGACAAAATTGAAACCAAACGCCTCCTCTGGTATGGTCATCTAGAAAGAATGAAGGAGTTTAGATGGCCTAAATTAATATGGAAATGGATTCCTCCCGAGAGAAGAAAACGGGGTCGACCACCAAGAAGCTGGGCCCAAGACGTACAAGACGCGATGGCTGCCAAAGGACTGCAGGAAGGAGATTGGGATGATAGAGAAAAATGGAGATCGGGAAGCGAGATGCGGCGTCAGCCGTAAAAAACTATATATATATATATATATATATATATATATATATATATATATATATATTAAATGACTGAATCAAAAATCAAGCGTTTGCTTTAGTAAATCATCCATTACTCTGAAATGTGAGAACAATAGCTTTGCTAATATTAATGTAAATTAAATTATTTGTTTTTTTCTTGCAATGAGTCTAGTTCTTGTTTTTCAAACGCCCCTAATAGATTGATGTTTCTAACGACTTAGAGTAGATTGAAAATAAACACTACATCACGCGGTAATATCACACAAGTCATTTTTGATGTCAAAACCGTAATGTTTTATTCAAATACAAAGGTCAAAGTTCTTACTTGGAACTAAATTGCTAAATTAATTTCGTTTCTATATCAATTTATAAAGAAGTTTAATAAATGTATACAAATAGAACATGTAACTCATTTATGATATCCCTTTCTTGTATGGTGGAAATGAACAAACATGCTCCTAATGTCTGTAATTTCTTGTATGCTGGAAACGAACACTCGTGTACTAAACATGCCCGTTGAATTGTTTAGAATATTAAATTACACCACACGTATGAAATGCGATAACTCACTGATTCAGTAATAAGATTTCACAGATTAACGAATTAAATTGAATGTTGTGATAAAACTAACAATTTTAAAGATTTGAAGTGACGGGATGCAGTGTGAAGGTGACAAGAGAAGGAAAGATAGAATTTACTATAATTCGTAAGAACTGGATTCCGCCATGCACTCGGAATGAAACATCAAAATTTAAAATCAGTGCGGCAAGTCGCTGTGTTGAAACTTTGGGAAGTTCAAACTTGCATCGCGCGTAAGAAAAGATACATCTTTATGAATTCTGAAGAAAGCATTAGAAATTGCAAAGCATTCTGAAAATTTTGGTTCCCGAAAGAAGAGAGCGTGCTGTAGCTTGTAAGATGAGACAGGCAAATAGGAAAATATGAAAGCGGAGAGAGCGGTGCCCAGAAATAAAGAGTGATTTGCCAAAAAAAAAAAGTTCTGAAAGTTGGAGTTTCTGAAAAACTCGTTTTGTTATTCAACGAAATACTCTTACACACACGAGAACTCATATTTCTTTGCTTGGAAAGAAAAATTAGCCTTGATACAGAAACAAAAACAATCATGATAACATTCATTTAATTGCAATGTATGTTATCTCGATTGACGGATATAGTGCCTATCTACTGCGAAAACGTTTTCATGAAACAGTACTAAATGCATTTCACAAGTATGTAAAGGTCTCAAAGATTTCTCTAGAACTCGAAGAGATCAGTATTTTAGATTTTTCTTATAGATAATGAAAAAAATAATAAAAGCATAGTGTCAAAATAAAGTGCAAAACTTAGGTATGTCATTCACTTTCTCTGATAAGAATAATTGTGTTTCCGCAAAGATAACACGCCACCTCGTTTTATTACACATTTTGATAAGAATAAAATATACTTGCGTTGAGAATTCAACAGACCTTTCAACATATTGTATTACCCATGCAACAAGTTTCATGGTGCGCATTTTCTCAGGGACTTTGTAAATGCGAAAGAACACTCCCTGTTGGGAGTGTCGCGTAGACGATCCAAGGGTTGGAAACCTTATGGACAGGGTGAGGGTGGGACGGAGGCCCAGAAGGAGGTAGAAAGTAGAGTGGAGGAACAGATGGGGGCGGCACGGGCGTCGGCGAGGTTCAGCGGCTGTTTGATTGTTTCCAGGAAGGACACCCACTGTGCCCATGTGGCAGTGAATGTTTTAAGTGGAGGTATTTCTTCCCATTATTGATGATGAGATCCAGCGCTGACCAACATGTCGCCTAGCCGGGTATATCCCTCTTTGGGAATCTCCGTCAGCAGGGCACCTCCCAGCCGGGGCACTCTCTAAACTCAGGCCATATTGTAATGTAGTGTATGCAAGAGTCACCGTAAGGGAAGAGGGGAGGACGACGAAAATGACGGAAAGATCGCGCGCGGTCTGTGACCGGTTCTTTGGATTCTACTCCGGCATTCGCTTGGTATGAATTGAAAAAAAAAAAACACACACGAAAAACCACCGATCAGAGCAACTGACATCCAGAATTCTCTTCCCGACAGCGGCTGAATTAGACCTAGTTGACAAGCTAGTGTCCAAAATCCTGTCGTCGTCAAAACGCGTAGCCCTAGGGCCGCCTGAAATGTCACGGAGAAGATCCAAGAGTTGTAACCCTACGAAGTGGGTAAGGATGAGGCGAAGGAAATAATAAATAAATAATAATAATGTTTATTGTAACAAAACAAAGATATATAATGAATTAGTTTACGTTTGCATTGTATGCATTTTTAAAAAATATTTAATACGCCTGTAACAAGTAATGTACTTCAGCTTCCGGGTCAATGATCCCCATCTCCATCAGGTTTTTGTCCAGTTTCCTTGATCCATTGAGCAAATGCTGAGATAGCCCCTTGTTTTGCTTCTGGACGTAAATGTAGCTTCACTGTGCGCACGTTTTGTTGAGCACTCCTTTTGCTTGTAGTTCATTACCGTTGAAATTGATTTTCTATATCTCGGGAACAAACATTTTTCAAATATTTTTATTTTTTAAAATAATTATTTTCTAAATTCATTTTTTTGTTTCCTATTTTCGTTTTTTGAATTTTTTTATTCTGGCCCTCAAGAAAATGAGCGCAGATAAATCTCTTTCCCCACACGTCATATACAGTTTTTACTGTTTTTTGACAAATAAATTTAATCAGAACGAGGTGGAAGAGGGTATGGCGAAAAAGGTGGGAACGTCGGCGAGGGACAGAATAAAGAGCATGGGCATGAGAAGTTGCTGCGGTCAAGTTTCATTAATATCTTAATAACTTCTTCTTCCCTTTCACATTACATTCTTTTGTTTCAGAGGCCGCGGAAGAAGAGGTGGAGACTGATGCACTTGTAGAGGCGATGGCGATGGCAAAGTTCAAGACAAGGCACCTGCGAACACGGTCGGGTCCTATGTCTCAAGCACACAACGCAATGGCGGACGTAGTGATGACAAGAACATCGGAGGTTGAGACGAAGATGGTGGAGATGGAAATGGAGTTGAACTAATAAGCTTGGCGGGAAGCAGAAACTACCCGGATCTGTAGTGAGGTCTGGACCAATTGTGGACGTAGTGGAAGTACGAGAGGCGGTGACAAGAGCAATGTCGAGGTTGGTTTAAGGGGTGGAGGGGGCGAGGGGGCGAGGGGGCGAGGGGGAGGTACTCGAGTTGAAATAGTAAAGTTGACTGGCGAGAGTTGCAGAGCGGGTCGGTTGCGAAGTCTGAAGTTGGGGCGTACGCATTTTTTTTTTTTTTAATTTATTTACTTATTGTTGAAATTTACATAGTTCAGTAATTAATTACTTTTTCATATGCATTTTGTTGGCTTAAAACTATTCTTATTCTAACTTATTTTCTAAACTAACTATTATTTCATGTAGGGGACTCATGGAGCACCTACTATTTTAGCTACTGTGTGGAGAAAATATTTAAAAATGCTTCTAGTGGGAATCTGTTTTTGATACGGGTTGGGAAATAATTGACAGATGCTAGGTTATAGTGGGCGGCTTGGGGTATTGAGTTTATATTTGAAAAGAAATTATTAGAGAGGTGGGCTATGTGATGGGTAATAGGTGGTAGGTTCAATTCTTTGTGGAGTTGTCTATTTGATATGAACCAGGGAGCATTTGTTGCTATTCGGAGGAATTTGTTTTGCATAACTTGAATTCTATTTATGTTTGTTGGTGAGGCATTTATCCATATTGGGCACGCATATAGCATGAGCGGTCTAATTATTGTTTTATATAAGGCTATTGCATTGCTTAATGATAGTTTACTTTTATTATTGAGTAAGGGCTTTAGTTGGATTAACTTTATTTTAGTGAGTTTTATCTTTTCGGTTATGTGGGATTTCCAATTTAGTCTGGTGTCGAAATTTAGTCCAAGGTATTTGATAGTTTCGTTTTGTGGTATCCATGGGATTGTGTTATTATTTATATGGAGTGGGGCGGGGGTGGAGAATGGCCTGAGTGAGAAGATTTTTGTTGCTGATTTGGTCGGGTTAAGCTTTATTTTCCATTTAATGGACCAGTCTTCTATTTTGTTTAAATGTTGTTGGATTTTGTTTCTGATGAGGTTGGTTGAGTAGCTGGACTTGTAAATTACTGTATCATCTGCGAATTGTGCTGTGTGTGTGTCTGATGTAGTAGGTATGTCTGCTGTATAAAGGTTGAAAAGTGTAGGCGATAAGGGTGATCCTTGAGGCAGTCCTGCTATTATTTTACGCGGGTTAGAGATGTGGTTTTCAACCATTACCGTGAAAGTTCTGTCTGTGATGAAGTTTTTTATGACTTGTGTTAGATAGTTGGGTGTCCCTATTGATTGGAGTTTGTAAATCAATCCTGGGTGCCATACTCTGTCAAATGCTTTGGATATGTCAATGAATGTGGCTATTGTGTGTTTTTTCTCTTGGAAAGCTGTGTGAATGTGTTCGGAAAGTCTGAGCAACTGATGTGAAGTAGATACTTTGCTGGTGAATCCAAATTGGTGCATAGGTATTGATTTGGTTTTACTCAGATAGGCATTTAATCTTTTGAGTATTAGTTTTTCAAGAATTTTTGAAAACGATGGAAGAAGACTAATTGGTCTATAGTTTTCGACAATACTTTGATTTTTGTTTGGCTTTGCTATGGGGATTATATTGGAATTTTTCCAGATTATTGGGTAGTAACCTGTTCTGAGTATAGAATTATATATGTTGTTTAGGTAGGCTATCGTGTGAGTGGGTAAATTTTTTAGTATTATGTTGCTTATTTTATCGTGTCCTGGTGCTTTTTTTAATGGGAGTTTGCTTATTAAGTTTTTAACTTCAGTGGGGGAAATGAACTTAATTTTGTGTGGAACATTGTAGCTTGGAGTTGTTGCTAGATTTATGATATTATTATGATCTGGATGTGGTGGGGTATTGTTTGGAGTGAAGGTTTGCTCGAAATGATAAGCCAATGCTTCTGCTTTTTCGAATGGTGCGAACTTTTTTCCTGATTGAGTGCTCAATGGTGGGATGTGCGTTTTCTTTTTTAAAATCATTTTAGTAAACTGCCAAAGTGTATTATTATTTGTATGGAGGGATTGGATTAGATTGTTATATTTTGAATGATTGTAGTCAGTTATTGCTATTTTAGTTATTACATTTAGCAAATTGAATTCTTTTTTTAATTGTGGTGTTCTGGTGATAGACCATAGTCGTCTTGTTTTATTTTTGGTGTTTATTATGTCCAAAATGGATTTAGGCAATTTGTCTTTTGTAGGTTTATTACTATTAAGAGATCTGTCCTTGTTTAGTGACTGAATTGTATTAATAATCATATTATTTAGTTGTGCTATTGCTTGTTCTATTTCTAAGGGTGTTTTTAAGTTTTTAAATTGGGGAGTTTGATTATTTACAATATTTTTAAATTTATACCAGTTGATATTTTGTGTGTGAAGGGCATAGGTGGGGATGTGCGGGGGAGAGGTTTGGTGTGTTGAAATTACGACTGGTAAGTGATCTGAATCTAATTCGAAATGAGGAACTGAGTGAAAATTTATTTGCGTGTTAGTTATTGCTATATCTAGGATATCCGGATGCTTGTTTGGGTCTAGTGGATAGTGAGTTGGTTCTGGTGGTGTTATTAATTGAATTTTTAGATCGTTTATGGTTTTTAGTAGCATTAGACCTGCCGTATTGGAGGTTCTACATCCCCAGTTTGTATTTTTAGCGTTAAGATCACCGATAAGTAATATAGGGGTGTTTTGTTGAAGTAATGCAATTATATTTGTATGATTTATTTTAATTTTGGGAGGTTTGTATGCTGCTATAACTTTTATTAGCCTGTTGTTTAGTGGGACTTTGATTGATACTGTTTCTAGTCCGGGAAGATTGGTTTGTATGTACGGGATAGATTTGTGAATTAGTATTAATACGCCACCGCCGTTTTGGTTTTGTCTGTCATTTCTGATTACATTGTATCCCGGAATTCTGAAAGAGATACTTGGCTTTAAGTGAGTTTCAGTTATGCAAGCTATATGTATTGCTTTGTCATTTAGAAAGTGTGTTAATTCTGTTTTTTTGTTATTAATGCCATTGGCATTCCAGTTTAATAGTTTTATTTTTTCTTTATGGCGTTGTCCTGCCATTATTATTGGTAAAAAATGATGAAAGTGAGTTTTGTACATTATTAATTATTGTTGGGATGATGGTGTTAATAAGATTTATTATATAGGAAGAGATAGAATTTATTAATGTGTGTATGAACGTATTAGTGTTATTATTAGCTTGCATATTGTGTTGTGATGTGTTTTGATAGGGCTGGTTACGTACGGTATGTCTTGGTGGCGAGATTGGAGTGAAAGTGAAATGTGGGATATTGTTGGTTGTGGGGAGGTTAGGGAAGTTTTGTGAAGATAGCCTTGGTGGCGGGTTATTTCTACTACTAGTTTTTGAGTTATTTATTTCTCCTCTTTTGGATATGGGTTCCACGATTTTTGGTAATAAGCGCATTCTTCTGTTCTAAGGTCAGCTCTATGAGTCCCCGTACACAGTTTACAAATGGGAGGTAGATTTTTCTGTGGGCACTTTGCAGAATAGTGATCTCCGGAACAATAAATACAAGCTATTGCGTGATTACAATTGTTTTTTGTGTGTCCAAAGTCTAAACATCGTAAGCACTGAATTGGTCCCTTAGGTCGTCTTCTTTTTTCAGGTTTTACACTTAAGTTACAATTCTGTTTAATTTGAAGGATTAAGTCTATGTTTTCGTGACCGTCAAATTCTGCTGCTACAACCGTATTGGAATATTGTTTTTGTGGAGCCTGGTTACACTGATTAGGGATGTGCACTTTGTTTTGAGGTCTTCGTAAATTTCTTGCAATGTTATAGAAGGATGAAGATTTTTGAAAATTACTGAAAACTTTTTATTGGCTGGATCTTTGTAGGTGTGAAACTGTCTTTTTGTATTTATTAAATGCTTTATGGCGTTTCTAAAGTCTGCTATTGTTTTAAACATTAGTTTTGCTCGGCTATTGTTGTAGTCTGTTGTGAATTGATTTGTTATTTGCATTTTAATTTCTCTGTTAAACTCAGTTATGTTTGACACATTGTTTACATAGATGGGTGGAATTCTTATGTTTTCATTATTCTGTGGTGCACTTTCATTTACGTAACTGAATCTTTTTTCATTTTCGGTTAGTTTTTCTAGGGGAGCGAATCTGTTACTCACTGGCACTGAATATGGGTCTTGTTCGCTGCTAGTGGATTTTTTATTTGGTTGGGAGCTCGAATCCGAATCACTGTCATTGTGACCTCTTTTTCCGTTGATAGGGTTGCTCACTAGTTCACTTTGGCTGGGAGACACATTCACTGCGCCATTGCACGGCGGTTGGTTACTAACCTGTTGGAGGCCACCCGTGGCCAAGTCAAGATATGTTGCATCTGTATCACCTATATTTCCTTCATGGGACAGCAGATTGAGATGACCGTTGTGATGTTGTAGTCCCATGCTATCGATGCCGGGGAGCTGGGTTTCGTTCTGATGAATGGAGTTTGTCTCCATGGCGCTCTCTGGGTTGTAGAGTAGCGCCATTGATTGCGCTACGGCTTGGCCGAGGCCAAGGCCTGCCGAGGAGGCTTCACTGTTTATGTTTTCAATAATGGCACTTGATAAAAATGAAATATGAATGAATCACTGCACAAAAACACAGTACTAAATGAATTGCACTAAACACTGTTGACTTCTACTAAACACTGTTGGGCTGAGTAGACCGCGAGAATGGCACGGCCTCTCCGGAGCTCACGAAAACGACTGCTGATACCGAAGTGCTCGGCTCGGCGGTCGGAACGAGAGGGCGTACGCAATAGTGCACGCAGTGGTACGTACGACGGGCAGTGAGGTTGGGACGAAAGGCGGTGGCAAAAGGCTTAAGTGCAATAGTAAGGCTGACGGGCGGGGGCCGTAGACCGGGATGGTACCGGAGTCCCACGCAGTGGAGGGTGCAGTGGTGGAAGAGCGGGTTAATGCGTGGGAGCGGGGACGGCGGGGCGCGGGCATGGCTTGAGGCGCGTCGGCGGAGCACCAAAGCTGCGTCTCGCCGGCTCGGCACTCACTCAGCGCTAAATGGGGGCGGCGGAGGTCCCAGGGGGGGCGGGGGGCAGCCGGGGCAAAAGGCTTAGGCGGAATAAGGTGGCGAGACTTAATGGGACGCGAGGCATATTTCACGGCGCGAGGAAAAACGGGAGGTGCCGCGAACACCGGAGAAACGAGTGCGAAAGAGAGCAGCCCAGGGCTAACTGCCCCCTCCCCTTCCCCTCCTCGCCCCTCCCCCAACACCCGCTGAGCCGCAACTCGCGACGCCCCCGCCGCCGGGGAGCCGGACAAATTTTACGACCTGGGGAAATGTGATGTTCCATTTTCTACGCGCTTTATATTGCGAAATTCTGTCACCGCAACGAAAGAAATTATTCAGCAGTGCTTCTTTTGAAGCTCTCAGTCTAGTATGCAAACTGCTTCCTTTGCTACACGGTCGTTCATGATTTTAAATCTCACCTTTGCATGCTACATTATGCACTATTAGACCCAAAAAAGTTTCAATGAAATAAGTTTGCTCGTTTTCGAAAAGATTCTGCGTTTATTTCAAGTTTTAATCTTTATTACCTTCCAGATAGGTATGCTTTCAAATAATAAAAATACTAAATTACCATTCGGAAAATACGAATTAATATATCTGCATGCAAATTACTATTATGCAAAATTTTATAAATTGGTTTATATAGTGGCTGTTCTTTTATTATTAGGAATTTTATTGAATGTTCTATCAGAAAAAAACGTATTAGAGATTATGAAATGTCAAGTGTAAAAGTGCTTCTACAATCAAATTTAGAAGCTTTCTTGAGCTCAAATATTAACACGTACCTGCCATATCACATAATAATTGTTTGTTGACGGTATGTCGGTCAATGCTGAACAAAATCCCATCACGAACAGAACAATTTTCAATAAGTCCTTAAATGCATCATACTGCTTCCAAAAGATAATTTAAGTATGGTTTTGTTCAAAAATTTTTAATTCTCCAAAAAACTACATCATAAATGCACAAACATTTTGCTCTTACATCCCAAAGATATGTCTTAGAGATGTTTTTGGAATTAACTCGAACCAGTCTTTTACATAGCCACCTTTGTGGACTCTGGTACTTCACCAAACGTGTTTAAGAATCACGCCCACAGAAAAGTGTGTGGCACCGCACTCAATGCGATTAGGTGAGATGACACGAAATACGTGGGGCCAGAAATGAGAATGCAAAGAAGTGTCAAAATAGTATGTAATATTTTATTTCAAGTTCCGCAGCATTTTCATGTAGATCTAATATTGTTATAAAATGAGACAAAGTCTTTTCTGTTTCCTTTTGAAATCTACACTAACACACAACGGTGTTTAAAAAAGAAAAATATTGAATAATGAGACATCATTATTAATATGTGATGATAATAATTCGAACAGTATAATGAAAATGTACATGTTTTTTCTAAATCATTTTTACCTATACACGTGTTCATCTATTTCATTAATGTGATAAACTTAAAAAAGTTAGCCCAACTTATTAGATGCAATATATTTGTTCTTGCAGAACTCAATTTGAAGTGCATTAAAATTGAGCCCCGCCCCTTCTGTTAAAAATTCCTGCTTCTGATCAAGCTATCATTGACTACCTTTTTAGATAAAAATAAATATTTCACGATTACAAGTTTAATTGTTATTTTACATTCAATTGGATAAACACTTCTTTCACTTGCTTACACTGTATTCATTTAAAAAAATTCTTACTTAACCTATTCCAGACTTGAACTATCGCCAGTTCAGGGCGCGTCATTTCCTTCCGACCACAACGCTCTCACAAACGTTTTAAGCGGCCTTTATCTCAAACAAGTGCCAGAAAACACGATGAATAGACAATTCTTTCTAAGCCTTCAGTTGCGCTAAAGCTCGTCTTCTCAATCTTCAAGAAGCCGCTCAACCATTGAATCAGAAGACCTCTCCGGCTTACAGAGCAAATTGGCCCCACACAGCTCCAACTACCCACCTACCTACCTTTCAGGCGAGCCGCGGCGGCACCGGCAAGGTTCGTAAAAGACGTTAAAGAGTTGGCGGAAAGCGCGGTGGGGGCGGTGCCGGGAGGGGGGCGGCTAAGTCTTGGGCCAAGCCGCGGGCGGTCTCGTCATAAAATATTCATAGCAACGTAATTTCGCGCACAGGTGGAGGTGCAATTTATGTCGCGTCAGCCGGGCCACTCTGCCGCCTGCCGTAATTGCTTAAGGGTGATATTCCGATGCGCGTAAAAACATTAGAAAACGCTTCATTATTACCGAGCTCCGATGGGTTCATATTGCAACCAACAATCGTAGTGATCCCAGTACAGTCGATTGTCTATTGTTTGTCGGTCGGGAGGTGTTCTCTTTACAGAGAATGATACATGTTATGAACTGATCGAATATACGTGGCTGCATTTATAAACCTTCACGATTTAGGGCCCTTTTATATCCCTAGTGAATCGTAAGTTTACTGCTCCATCTTTTGTCATTAATCAAAACAAGGATATATATTTATGTTTGGCAATTTCCCCGGGTACTGCGATATGTGCCGTAACTTTTATAGATTATTTTTTTATATTTATGATGATTCTAAACTTAGTCGCATGCTGTCAGTATGTCATAATCCTATTTTTGGGAATATTGCTTAACACACCACTGATTATTAATCATTACTTTTAAGTAATTTTATTAAGACATTTCAATTGAAAGTAAAATATCGGAATATGCCGATAAATAGCCAGATCATGTAATACTCGACTTGGAAAGAAGTAGGTTTTTTTTCGTTGGGCACACTCGTCAACAACAAGTCAGTCACGTTTCAGTTCACCGTGATACTCTACATAAAATAACCCGTTTTACGCTTTCAGAGTGTGTTCACTGGAAAGCAAATGAATCGCTCCAGCATTCCTTTTCAAATTCCTAACATTAGGAAGGTACAATTATTTTAAATAATTAGAAGAGTTTTCTTGGTCAACATTGTTGTTTAATGTAAGAGCAACTTTCGGTGGCTTAGTCATCAATCTCACTTTTCTTTCCTTTCTTCATTTTTAGTTATAAATTGTGTATTTAATTAACTTTCAGTTACCTTTATATAACATAACTGAAGGTTTTTATACTTTATATGTCAAAAGCTGCTCTTACATTAAATAATGATGTCGAAGGCAACGCCTCTTTTTCTCCTCATTGTTCCTCAAAATAGCCAAAAAAATGCAAATGCTTCTATTTTATTACAAAATAAACAAAGCACCTGGTATTGTGAATACCAAAGAATTGTTTTGTCCAATATTACAAATCCCAATGGCTTAACGCAGAACAACATGTGTGTCGAATCTCAATAAAATAGCTTTTAGACTAAAAACTCTCACAACCTTCATCAGAAATCAATATTTATTTCTGTCAGATTTCCTTCGTTTCTCCCGGATCGGTCAAAAACTAAGAAAATCAGATGTGAAGTTTCATGAGGATGATTTCTTTGTTCTCGATACTAAGCTCGGAGAGTACTTTTTCTGAAGAAGAATGTCCTTTTGTCAGATTGAAAAAACGGTGCTTTTCAGAAGTAATCTGCTTTTCTGAAAAGGGATCATTTTTTCGTTCTCGATCCTAAGCTTTGAGAGTACTTTTCCTGGTAAAGTATGTCCCTTCATCAGATTGAAAAAACGGTGTTTTCCCGAAGTAATCTGCTTTTTTGAGAAGGCTCAAACCGAGCGAAACCTCTTTCGAGCTGCTTTGAATATTTACGTAAGAGTCCCTACATTTGCCCGGGCGAGAAGTGGCTCTGAATAAAAGATGGAGAGAGAGGGCAAGAGGTCTTCTATGATATGTGACACGACTTCGATCGTGTGTGTGCTATTTGGCTTTATTTGTTTCTGTAATGTTCTGCATTTTTTTGTATTGTGGGGAGGTTTTGTTCACGCTGACTCAGAATGAGCGGCATCAGTTATTTCGGCGTCTTTTCGTCCTCGTCTTCGACGCCATCAAGCCTTGTCACCAGGGGGTGGACTAATACATAACCAGTCTGAGTTGATGGAGAGGGACACTCAGTAACTTTTTCAACGAAATTAAAAAATAAATCTGTGATGCAAATTAAGGAGTTCAACAAACGTTAATATTTTTATTGAAAAAATTATGGTTCATTTTCAACCTAATTTCTTCACTTGAACAAATTAGGTTGAATGTTTCAATATTATTACGAGACACATCGTTTGATCATGTTTAAGATTCCTTGCGATATTACTTCATCACTACTTCTCGTCACATGCATTCTAATTGAATGATTAAAATTCAATATTCTACGCTGTGAATCGTTTGCTATGAAACCCATCTCATTCCATTTCTGGTAAAGTTACAAGAAAGAGAAAAATCTTGTGACTTCGATCGGAATACTTTGTCACATTTAAAGTTGGATTAAGATAGTTTGAACTGTGTATTATTTCGTGAGACTATAAAGGACTCCCTGAAGTTTTCAAAAATGCAAGGGAGTGAATGCATACTCAGCTATATGTTTATTCTCAATGAACTTTCGCAGTGCTTCTTCGAAATTGGTAAACTAGCGAAGGCCGCATTACGTCTTCTTTAACTACGAAAGTTAAACTCCATATCGTATTTAAAAGTACTTAAAAGAAGTCTACGACATACCAACCATTTACACAGTGACCGACCGGCTCCGTTGGCTCAGGGCAACAACGGTTGCCATCCCAGCGGCTCTTACTGGGAAGTCCTAGGGTTCAAGTCCCATCAATGGCGAATATTATGTATTAGCTAGCTAGATAGGGAAAATTCAGTCGCTGTCAAGAGAATTCTAGCGGCCGGCTGCCTGATCACAGTTTTCCAAAATTTCTCCGATCAGTATCAGGTGAATTTTGTAGTAGTACTGAAACAAACGGCCAATGGACAGAGTGCAGTGTTTCGTCCCCCATCCTTCTTTTCTCCTTTCCATTTACACGCACTCTTACAAGGTCTACACTAACACACGTAAGGGAGGCTACATAGTTGGGAGCTTAGTGCTTTTCACGGCTGGGGTGGTGCTCCGATGAGGTGATAATTCGAGGGGGAAACCCTGATAACCGAAGTTTGGTCGGAGCCGTATCTAACGGTCTATCTAGAGAAGAAGACTTCCAGAGATTTAACATGCACTGCACTTGTGGGACTGCTAATCAATCAAAAGCAATTAAAACCATTCAATCAAAAAGTATGTGAAACATCTGAGCAATATGTCAGTTCTCCTCTAGATGCGATTGTGTGGTATATTCAGAGACTCGCTTCGCGCAAAAAGCGTAACAAAACTGAAAAGCATGTGAAGATTTTTAATCGTGAATCCTTTTTGAACGGTAGTGCCTTAAGAGAAGAAATACCTTATTGATGATAAAGATACTTAAAATTGTGTTGTGATAATGCTGCAGAATGAGCTCAAACAAGTTGCAGTTCAAACAGCTCAACATAAAAAAATCGAATGTTAACATGTGTTGAGGCATCGAAATGCTTTGGGTTACAGTCGCGCGGTGGGGGAACCCTTCCTGTTCTCCAACTTGAATATTTTAAGTCTCTTGCTCTTGTTGTTTGCTTTGAAGATTTTAGGTACTTTTAGATTATTTTATGCCAGTTAGTTTCATGTTTTTAACGTAACATTCATTTATTTATTTAGATTTCTACGAAGAAAAATGGAATGTTTGTTTTGATTCGTTTTAAACCAATAGATGAATATCATGAAACCTTTACTACAACTTGATACACACAGGCTTCGTTTCAATGCAGTTAATGAATTGTTCGTTCTAATCGCCTTCAACTACCTTTGATCCCTTTCCCTTACGTGTTCAAAAGTAAATTCATTAATAATTTATTTATTTTAATAAGTAATAATTTAGTTAAATTAGTTAATAATTAATAATATTTTTAAATTTGTAAATTTTATTAATCAGTGAGTTAGGGTCATCAAGACAGTCATTATTATTAGTATTAAATGTATTACTTTATTAAATACATAATGTTCTCACTGTTACAGTAATGTTTGTTACAAAATGCTGTGCAGTGTTGTGAAGTAGAGTGAGTACTGTATAGTTAATTAAAGTCATGTGCTTAATAGTTTAAAATATCTGATATAGTTTAAAATATAGGATAGCCATGAAAAGTAAAGTTATTGTTATTATTGTTTTTATGGTTGCTTTTATTGACATATTATGACTGGTATTATACATTACTGGTCAACATTATTGATACATTGCCATTATTATTATTATTATTATTATTATTATTATTATTATTATTATTATATTAAAATTTAAAGTTACATTGTATCAATATCCTTAATTGTTATGTTTGTAAATTGTAATGTTCTGCCACCATTCAGTGGTGGTAGTGCTATTGGTTCTGACAAAATCAGTTCAATTAACTCACTAACCTTGCAAATGCGTCGAACCTAAGTTATTAAATAAACACACCAGGCATCAGAAACTTAACGCTGAGCACAATCCTAACAAAAAGGCTCAGAAATGCCATCATGTTAACTCATTCAATTCATAATGCAAAGACCTCATTTTTCAAATCATAAAGAAGGTCAATGAAGCATTATTAAATAGTACTGTAAGATATAGTATTTTCTTTTATTGTTCTTAAGGACGAATTTAAGATAATTTCAAAAAAATATTATAACAACGATGCCACTTGCATTATCATTTGATTGCTAATAACTTATCCACAGTAAGTCAACATCACTAATTAAAATACTGGATTTTTGCGCTGATCCATCGCAAGGCGGTGGCGGCGGCAGCGGCTGTGGCGAGACAACGCTCCGCAACCGTGTTTCCACTCTCATCGATTCTTCGGGAATCGATGGCGGTCGGAACTCGATTCTCGCGGGATGACACCGCGGTGTCACAGCGGCGCCGGCGGCGGCGGCGGCTCGCAGAAGAGGCTTCCGCGCGCGGTCTCAAAGAAGAAACTAGTGGCGCGACAGATTGGCACACACTTTCCCGTTTTAGTTTTCTGTTTCGTTTGGTCTCGGCTAGCTATTCGGACTCGCCAATACTCTTGCCAGCTGCCATCTATCGCCGCCCAAACTACATTTTTTTAAAATATTTTATTAATTTTTTGGTTTCCTAAAAGTGGAACAAAAATATTATTTTAAAAATATTCAAAAACCGTTAAACATTGTCCTAAATGGCAATTTTCGTTGAAAAATTTGTAGCCGTTTTTAAGAAAATGGCGTTTAAGCACTACTGTAAATGCGAAATTTGAAACTCTTTTTCACAGAAACTTTTTGAGTTTTCGAAAAACTTCATTTGAAGTAATTTGAAGTACTTACACTCCCAAAGTCAATAGTATTTACAAATTCCTGGAAATGTGCATTTTAACGGTATGAGAGAACTTAAAAAAATTACATTTGTGTAATTTTTGAAAAAAACAAAAAATACCTCAAAATTAACTTTACGCCATATTAAAGAGTACAATTAGCACTATCCGTTCGACAAGTTTAAAGAAAAAAATTGAAGCCATTTTTGAGAACATCTGTTTTTTTGTAATTTTTTTAAAATTTCAAATATTGCATGAAATTTTCCACAAAAACTAATAAAATTTTCAAAAACATGTACGTGACCTTAATGAAAGATCTCACTTTGCAGAACAAATTTTATTTGAAGGAAAAATCTCTATCTTCAATTTCGTAGTTCTAGCAAGACGCCGAAAAAAATTCTAACTTTTATAATTGTCACCATTCCCGTCACCTTGTTGGAAGCTATACGCTCGGAGAATATGTTCCGCAGTCATATAGAATCAACACCCATCGGATGTTGATAAACTCCAAATTGTGACCATGTTCCAACAAGGTGACGGGAATGGTGACAATTATATATACATATAAGGAGCGAAAGTGCGCTCGTGAAAAACTGTTCAAAGGGTTGGTTGACTCGGTAGCTTAGTGGTCAGAGCAGCTGGGCGTAAACCAGAAGGCCCGGGTTCGAATCCCGGTCGGGCCGACCAATTCTTTGAACAAATTTAATTATTCTAACTTTTGCAATTTTTGAAAATTTCGAGTTAACTGTGAAAATGGGACCTGTGCCACCTCTATCAATGTATTTTACTCCGTTCTTACAAGAAATTTAAAGAAACAATTTGGAGCCGTTTTTGAGAAAAGTTTGAAAATTTTCATGAAATGAAATGAAAATTTTGAAGATAGTTTTTCGCGGAGCTTTACATAACTTTCCATATACTATGTACGTTCCGTACGTATACGGAAAAGTAAAAAAAGAAGAAAGGTCGAATCGGGGGCACTAGCAGCAGAGTACTGAGTTTTAAGATCACAATGTGGATTAAATGGAGGGGACAATATATTATCGTGGTGGCTGGAATATTACTTAACAAAGGAAATTGACAATGTATTAACCGAAAATTTCATTTTATTATAGTCAATGAGGTTAATGTTTAGAGTTCAGTAAATAAAAATTAGAAAAGGTGGTTTATTTTATCACTAAGTCTGGACATACAACGTTTCGGAGATATGTGCGTCTCCATCTTCACGTACATTTCTTTGGATGAAATACATAAATATTAAAACGAAATAAATCATTAGGAAAACATATTTCGTTGGAATAAATACTATGATTGATAAGTGAAATTCTCATCATTATGATATCACTGTGCAATAATCATATTGTCTGAGATATTCACATAATAAAAGGCGTATAGTTTTCCTTCTAAAGTTAGTTATGGAATGCATATTGACCCTATGCTAACGCCAAGTTGATTTCATTTTAATATTTACGTTTTTTAGCCAAACAAATGTACCTGAAGATGGAGACGTACAAATCTCCGAAACTTGTGTCAAGACTCGGCAGGGAAATAAACCAACTTTCCTAATTTTTAATTACTTAATTCTAAACTTTTACCTGATTGTCTATAATAATAAATGTAACTTTTTGTTAATACAATAATGACAATCAATAGAAACTTAATTAAAAATTGACAATGCATTTCGCTGCTTTATTACTTAGTGTTTCTGGGTGCGCCAAGTGACCATTATAGTAGTTACAATCATTAGTCCCGTAAGTGTAGTGCATGCTCATCACGTGATCTGGCAGTGCTCTTCCTTTGCTCGATGGTGAAAACCGGCGACTAACTTCACGTCGTCTTGCGAGGGGTGTTCCCCAGCGCCCTCTGCCAAAACATTACCGACATGTTTGGTAGTGTAATGCGTGAATGTGTAAGTGTGTGTAAGTAAGGGATGAGAATGAAACAAATAAGTAAAACGAAAGATCCTGTGCGGTTGGTGACAACATTTGTTAGGGTATATGATCCGGCCTCGTGTCAAAAGGAGCCATCACGGAAAACTACCGAAGAAAGCAGATAACCGCTATAATTCTCCTTCAGACAGCCACTGGATTCGAGATAGTTGTCTAGCTAGTTGTAAATTCTTCCGCCACTCCGTACTCAAACCCTAGGGACTCTACGGTGACATCAGTTGACACCCTGAGCCACCTCAACCGTTAGTAAAGCGTTTGACAAAATAGTACTATTCTATAACTTCAAACGTTTCTCTTAGTTATCGATGTAAAAGTTAAAGTTAAAAGTTCGTGATTTTGAAAGGAATGGATTATTGAAGTTCATATACTAGCAATCTCTCCCAGCTCACGGAAACTAGCTCGTTGCCGTAGAATCGGTAGATTGTGCAACATTCCATTCCGGATCTCGACTTTTCCACGCCCAACGTTTACCATCTCGTGATTTCTACAAGTCTTTTGGAGGCCATTTTTTATTTCAATACGTTAAAATAATGACAATTTTCATTAACATAAATTTTACAGGTCACACTTAGAAATAAGAAAAAAATGTAAAGGTTGCTGTAGATTAATTTCTAATCTGGGGGGTTGTCTGTGTTTCTGATTTTTGTAGGTTATGTTTGACAAAGAAATAGCGTAAACATTACATTCGATTTAAATGAAAATGTAGGAGTATTACAGGTTGTCCGTGTCATAGTGTCTGGGTTCGATTCCAGGTGGTTTTCAAGTGGAATTTGTCGGGTGGTCAAAGCGGATTCGCAGCATATTCTCTCTGGGTACTCCCGTTTCGCAATATGCATTCTACCGGATTGCTTCACCAATCATTCACTACAGGACCATATCGTTAACCATTATTCCGCTAAGGATCTATGGATCATAGCGGACCCAGGCGATAACCGAGGAACCAGCTGAGAGGTACCGCGGCTACCTCAGCGGGTTATCAACTGGTGAGTTTCCGGCCTCGTAAGCTAGAAAGAAGGGAAATGGTTAGGGAGTGGGGGACGCCCCCTCTTAATGCCCAACATACGTATATAAATAAATAAATGTCTTTATTTGTGGCGAGGCTCAGGCCATTTGGCCTGCTCTTCCGCCTAACCACTTTCAAAATTGTATTACATTAGTGCATACTAGAAGGAGGTCATTCAATGAAAATACGTACGCAATTTGAGTGATAGTTTCTCACATAGAAGACAGGAATGAAAGCGAGGGAGGAAAGAATTGGTGGAGGAGGAATGCTGTCACAGCATTTGTATGTTTAAAGTTATCAATTTCGAGTTATGAATGTAATTTAAGAATTGATCCCAAATATATAAAGTTAAACACTACGAGATTTTACTCAAAATTTAGAGAAATTATCTTTCTGTGAGTAGGCAAGTTACATATTGATGTGGATTTGATAGACATTCTTTAAATCGGTGAAGTATTAATATGTACTTCTAATTGTTTCAAAGAGGTTTTAGTAGAAGCTATGATTGCGTACGTGTTTCTGAAATACTCCTAAATGAAAACTAAAAAGGGTGGGAGTCTCGTCAGCATACAAGCGAACACACATCAAGTCAAAAGTTCAGGTACTAAGAGAAACGGAGAACATTGAAAGAAAATGGTAAAATGATTTTACGTGTATTTCATAATAGTAATAATAAGAAAATTGGCAATAATAAAATAATGTATTATCAATCTATTTAGTAAAAAATATAAGTAAAAACGTGGAAAAGATCAATTCAGTTTTAGGAAAATGTTTACAATATAAAGATATTTCCCAACCTAGAAAATTGGAAATTTAATAATGTAGGAAAATGTTAACCATTTAGAATATTCCCAAGACCTGAAAAACCGACCCGACATATCTCACCCGCAAGCCAACGATTTACGCTACATTTACGTATGGTACCGAGTGTACGTATGTAATGCCAGGCGGGACAAGGGATAGAGATTGTAGCTGGAGAGGAAAAATAGAGTTCTTATTATGAAACTAATGTAATAACAAGATTAATTTTTGAACTTGAGGTGATCTGCAAGGGGAAGAGAGAAAAGATATAAAAAGTGCACATACATAAGGGTAGTTAAAAAATTAAAGATTTTTAACTCTTGAATCGCTTCTACATGCTTATCATCTTGCAAATTATTCAGAGCGTACTGTCTAGGAACTGCAATACGGCATTTTCTCTGAAGTCCCTGAATAGCCGATTACAATACTTATAATTTAAAATTAAATTATTGTTATTTTATTACATATGGGATTATATTGTATGTTAATGACTTTTATGTGACAAGCAACATCCGTTGAACTGTAATCATGTTGGGTCAAAAACCTGTCGGAGTTTCTCTTTAAAAATTTATGACGTGGATTTGGTTTGGCAATTTTGTAATATATGGCTGAAGGAATGTACGGGATTTTGGAATAAAAGCAAAAAGATAAGTGGGGCGATGAAGGGAAATGCCTTGTATTACTGGCTTCGTTTGCTTTGTGGGATGAGTGGAGCTGCCTCTGTGATCATCACAGGCAGCACGAACTCTGCTCTCCCGTCGGAGAGCTAGACTGCGCAATAAATTTTGTATGGAAGTGTAAGTTTTGTGAGTTGTGGTGCACTGAGAGTAATTGCGCGCAGTAGCTATGCTCTAGTTAGTATGTAACATAACTGCCAGCGTTGGGATTTCAAACAATGACGTAAAACAGAACAACGGGCGTAACCACACAAAAGAACTAGACAGAACTTGTTTCAGTGCATGATGTACGAGGCGCCGCGACGAAGGGAGACATCATTCCGTTACTATCGGATATTTACCAAAATGTTAAATGGATTTTTTAGGAATCGTGTATGGAATATACTTTATCCGCTATAAAAAATCAATACTTTTTCAACATTTTCTTAATATTTTTGATAAAGTTTTTAATTTGCCGGACGCAATAAAATATATATGTATAATACTTGTAAATATGCTGTGTTTAGAGAAGTTCTATATTGACAACCTGCGTAAGGATATTCCTCTACAAAGAAGAATGTGAATAAGAGTGAATACTTGCTATATTCACCAGTTCACCAGTTAATGTTTACTTCTACATCAGGGTTGTCTCGAGAAATCACTCGATTTTTTTATCCACAGAATTTTTCAGCCATGTGTTAGAAAATTGGCAAGCAAAATTCGCACCATTACCAGAACGACATTGAGTTATATATGCAATTTTCATTTGGAAAGCGACTCGAAGAGAAAACATTAACGGCTTCCAAAATAACATTTTAAAATAGAATATCTACCAGAAAGAGATCTGTAAATATTCAGTATTTATCTACTCAACAGTAGATATTTAATTTTTGCATTTCTAATTACATTTCAATAGTATTCTAGTTGTATTCTGATATTAAACTAAATGTATAGTAAAGCGTTTATTCTTGAAGTAAATAAATTAGAAATTGGTCAGTTTATACAAAGCTTTTATGTCAGAACTACGGAAATTAAATAATTTACATGAAAGTGAATTAATTTCAAAAGAAAAGGTGAATAAGCTGATGTCTCGATTACGCCGTGTGATTACAGCGTTCACAATACGCACCTTTTGTCTATTCTTTGCATTCGTCCGTTTCGCACATAAGTCTGCATTGTGCACATAAAAAGCCATACCAATATTGAAAATTATATCAAATGCACAAGTAGAGACAAAATGAGAAGAATAAAATTTGCAACACTGCGCCTGTAATTCATTAGCCTATATTGCCCAATAAAAACGAACTCATAATTCCGTATGACCATTAGGTTAATTTTTAAACACATCACATCCCCAAATG
Organism: Acheta domesticus; assembly: GCA_031308135.1. Classification (NCBI taxonomy): domain Eukaryota; kingdom Metazoa; phylum Arthropoda; class Insecta; order Orthoptera; family Gryllidae; genus Acheta; species Acheta domesticus. Next base: position 104,882,757 of record JAHLJT010003656.1, on the reverse strand, counting down.
AAGAGATCATTGGAAAAATTGGAGCTCGGAATGTAAATACTGAAATGAATATATTCCTGCCGCTACACAAACACAATACTTTTTGATTGCCGCACATTACACAGTTGGTACTCGGGGACGTAGTTTAATACCAAAACTGCGCGGAGCAGTTAGCACCGCCGGGAAAGGGTAATTGACGCAGGAAGGGGAGGACACACGTTGGAAATATATTATTTGCGGAAACAGTGAGCATAAATGTGCTTTTGTGACAGGTTGTGGAAAAAAATCCAACATCTTTAATGCAAACATATTTATTTTCCTGTGGCTAAATAGGGCGAATTTGAAACTACATATGGATTTGAAACAAACAAATACATCAAAAAATCTTTGCTCTATTTGTTAGTAGAACCCATTATTAGACATGAGACAAGGTTTTACGGAGACATTTAAAAAAGATACATGGCAATCTACTCTGCAACACTACAAATCACAAACTAAGCAGAAAAGTATTTTATTCGAAATATTTTTGAAATCTGAAATTCAACACACCGACTGAATATTCTAATAAGTTATTATTTAAGTGGCAATACTTTCTTAAAAAGTAAATAAGCTCATCATCATTAATATATAACATCAGTTCACGCAATTAACGCTCAAACCTACCTATTTTGTCCTTGCATGGCTTGAAAATACGAAGCCCAAGCAGTGTCAATTAGGAAATTTCAGGCAACACAGTTAACGTCGGAGTGGGCTAATGGACACGAATCAAGATGTCGAGGTGGACTTTAGACACGATTCAGATGGATGAAGGGAAACGTTTTTTACTGAACATGAGCCGAATGGATATTTATGTTCTGCTCCTTTCCTGTGTAGTGATCACAGTGGTTCTTTGGCTTCCACAGTATGAAGGATGGGAGGGTGTAAATGAGGAGTGAAAACCATTTTGTAACACAATGATACATGGCATTAAAGATTAAATCAATACAGGAGTTTAAGTGTGAAGTAAAATATTTTTTGCTGCACAACTGTTTTTTACAATTGGAGACCACACTGGCCATTACAGACGAAAACAACACTTAGGCTGCATAATTATAAAATAGTAAATGTGCCTGTAGTGTTGAACGTTCCACGACTCCCATCTCGATCACATATGTTGCAGAGTTTCCCTGATCCTTTATGCGAATGCTCAGATGACCCGTTATTTCGCTTTTGGATTTAAATGTAGCTTCCTTATCTGGGCACGTTTTTCGTGCCGTAGATGGGAACACTGTTATTCAAATACTCTTTCTCTATCCTCCAGCGGAAGAAAGTCGATTCCGTCACGACGGAATAATGACTAAATTTGTAGCTGATTTACCTTTTCAAGTATTTTTTATTACCCGTGAGTGAATATTTTCTTACCAGATTTTTACAACGCGCTTGTTGCTATCCATGTTCATAATTCAATTTAATATGCATAAAAGTAAGGGAAGAGATCCCAGATCTAGAGAATCCGTTCACTCTTTGTATTTCTCCCCATAGTAGGACACACCGTATTTAACTGCTTTTAACGTTTAAATAAATAAAGTAAATGATGAGGGATGAATGATTACGGAACAAATGATTCATTGATATAGGACAGGAAGCAAAACTGTAAGAGGCAGTTCATCTACGATACCGTTGCTTCTTCACGATATATTGTGCGTGGTTTTAGTGATCGAGCCCTGACCATTTGCAGACTTTCGAAACTAGCTACGAGACGTGAGGCAGAAGTCATTGCAACTATGTTTTTGCGAGAATATGAGTAGGGGTGGAAAATTTCAAATATACACATCAAAGGACAAGTTATAAACTAAGTGCTTGGACATTTATCAACATACAAAAATTGAATTTATCGTATTTATTAAGGTATTTGAAATGGCCGTACTCGTTTCATGTTCTAAGGCATTTTAGAGAATACTTCACAAATTCGAAAATCATTATATACCCGTTCTAAAGGCCTGATTAGGCTCTATTACAGCACATCACATTGATACGCACTCTCACAGATCGTCACGTGCGTTGCTGATCTCTGGCTGCTGCGCACCTTTGCAGAATCTCTCCTGCGCATCTCACGGCTGTCCCGTATGGAAGGGCATTATTCCATAAGCTTCCACCAACTTCCTGTGACATTCACGAGCATTCTTTCATGGTGAACGGCTCTCTTGAGTAAGAGCGCTGTTGGAAACATGTTACATTCACCTCGCACGTCGGTAGACGAACAACTGATTTCAAGTTGCTCTCTGTGCTAATAGAGAAACCTGCAGATCTATATGTTGATGTAAACACACCGTACTGCAGGATTTCTTTCAAGATATAAATTAAATGTTGCGATCGGATAACATTTCTTTTGGAAAAAAATAGTTGCCTTCTGCCCCCAAGTCTCGTATCCAGCCGGGTAGAATTTTGTCTCTAATCGGAGGCGAATTCCGGTGACAGCCTGCTGTAATCAGTGATTACCGAGTTTTTATAAAAACTGTTCGCTGATCCCACCACTACCCTTACACAGGCACACTTGAATGCATTACATTATCACATGAATTAGGGAACCAGTTTGGAGCTTAGTTCGGCAGGGGCAGTACCTTGCTGAGGTCAAATGTAGATGGGGAAAACATGGAAGCCGATATGTAGGTCGGCGCCGGATATCGCGTTCCAGTGGGGGGGGGGGAAACAGTTATTGCCAGTAATATTACTACACTTACTTGGATAGTGATCTAAGTAGTTGAGGTGCCCGGAAGTAATTAATACTCACTTATCTTTATCACATGACTGAACTAGGTGTTCGCGCTTGAACTACCAAGTTCTATCTCCACCTTCCTCTACAGCAGTGTTCAAGTTAGTGGCATATTTGACGTTCCATGGCCTAGTGCTTTTGCTGCTTGTTGAGACAGCTCGTCGAAAGAGGCAGGGGAAGGAAAAAAGCTCGTGCGCAATCGCCTCTAGTCTAGTAAAATACGAGTGGTTTGCAAGCCACCGCAATCAATGTGGCTTCTAATTCCTACTTTCGAGCAGATCTGCGCTTGAGTGCGATGGTCAGAAAGGTGTCGCAGAGGAACCCTTTGGTGCCGAGAGGAACAGTGAAAACGAGGCGGAAAGATCGGGCGCGATTGGCTCTAGTATAGATAAATTCGCATTGCTCGTGAGCCACCGCGGGCATTCTGGTCTCTAATTCCTGCATTTGAGCAGTTTTGGTCTCGAGCACGGGGGAGGGATCGCGGATGCGCCCTTCGGTGACGCGCGGAGCAGTGAAAAGGGGCGGAAAGAAGGGAAGGTGGGGGAAGCGGAGAGGGGGAATCGGGCGAAGCGCAGGAGGCACAGCGCGAAGCCCATTCAACGCAGGCGGACGGTCGTTCAATCAACGGCGCGGAGGTGGCGCCAGCTGCATCCGGGACGTGTTGCTACCCCTTCCCCCCGCTCACCCGGCGCTCGCGACACTTTTGTGCAAATTATTCGCTAGGATAAACTGCGTGTGCGTTTTATTTACTGCTGACGGATAGGGCACGTTTTTCTTTGCTTTTTTTGGTGATATTTTTGAATACCTGGAACTTTCTTGAATATATAGTTTTTCCTGATGTTAATAACGGTTGCCGGGAAATTGAATATTAATTTTATACACAACAGATCAACAAGGGAGCAAACAAAATAAGGTTAGAGAATTACGTAATCCAAATGACTGATAAATGATTCCGGGCGCGTCAACTGCTAAATACAAGTAAGTGTATGGCACGTTTTCCTCGGGATGTGGCTGCGGTCTTCCACCGCTGCATGGTGAGATCCGTCTCCGATCTTCCTGTCGGCTAGCTGGGTTTTCTCCATCCAGGTATCTCCCTCCAGCGGGGCACCGCCCCAGCCGGGAAAGCTCCGGTCTCCGGACTAGTGTGATAGTGAACTGCAGTACGGAAGTGATTAGGTGAAATGTGAAAATAGAAAAAGGAAGGGAAAGGAAATATCGCGCACGATCTGTGGCGCGTTTATTCAGGTACTGCTCCGGCATTCGCCTGGTGTCGGCCAGAGCTGCTCTGATCTAGAGAATCCCCCGCTAGAATTCCCCTGCAGACTGCTGCTGTCTAGCTAGTATCGAAAATCCTGCAACAGTCGGGACTCGAACCCTAGGACCTCCAGGCAGGCACTGCAGTGACAGTAGATGCCAGTTAGCCACCTCTCCAGGACCCTAATCCAAGAGGACACCAATGGGAGGGGGAAGGAACGCCGGATCCCAAAATAAATTGCAATATAATGGAAGGATTTTTATATTTAATAAATAATTCATGGATTTATCAATAAATTACAACTAGCGTACCCATGCGATAACTTTCACCTGATATATCCCACTTCCTTCCTTATTTTTCGATTTCCATATATATTTATTTTATTTGCAATGTATATTTTTCTTCAAGACCCTCTTTATCCTCCATCACTTGTTCTGTATGTAACCTTGTAATTGATAACAATATTATACACCCTTGTCAATACTAACTATTCTTATTTAACTTTATTATGGAGCAAAGATGTACACCCGTTTAATTCAACCACACAGAATATGAAGTAATTAGTAATTTCACATACAGTTGCAGATTCTACAGACTCTGAACAGGTGGGGTAGAATTGAGGAGTTACGAACCAGCAAAAATATAATAGAATGGTCAAGAAGGTCTCATTCTGTAAATTGCTGTGTGAGGAACGTTTCTCTGAAGCCTTTGGTCTCAAAATTTTATTTTTAAGGCCCTAAAACTCTTTGCTTGGGAGTTATTTAATGATATGAGTGAGTGAGTCGCGGGTTGCATTTTATATGAATATTTAGATGCATCTTTTAAAAAAATTATTCATATTTTTAAAGTCAAAGGGCAATTCGTCACATATCCCTGAAATTATCTTTCTTTAGAGACCTCAGTTATACATTTTGGTTGCGTGTGATCGCCGCAAAGGGAAGGTATACTACTGAAAGGAGACAAACATCTGCAAATTTGGGTTACATTTTTCTATTCTGTTTTTCATAAAGGACAAGGATATGTAAACGTTTGTTTTGAACATTTTCTGTACTTGCGATACTCATTTCTAAGACAGGGACGGCTTCGTCCTTTTTCGGAAGAAACATTCATCTTATTGTTACGATTGCACAACAGTTTCCTACATCAAAGGACAGTAAAATAAGGTTGCTACGGTTTTTTGGAGGTCGAACTGACTGTAAGAGAACGCCGAAGTTTCAATGAGACGATTGTTCACGGAAACTGTTTCGAATAGTTTTGTAAGCGACTGACAAGCTTCGAAGGACAACTCTGTATCTAATGGTTCAAAAAGATCCTCGTAACACTAGTCCTGGATGATGGAAATGGTAACTAATAACCTAAACAAAGTAGTGGTGATTCAGAATGGCACAAAGTATGTCGCACTAGTTAGTGTTCTAATCTCTTTAGTCCAGGATACCTTTTCGGTATTGCCCTACCCTTGTTTCAGCTGCTACCTATCGACGCCAAATGTGAGTTCATTTCTCAAGTTCTCAAGGACGGAAAAATTGAGCTAATGTAAAACAATTTTACATTAGCTCAATTTTTCGATTCGCTAATGGTAGAATTTAATTTGTTTTTAAGAATATTACAGATGAGTAAAACGTATTTTTGTACGTTTTACTCTGCACAGCTTCATTGAAAAAGTTGGAGACGTCCTTGAGAACTTGTCGTTTGATCGTCCCTGAAAATGAGCAATTTTGAGCTCATTTTCACATAGCTTTTGATTTTCTAGTAACTTTATGAGAAATCATTTGAAACACTTCTATTCACAAATGCAATAATGTATGGAAAATTTGCAACAGGATTACATAACTTTCTCTATACTATGTATGTAGTATGCGAGAAAGTAAAATAAAAGAAAACTACATTGGAATCTGTAATTCCCCACCCCTCATTGGTTTGCGACTGTTACGACATTAGTTGAGTGAACATCCCATATTTTAACATGTTGCAGGGACTTCTGATTGTAGACTGTGGGTTTTATTTAAACCTCAGCGTTCCCCACTCCACCTCTATCTGGCCAGAAAACTCTTTCGAACATCATTTTACGATACAATTTTTATAATTAATTGGAACAAATGAAAGAGTCTAACGGCAAATTTTATATTAGGTTAGATTATATTATATTTCATGCGATGCATTCTGGCAAATTATTTGCTTGGATAAACCTATATATGTTTTTAATTTTCTGCTGACCTGCAGGTTAAATTTGATTTGTGGATAGTTATTAATAAGATATTCTAATAAATATGATGATATAATATAAAAATATGCTAACAAAACAAAATGAAACTAACCTCAAACGTCACTATCAATTAATAGTACATTATGGAATGTCACAATCATGAAACCGCCACTCCACTCTGCATTGTGCTGATCTACGCCACGCAATTGCATTTATTTCCTATGCACTTCATTACTGTTAACAGCACGTAAAGTGTAAGGCGAGTCACTTAAAATACTAGTTTACTGTAAATATGTTATCATTCTACGCACTTCCATTCAAGTTAATTATAACATAATCTGAACTTATATACACTGCGAGAGTAATTTTAATAACTGATTGCACTTAACTTTACCAACGGATTTTTATTATATTACTTTTTCTGCGTAAACGTTTCTAAAGCTGGATTTGTTTTTTATGGAAAATTTTATTTTTTTATGGATCTAAAATTTGCATAAAATACTGAACGACGAAAAATGGTCTTGGCTTTTGGAGGAATCCTTAGAAAGGTGTACTTTACATTGTTGACAATAAAAAGCTGAATTTTGTAAAAAATTCAATCAAGTTTTCATTGGTGAGTCATTCCCAAAATCATTTTTATATGTTGCAGTCAAAAATCCGAACTACTTAGAACAATCTTACTTTGTTAGGAAGATCCTCTAACGACATAACCAAGATAAGAATTTTTTATACCTTACACATTTTTCTTAGTTTTGCAAACTTTTCTTCCCATATTATATATCGCTTTCCGAGCAACGAGCCACATACTACTAAACCACACGTAAATCTAGTAAAAACTGAAACTTTCCCTGCACCTGTTAGCTCCGGATTTTGTAAACGTAGGCACCGCGCTCATCTCTTCTTCCATAACGCGCTGTCTTTCCTACTCTAAGTTGAAACGTTGGGCGAGATGTTCAAGGAGACTGCACACATTACCCTCTGAGAGGGGGGAGCGGAGACGGGGACGGGGAGGGGCTAGGGGAGGACGAGGGGGGCGGTAGGACACGACGCGAGCGGCGGTCGCCGGAAGCAGCGGCACTTGCTCCCGCTGAGCCGGGAGCGTCTACAATGGAACGCGCCTCTCGCTTGCTGGCGCTTGGCGTCGCCCCTAGTCGACCCATGCCCGCCCGCCGGCCGCTACACGCTCCTGCACAGCGCGTTGCTTAACTCACAGGCGCATAGCAAATCGTTATTTCACTTTTTCGTGTAAGTAAATTAGGGTTTCAATTTCTGTAACAATGTCTCTAAGAAAAAAATGTTCCTCGTTATTTTAAACGGACATAATCGTGTATTTAATTCAAATTGTTTTGCGAACATGAGGCATTTTAATAACAAGCGGAAGGGATAACATAATGCTAGCGATTGTACGATTTATAAATTGATAAAAATTTAAATAAAGGAAACAAAAATATCAAAATAGCAAATAAATGCAACATTAAAAATGTAGTTTTAGATGCAATTATTTACAAATAATTTGATGAATAATCTTATAGATATTATATGTTCTGTCTCTGACAAGCACTATTATTAAATTACACAACAATTTTTCAATTCCATTGAAGAACTTTTATTTCAATTTTACATTTGTTGTCTATTTTAGTGGTTATTTTTTGAGCATATGTTTTTATTGGAATGAGAAAGAAATTCTCCAGTGCAAATTTCCTTTCATTCATACAATTGAGTTTCTTGGTAGTGCAATTAATGACAATCATAATGCAAAATAAAGATCTCTACCTCAACCTTCCCCAAAGAGAGCCTTCGGTCATCCCCTGAGTTCATTCCTGAGAGTTTCACTGTTCTCCGGCCAACGTATTTTCACCTCGCCCTCCCACTGATCTCTGTTTAGCCCCGGAGTTTGTAAACGTACTCGCCACACTTATCCGTGTCACCAAAAGGCCTTGTCCTCTGCCCTTCACGCCGATTAAAATGCTGCGTGCGATCTCTCCGGCAATCACGCCTACCGAGAAACGGCGATGAAATAACGATTCCCAAATGTCCCTTACTGATGAACCAAAAAGGGTGCTGATTACATATGAAGAAAATATAGTTACTAACTTTGACAATTGATATGTTAAAAGGTTATATTAACTATAGCAAAAATATTGAGAGATTTAGGACTATTTGTTTAATGAAAGTTCCAATTGGCTTTTGAGACGGTCATACTTATTATTCGGTCATATTTATTAAAACATATAATGTACAATAAATTAGCATGGCTACGTTTCGGAGTTCAGAAATGTACCTCCATTATCAGATGATGAAGGCACATTTTTGAACTCCGAAACGCAGCCATGCCAATTTATTGTACATAATATGTTTTAATAAATAAATAGAATTACTGTCTAAAAATAAATTAGAACTTTCATTAAACAAATAACTAGATAAGAGGCAGCCTATATTTTAACTTGAGGTTTGGGACTAGTTCAATTACTTGCCAAGCATGCTGTTTAACATTTTTATAATTTTTAATTTTGATAAGTGTATTAACAACAGTACCACTTCATTCAATGGATATTACAAAAAACTGGAGAAAGAAAAGATTTAAGTTACTTTTGTAGCGTCGAGTTCAAAATAAACGCATCGTGAAACATGTAATACGTCAAGACACAAAGTATTTGTCCTCTTTTGCTGTGTAACGCGTTCCCAATCTCAGTACTTACACCCTGCTCTCGTCTCCCAGGGCACGTCCCCCTCCTCTCTCATCACGTCGTGTCGCCACCTCCCCTGCCTGGGGCTGAGCGCCGCACGCCCTCGCTGCTTCCGGTCGGCAGACGACGCCGGGGGGGGGGGGGGCTGAAGCGACCGAGGCGCTAACGCCCGAGTTGCCGCGCAGACTGTCTCATCTCCTGCCTCTCGACCTCGGCCCCCACCCCCGACCACTCCCACACACCACTATATTTGTCCTTGCTCACAGCGTCGCCCTCCTTCACATGCCAAAAGGCTTGCATCACTCGCCACACATTTTTTATTTTCTCGTAGTTCATTGCTTTCTCGAATAATACTCGTGTTATATTAATAATTGTCGAATAATAGGATCGGCAAAGGTAGCTGTGGGTATCAACTGATGTGTATCAACCGTGTGCGATCCGTGGTTTCCTTCTTCTACGTAGTCCTTACTGACACACTTTCAGTTACATCATCTACACTATCACATATGCTGGGAGGCCACTCGGGAGTTTAGTGCTTGCCCTGACTGGGGCGGTGTCTCGCTGGTGGGAGATACCGCTTTGCGGAAAATTTCGGCAAGCCGACGTATGTCTCCCGCTGAAGCGGGGGAAGATCACTGCTACCTTCCGCGATAAAAGCATGCACTACACTTACGGGACCAATGATCTTAGACGTAAACGCGCCCGGAATCACTAATCAGTCAATAATAATTTGTTTTAAAAGTTTGTTGTGTAATACAGGATTTTAGAATAAATGTAATAAAGTGTTAGGGCATATAGAGGAGCGAGCCAAAGATCACATTTAAACATATGGTAGGAACTTTCATAACATAGCAACACATGAAACATTTGTCCCTAAGTGGTAGGCAGCAGTTCAGCATACTACCTGTCAGGTACACAAAATCTCTTTGAGTGGGTCAGAACGTAACCTGCCGATCACCTTCAGCCCTCGTACATGCTCTAAAAGTTTGTAACACACATGTATTATAAAGCACTCTAGACAAAGTTGTGAAAACAGAGAGTGTATAAAATCATTCAACAAGGCGCTTCTAGTGTTTAACCTGATTGTTCCCCTCTAACGTCTCCCCGCCACTTTCCACTGTTCCCTATCCCATCTATTCTCAGCGAAATGCCATGTGCATTCAGCCCACTGTTTCCCATTGTACGCCTGCTCGCCGTCTGTGTGACCGCCCTTCAGTACCCAACGAGTGTAGCCTTCGTCGCATCCTCTTCTCTCGCGCTATCTTCTTCACTTTCCGACTGTCTAAAGCCCAGTGCTCTCCGCTTCAGCTCAGTGCTCCCCCCACACCCCACCCCATCATTCCATTGTTCTCCACTGAACGTCTGTTCTATGTACAGCTTGTTCCGACGTCCAGTCGTCGTCTCTGCACCATTTCTGCACGTTTAACTGTTGTGTGTAACTGTCCCGTCTGGCCAACACCCTATTTAGTCCTCTCTTTTTCCTTTCGTCTGCCCCTTCTATCCTACTCTCAGCTAGGCGTCTGCTCTGCGCCCCTCCCTCTCCGCGTCACGCCCCACGTCGTCACTATTCTACATTCCCTGAATAGAATTCGTCTGCTTCGCTCTTTGACAAGTATCATTCGTTCACAGTTCAGTACTCTGCCCATCCTGTCTGCTCAGATCCTACTGCCTAATTGCCCCTTGTGCTCCCTTACCAGTTTAGTACTCACTGCACACTTTCCTCTGCCCCTACATACCACACTCATCTGCCTCAAACTCGGTGCTCTACGCTTCGCTCTCTCCCATCCCCATCCCACTCCGTAGCAGCATCCTCTGCAGTCCTCTTTCTCCATTCCGCGCCCTATTTCGTCACTCCTCTTCACGTCTTGTTAGGAAAGTCTGCTTTGCTCTTAGACCTCTCCCCGCATCATCTGTTTTCAATCCAGCGCTCTTCTAGTTTAATCCTCACCATGCCCTTTCCTCTTCTTAACTATCACACTCTCGTGTGTCCCCAACTGGTTGTTCCTCGCTCACCGTCTGCTCAGTAGCCCGCCTTCCCCGCTTCGAGCCTCGCTCCCCCCACCGTCCCCCGCTCCACGCCTCGCCGCCGCCTCGTCGCCCGCTCCGCGTCTACCGCCGCCACGCTCCCCGCTCAGCACCTCACCATCGCCCCGCTCCCCGCTCCATGCCTCACAACCTCTTCGCTTCCCGTCGCCTCTCTCCCTGCCCGTGCCTCACCACCTCTTTTCTCCCCACTGCGCACCTTCCCGCCGCCTTGCTTCCGCGCCTTCCCACCCCGCCACCTCGTTCCTCCCTTCCACCGCGCCTCCCCACCCCTCACCTAGTTCCCCCGCGCTCCGCGCGTCCCCGCCCCGCCACCTCGTTCCCCCCTTGCACGCCTCCCCACCCCCTCTCCTAGTTCCCCCGTTCCGCTTCTCCCCGCCCTGCCACCTCGTTCCCCCCTTCCACGCCTCCCCGCCCCCTCTCCTAGTTCCACCGCTCCGCTTGTCCCCGCCCTGCCACCTCGTTCCCCCGCTCCGCACCTCCCCGCCACGCCACCTCGTTCCCCCACTCCGCGCCTCCCCGCCGCGTCGCTCCCTCGCTCCGCGTCACGCCGTCTGCGTCGCTCCCCGCTACATTGCTGCTCGCTCCCCGCGCCGCGCCCCCTGGCGTCGCGCGGCAGCGTCGCTCTGCGCCGGATGCGGCCGCGAGGGAGCGGAAGGCGGCGCCGGAAACGGCGGCTGCGATGGACGGCGCGGCCCCGACGCCGCCGCCGAGGGCGGGCAAGGGAGGCGGGGTGGCGGCGGAGATTGAGACAATGTGCGGAGAGGGGTAGAGGGCGACGCCCCGGCGAGGGGAACCCCCAAGCAGAGGGCAAAGGGCGAGCGTAGGCGGTGAAGACACAGGCCATACGCAGCGAAATGGGCTGGTGGAAATACGAATGTTACACTCCGATTAAAACCTAGGGAGAAATTCTTCAAGAGTGAATTAGTGTTACTCCGATTAAAAGTAAATTAATAATTTTAATTTAATACTTTAATATTCCCATTAAACGATTTGATTTTGATCATATAGAAATCGATTATCCAATCTGAAGCTATGTTAGAATTTCATTTCTGACAATAAAGCTCCCGAATATATAACTTCATCCCAGCTAATCAAAAAACAATTCGTTTAGCAGGAGTATTAAAGTATTAAATTAAAATTCTTAATCTACGGTTATAATGTTGTAATCGGAGTAATTGAAATTAATCAAGTCACGAAGAAACGTTCAATCCAGATAGAAGAAATGGAAAGTTGTGGGAGAAACAATTTACAATTAATGTTCGTTATAACTGGAGTAAATGAAATTAATCCAGTCACGAAGAAACGTTCAATCAAGACAGGAAGAAACGATATCTTGTGAGAGAAACAATTTACAATTGTGCTATTCATTTCAAATAGTTCACTTCACAATTTCATACATCAGAACGTTATGTACTTTGAATAATTCAACAAGGTTTACGCATTGATGAGCGGACTGTACGCGCTGGCGTGGATGTGGCGTGGAAATGGCTAGTGACGGCAGGTGACTGTCGTGGAAATAGCCGCGGAGGGAGGCACGAGGGTGAATACGGGAGCGGATTCGGGTTAAAGGAGGGATGTAGCTGCCCAGGCGTGGGCGGAGACGTGCGCGAGGCGTGATGCACGTAGAAGCCAATGCACGGGGTTGATTCAGGGGTGCATCTGAAACCGTGAGGATGGAAGAGGTAAGGGCAGAAGGGTAGGAAACTCGAGTGAGAGAAAAGTGGAAGTGGGGTGATGTGTGAAACACGGAAGGAGAGCTGGTGCTGTGGTCAAACTAGAAGAGTCACATCTGGGTATAAAAACAGTGTTATTTGTCGAAGCAACTATACAAAATAATACCAATTCTTTGCCAATTTTCCGAGAATCCAGGAGATTGACCAAAGACTAGCTTAGATGCCGTATACACAGAAGAAGTCCAATGCGGAGAGTAATTCCTTAGTCTTCAAGAGAAGTACCAATTTCGACGCCCGGTTGTCAACACTACACAGCTCTACTTTCAACATTCACAGCTCGGCAATATCTCCCTTCGGACATATTTTCTGCATTTTCAGCTACGGCGACTTTCCTTCATACCCCGCTCGCTGGCCAGCGTGACGTCGCTGGAAGGCTATAGCGATAAGACGATCCTTTGATGCGACCAAAAGACCGACACGCGGTCGAAGCGCTCAATGGTCGTCACTCGCTCGAAGCGCTCAAAGATCGTCGCAAATAGCAAGTAACTCATCCACAATACTCGGGATTCGGCGACCGTTTGCGCGTTGTTCGACAAATAAGAAATGTCAGGAGCCGCCTATACCTACAGGTTTGCCGCAGTTTTGCGCACTGTCACTGCGGCTTCCTTGCTTTTAAACTGTCCTGTGAGATCACGGCAGTTGGATTCAGGAATGGTGACATGTTCGAGTGGATATGTGCGCGTGAGGTATGGGGAAGGGAGTGGCAGTGATACTGACAGCAATGGTGGTAAGAGTGGCGGGTGCAGAACTGGACGAATATGGTAGAGATAGCCGGTGGGAAGGTGGGTAAAAGGAGGGAATGGGGTGATGCTAGGGGGCTGGGTGGAAACGGGAAGCATGGATGCAAAGGTGGTCGCAGGGGGCGGCGCAGACGGGAGGGAGAGGGTTGGACATGGGGGAGTTGCATGAGTTGCAAGCGGGAAGACCGCTTGTAGGGTTGCACGAAGAGGACTTCGAGGGACGAACGTGGGGAAGGCAAACTCATTGTTAGATTGACATGCGAAGACTCGTGTAGTTGCAGAAATGGTGGGTAGTGAGAGGGCAGACGTGGTGCAACTGTAGGGGTGGAAGTTCGGCCGATGGAAAATTGACATATGCCACAAGTTTAAGGCAGTCGTCAATGGTCGGTTGTTGGTTGTTGGTTCCGAATACACGGAGGTAATGCGGGGCCAGGCTCAAGAATGGGTGCGAGGCGGGTGCGAGGCGGGTGCGAGGCGGGTGCGAGGCGGGTGCGAGGCGGACGCGAAGACGAGCGCAAGGGAGGATGCGAGTGAGGGCGCGAGGGTGAGCGTGAGGGCGGATGCGACGGCGGGGCTGAGTGAGAGCGCGGGGTGAGGGCAGATGCGAGGGCGGGCGCGAGGGTGCGGCGAGGCGCTGGTAAGAGCAGGCGCGATGATGGTTGCAGGGACGGGCAGAGGAAGGAGCACGCGGACGTGTGCGAGGACGGTGGTGAGGGCGGGCGCGAGGGCGGGGCGAGGGCGGCCAGGGGAACGTCCGCGGTCTCCGCGCTGGCCTGGGTCCAAGCCACGCCCCCGACGCGCGCCGCCGGCCCCGAGTCTCCGGGCGCCGCGCCCGTGTGGCGAAGCCCTGTCTCAGCTCTTCCGCGCCCCCGCGCGCCCCCCGCTACGCCTCTCGCGCTGCGCGCCACCGCGCCGGGGCGCTTGCTATTCGCTGGGCGACGTCTCTCCCCGCTCGGAATTGATGGCGGGAAGACGTGAAGACTAAGCAGAGACATCAGCTCACTGATTCGTTACTATACGTCATCGCTGGCGTGGAACACTGTGTCATGATCGCAGGTCGAGGAAACTCCACTAAATGAACAACAAGAATATGAGAAAAGAGGTGAGACATAAACTTACTGCTTATTAAACAAGATATAGTAGTCTTCAAATGTCTCATGATATAAGAACGAAATCTGGTAAAAATACGCAATAAAAGACCTCAATAATGTTTCTGAAAATTAAAAATATTTTTTCTGCATGATAGAAAGTAAAAATGATTGATAATCTTCGATTGTATCGCATTCGACAATTTCGATCCCTGTATCAATTAATGTAAATATTCTAGTTTTCATCCCTTGCTGAGTAGTTGAATTGTTCGCTCACAAGAAAGCAAAAGAAAAAATTAGTTTACTTCCTCGAAGAGAAACATGTCACAAAACGTGAACAAAAAACTTGTGCCTAGGTTGTTTGTTGGAATTTTTAGGGGAGGCATGTATTTAATACATTTCATTTGTCACTCACAGGTTCCATAAAATGTAGCGTTGTTGTGGTTTTACACTCTGAAACCCTTCAATTGTATACTCAAGTTCTAGAATCCTTGCCTCATTGTAATATAAAAAAAAACAAGTTTGCACTGTTTTAAAGATATTATTCCGAGTTTTAGAAGGGCTAATATTTCTGGACGAGTCAGCAACTGAAGTCGAAAGCTCAGTGGAATGAATGAGGCCGCGACGTTCTCTCTCGCGCTGAAACGTGACATCCGGTGCCGACATGCACTTCGTGTTTTTTCCCAACCACCTCCCCAGAAGACACCGCCCCAGCCGGAACCAACTCTAGTCTCCCGACGTGTAAGCTATGTGTCTGGGGAAAAGGGAAGACAAGAATGAGAAAGGAAAGTTTGCACGCGATCCTTGGTCTATTTAGAAGGGTTCTGCTCGGGTCTTCGCCTGGCGTTGATGTGAGAAACTACGGAAACCTATAAAAAACTACCAGAGCAGTGGTAAAAATCTAGTCGCTATTGGCAGCTATTGCCTAAAAACCACCATTGTTGGCATTAGAACCTTAAGACCTCGGGCTCAACCTTTCTGAGACAACGATATTGCCGATGGGCTAACGCAGCCGTTGCGAAGTTAGAGGGGCGCGGGCCAGTAGTTGCATTGCGTGACGTGGCGGGGCGTTGTGTGGTGTGGTGAGGCGAAGCATGGGATGAAGTAGCGTGACTGGTGTGGCGTGGCGTGTCGGAATGCGTAACTTGTAGGGGTATGGGTTTGTGAGAAAGGTGTAAGCGGGTTCGGGGCTTGGTATTGCGGGGCAGGGGCGGTGCGGGGCGGTGCGGGGGGTACGGGGCGAGGTGGGGCGGGGCGGGGCGTGGTGTGGTTTGGCGAAGCGTAAGGTGGAGTGGCGAGACGTGTCGGGACAGCCTGGCGGAGCATGGTGTGGCGGATTTGGTCGTCGAATGGCGGGGCGGGGGAGAGCAGGTTCGGGGCGTGGCGTGGCGTGGCGGGGTGGGGTAGGGCAGGGCAGGACAGGACAGGACAGGACAGGGCAACGCGGAGCGTGTGAGAAAGCGTAGCTTGGCGGAACATGGTGTGGCGGGGCTGGACGTGAAAGCGGTGGAGCTAATTCGGGACATACCATGGTGTGGTGTGGTGTGGCGAGACGTGGTGTGACACGGCAAGTCGAAAGCGTAGCTTAGTGAGGCATGGTGTGGCGTGGTAGGCGCAGGCGTGGCCGAGCGCGGTGTATATGGCGAAGCATGGGGTAGAGTAGCGGGACTTGCTGTAGCGTGGCGAGTGAGAAAGCGTAGCCTGGCGGAGCATGGTGAGACCGGATTCGCCGTGGAGTGGTGGGGGGGCGGGGCGGGGGAGGGCGGGTTCGGGGCGAGGCGTGGCACGGCTGGTGCAGAGGCGCTTTGCTCGGCTGGAAGAAGCGGAGAAACCAAGGTCGCGGCTCGGCCTCCGCGGACCCGCTCCCTGCACTTAGCGCTAAAAGCTCTCCGAGAGCGGGCCGCGGCCGCGCCGAGGAAGGGAGCGGGACAGGGGCGGCAGCGGGATTAGGCCGGGGGGAGGGGGGAGCGAGTACAGGGCGGCGTGGGGAGGGAGCTGCTCACAGGTGCAGCGCTGGTAGGAACGGAGAGGGTGGTGGAGCACTGGTGCAGGGCCTGGCAAAAAAGAGGGGGCAGCCGGTATATGGTTTAAAGGCCTACTAGAAACTCTGGGAGACATATTAATGTCAATGCGTCTTAGCATTTTTTATAATATTTTGAACAATTATTTCATACGATTTTGTTACATTTTTCACAAAACGGACGTCTATGCTTGTGTTAATACTTTGAAATTATTGTAAATATGATAATTCAAACTACTCAAAGCAATAGAAAATGATTTCATCAGCAGCAATGCACAAACATAATACTTAGCAAAAAATAAATAATACTTGTCTAAACGTTTCAGTAGAACCTAATATACACGTATTCTTGTCAGGAGAATTTTCTAAAAGGGCCTATGAACCATTGTTCGGAGCCAAGAATTTTTCTCGGTTCCCTATCAGAGGCGCAGGCGGAGATCATTGCCTTCATGAACGATGGATATAAGAACCTGGGAAGATGTGAAACTGAGTTGGAGAAGGAGCCGGTTTGAGGGGTTGCACCCCAAATCGGGAATGAGGTTTCGTTTGCGATGGGTTCACGGAAGAGGGAATTGGGCGGTGAGAATGGTGGAGAAGACAAGAGCAGGGAGGTGGATACGTAAAGAGGGATGGAGGTCAAGCCAAAGCGTAAAGGTAAGTGGGAGACGGGATGAGATTGTGACTTCCATGCGCGAGTAGTTTCTTGGACGAGCAGCTGAAGAAAATGAATAAATGGAAAACGTTGGAATGGTCTTTATACTAGGCGGCAGGTCAAAGATTTGCTCATGGTGAAGTAGTTGGGTAAGCAGAAAAAAATCAATCAAGAAACATCAATTTAATACGACCAATTCGTCATTGCTAGCGCATTTCCAGGTCCACGACGAGCCTTTGACCTCCAACATTAACATACAACATCTTTGATTCCTTCCAACATCCTTGATTCATCTTTGACATCTTCAGCCCGTGCATTTTTTACCAAAATACAAATGCGGATTATCCTGCCTAACTCCCTTCAAATAGTTCAGGTACTTCTAAACAATCTCTTCTTAAATACAAGCATTTCATACGTCTGTCATTTATCAATACGCTTTAGCTGTTTTTTAACGAAATACTCGCCTTCAATACATGCAAACATAGCAGTAAGCGTGATAGTGTGGCTGAAACGGGGATGAGAATGATGGCGATCGTTTGTGATCACGAGTGGGGATGGAACTGGGGTGATGGTGAAAGCAGCTGCGACGAGAGGGAGGAGGTTTCAGGGAGGAAGATAGTGAATTCGCGCTTGTGTCGGAAAGTCATCACAGTGAGTATAATGACGAAACATTAAAGAGAATTGAGAAAAGCGAAGAATTAGCGGGTAATGAGAACCGTGAGGCAGAGTTTGTCGACAAGAAACCAAAGCACCCCAGAAGTAGAGGACAGTAGGGTTGATTAAGGCACGCGTTCTACTTAAAAGGGGGATGGGGATTATGGCAGAATGAAGGAAGGCGATTGGCCTGGCTGGAAGGTGACGAGACAGGAAGATCAGGATGGTAAGTGAAGGGAGAATGGGGAAAACGGTTATGGTGAAAGCAAGACTAAGGAAAATCAAGGTAAATGTTATGAGGATACATATGTCTAGGGACAACGGCAAAGTCACATATAATAGCAATAATGATGGAAAGAGACAAGGATATGAACAATAAGGATTATCAGATGAATCATCATGAAGTTTAATGAAAACCAGCGAGAAGGAGAAATCAATTGAGTGAGCTAGTATGAACAAAGAAACATTCACAGTAACGTTGACGACGTAGGAAATTGATGAGAGCAATAGAGGCAGTAAGGGCAAGTAAAGGCATGCAAATCAGACGAAAACGAGAAACTAGGCATAATTGAGCGGGAAGGAACAAAGACACAATGGTATTGGAGCAAGAAAGCAACAGTAGAGTAAATAGCGTTGCGACAGTGAAATCCATGAAAATGAAAAACAGAGCAACCTCAGCGACAGGGAGGAAACCAGGCAAGTGACATGAGAATGCGGTAGCAACATATGGATTGATTGATTAGTTATTTCGCGTCTCCAATACCGGTAGCAACTGTAGTCATTGGTGCCGTAAGTGTAATGTAGGTTTTTATCACGGAAGTTGGCGATGTTCTTTTCTCGCTATGCTAGATACCGAGATCTGGCGGCGACCTACATGTCGGCTTGCAGGATTTCCCCATCCTGCTATCACCTACTAGCGGGGCACCACCTTAGTCGGAACAAGATCTATGCTCTTAACTCATCTCGCAACATACGTGGCATTGTAGTGCTCTTGAGTAGTAATAGTAATAGCTATCGTAAGTAGTAAGTAGAAATAATAATAGTGAGTGATAGTAAGAGGTGAGGCTAAGCAAGGACGAGGAAGAGATCCGAGGCTCGATTCGGTACTGCTTCGGCGTTTGCCTAGCATTGATCGAAGAAACTACGCAAAACTACAGATCAGAGCAGCCGGCGACTGGAATTCTCCTCCAAACAGCGACTAAATTCTACCAAGCTGTCTAGCTAGTGCCAAAAATCGTGGCACCGTTGGCAATGGAAGCCTAGGACCTGGTCAAAAGCACTGCATTGCCATTAACCGATGACCTGAGCCATCTCAGCAGGTCAAAGACAAACGGAAATCAGGATTATAAATAAATGGGGAGTAAGAGCAAATAAAAGGTCAGCGTGATGGTGAAAGTAGCGAAAGTACGAACAAAAAGACTCAACGCAAGGGATGTGAGAATGAAAATCTACTCCTGAGAGGCCGGAGCGGCGAGTCCTGCGAGAACATCGGCGTCGCCGAGCGGCGGGCCGGGCAGAGCAGAAAGCAGCCTGGGGGCAGCCTGGATCTCTGCACTCAGCCCCGAGACGCTACTGCAGGCGTTGCATTTATAATTTACCGCACCAAAATAAACATTGATAATATAATGCACTGCCAACATTTTGCAAACTTCTGCTTTCCAGAGGAACTTTTCCGCGAGGATGGAAATGAGAGAAGTTCGCGCAGTGAGGGAGGGACTTGAAAGATCGCGTCGTAAAAAAGCCGATGTAGTTGTAGATTAAAATTGTCGTAGTGAGGTAGCAGAGGGGGAATATTCATTTCAGTACTGCTTGTTCGTGGTAAGAGAACTTTTATGAAGCGACCCTGGCGCAACATTTATCAAAATGTTACAGCACAGTGAGGCAAACTATTTTTACCAGTCTAAAGAAAATTGAAAGAGTAGAAATGAAGTTATACATGTTTGCGATACCAAATTAGACCGTTATTTTATCATGTTAACGTTGGCATGTTTTATAGTAATGGAGTTCAAATATTACCTCTGATATCTCTTAAAACTTTTAAAGAAAATATTTAAAAAAATTACCAATTTTCTCTTAAGATTTGGCATACATTAAGAATATCATATAAAGATCGCCAACGTACTCCTAGGCTACCAATGTATGAGAAAATATTTGTAATAAAATTATTTTTGTATTTTTAGATCAACATAATTTTTAGATTTGTATTTTTAGATCAACAAAAGTTTTCTTCGGTCTCTGAATAAGGTACGACAATTAGAACTTATAGTAAAGTTGTATATCAGTTTTTCTATTACGAAGAGTTGGAACGTTTTGCTTAAAGTCCATTATTTTTCTCACGCAATATTTACCGTAATTGTGATTTACATAAAGATGAAATTTCTAAACCGGGATAAGTAGTTTTGATTTTCTTTGATTGTAAAATTGCCAATTTACTG
Source organism: Acheta domesticus (assembly GCA_031308135.1). Classification (NCBI taxonomy): domain Eukaryota; kingdom Metazoa; phylum Arthropoda; class Insecta; order Orthoptera; family Gryllidae; genus Acheta; species Acheta domesticus. Next base: position 104,862,513 of record JAHLJT010003656.1, on the reverse strand, counting down.
CACCAATATGACCATTTTTCCTCGTTACATAATGACGATGGAGTAAACATTTGCCATAATCGCGACTAGAACCTTAGGCAATTCCACTCTATAAAGTTGAACAGGTAACAAGATCATTTTCGTGATTTGGTCAAGCGGTATGGGTTTTATGTGTTCAAAAATAAGCTTGCGCTAAAGCATCTTGATCATACTCACCACCCCGTACGACACACTGCAACTTCATGGAGGAGCCTTCCGTATAGGGCCCCGCGACCGACGGCAGTTCTCGACCCCGCTCGTCTATGATGGTGGGCGTCTGCGGGGGCACTGCAACAAAAACCGACAGGCACTTCTGTTACAATTGTGTCCTGACAATCTAATTATAGAAAGAATATTTTTTATTTTGTCTCTAGTAATAAGGTTTTATGTTGAACGACACGCACAGGAGTTTCCAAGATGCTAAATGTATGTCTCTAGCTCCGGCTCAACCCTCGATTAATATTTCCTCCTTTGCAGTACAGAGAAAGAAAGAGAAAAGGGAGAAAGAGAGAGAAATATAGAGGAAGAGAAAGGGAGAAAGAGAGAGAAATATAGAGAAAGAGAAAGAGAGAGAGAAAGAGAAAGGGAGAGAGAGAAAGAGAAAGGGAGAGAGAAAGAGAAAGGGATAGAAAGAAAGAAAAAGGGAGAGAGAGAAGGAGAGAAGTTCTTTTCTACTATTTCTTAACACGTTCTGAGGAAAGACACAACCGTTTGAACAAAGTGACTCTTTAAGAGTCACAACAAAGTAGAATCTACAGAGAAACCTTACTTCATGACATTAATAGTGGGAAAAATAATTCTTTATTAAATTTTGAGCGTATCATTTAATATAGTAGCTTGTAACAAACTTTTAGCGAACAGATGAGCTATTTCAACCATATGAATTTTGGAATGCAGCACTTTGGAATGTATCCTAAACGAAAGTGTACTGGATTAATTATCACAATATATTTTTGATTCTTCGGTCTTTTATTCATTAACATGATTACTTTCTGGAAATAAAATTCATTCTGTTATTTGTGATTTTATATCTTGAAAATTATTATTTTCTTGCACAAATAAATATTTCTTATGGTACCCATTTTTTCAGATTTAATTCATTTCTATGATTTGAAATGAAAATAAGGATGATACACGTATTATTGTTATAATTTACTAGAATTCGGTTTCTGAATTCATGTGTTTTCCCATGATAATTTTAACTTACATCTCTCTTTTTTCTGCAATATAAGTCTCTGTCGCAGGTTGCACAATAACATAACGACCCTTCAATTACGAAAGTTGTATTAGGTAATGAAGGCCTCAGAAGTTATCTTACATACCAAAGGACATTCATTTCCTATTGTGTACTAGTACAAATGAAGTAATCGTACCTCCACTTTGCGATAAAGTCGTAAGACGATTATACAAAATGGAAAACGCATTTATAAGCCAGTACGGGCTGACTTTTCCCCATCCTTCGTTATGAATAGAATCTTCAATCTCTCTCGTGAGGAATGTCTTCTCAAATACAAGAACTGTGTGCATTTCATGAGGCGCGACACCCACGTTATTAACAGTACACAAAGAACTGTGTTTGGAATCTTGAGTGCACTATTTTAGGCGGAACTGCCGTAATAAAGAAGACTGTTTATTTAACTCACACAGGCGACGGACCGTGGGTAAACTCGGGAGAAGTTTCACAGGAACTGCCGTCTTTCAACCTCCGAGCAATCCATTAAGAAAGCAAGTTGAAAAATCAATCTAGAAAATGAAGAAATTCTACACGGCTTAGTCCATTCGCAATCACAGGGCTCCCTGAAGCTTAAACTCTTTCAAACACTGTTAAGCGGAAAATTTTTTTTTCTTAAAGCGGGAGCAATCATTAAGCCGTGTGATGAGAATGGAGTGGTTAGAAAATCATAAACACTCACTTCCAGACTTATTTTTCAACTAATTAAAAGTCTTAAGAAAAGTACCTTCTCAATTCCCCAAGAATTTTAATCCATACCGGTGATTAATTGTGTGTTCGTTGCATGGTCTAAAGAAACTGAATTATGAAGAAAACACGAGAATAAAATGAAGTATACTATTAAATATTTGTTTATAATACATATTCTTTTCCATTAGTTAACGAGGTCAAACAAATAAAATATGTAAGGTTCAATGTGTTCAGAAAAGGATCAAAAGTAGTTCAGAAAAAAAAAACCCAACAAAATCTTATTTTTGTTTCCTATTTCACTTAAAAAAATCATTTTCTCGCAGCATCTGCATTCAAAAGAAAAACTGAAATATGAATAGCATTCAAACACAATAAATGATGTAGTTAAAATATCAAAAACACAATTTGAAGCATTAAAATATTACTCTTTGAACCTAATCTAATTTAACATTCATTGAGACACATTCTATTACTAAATACTTGTCAATTTCCCAGATGAGTAGATTATTTCCATCATCAGTTGTCATTGTAGCTTGTTAACATGAGATGACCATCACTACATCATTAACACTACATCGGATTGTTAATTACCATCGGATTGTTAATTACAATGGTAATTAATAATTTGATGTAGTGTTAATGATGTAGTGATGGTCATCTCATCTCGACAAATATTTAGTAGAAAAACTGAAACGAATAAATACACTCATCCTAAAAATAGAAATAATTATGATTACAGATAGCATCACTTGAAAGGATAATAAGCAATTCTATTTTAACATAATCCTTAAAAATTCAGCTTTGAATACTCCGAAATTCAAAGAAAGAAAAAGAGTATATGATTTTATTCGTCCAGCTTCTTTCCTTCCACTGAGTTCAAAAGTTTATCAGAGGAAGTAATGTCAAGTCAAGTAATTCAAGAACGTAAAATGCTCCCGGCGCAAGTATAACAGAAACATCACTGCAATATTTTCACGCAACAATTTGCTGCCATTCATAAATGGAAAAAACGTTGCACTCAGTACACAGCCGCGACATAACATCCCATTGTTTCTACAGGAGCTGTCAACTTCCGAGAGAACGTCTGTCTCGCCACTAAATGCCGTCTGGCGCAACTAAATCAAACACACGCGACTTTTTGCAACACACCTCGTGCTTTATGCGAGTCGAGGATCGAGGATATTAATTACAGCTACCGCCAAGTGGCCAACTTCCCATTGCCATTCAAAACTAACTCCCGGTCTCTGCGATGGAGGTAATTCACAGCCGCAAGCCACGTAACCTACTTCAAACGAAAGAACCGCCGCCCCCGGCGCCACCGTCACCGCCGAAGCCCCCGCCGCAGCCGCCACCACCGTCCTACTCCCGTCGCCAGATCCATCTCCATTGCCCGCCCCTGCCACTTCCGTCACCACCACCGCCCCGCCCCTGCCGCCTCCATCTTCACTGCCCCCGCCAATGCCGCCCACACCCACGCCCCGTCAGCATCTTCATCCTTACATCCCCCATCGTTTCCTCCCCCATCCCCTCACCCTCCCCGCCTCCTCCGCATTCGCCACCAAAACTGCCGCGCTCCTGCCGCCGTCGCCGCCTCTATCTTCACGGTCCCCGCCAACGTCGCCAATACTGCCCCTTCCTCACCAGCTCCTTTATCCCTACATCCTCCATCACTGCCGCATCCGTTGCCAACACCGCCCCGCCCCTGCCGCCTCCATCTTCACTGCCCTCGCCAATGCCGTCAACACCGCCCCGCCCCTGTCAGCACCTTCATCACCACATGCCCCATCACAGCTGCTTCCGATCGGAACAACGCCCCCGCCGCCAACAGCGCCCCATCCCTGCCAGCTCCATATTCACTGCCCCCGCCGTCAGCATCGTCCCGTCCCCGTCACCACCTTCATCGCAAACCGACCCCGCCCCGCGCCCACGCCACCGCATCCGCCACCAATACCTCCCAGCCCCCTCGCTGCCACCTTCATCTTCACCTTCCCCAAGAATACTTCCACCACCGCCGCCACCCGCGCAGCCGCGTCGGCAAAAACATCGTAAGTCACAGACGTCGCTCGAGACGTAGCGTATCGTTAAATTATGGAAATTATCTTGGCTCCTCCAGAGAGCGGGCTAACGACGTGAAAAACGCGGCTATAACTTGTCACCGTGTTTTTATTTTCGTGTGGGGGCGGCTGTGCGAACGTGCGGGTAACGGTTGCGGCTGTAAGTGGTACTGGCTGTGTTGCTGATACTGTACCTGTTTCTGACTGCGGCTGAATAGCAGTCACCGTCGCTGTGACTGCGCAATGTTAACTGCTGCTCGACTATATTAGCCAGAAGCTGTCGATAGTATTTGTTACAGTGGCAGTGGATGACTACAGTGTCTGAATAAGCGACTGACACTGGCCAACCACATGGTTGTGACAGTGGCCAAGGAGCTGTCAGTAACCTGACGCTGCCGGTAGCGGTAGCAGTGGCGGTTGCGAAGTGGGACGGTAGCGGTGACGGTGGTTTGTTTGCGGCATGGTTGGTATGGGAAAGGGCGGAGAGGAAGATGGTGGCGATGGAGGCGAATGTCATTGCGGGGGGGGGAGGGGAAAGTCGCAGGTGCAAGATTGGTGCAGGTAGCATTCCTGAGATAGGAGCAACAGCGCTGTCGCGAGGTGGTGGAGATTGCAAAGACAAGACTGCTCGTTAACACTGGGATAGTAGACTGATTTATTAATTATTGATTCCAGGCGCGTCAGCACCTAAGGTCAATGCTCCCGTAAGTGTGGCACATGTTTTGATGGCGCGAGGTGGCGGTGATCTTCATCTGCTGGTTGGCGAGATCTTGCGCCGAGCTACGTCGGCTTTCGGATTATACCTCACCAGGTGTCTCCCATCAAAGGGTCAACACCTTACGCGGGACAAGCTCTAAGCCCCCATCTGGTCTTCCGACATGTACGGTAGTGTTAAGCATGTGTATTTGTGTGTGTACACGTAAGGGGTAAGGATAGGAAAAGGAAGAGAAAGGAATGATTGCGCGCGGTCCGTGGCCTGTTTGTTAGGGTACTGCTCCAGCATTCGTCTAGTGTTGATCGGAGAAACTACAGAAAACTACCAATCAGAACAGTCGGCCGCTAGAATTCGCCTCCAGCGAGCGGCTAAATTTGGTCTAGCTGTCTAACTAGTGTCGACAATCTAGCCACATGTACATGAATTGATCTAGCTGTTTACAGTGACATGAATTGATCTAGCTGTCTAACTAGTGTCGAAAATCTAGCCACCGTCGGGACTCGATCACCAGGGCCTCTCGGTCAGATACACTGCAGTGACATCAATTGATGCCCTGAGCCACCTATGCCGGTGCCGGGACGGTAGAGAGTTTGGGGGTGAGTGTTGAAAAATGTTGGAATGTTTCTTTGAGTATCTTTATAATAGAGATGTTTCTATGAAGCATGGTTTTGCTTGCTACTGAAACCACCAGAACTACGATCTCGAATTTTAGGTAGTAAAATACGTATTTAAAGCTCTTTTAAGCTATCAATTTGCACACAGGTACATTAAGAAACCTTAAAGTACATTAGTACAATGCACAAGATGAATACGATTGGTGCATGAGATGTGCATAGTTTTGTGCCCTAAACATCGGGGTTTGAATGAAGCCAGTTCGAAAGTATATTCTGTTCATGAATGTAGGTATGTGTCATTCACAACAGTCACATTATAACCTCTTGAGCTGAAACTTCGTGTAAACCTCGGGATTAATATCTAGTTTTGCCGTGCCGAAAACAATTAAGACATTTTTATTTTTGAAGGTACTTTGAATCCACCCTAAAATTTTCTGAAATCTGTCTCATTTTCATCTTAATCTCTGCCTATTTTTTCTTTAAATTACTTGCTAGAATAGAAGAAAGTATTTGTTTAAGCAGTAAACATTATTGTCTAATTAGCTTTGTTTAACTTTGGGAATAATGCAGTCTCGCAGAAAAGTAAACAGAAGTAAGAACTAGTTTTACTGAAAGCAGTACAGACTTTCTAGATGTTATAGCAGAATGTATCTAATAATTTTTTAAGTATGTATCATTATTTTATAAAACGAAATATCCAGAGTATTGTTGCTACAAGCTTAACGTTTCCACTTTGCCCCACGTTCTTCTATATAGTACCCTAAGAGGCTTGCGGGATTTCCACCAACCTAGTATGTCCCACCAGTGTGATACCGCCCCAGCCTGGACAAAACCTAACTTTCCGATTGGTCTCTCGACATCTGTGGTAATGTAGCATGTGTGTGTGTGTGTGTGTGTGTGTAAGGGGTGAAGATAGAACAAGGAATGGGAAGGGTAGATTGCGCGCGGTCTTTGGCCCGTTTGTTAGGGTACTGCTGCGACATTCGCCTGGTGATGATCGGAGAAAAAAAAAAACGATCAGAGCTCTCCTCCAGACAGCGTCTGAATTCGAACTGACAAGCTCATGCCCAGAACTCTGCACTCTAGGACCTCCCAGTCAGAGGCCCTGCAGTTACATCAGCTGATGCTCTGAAACACCTTTTGCCTCTTCCTAATGGGGAGATGGCCCGGGTGAAAATCAGTCCAGAGCGATAGAACAGCCCCCTACGGTCGTAGCGTTCTACGGTCGTAGCGTGGGAGGCGCGCGAAAGAGCATGGCGCGGAGAGGCCACGAGCGGAAAGAACAGGGAGCGAAAGACCGGAGGGGGAAGCGGCGGGGGCATTCCCGCAAAGAAAACACGCTCGCCGAACGGCGACGGGCACGCGCGGTACGCTCGCACGATTAATATGCCGCAGGAAAACAAATGCAGCGTGGGTCCCCAGAGGAGGAATTTCCGCGTAAAATAAATACATCGTATGTAAACGATGTAATAATAAGGGGAGATTCCGAGATGTTGATTTTAGTCCTCAGTACATCACATTAACAAGAGATGGTCCTTGTGCGGAATAGTGCGCTAAAGTGGACTTGTAATGTTACGAATACGTTCATGGGTTTCTCCTGTTCGTAAAATTTGTTTACAGCAAAGAAATCGTGTACTTTCTCGGAATTTTTGTTTTCATCACGCTACGTTGTTGTTGTTGTTTAGGTAAAAATACGCACTCGATGACCTGCACTTGAAAAGGCCAAGTGTTATCGCAGCTATTCATGTAGTCAATGATAATACTCTGAAATAACTTAAAAAATTACGATACTAACAGAAACGATGGAGGCAGCGGCAATTAGAGCAATTTGTGGTGGGAAGTAATGCGGGGGTGGCTCAACATCCGTCAGTTCTGGAGTATCTTTCTAATATTCCTTTCCCAAGAATATTTGACTATCGAAGGACAACAGAATATATTTGAATACACTATGTTCTAGTTTCATAGCCTAATTGTAATATAATGATTAAATATCATCGTAAATATTTTTTTTGAAACAATCTCGTGTAAGAAATGAAATGCGAATAAAAGTCCTCAATTTTAAAATATATGAGTAAGGATATATGCTCACATGTCACCCCTACCAGAAAAATATATTAATTGTGGAGTATAGCCAAACCCTTTTTTTCTTTCGAAGCACTTAAAATGGACAGCTATTAAAAAACTAGTGGTGCTTCCAACGCACATAATTTCTCGCTCTGCTTCTATACGGTCCTTATTCCTATTCCACTACTTCATAAACCAGCAAAAGTGTATTATACCAACAAACGATTTCCTTACCGAGACCCGACATCCGAAACTCAAAGTCAACGAACCGGCACTTATACCATTACGCAATACCAACACCGCCTGTGTCGAACAGAGCCATGAAAGAATAGAACCGACCCATAAAATTGTAAATGCATGATTAAGAAACAATTGATACGATGGTACATACGCTTTACAAATACAAGAAGAGAAGTAAAAAATTGTTTAAAGTTAAAAATTTGAACAAATATATACAGACATTTCCAGTACATTTATCGCAATTACTTATATTGTAGTCAAAACGTAATTGTATCGATTTTATCATTAGGAGCCGGTAAATGTCAACATGCGAAAAACATGTCTTTCAAACATGACAAAGAAAGGCAGCGGTGAACCGCTTTACGAAGTATTCGTAAGGCTAGAATGTAATAATAATTTCGGAACCGTTAGAGATTGTAAGTTTATCGCATGCGTTCTGGTATTACAATTTAACGTTAAAATACTCATATTTTACTTAAATTGGTTCTTACAGATATATAAAAGACAACGGTTGATTTGACATGTCATACGCTTTAGAAATCGAATAACAGAGTTGAAAAATTGTTTAAAAGATGCAGTTAGGGAAAACACAGACAAGTCCTATTTACCTGCGTTGATTCTATTCGTGAGTAGAAGTACTTCACATGATTTTCAATAAAGTATCTACACTCTTCAATGTTTTTTCCTGCAACATCACATTCATCAAATTAAAATCCCCCTCGGGGGATCGAACTCGGCACCTTCCTTATTGAAGATCTCAATCCGAAGTTGCTTTAAACAGCCGCGCCACGGGGCCCACATGCGGACCAACTCCGTATATTTTAGTCAAAACGTAATTGTATCAGTTCTATCATTAGGAAGCCGGTAATTGTCAACATGCGAAAAACATGTCTTTCAAACATGACCAAGAAAGGCAATGGTGAACAGCTTACTCCAAATAATTTATTCGCCGATCGGCATTTGAAAAATACCTACGTCGAGAAAGTATGTGCCATTCTATAGCACCACTAGCTTATTTATATATTTACCGCCCCTTATTACACACGTGCAGAAATTTTAAAGAAAAAATTTGGAGCGGTTTTTGAGAAAATTTTTTTTGTAAATTTGAATCGCAATTTACGCAAAAACTACTCGTTTTTCCAAAAAAGGGTTCATGATCTTATTTGAAGCGCTAATTTTGTACAACCGACTTTGTGTGATCCAAAAATCTCTATTTTCAATTTTGCAGTTTTTAAACATTTTTTTGCAATTTTCGAAAAATTGGGCCTATCAACGAAAATGATACCTACGTCATTCCCTTCAAAGTTCTTCGCACTATTCAACAAGAAAATATAATCAAAAAATTTGGAGCCATTTTCTTTTAACTTAAAAAATCTCAAAAATGGCTTCATGTAAAGTACCCTCAAATACTAAAATATCGGCTTCAAATTCAAGAGGCCTTGAAACGAGTAAAAACTATCGGGGAATATCAATTTTGAAGAAAATCGGCCGAACGGTTTAGGCGCTAGCGTTGACCACAGACGGACAGACGGACGTTTTGCCGTCAATCGATTTTGCAGTATGAAGAAGCAACAAATGATGGATTTTGACTACACCACGAGATAGAGGATTTTTTTTCTAAATTTAGCAACAGGTTTTATCCATTTTTTTGTCACCAGACCCCTGCTATAAGAGTTTTTCTGGCGAAAATTCCCCGTTTTCCACCACACGATTACATAACTTTCTCTTCTTACGAAGTATTCGTAAGGCGAGAAAGTAAAAAAATGTTGCTAAGTGATTGCTGAATCCTAAGTAGTTTTATGGTAATAAACATGGCAGATAATTATAAGAAATGACTTTCGCTAATTTTATTCTCATTAGTGGTTACAGAAGAGTGAGCAAACTCAATACTGAATGAGTAATGTCAAATTCACATAAAGTACAGTGAATAAATTTACAGTATGTACAGTACCAATCTATGCATTGCAATATTAAGGGTATGAATTCATTGAACTGCTTGATCATGTTTTACAAATATCAAATAAAATGTCAGTATTTTTACCCAACACTCTCTGGAAAAAAATAGTAGAAAATCAAATATTCCTGTTTGCAATGTCCAATATAGCGAGGCAGAAACTTATGGAGAAAATCAACAAACAAAATATCTAAAAAAAGCGCTATTGATGATTCTGAGACCTGTGATTGATAAATGTGCGAAAACACGCAAAATAAAATTTTAAAAAATTCGCCAACACCGGAGAACAATATGACGCGTATAATGTATTTTTATGTATTTTCACACAAAACAGTTTCATCTATTACAACGTGTCTTCTTCATTACTTCCTATTTTAAAATCCGTATAGTACGATTATTTCCATCAAAAATCTTCCAGAGAGGGTTCCTGTCATAAAGGCTTGCAAATACGTGTTCCACCACAGGGGACAGGGTCTCGATCCGTTAAGGTTCGAGGTTTCGTTAAGGTTCCTCTGTTGCACCTGTCTCTCATTTCACCATTTCCCCAACATCATCGCTGTCATTTACTCACTACAGTACTGGCAGTGTATAAGCGACTCTGACAGTTAAGTGGGCTGTTGTTACACATTACTACGCAAATGACATCACCTACATCACATATAAATTAAATTTCAAAACATTAACACTTATTGACAGGCTATGATACGTCTTGATATCAGGTTCATGACTTTCGCCAAAGCCGAACTTCACCGCCTTCGCGACTTCGAGTGAGTCAGATGAGCGGCAACTCTGAACCCACATTGTGAGAAAGTAAACAAATTTTCGCGAGATGATTGCTTCAGAGCAGGCCACATGATGTACCACAGCACATGGCGAGAGAACTAATTTCTATCAGAGTCGCGTAAACGCTGCTCGTTGATCAGGGGTCCCTACGATCTCAGCAGAGAGGACCTCTAGGTCCCAATAAATTTAAATACACAGGATGTCCAAAGGAGGAAACGCCAAATTTTACCAAAAATAAACACCGCAGAAACATGTAAATTATTTATTATTTACAAAAAAATGAAATTATTTGTTCAGAAAAAAATTATCACAGAAATAAAAAAGCACTCAATTTACACAATTCAACTCCTTTTTTTAAATTTCTGTGTTAATTTTTCGATGTGAACAAATATTTATGCAAATAAAATATAACAGGGAGAAAATATTAAAAACGTGAAGATTACAAAAATGAAATAATACCCATCATATTCGGAGAATTTGAAGCTTCCGCAAAGAATTTCTAAATATTTTTCAAATGTGCTCTGGCAGACTATTCCGGGCTCGATGCATAGAATCCTCAATTGATTTCAAGTTCGTTGTATATTATCAACAAAAAGTGTGCCAAAAGTGATGGCTGAGAACGGATTTTTAAGTAATTACATATTTTTGGTCTTTCTCCTTGCCGTTCTCTGAAATATTGGTGAAACTTCGCCATCCTAACAACGTAGCACGGGCACTGCTCAAAAACAACAAAATACCCTCTTATAAAACTGCAATGAATTAAATATTTAAAAAAAAACCAGTCTTCACGAATACGGCAATGAGATCGTGTAAGAACAGTTCTTTATATAAGAAAACTAGTAGTGCTACAGAATGGCACAGACTTTCCCGTATTAGTTTTCTAATTCCTTTGGTCTCGGCTAGGTATTCCGACTTGCCATATAGTCTTGCCAGCTGCTATCTACTGCCGTCCAAAGTATATTTTTGGACATTTTCTTATTTTTTCGGTTTCCTAATGGTAGAGCGGAAATATTATTTTTATAATATAAAAGAACAGCAAAACCTCCACCTAAATGGCAATTTTCTTTAAAAAATTTGGAGCGCTTTTTAAGAAAATGGCATTTGAGCGCAACTGTAAATTCGAAATTCTCCTTTGTAGCTCTTTTTCACAGAAAATTTTTGAGTTATTTTAAATACATACACTCACAAATACAATAGTGTTTACAAATTGCTGGAAATGTGCAATGAGAGAGCGCACTGCTGCCACGAGAGCAAGGGCGACGGCCGGGGCGTGGGCTGCGCCGTCCCATGTTTACGCGGTAATTAACCGCGCGGGCCAGCGCTTCGGGGTGGCGCGGCGCGGCGCGGCGCAGGTGAAGCCGGAGCCAGTGATCCGAACGGGGCGGTGCTCTCGCCGCGGCCGCCGACGTCACCGCCTCTCCCTCAACCACGCTCGCCGCGGCCGCCAACGTTGCCCCCACGTCTACTGCAGCCATTTTCACTGCCAATACCCCCATCGCCAAAGTTACCAACGCCACACTGCCATCGCTACCGTCACCCCTATCAATACCACCATCATCAATTTTATCGTTGTCGTTTCCACCACTGCTCTGTAATGGTCCCCATTACCTATACCGTCACCATTGTAACCATTGTGATAACGCCGCCGTCACGGCCACTACTCTGCAACCGTCACCACTATCAAGACCACTGTCACCAAAGTCACCGCGGTCACGCTGCCTTCGCTACTGTCACCACCACTGCTCTATAACCCTCGCCATTACCACCATCACCACTCACTTCGCTACCAACCTTACCACCGCCACTGTCATCGCCGCCGCCGCCTCCACAATTACTTCTCTGCAGCCTTCATCCCAACCAGTGCCGTCACCTCCAACATGACTGGCTTCACTAACAAAGCCACCGACACTCACAAGACAATCGTCTCTAGCGACACCAGATCAATGCGAGTGGTGGTACCACACAATCATCACCACTGCGACAAAAGCTGTCACAAGTACTAATACTTCATACCCCATAACCTACTAATCACATCATACTCCGTACCCTACTATCATCACAGCCGGACATCGCCACCACGAATACCACCTCGTCCATAATTACCATCGCCACCGTCACCACCTGTGTCATTGCAAATCTACGCCACATCAAATGACACCATCATTATTGATGCTATCATATCCATTACCACTGTCACCACTAGTGCTATTCCCAACATCATTACCACAGCCTCTCTTACCACAATTTAGACACCACCACGAACACTGTCCCCGTCACCAATGCCGGATTAATCGGTGCTATCCCCTGCTATCCCCATCAGCAGCGTCCATGCGGCCCACCCCATCACGAGCACTGACACCGTCACCATAGCCGGTTTCACCTGTGCTATCTCCATCAGCAGCGTCCCTGATCCCTCCATCACGAGGAGTGTCACCGTCTCCATTGCCGGATTCACCAGTGCCATCTCCATCAGCAGCGTCCCTGATCCCCCATCACGAGCACTGTAACCGTCACCATTGCCGGATTCACCGAAGCCACCCCTATCGGCAGCGTCCCTGCGCCCGGCCCACCGCCCATGCCACCCCCGCCGGCGGCGGTGCGGCGCGGCGCGGCGCGGCGTTCGTGGGGCCTCAATCTCCGGTCTGGCTTCGTGGCGAAGCGACGCCACCGCGAGCACGGGGATGCGCCAATGCTGACCTTTGACTTTGAGCAGCGCGGGGTCAGAAAGTGACTTTGATACACAAGGCGGTTCGCAAACACGACGTTGGCGGAGGACGAACTCGAGGGAGGGTCCTCTTCCGAAATGTAAAATAATCTCGCTTGATGTTGTCCTGTCATTTTAGAATTATTTCTCTTGGCAGTTGCAAATGCTAAATGTACACATTTTTTACATTACAGTGTAAATAAAAATACAAATTGTGATCTTTTATATCTCGTAGAGATAAAAATGTGTGCAAATTAATTTACTGTGTTTCGCGAAATGTTGCGTAGAAAGAGCTCCCTTAATTCAATAAGTAAAAAAGAGGAACGTGAAGATAAAATCTTGTACTTGCTGACTGGTAGAATTTATTCAATCAAACGCACACATAACTATGCCTTAAGACTGCATACTGTATCTTCAATGATAGATCTCTGTCCACAAATGAAGGACAACTTATCTTCCGTCGACTTGATCCTGATGTAAGTCAGTCCAAAACTACTTTTCCTCTCTTAATCAAAACCTTCGCTTCTAAATCGGTTCTGATCAATTTTCGCCTACCTTTCAATCTCAGAGAGATTTGTTTTCCATCTTCTCAATATGTTAAACAGCCATTATTTTTCCCAACTTCCTTCAGAACCTGCCCATTCTTCTTTTAGTTCGCTTTCTTGTATTCACGCTTCCGCAAATCCTCATACTAGCTCCTCGTTTAAGCATTAGCTCCAAATACCTAAAATAAGTACAGGGAGCTTCATCAGCTCCCTGTACATTGTACCGTACCCTTTTGTGCGTCTCTTGGCAGATACAACGTTGACGCACATTGCTGCCCTTGCCACGTTGCGCTGCATGATCTTTCGGGGCAAAGCGAATACGAAATCTCGGTCCTTTGCTATTAATATTTATCAGTCTGATAGATGAACTGTGTGGATATATTTTACAGTCATATTTTGATATTGGGTATGAATACGTGCCAGAAGCGCTCTGTTGAAACCTTGCTCTGCCCCTTGAATTATTCTTTCCAAGTTTGTGGCAACAAGGGTAGTTTTCTTTAGAGGAAAAGCTGCTGCTATTGCGTGCCACTAGGAAGTAAGTCAGCGTCGTCACATGTCTCTCAAATGTCAAGCGTCAAAGACGTTTGGTACAGCGTATATGAACCTTAGTTTCGTGGGTGACTCGCACGCGCCTCGGTATTCTGCTGCGGAACACTACGTTCTACCACAAGAAGACGACCTAACTGTTTGCGTGTTTATTTTCCCGTCAGCCCATTCAACGTGAAACGGGTACAACTTTGTTCTTTTACTCCAAACGATTTAGAATGAAAGAATTGGGACCAGAGAGATTACAGTGGCCCGCTGCAGTAATAAACGTGCCATTCGCCTCTCTCTAGACTGGAACCGATGTAGCTCAATCGTCTTCTTTTCCACCGCAGAAACTTGTTGCCACAAACTTGGAATGAATAATTGAAGGGGACAGAGGAATGTTTCAACAGAGCGCTTCTCTTCCACCGCACGGACATTATAAAGCGCAGTAGAGTTGAGTGAAGGTATCCGAAGTGGGTCGGCTACTTGAACTTTGATCTAGGCTTTTGTTGCTTGCATTCGCAAAAGAGAGTATATTTTAATTCAGTGACCTTACAAGACGTTGTGTAGTAGGCCTTGGGAACATAAAATGCATCCTGGACACTCGGTTTAAACGAGATATCATCGCTCTCTCTATGAGTGACTAGAGGTACATATCATCTAAGCACGGTTTTCGAAGAAGATTCGAACCGAAACTAGTCATGAACGCACCCTGACCAAGAATGAACAATGTCGTATTGGTCCACGTGCTACTCGTCTTTCGCTAGACTAGAGCCGATGTCGCCCGAGCGTGTTCGCTTCTCTCCCTTTGCGCTACCACAAGCCCTGTGTTAGAGCATGCCATGTGTACCCGCTACACTAACTCTGATCTAGGCGACTAAAAGCCTTTTGTGATTTATATTCTCACAAAGGAATTTATTTTAATTCTGTGCCATTTCGTAACACACTCATATTAGATCTTCGAAACGTAAAACACATCTTCGTAACTGCACCAAAACGAGGATGAGAAAAGCACTGAACAAGTGCTGCGAAAAAAAATCACATTCTTCAATGAAAATGGTGATCAATATACCGGCTGCAAAACCATACTGATGCGCAAACTGCAGAACATAACAGCGTCGTGGGATCATATCTCTGGATGGTTTCTGAACACGCACGTTAGTTAATCCGTTGGCGCTCAACACAATTTCGTGTCCATTGTTGTCTAATTGCGTTCGGTATCAACCCAACGGGGACACGCTCTCAGCTCGTGAGATTTACGGCTGTGCAATGCTTGTAAGTGTATCAAAGAAGGGGTGAGGAAAGGACAAGGGAGAGGAAGGAAAAGTCAAGCACAGTCCTTGCTCCGTTTCTTAGCGTACTGCTCTGGCATTCGTCAGGTATTTAATCGAACAAAATTACAGTAAACTACAGATCAGAGAAACCAGTCGCTAGAATTTGTCGCGCAGACAGAGACAGAATTTGTCGCCCTGACTGAGACAGAATTTCTAATCTAACTGTAGAGTGTCGAAAATTGGCCATCGTCGGGACTCAAACCCTAGATGGTCACTCACTACAGAAATAGCAACAATGCTGAACCTGACGTAAACTTAAGCGCAGCTCTCACAAAAGCTGTTCGAGTGGATGAAAACTAAAGAAGGGAATTCCCAATTCGTTAACGAACGCACGAGCAACATTCGCAACGCGGCGTGGAAGCACGTGGTGGAGTTGGGGAGAATCTGGGCGAGGCAGAAGGGGCTGCGCAAAGGGCACAGCGCGCGTGGATTGAGGCCGGGTGGCGCGGAGCGGCGCGGCGGGGCGCCGTGCGGGGCCCGCGCTGCCAAACTTCTGAGAGCGCCGGCGGAGAGGCCGTCGAGAAGGCCCTCCTGGGGGCGCCTCCGGCAACGTGAAAGCTGGCGGCGACGGTGGCTAAGGCGGCGGGGATTGTGGAGGCGGTAGTGATTGTGAAGGCGGTGGTGGCGGAAGGGGCGGGGAGGAGCGGAGCAGTGTCTGTGGCGATGGGTTTGATAATGGTGGAGTAGGTGGTGGTGGTGGTGGTGGTGACGGGGCGGTAGCAGGGACGGTAGCGGTGGTGGTGGCGGCAATGGAGGTGATAGTGATACTTTTAATGGTGGTTACGTTTGTGGTGGAGCGACAACGATGGCGGCGATTGCGGCGGGGGTGGTAGATGTGGCTATGACGGGGTGGCAGCAGTGACGGTAGTGATGGTGACGGTAATGGAGGTGATAGTGATACTTTTGATGGTGGTTGTGTTTGCGGCGGAACGACAACGATGGTGATGGCTGCGGTGGGGGTGGTGAATGTGGTGATGATGGCAGGGTTGTGAGCGCGGTGACGGTAGAGCTTCGCGGGCGGCGGTTTCGGCAGCGGCGGTGACGACGGCGATAGTGGTGACGTCGGTGGATATCGCGGCGGATGCAACGTTGTTGGTTGAGGCTCCGGTGACCGCAAGGGAGGTCCCAACAGCGCCCTTGCGACAAAGGCAGCGGCAACGGAGCAGTTGAGGTGGGGGAAGCACCGCACCAGCCACCACAAAGGAGATGGAGCGAGAAGCTCCAAAGGCGCAGTGGCGGCGGGGGCTGGATCGGCGATGGCGGCATGTGGGTATCCTTTTAACAAGCAGATAGAGCAAAGGGATAAACGCCACATCTGTGGAATATGTTGTATAATTTGTCTTCTTCTCTAGTTCTACAGCCCTTTGTGGGTCTCGGCTTCACTCACAACAGCATTCCATCTTCTTCCATCTTTCAGTTCTTCACCTTCATGATGTTAAGGTCTTTCAACCCATCATTTTTCCATCTTTTTTGGAACGGCCTCTCCTCTGTTTTGAGAAGAGGTTACCTTCTAATATCTTTTTAGGCATTCTTGATTGTTCCATCCTTTCGATATGTCCTAATCATCTAATCCTTTGTGCTTTAATAAATCTGACAATATCTTTTTCTTCCAATATTAAGTTGATTTCATCATTGCGCCTATATCTCCATATCTCTTGGTCTTTGATAGTTCCATATATTTTCCGAATTATTTTGCGTTCAAATCCCCTTAACTCATTTGCATTATTTGTTGTCAATGTCCAGGCCTCCGCCCAATTTGTTTCCATGCTGTATAATTGGTACTGATTCAAAAAGGTTTAGGTGTTTAAGGTGGCTGAGTTAACTTAGTAAAAAAATCGCCTATTTGGGTCGTTCGTTCGCGCGTTTCCAAGTCGACGGCAAGGTTCAAGCCTTATTTATCCATAATTAGCATAGTAAAACATCCTTGAACCACGCCTCCAGGAAACAGAAAATGTAAACATATATTACACCAAAATAACGAAACGGCTTAAACTGATTCACTTCTTTTAAGCAACTGTTTCTGAGTATTTCTAATGAATTAAATATGCGCAATTTACACGTGTATCACTTATCCATTTGGTGTACTCTATTTATGAAGAAAGATAATAAAAAATAAAATCCAAAAGTCCTTACATTTTTGACAATCAAAAACGTAATTCATAGTAATGTCTATTTCACAAACACGACTTTTTGCGTGTAGGTTTCACGTATCATCTGCTGATACATAAAATACATTATTGGACAAGTTTTCATCTGAAGTAAATGTCGAACTTTTTTGAATATACTGAAATTCCAATTATAGTGACCTGACCCAATAATTAATTTTTACCTGACGATGCGTGAAACCTACACACGAAACGTCGTGATTGTGAAATAAACACTTTTTCCTGAATTACCTGTTTGATTGCCAAAAATTTAAGAACATATGTTTTTATTGATAATTTCATGTGACAATCACATCAATTTAAGATTTATCAGTTGTCAAAAAATAAAACAACCCGCTTTTGGCGCAGGGGTAATGAACCAACAGGGGCAAAGCTATTGGCATCTGAGGAAGCTTCGTCGGTGGCAATGGAGGCTGTGAACATGGTGGCGACACCTGCAGCAGTGGCCCGGCGGTGGTGGCGGCGGAAGCGGAGGCGGGAACGGTGCTGGCGGCGGCCTCGCCGTTAGCACTTCCGACGACGTGTCGGCTCTCACCTGAGCGAAGCTTCACGCTGCATCGCGCGGCGACGCGGCGCGGCGCGGCGCGGCGTCATTAGGAGACGTGATAATCTCTGGCTGCCGAGCACTTCCTTCCGCCTCAAGCAGAGCGCGAACGGCGCTACAGGGCAGTGCCTCCAATCTTGCCGCAGTACTGCTGCGAGGTAGAACGCTTCCTCATTTTATAGGGCTGTAGTCATTGGGAATTAGTTGGTAATTGGAATGCGTTAGTGAAGAAATTTGCTATTATCCGCTAATAACTGATGTTATTAATAAGGAAAAAAATACACAACTTACAAACATATACAACTTCAGTCTAAAGTGTATAATATTTAGTTGTTCAGCCACTAATCTAAACTTTCATAGAATCTCTGTCTTTTTCGACATTTTATTTTAATAACGAATTAAATGAGGCACTTTGTAGACTTCTATATGCTGCGGTTCTCACAGTTTTAACCCATTTAGAAAAGAATTACATATAAGGTAGACGATATTTTCTCAGATATTTATCATTACTGAAAAATTCACCTCGGCTGGTTGTGAATCTAGTATCTGCGAATATTCGAATCTTTTGTTTGTGCGTAATCATTATACTGAAGAAGCCACACATTCCCAAAGTATCCAACCGCGGCGCTGCAAATATTCGGAGTTTCCCCGAACTGAATTCACGGTCGTGTTTGTCATAGAGTTTTCCACGAATTTGACGCCCCATTAAAAATCATGAATAGCTGTGAGACGAAACTAACAATTTGTTAAAAAAAACAACTAAAGATGTTTTTCCTTCGTGGAAAAGGGGTGGAAAAGGAGTGGGTGGATGTAATGAATGCAGTTGATCTTTTGAAAAGAATTACTAGAATAATTATTGATTGTTATTCATTGCTATTGACTTTGATACTGAGCTCGATATATCTTACTCCTACCTGGATCAAAAGACCCATGGTTGCGAGGAAAATATGAAAACAGTTGAATGATGCTACATGTTCTCTTATGGAGGAAATTATGAACGGGGTTTATGTGGGGGAATGTGGAAAGACAAATCGAGTCAAGTTAGTAACTAGTTAATTAGTAAATATAAATCATTTAAATTAGGTAAAAAATACAATTTCTTGTTTTTCACGGCTGTTAATTGTATCTAATGATCTCGTGGGACAAAATGCCTTTTGGCGAAAGGCCCTCGTGCTTTTAGCACAGCTTTTGCACCGATCATTAGAATCCGTATAAAGTCCTTGATGCATAATAATGTAAAATGTAAGTGTATGTATGTAAATAACTCTTATGTAAAATGTTTATGGAAAATTACTGACCTTTTATTATTTACATCTTATATTTCATTAACAAATTATGTTAAATAGATATCAAAATGACCGTTCTGTGTCATCACAGAACGACGTACATTCATTCTGTTTTGGCGAGAAACCAGCTACTTTTGAAGAACGTGGGCACATATGCGGAGAGTGAAGTAGGCTTTCTAAGAAGCGGAGTTCTAGCATATATGTAGCACTCTTCTCGCCAGTTCATAACACAACCGATGAAATACGGCGACAAAGAGATGTCCGCGCTCGCAAAGAAGAAATATGAAAACAGTACATCACGGCTTCCTCGCAACGCTATGAAAATTGTATCCAGCAAGGAAGACGTGAATACGTGCGTATCTGTTCGGTGCCACATTATATTTCGCGGCGTCGAGAAACATAAATCAGGCGGAAGTGACGTGACGCACTACTCTCGACACGTGTGCATTCAATTTCCGTCGCGTGGTTCAGAGCCACGAGCCCTCGTCAGCGACCAGGCGAACGGGGCGGGGTTAGGCGGGGTGGGACAGGTCGGGACGGGGCGGGACGGGGCGGGGCGGGATGGTGCGAGGCAGGGCGGGACGGGATGGGACGGGCGGGGCGGGACGAGGCGGGGCAGGGCGGGGTGGGAGGAACGCGAGAAATCCAGAAGCTTCCCGAGTGTTTGAGACTGTT
The DNA here is from genome assembly GCA_031308135.1 of Acheta domesticus. Lineage (NCBI taxonomy): Eukaryota > Metazoa > Arthropoda > Insecta > Orthoptera > Gryllidae > Acheta > Acheta domesticus. The sequence goes on along the minus strand of JAHLJT010003656.1, from coordinate 104,842,369 downwards.
TGCTGTCACACGGAGCCCCGATTTGAACAAGCTGATGAGGAAAATAATGGGAAATGTATGGGCGGTCTTGTGAGCAACTGCAGATTTGGTGTCGACTTGAATAGCGTAGATTGTTATAGAGGCTACCGATTTTCGCTACGTTTGTGGGTTCATAATTCGAGAAATTGATTCTTCTATCATGTGATTGTGGGAAAACAAACTCAGGAAACTTCAACGTATTCAAAATAATTATGTATTCCATCATTTCATAAATGCTTCACTAAGACAACTATATGAATTTGAACGCAAATAAGCCGTTATAGATCTGGATTAAATATAAGAATTGATTTCTTACAAGTGAATATTTCAGCAAATTTGAAGCAATGGATTTCCCTTGCAGCAAGTACTGCAATATGTAAAATAATGTAAAATTTAGTGGATTTCTAAAATTTTTAAACCTCTTCTGCAAGCGCCAATAATATTTTACTCTAATTTTAGAATGAATTTTGATTGAAAATGTTAGTGTGTGGAAATATACGTATTTATGCAAAAGATATTTGTTCCTGGTGTTTAGGTAACTCATTACACAGATATTTAGCTCTTTCTGACGCAGTCAATGCTTAATTAGTTATTCCAAGCGTCAACTGCGAAGGTCATTACTTCGATAAGTGCTTGTTTTTACCGCGGTAGGTGGCGATCATCTTCCCCACTGGATGGCGAGATTATACGCCGACCTACTCGCGGATTTGCGTTCTTCCAACCAGGTATCTCCCAAAATGGAGCACCGTGACAAGCTCTAAACTCACGACTGGTCTCCCGACATGGGTGATAGTGTCACAGGAATCAATTCATTGATTCAGGAAAACATAAGATCCGGGTCACGTAAGCCAAGTGCAAAGTGCGCAGTATGGGCTTGTTCATCCGGACGCCTGCGGTGAACGGCGCCAGCCTGGCGGCTCATGGACTCCGCAACAGATAGGATGCGCCTGTGGTGGGCCATCCCCTGCGGGTCCTCGCACACGTCCTATTTTGCACACGAGCCTACTGAGTTAGCACACGGCACGGCTGTCACGTGACCCGAGACCATATAACCCTTGACGCCCTTCCGGGCGCGCTCTCTGTAGCTCTCTGTGTCTCTGTGTGTCTTCTGTACACTTCGACGCGACCTCTGATGGAATAGCTCAGTGCCCTCTAGAATACAAAGCCTGGCGACGGGCAGCCATCTTGCCAATGACGTCACGATGAGTAGGCCCACCAGCCCCGCCGCGGGCTTACGATCTATGCTGAAGTTAAGAGCATTTCACAATACATTTCTCCCTGGCACTTCATTTTACACCATCAGATTTTGGTAACGAAAATCGAAGGATTTATTTTTTAGAAATGCGTTGCTTTTATTTCAGGAAAATGTTTCTTTGAAAGAAAAAAAATAAAACTTTTCCTACAACTGTCAACAAAATTAGAATCAGAAGTTAATAAAAATACACTTTGATTAATTTCAGGAAAAGTATTTTATTTTGAAGAAAATCATATCACAATTTACATATATTACTCAATACATATTTTGTGTAACACAACAAAATATTTAAGTACTTTCTCAATACATATGCATACATATTCCTACATTAATACACACAAAAATTGTTTTTACAGAATAGGCGATTTAACAAATTTTGGGAAAGAAAAGTACAGAAGCAGAATAATGCTGCTGCATGCTAGATTTGAGTTGACATATCACGTAACAATTGTGTATGTATTAAAACATATAAGACATCCCACATAACGTAATATTTGAAGCTCTGAACGAAAAACTTGATAAGGAAAATTCATTTAAAATACCGAATGAGGAGATCCTGCTAGCAATTAGATTACTGTTGAATAACAAATTCTTCAAGTTCAATGATTCTTGTGAGAAACAAAAACAATGGACTCCAATAGGTGGACCCATGAGTTACAATTTTTCTGAATTGGTTATGCAGCAGACACAGTAATCTTAAGTCAAAATGAAGAAATATCTTGTGCTAGATATGTGGATGATACTTTATTATTTGTCGATGAGGCAAAGATTTAATACATTTTTCAACAATTCAATAAGTATCACTATCATTATCACCGTTTGCAAGTTTAAAGTATTTTTTAAATACCTACCCTTGAGTTATTATTGGGCATGAAAGTTTTCTCTCTACAAATAGCTCTGATCCACGCACTCCTTGGCTCTTCCTCATGGGAAAGCCGAACACACTAACAGCAGGGCCGTTTCGGTAGTTGCCTGTACAATTGGGCACACAACACTTGAAAGTTATTGTGATGAGTTATATGAAACAGTGAGGGTTTGAATAGTTCCGAATTTGTTAACATCTGTTAAATGTGTAATCACTGTATGATCAATATGCACAATAACCTAGAAGCTTCTTAACACGTTTTTACAAATTGAAGCACAAATATATCATTTGCTTATATTTGCCTTAATTTTAGATCTAAGACGTACAGTGAACTTTATCAGAAACCACTTGTACTTACCAAGTTCGAATTTCCGTAAATAAAAATAATCAAATTACCGAAAAATCACAACTAACACAACATAGCAACACGCATAACACACGGAGTATCCGGCCGGAGAGTCTCTTCGTGGGCCTACTCGTGCTTACGTCACAAAATCGTCGCCAGGCTTTGTATTCCAGAGGGCACTGAATCGCTCCGTGCCCTGCACGTTGCTCGAGGCTGCGTAGATCACAAGTCGGTAAAGTGGAGAACATGCTTTAACGTCAAATGGCGCTTGCCATCTTGTAAAATGTAATCTGGGCCCTCAGCCCACTTCATGTGCAAATGTAGCTAACTCATTAATAAACTAGGTTAAGATAAGTGTGTGTGTATCAATGAACTTCCAAGACCTCAGGAAACGTTTTCCCGCAGGTTGTAAGCAGTCCCGATCCCTCTCAGCGAGTTGCTCTCCTTACCCCCTTAGGCATACTAACCCCTGAGCCACGTCAATAGTGTAGTGCATATAAGTGTGTGTAAGAAAGTACGTAAGAATATAAAACAAGAAAGAGAAACGATAGACCGCGTGCGGTCCTTTTCTTAGGGCACTGCTCCGGCATTCGTCTGGTGTTGATCGAAGAAACCACGGAAAACTATCGATCACAGCAGCCGGCCGCTTGAATTCTCCTCCAGTCAGCAGATGAACACGACCTAAAATCCGAATAAATTAAGAAGGTAACTGACAGTTCTGTGTGACGTAAGAACGCCTCTCCCGTCTTCATGGCAGCTGCCAACCAGAGACAAAACGTCTCGTGTCAGGTCGCTGAGTTGCCACTGACGAACGGGGAACATTTGAGCATCGGGCAGCGACTCTTCTCTCCCGCCGCCCGCGTTTATGTGCGCGCATTGTGTTCTCTTTTGTGATCAGTTGCGTTGAGGTTAGGATTTTTTTGAGCGAGTTTTGTGCATGCGTTTTTTTCGTAGAATTTTTTTGTGATTGGTTCATACTTAATGTTCTGTTTGTTTATTTACTGCTTATTTATTTCATTTCTTTTTATTAGTTCGTTTTTATTAGTTTCAAATTATATCATCAACTTGACAATGTCAGAATCACAATGAGAACGAAGAGGTCATCAGAGAACATTTCCTGAAATATCCAGGAAATCATCTGGGAAGGGTGTAGTATTACATAGACAAGCTTATGAGAATTGTGAATGTGTTTGGAAATATTTTGAAAGAAAGAAAATTAACGTCCATTGATTCCCGTTTTAAAAGTGCTTGACAGAACTGCTGCTGCTCTGAAAATTAGCCTGACTACGGTCGTCAGATTTGGCAAGCAGAAATTCGCAGTAGATGAGGCAGGACCATCTCACCTGGAAACACCTGGCAAGAAGGAAACTGTTACGAAGCGGGTCACGAATCTGCATTCTTTCCAAATTGATGCAACTCGGCATCACGCTACATATGTGCCACTTGTATCACAAACACGTAGTGTAGGACGAATTATTTATTTTAATATTTATTTAAGTACGTCATGTGTAGTCTCCCAGAACAATCTGCTACTTCATACAATGTAAGTAAATGATTCTGTTACTTTTATAAGTATTTTTGAAGTGTTTATTTTCGTGTCCTGGCAACATGTGCTCAGTGGTACGCGACCTGGCAACGTCGCTCCCCTCCACTCGCAAATGTCAAACACCTTTTTAATTTAATCGGACCTTAGCCATCTATCTAGTTGCGAAACCCCTGTCACTGTAGGATCTCAAACTCTGGGACCACCAGATCAGAGGCACTGCTGTGAAATCAACGTTCTTAGCTACATGAGTCGGTCAGTCAAGGATATTTCATGTACCTACCGAACATCTATGCATATGGAGAAAACGCCACCTAGATAAATGAATGTACCTTCGTTGTATGCAATTTCCCAGTATATGTTCATTGGCAAATAGTTGTCATTTTTCAGCCCTCTACGTACTTTGAAACTTTGTAAAATTTATTACGACACACTCGGCCCAAATTTAATTAATTATTACACTCAAAATATAATAAATTCTTGGTAATAGCGAAACTAAGAACAGTTATTTTGCCGGCCTGGATAGCCGAAGTCGCTAAGGTTGAAGGGCCTGCCTCGGTTGGAAGGGTCGCGGGTTCGAATCCCGCCTTGGACATGGATGTTTGTGTGTGTTCGTAGTGTCCTTACGTGTTATTCCTACCGTTTAAACATTCATAGTGGTCTCTGTATGACCAAGTTGTTAAAGAGCGACCTTAAATAAAAAAAAAGTTGTTTTTGCGGATTAGTCGTCATGAGTCTTGAGTATGAGGGGTAAGCGTTCGAGAAATGTCGAGTGAAACTAATAGGAACAGCCCACTAATAGCAACAAACAGACTTCATTCGACACAATTAGTTTTAAATACAACTTGAAAAATAGTTATTATTTTTAATACAGTATTTTAACAACCTACACATTATTACTAAACAAATTGGTTTCTTACAATTATAGACACTCAAAAATTAAAATACGAAAGTAATATTTCTACATTTCAAACATTTATTTCAAAGTTACAATAAGAATTGAAATAAATGTTGTTTGAAATGTAGAAAGATTACTTATGTATTTTATTTTTTGACTATCTATAATTCTAAGGAACCAATTTCCTTAGTAACATGGTTAATAACAGACAGCCATTATATGAAATTTGACCTCCACATTATTATTTAAAATGTCCTCTTTCCAATCATTTGCAAAGGAAAATCTAAACTGATTATGGCATTAACACTAACAAGTAATAAGATTTTTTTCTAATTAGTGATTACATATCGAAATATTTATATATATAATTTCAGAAAAGGACTAACGTATAACCTCCCTGTACAGCAAACGGTTTCTGCGAGTTCCAGATTCCGTGAATTTTGTCCTTTATGACCCAGCAATCAATAGCTATTAATACTCCCATTTATAGCCGAGAATTTCATTTAATTGTGGTATCGAATTCATGTTTAAAATGCACAGAACTGAAGTGTCAATGTATATTTTATTACACTATTACGTTCGTTACGCGCTTCAGTGAGAGGAGTTTTAAAGCGAATGCCATTATTAAAGCATTTAATTTATATTTGACGAATACAGGGAGGTTGAAATCCATATTGATCCTCCGTGGTGAGATACGTTTTAAATTGTAATGATGATTATATTTCACGTGGAACCCAACAATTTCAAACCATTTGTTTGCCCGAAACATTTCAAAGCTTTCGAGAACGTCATTCTTCGAATAAAATTCATTATTTAAAAGGAAGTCACCGACATTTCTCCGAACATGAAACGAAAAGAGCATACATAACAAAATGAACAGAATTCATTACCACTGTTTTCAATTATTTATAGTGTTTCATTTTTCCCTTCCGGGAAGCAGTTTAGTTTGTTACACCATATATCCTTACCAGTCTTTGGAAAGAAAGATTCTCTGGCGAATTAATTCCGTACTCCTCTATTTTTTCTGCAATAGTTTCACGGCGTAAGGAATCCTAGTTCTCCCCGATTTTATTAGTGTTGTATTTCAGGCAAGAAAGTGACACATTAAAATATCACGTAATATTGAAATATTTAGAACCGGAATATACTTAACATTACGCGGTATTAGCCATACGTTCGTCTAATTACATGTACTGCTGTTTCGTCATGTTACAAGAATTTAATAATGAATTTTCTAAAATGTCATTAAACTTGTCATTTTCGAAACTAATCCCTGTCATTTAAAAATAAGTAAACTTGTTAGAAAATTATGAATGGTGTGATTTCGTATAATTTTGTTTAGAAATCAAAGTTATTTACTATTTGAGAATTACGAAAATCACACTGGTCAGGGAATTATGAAATTCGCAAGGGAAAGTCTTTGAAATACACTGCCGGGAAGTGACTAGATTATTTGAAGGAAATGGGTGAATAGCCGTGCAGATAAAAAGGAGAGATGGGAAAAGAATGTCGTGGAGAGAGAAGATGTGGGCGGGGTGAGGATATTGGTAGAGGGAAGATGTGAGTGGTGGAAGGAGTGCGTACGTTGGGGAATGAAGGTATGGGTGGCAAGGCCAGAGAACGAGTGGCTGTTTGAGTGACGGTATAACGAATTAAATTACTTTGAGAGGTATGTGACGAGATCAAGGAATGAACGACTAATGTTGGAATGAGTGATATACATTGGATCAGCGAATACATTGATTCGTGGAAGGAACGAGTGATGGATAAGAGTGCATTAGGAATAGACACATTTCATTAGGTAGAAATACTTTAACAGCACTTGAGCGAAGGAAATGCATCAAGACAGGATTTTTGATGCATTTAAGGTTCGGAAAGACAAGTTGTTTCATGTATTTTGGTGTGAAATGAGCAGGAAAGTTTGCATTAGCCAGAAATATGAGTGTTTTATGTTAATTGCAGAGGCCAGAGCCATACTGTTCACTTGAAAATGCACATGCAAAGAAGTAGAATCAGCCTCATTATTTTAGCGCCTTTTCCAAAAACCATTTTTGAATCACTACCTATCGGTCATCATTTGCTTTCTGTTCGTCAAAAACAAATTCTCGGGGAGTTGTAAGGCGATTCGAAGTGCAGCGAACCGGGGCGATTCGAAGTGTATGATCAAGTGTGACGAGGAAGGGAAGGGCAACGCGGTAGGGCGAGGTGGAGTAAGACTATGAGAGATGGGGTAAGACGGAGGGTAGTGAGTCGGTACGAGGCAGAGAGAGGCGGAGCAAGGGTAAATGACACACGAAGAGAGGCGAGTTGAGACGAATCGAGTGAAGTCGAGGTGGGGCGGGGTGAGTCGAGTCAGGTCGAGGTGGATGTGGAGACGAGTGGAGTCGGATCAGGTCAAGGCGAGTGGAACCGGGTCGGGTCGAGGCGAGTGGAGTTGATTCCATGCGGAACGAATTCAAGCGAGGTGACTAGATTCGGATTGGGTCTAGGCAAAGCAAACCGGGAAAAGGCGAAGAGAGGTAGGTGGAGTCGGGGCGAGGCGTGGCGAGTCCAGGCGGGATGGGGTGAGTGAATTCATTTAGAAGCGGGGCGAATCCATGTGAGGCGAGTAAAGCTGCGTCGATACGAGGCGAGACCAAACTGGGAGAGACCAAGGGAGACGAGTAGAGTGGGGTCGAGACCAGGTGGAGAGAGCAAAGGCGAGTGCAGGCGGAGTGAGGCGGGGCGAGGCGAGTGAAGGCGAGGCGAAGTGTGCTGGCGCGCGCGCGCGTGGGGCACGCGCCAGAACGTGCGAGGGAGCGCGTGGTGCGAGCGGCAGCGGGGGCGGTGGGAATGCGGCCGCTTCTATGCAGCGGCGCCCCCTCAGCTTGTCCCCGGCAGCCGCTAACGGCGCCGCCCGCCGCATGAAACATGCAACAAGCGACGCGACGCGACGCGGCGCGGCGCGGTGCGGTGCGGTGCGGTGCGGTGCGGTGCGGGGGCCCCCGATGTTTACGCCGCGCCGGGATCAGCCCCTGCCCCAGCCCTCCGCCCCCGCCACGGCTCCCCGCGCCGCGCAGCTGCTCGCCCGCGGCCGCCGCTTCAAAGCGGCGCCCAACCTGGCTCTCCTCAGCCCAGGGCCTCGCAACTCGCCACCAAAACCGGAGACAAAGCTCGAGGGCGCTACTATAGGAGGTGCTAGCGTCGTCGGGTGCAGATGCAGTTTAGACTTGCCAACATTTGCTAATTTGTGAGAAATACGAAAAGTGCCTTCTAAATGCTCAATTACTCGTAATATATACATGTAGGAAACAGCTGAAGAAAGCGCTGTATTTTGTACCATTACGCGCCTCCTTGCGTCTTGCGAACCTAGGCAGCGGCCACCCACGGTTGAAGTATCGTTGGCAGCAGTTCGTCTTTTAGTTCCTCTAAAATGGCGCTAGAGGACAGCGCGCAACGGTAATGGTCTCCATTTTATATGGGAGTTAGAAGGCGCTGCCACAGCCATCGAGACCTTCCACGGTCTCGCAGGGGTCCGATCACACGGAGTTTGCTGAGAAGTGTCTGTTTCTAGATTATATTCGCGGATACTGTTTCTTATTTGTTCATATTGAGGAATTAGTCCCTTTCTTAAGACAGTAAGTGTAATGAACTACATAAACATTAATTAGAATTCATATTTATTAGAACCAACGTTTCAACAAGTGTTTTTTGTCATTTTCAAGGTATGTAGCACATTGTTGCATCTAGATAGAACTTTATACATTGTTTTAAGAAATTATATACAATTAAATAATAAGAAGGAAAAATGAGTATTCACTACTAGAAGATTTGATACACCTGTAACGTTGAATGCCAGTTCCATTCAAATTCAATCTATCATTCGATGTTACATGTGGGCCAAATCTTCTTGTAGTGAATACTAATTTCTCCTTTTTATTATTTAATTGTACATAATTATTTAAAACAATGTTTAAAATTCTTTCTAGATGTAACAATGTACTACAAACTCTAAAGATGACAAGAAACACTCGTCGAAAAGCGTGTGACTTACGTGCAGATTGACTGATGATTAATTGTTAGTGATTCCCGGCGCGTCAACAATTCATGCGATTAATTCCAGAAGTGCAGTGCATGTTTCTGGGTCGGGAGGTGCCGGTGAGATCCAGCGCCGACCTACCGTCGGCTAGTGAGGTTTCCCCAACCAGTGTCCCATCATCGGGGCACTGCCTCAGCCGGGACAAGCTCTAACCTGACGACCGGTCTCCCGGCATGTGAAGAAGAGTACTATATGTTAGTCTGTGTGTAAATAAGGCGTGAGGGTAAGACAAGGAAGAGGAAGGAAAGATAACGCGCAGTCCGTTCCGTAAGGTAATGCTCCGGCATTCGCCTTGTGTCGATTGGAGAAACCACGGAAAAATACCTCTCAGAGCAGTCAGCCGCTAGAATTCTCCTCCAGACAGCGACTGAATTCGACCTAGCTCACAAGCCAGTGTCGAAAATCCTGCCACCGTCAGGAACCGAACCTATGACCTTCCGGCCAAAAGCACTACAATGTATTCAGTTGATGCCCTAAACCTCCCCCCCCAGTTTGTATCGGGAAAATATAGACAAAAGAATAAACAGTTAACAAATGTTTACTTTTTACTTGATATAATTCAGAGTTGCAGATCATACCCCTCATCATGCTTCGTCCCTAATAGCCAGAAGATGTACAATAATCAAAGAGCTGTCGTCGCCAGCAGAAGAATTACCAGTTCTAAGTCAAAGTTACCAAAGTCCAAATACGACTTCCAATAGTGGGCACGGTCGGTATAGGCAGAATTTCTATAACAACTATCAACTAATGGTGCTATACAGCACGTACTTTCTCGCTTTCAGTAATGGTTATGCTATAATATTTATAACTCAATTTCTCTTCGAACACATCTCAGACAGCATTGTTTGTAAAACTCATTTGAAATCGTAGAGCATTTGGTGCGAAAATTAAATAGTTTATAGCAATTTTTTATTTAAAACTTTAAATGGAACTAATATCTGGCAATGAGTTCATTATATAAGGTAAGAATTGTATAAGGTATGCATTCACGAACCTATCGGATTCGTTTTTTAGCCTTACAATATTCTTTGTAAGCAGTATGCGAGAAAGTAAAATAATTACAAGTTAATAAATAATACGATGCTGATAGCGTTTGCAAACAAATCCAAATAGATCGAAAAATATATAATAGTAGTTATTAAATACTACGATATTGTAATATTCTACAAATATATAAAAGTATTAGTTTATATGATCGCGAACGAAAGACATCCGTCATTATCGCTTTCTGTTGTCAGTGCATTTTTGTAACAATGGGTTACAAGCAACACTGTCCGCTCATCTATTCGTTTTCACATTTAACACAATTAGAGGATGTAATTTAAAATGAAATAACATAAAATGTAATATAAATATAATAAATGAAATATAAAATAATAAACAAATTCTAACTTACGTAACATTCAACAGCGTAGCAACATCATTCATTTTAGGTTCACGAAGCGCAGTGCTTGGGAGCGGGCGACGTATGTTTGTCGCAAAATTACACAAAACAATACTAATAGTTTTTAAAAAATTAACATTATCTTACTTAAACATCTTTTTATATGAACACATTTCATTTCCAAAAAAACTGTCTCTTCATAATTGCAGTAGTAGGAAGACGCCAAAAATATTTCGATTTTTTAAAATTTTCAAGGCTTTCAACAATCACGAGACCCGCACCATTTTCTGAAAAGTCCTTTAGAATATCCGACAACAAGGTTTAATCGAAATCGATAGAGCCATGTTTTCAAAATTTTGAAAATGTTCCAGCGGCTTCATGTAAAGTAGCTGCACTAGCGACGTTTTGCCGTCAATCGATTTTCCAGTATCAAGGTCCCACAAAACATGGATTCTGGCTTCATCACGTGTTAGAAAATTCTTTTTATAAATTTAGCATCAGGATTTACCAACTTTTTCGTTTCCAGAGCTCAGTAATAAACGTTTTACTGCCGAAAATTCGCAGTTTTTTGCGAAGAATTACACAACTCTCTACTGCGGTAGCGGATAGACAGAAAGTAATAACACGGAGCTCTCCCACAAAATCAGACTGTTCGGCCGCTCGCGGCTCCGTAGATCCCCCCCGGCGACATCACAGGCCGTGGCTCGCCTCAGCTTTGCGTTACAGCGGCGGCTTCCGCTGCCTAGCGAGCCTCCACAGCGTGCACTGCCCAGCTGCGCGCTAACTTCAACTTACTTTATGCATCCATAACACTGACCATTCACCCTATAGTCTGGATCTCGCCCTCTAGTATTTCTACATTTTCTCATACCTGAAGTAATTCATCAATGGTCAACATTGCGTATATTACAGTGACGAGTTTCAGGTGGATGTCAAACACTGGTGCCTACCCCAGGAGGCAAACTTCTACGACTCAAGAATACAAATGTTGATCACACTGTACGAACAAATCTCAAGTCTGTTAGTGATTGTGTACAATTGGTGAACATACGATACTATAAAGTTTTTAAATGAAAAGTATATTTGTGAATACCTATGGAAATTTACTTTACGGATGCGCCTTGTAATTTCCGATGCATGATACGAGGTGAAAGTTGTAAGTGGGCCTACTCACGTAACGATTTACGCTATCGCAAGACAGTCACGTCACTCAACATCTTTACATAACGTCGCAACAGGGTATGACCGTGTATCATACGTGCAACAGGACATGGACGTGTCACAATTTTCGCAACACTATGCCGTTTCATGTGTACAAACATTGCGTTCTTGAAAACCGCTGCTCAAGGCAGTTCCGCCCAGACTTGCCGAGATCTAACGCGTGACATTCCTTTCACGTCACATTTGGAAACTACCGTAACGCTCCACTGTTGGAACCCAGCGTTACGATGTGGCAATTACGGGGTGCCGTGAAAATATCACACGCCATAGTTTTGCATTACGGCAGATTGTTACATATCTGGAGCCACTTTCCAGCAGAGCAACTAACAGACAATTAGGAGCACCAGGATGCGTATTGAGAAAAAGTAAAATTGATTGCACACCACCTACGATTGCACTTATATTGTTTAACTGCTGTACCTCCGAAGTATTTTTTACTGAACTCATTACTTTCGTTTGTATGCGCCATAACAATGGCACTAATGGCAATTTTTGGTTACAGAAGACCAGGAAAGAATTCTTCATGTATTAGAATATTTCCTGATTTTTCTATAAAGTTTACAAATTTCTCATGATGTAAGTCGTCACGTTCGAACGTGAACAGTGTTGACATTTTAATTTATTATTTCGTCTTTATACTCACCCACGAAGTGTTATCTGTGCCTAGCGAAATGTGAAGCACTGCGAAGTGAAGAAATTATTCAGTATTTGCTTAACTGAGGCGGTTAGAACCAAAGGGATGTAAGTGACAAAATTGAGAAATATAAGGTATCTCATTCACTTTGAAGCATGACGTGAATTGTGTTTGTAGCCAAAGCCATGCAAGAGCATTCATTGATTTGGGCTGCGTTTTAATGATGTTTCTGAAAACTACTTAACAAAACGTCGTAAGCATTTGGCGGCAAAGGAATACAAGTGCAGTTGCACCTCTTTAGCACGAAGGAGCTTCACATTTTACGTGACGTATCTTTAGCTATATTAGTTAAAGTGGTATTTTTGTACATTTACAATGGAAGTTAGTGATGAGTTTGACAAAGAGGAAAATAGTGAGCAAACAGGAAGCAGAAGTACTGATACTGAAGGTAATATCACTTCATTTTGTACCCGAAAGACTTTGATTCTGAATGTAACCTTTCTCTTTTCAGGTCATATATTACATGATTGTTCGTGTTATCTAGTGTTAAATGAGAAATTAATAATGTTTTATTTTACAAGTAGATTCAGCAGATGGTACTGATAAGGAGACTTGCAAGAGATAGAAAGAAGTAAAATAAATAAAGAATATCATTTGCGACAATCAAAGAAAGCCAGAACAGCGAAAAGTAATGCTAAAAAACTGGCAAAAGAGAACCCTACAAAAGTTAATGCGATATGTTTTGATTTGCAATAAGACATTGCCTACACTATGTTAACAAGTAGTACAGTTCGACAGTTATGGACGTACAACTTCGCCATTCATGACCTTGCTAACGACAGTTCTACAATGCATATGTGACTTGAAGAAGAGGCCTCGAGAGGATCTCAAGAGATTGGGTCTTGTTTAGTTACGTGTGTACAGCAACTTCCTGCTTCTACAAATCATCTAGTCGCTTTTAGTGATAATGCTGCAGGACAAAAAATAAAAATATCTGTTCTGGATGTTCTTATTATAAAATATATCTCTACAAACTGTGGATAACAAGTTCCTGGTTTCTATATGGAATGTGATAAAGACTTCGGCCAAATTGAAAAAGCTGAGAAATATCAGCAGTATGTGTTTATACCACATGACTGGGTTAAGGTTGTGACAAGTTCCAGCCGAAAGTTAAGTGCCAAACGTATGTCAACAGATGATTTTTTATCAATACAATCTGTGAATTATCTTGTCAAAGACAACGTTAAAGGGATACGCTTTATTCAATGGTTATATCTAGAAAAGTATCATTCATACACACTGTATTAGGAGAATACTATAAACGAAGACATACAGTTTGAATCAATCGACCTCAGGAATACCAAGAAAGGACGACCACGTTCATCCACACATTTACAGTTACTGTATGAATCTTAGCTTGCAATAACTGCAAAATATAAGAATCTACAGCAGTTGCTTCAGTTTATACCTCCTGTCCACCATCCGTTTTACAGGGATCTAAAACACACAATCCAGAAACAAAGTGCTTCAAGATGCCATTGAAGAGCCCTGTACAGATAATTGCGAAGACCCAACATGGAAGGCAGAATGAATTACCACTTGTGAAATCATCATTATTATTATTATTATTATTATTATTATTATTATTATTATTATTATTATTATTATTATTGTTATTTACATTATACTAGTTCTGAATGTCAAAACGGTATTTTCAGTTCACTTCCAATCTAACAAGCTCTCAGAAAAACGGATGTGACACATTTGGTGGCAATTGGGTGTAAGTACACGTAAGCATTTTGGAAAAAAATTCTTTTTTAATATGTATTAAACAAAATCCATAGATATTGTAAATATAAGTTCGTTAATAACTACCAGAAAGAATATTTACTTTAGAAATGCTTCTAGAACACTTCAGAATTTTTATTTTGATCCAAACTTTAAGGCTCATTAACTCTAAACTACGGTTTTGTCACTTACACCCCTTTGGTTCTAACCGCCTCAATTAAGTAATATAATGTAACAAGGAAAATGTAATAATTTACAGTATGTAATAACTATAAAGAAAAATGTAATAGTTGAATGGATTTACTGTAAAATATTAAGGAACCAAGTGACAATTTGAAAGAAAATAAATGTATTTCCTGCCGTAGTCTTAAGGAAAAAGTTTCGGTGATATCTTTTTCACGTTCCTTCCCTTTTCTCTTTCAAAATGTTGCTTGGCATCCTAATTGGGGCTTAGTACTACTGGAAGTGTCTGATACACGCATCATTTCAACTACAACCGACACGCGAGATATTTCGCCGAGACCAAAGAGCAAGTTCGGCTGCGCCTGTGGGCGCGCAACCACCGCAGCAAACGTGTTCGACGGGTTGCGTTCGCAGGGACCGAGGGACAGGCGACGGTGCGGTCGACAAAGCGACAGGGCCGCCCCCGGGGGGCCAAGCAAAATGGACTCGTGTACCAGCGACCCCGAAGCGAGGTTCTGAAGAGGCGCACGACGAGAGAGAGGAATGGAGCGGCCGGGAGTGAGCGGCAGGGCATTTGATCGGGATTACGATCAACGTCACGCATGGGACTTGTTTGACATTTTGCACCACAGCTTCATCAATTGTGCTTCACTTAAACTAGTGACTGCTTACTTCAACTACTGGCCTGTAACAGACTAACTGCTGCTAAAAATCAAAAAGGTTTTCCATGTAGAACGCACACAGTTCAAAAACAACAAATAAAATACTTTTGGTATCACAATGCAAGAAATGAAATATTTTAACAAAATGCTTTCACGAATACTGAAATAACATATTATAAAGTAATCTATAAACTGTACAACAGTTCTTTCCATACCAGGAATTTTATGTTCAGTAACGCAATACGTAAAATGCAAATATTTATTAATTTATTTATTTGATTGGTTTCCATCTCAATTAAAGAAAACATGAACGGTCTTTATCTACACAATATGTTGAATAGATGCAATATAATTTGAAGACCTCGAAATTTATGGCTTGAAAATCAAACCAAACCTAGTTAAAGGACATTGCTTAACAAGAAAGAACAAAATATAATTTAGCAACTGAGCTTCAGCCATGTGTGGCAGTGTATTGGATAAAACTGTGTTTTTAAAAGGTGATCTTGCGCGATTTGAGGCCCGTTTGTTGGAGTACCACTCCAACATTTGCATGATTCAAATTAAAGAAACCGTAGAAAAATTCCGATCAGAGCAGCCAACAGCCATTCGCTAGAACTATCCTCAAGACCTTGGTGGACCCAGCAATACAGCTAGTGTCAAAAACTCAACTTGTATCTCTATGAGAGTATGGCCAACGATATGCCGTAAAGCAAGAGCAATCGCAGTACTTTCTCTTCAAAACCTTTGGAAACTAGGTGCTAAAACCGGACGTTCTATCTCGTAAATTACGCGAATCTGTTTCATAATTGTAGTTATAAGAATACGCAGAAAAAATGAATTATGGCAATTTTCGAAATATTAATTTTCAATGAACATGAGAGTTGTACCGCTGTCTTAAATATTCTTCACTCTAGCCTAAAACAAAATTTAATCAAAACAATTGAGCCATTTTTTGAAAATATCCCAGGCGCTTTATGTAAAGTACGCCGAAAATTAAAATATCGGCTGTTCAAGAGGCCGCAACATCAGATAGATCGATTGGAGAATATCAGCCAATATTTGGAGAATATTGGCTGAATGGTTTAGTCACTAGCGTTGTTTACAGACACATGGCAAGACGTTTTGTCGTCATTCGATTTTTTATCTCAAGGACCCACAAATCAAAAATTCTGGCTACAGCCCGTGTTAGGATTTTTTTTCTTCTGAATTTAGCAAATGGATTTATCCACTTTCACGTTGCCCGGACCCAGTAATACGAGTTTTTTCCCCGAAAAATCGCAGTTTTTTCGTGTAGCATTACATAACTTTCTGTCTAGAGCGCAGGAGGCAGCGGGAAAGTAAAGAGAAGCACCTATTTTGCTCTACGAAGCACGCTGCTTCACACCACCACCATCCAGCAGCAACGAGCCGGTGCGAGTACAAGGACGCCCAGGGCGTCGCGTGGGGGGGGGGAGGGGGGAGGGTTGCTACGGCGGCAACAGCGGCGGAGCGTGGCGCGCGTGACAGGTGCTTGGCGGGCCGGCCGCCAGGCGCGCTGCCGGAGCGGTGAGGCGGACGTGCGCGGCCTCCGCTATGCGGCGCCGCCCCTCTCCTCCCCCCCTTCCCAACCCACCCCCTTCCAACCCCGCGGCGGCGCTGGATCCTCATAATTAACCTCCTGGTTGGCGGCGGCCGCCCTGCCCGCGCACGTCGCAGCCGCCACCGCCGCCATCGCGTTAATGCTGTGATTCCTGCGTGTATATTTTAACTTCTCCCGCGTCACTGGGGAAGGTATGCGCCAGTGAATAGCTGAGAGATTGCCGGATGAAACGTTTATCGCGCGAGGTTTTTCTTTAGCGTGTGGCTGTTAGACGACTATTTTTTTTGATGGTCCGGAAACCACAGGCCACAAAGTGCCTCTGAGGATTCGCAGATTGCAAGCTCTATTCCGGATTTTCGACGCTTGTCGGATTGCTTGATTGGTGTTTCGGGGAGCTTTAACTGCTAAAGTCAATTGTGTCGTAAGTGTAGGGCAATGATTTTATCTGTGATTTATCCCTGTTGGAGATCCGGAACCGACCTTCACGACTTCGGGGTTTCCCCCCAGGCATCTCCTACCAGCAGCTCTCACCTGGATAAGCTCTAAGCTCCTGACTGTTCTCCCGTGACATTTTTAGTGCAGTGCATGTAAGTGTGTGAGTAGGTCAGAGGTGACGTTAGGACAGGGAACAGGAAGGAAAAATTACGCGCTAACCGTAGTCCGTTTGCTAGCATATTCCTCCGACATTCGCATGTTGACGGAACAATGCTTTTCAGAACACCAAACCGCTAGAATTCTCCTCCATGCAGCGTCTGAATTCGACTGAGTTATGTAGCTACTGTGGTGAATCCTGCCACGTCGGGACTCGAACCCTAGGACCTCCTGGCCAGGGGCACCAATGTAGTGATATCCGATGAGGCCTTAAACTTCTAAGACGGTCGTGCGCTTGATAGAATTTTATGGACCAATGGGAAGGATCATATGAGGAAGGGAGATCGACTCGTCCATCGGTCCCAAGGATGCGAATGTGGCTGGATAGGGAAAGAAGGTATGTAGAAACCCTCCGTAGCCTACCACTCCCTCATATAAAAAAAGTTAAAAGTGTATGAAATGTCAGCTCTTCTATAGGCGGTATAACTGTATGGTATAACATCAGCGACTCGTATTCGTGGACCCTGGTTGGTCAACCACACTGCACAATGACTTGCTCTACCAGGGGAAATTCACCCCGAGGTGGGGCTTAAGCCCTGTGGTCTTTATCCGCACCCCCTGCTGGCGCACAAGTACGCCGAAAGGCTCGTTTCAAGGCCCCGGCCAGTACACAGTTTATCCTCTCGGTCACCTTCCCATTCAAAGCCAAGGTCGGGCCACCCTGCCGGCTCCGAGCTTTCCAGGCCGGTGTCGGAGTTGAATCAATGCGCCAGGGCAGGTTCGTCCTCTATGCTCGAAGTGTCGGGACAGTGCCACGACGAAGTCAAATGCCCAACTGCGGGCTACCCGAGCAAAGGCCCGGGAGGCTCAGGGACCCCAACTCGTCTCCTCACTGCCTCACCTTAGAGCTATCGACGTGACTGCCGAAACCTAGGCAACCTTACAAGAGGTTCATGCCCTCCGTGCGGACTTTTATATGACGGATACGGAGCATTTCGGCGAAGTGCTTCGCCCAAGACCGCCCAAAGGTCGACGAGATAGAGGTCCAACTGGTGGGTCACCGGGCGAGCCCGGCAACGCGGTCTTCTCACTTCCTCCACCTTGAAGCTAACGACGTGAGTGCCACCGTCAGATTGGGGACCGGGTGGCAGTCTGAAATTTTCTAAAAAAACAAACCTGACCTCAACGGTCCATGGTTCCCCCTGCAGGGTGCGAAGCATCGCATGCGATTGGTTTGCCGTATTCTAGGGCGCTGTTCCAGCATTCTTCTGGAATCGATCAAGAAATCATTGATCAGAGCAGTTGGCCAACAAAATTTGGTTATGGTAGGTGTTACATAAAAGAGCAAATCACAAAGGTGCCGGTATCATTAGGCTAATTTGATAATCTGACTGAAATCGAAGAAGGGTCCTTCCAATCACCAGCAAGCTGAAGTCTAAAGGCGTTGCCTTAACGTAACTTCTGACGTTAGTTACATGACATGATTTAACATAATTAAAAATTGGCACAATTAAAGAGTATATGTAACATTAGAAATTGTAGTGGATGTAAACGCACATTCCTTAAATATAATCTTGCACACGTGAAAACGTGTAGCGTTCTACATTTGTTAGATTATCCAAACTATCAATAACACGATAGTTTTCACAGAAAAAAATAATATTGCCATAATAAAATTTTTAAAAACAATTTTAAATAAATAATAAATTTACTTTATCATGACATACCCATTAAATTAACAAGTCTACATTCAGATGTGTACCTCAAGGAATGGGAAAGTGATTTTTATCTTCTCATGTTCTCTTTTTTATCTTCACATATTCACGAGCGTATTTCAGTTTCAGCGTCACATGGATTCAATTCCAAAAACTACAATTTTCTCTCATAGGCAATATACATTTCTGTATGAGACAATTCAGTAGATGTAGATACGTTCCATGACTCCGATAAAACGATATGAAATGTTATGAAGGAAATGCAATGTATGAATGGCTATTGTTTGATAAAGGTGTTCCACGCTAGGAAAAAATATAAAACTCGAGTAAAAATGATATGGAATTTTTTCCAATTAAAAATTTAATAATTAAATTTACTTGATGCGTATAAATAGTAAAATGATATGCATATTCAATCACATTCAATATTTAATGAAATTGATTTGGAATTATGGTAAACATTTTATATTTTACAAAATTATTGTTAAGAATAAAACAACTGATTCAGGGGCGTTTTATTGGGAGTAATGTAGTACGAATTTGATTGCATAGTTTAAGAGTAATGGAGTAAACAGTTGATTGATTTTGCTAATTAACGCCCTGTATTTCTGCCACAACAATACCGACAAATTGACCTGAAGGCTAAGTGACAAACAGTTAACTCTCTCAACTTTCAATACACAACATTACAAACCAGCGAACAGATGGTCTACACAATTTCAGTATGCGTGAGCCCTCGCGATGCTAAACAACAGCCTGCTTAACTTCCATACAGCCACCCGCACTGGAAAGCTCCCTAGCATTTTGCTGAGCGCTCCGTGATTACATCGCGCAAAAGGAATCGAACATCGAACGGGCTGCTTTATTAACCAGACGGGGCCGTATAGACCGCTGTCAACCGTTTCCGGAACCACGCTTCGAATATCAAAATATTAAATCCCCTCAAAATCACTAGCGCTTCGCACGGCTGCCGAAGCAAGCACAAGACCGCCGCAAGGGGGGCGCACATGGTTGAAACCGGATGGGCAGGAGGGGCCCGGGTGAAGGGAGGTAGACACGTCTGCATTTTTGCGAACGCGTTTAAAAAGAGGGGGCAGCTGGCACTTAATCACTTCGACCAGACATAAATAGCTCGCATTTCAAAGCAAGCGCTGTTTGCAGGCATACTCTAAATTCGCCCGAGGAAAAAGCCCGCGTGAAAGGCTTCGAGGGCTGGGCAAATTATTGGAATCCGATGGCGGGTTAAAAGTGCTGCCCGCTGCGGAGGGGTCGAGCGAGGGGGCGGGGCGCTGGCATTCCGGTGAGAGGGGGGAGGGGGAGGGGAGCAGAGGTCCGAGGCACATGGGCGGCGGTCGTGAGGATCCGAACTGCCTTCGAGTTCGGGGAAATGGAAAGCAAAAATTGAAGAAAAAAAATCATAGAATATTTCGTTTGAAGTGAACTATGAAACGAACAACCAATAATATTCGCAACTAGTGGCTTACAGGAGCAAAAGTCAAACTTAAAAAATCCACACAAAATAGTTTTCCAAAAAGTAGCACATACATTGCTCAACATAAAAAAATTATCTCCTAGAGCTACAATAAACTACATTGCTTTACTGGAACAATAAATTACACGTTTCAAATGGAGTTTTGGGCAAGGGAAGGCAAAATTTGAAAAAAGAGTCACAGAACATTTCGAAGTGATGCATGAAACGAACAACCAACAAGGGTAATTGCTGTAGGAAAAGTCCTGTTGAACAAAACCTCACAAAACAACTTTTGGAAAAACTAGCACGCACGCTGCTTATGGACAAGAAGTACAATTCTCTCGTAAAACTCTACAATGTATTATATACTTGAACAAAAAACAGTCTTTGCAAATATCACAATATCATAATCGGGAATATCCCTATTCAGTATTTGCGAAAACTACTCGAGTGTGCGTATGTGCATGAGTGCAATTCTGTCACTCACGGTTAGACCACTTCCCGTGCACCAATCTAGACACACGAGTAGTCATTCGACGCGTTTCAGTCTCCTGGTGAGGAACTGATAAACTGATAATTTGTTTCCGTATCCGACCAAAAAAATTATAAGAAATTTCCAAAAATAATTTTTTTCGTGTTTTAGCGCTTCCATCTTAGTGAGTATCCCGGGATTTGAACCAACACCACCCAAATAGATCTATGAAGGTGGCGTTGAATGCGACAATTGAATTACCGCGTGGCAGATCTCATTTAATTTGCATTCGTGTTAACGAATTTTTAAAAATAAATTTGCAAAAACCTACGAATAATATTGCCTTGAAACGTACAGAACTTGAAGAATTTTATGTTAATATGGAGAGCACCAAACAGTGAGTAATGCTACAGAAGCACATTTACATTCTTAGCTTCGATTTTCAAATGAATGTTACTAATAACTTAATCTTATTAAAACGTAACTAACACCTTATTCACGTAATATTACTAAGAGTCGACTTTTAATGTTTTTATAGATTCACCTTCAAAAGGATAGAGCAATTGCAGATGTAGAAGTGAACACAAATAGACTGTCTTTGTGGAGTTTTAATTTCTTAAAATTTTAAGAAGATATATGGAAGTGTCAAGCAAATACGGGTTAGAACTGAACGTAGTTGTGAAAGATTTTGAGATAGAATTTTCGGAACTAATTGAGAATGATCTTATTAGAAAATAATGCTGAAGAGCAGCTTACAGATTATTTTTAAATGAAATGTTTGTGTCTATTAGCTAAAAGTAAAAAATGTAGCTGTACTACATTCTAACTATTAAATATAATTCATACTTGCAAGTATTTTTTACGGCGTTTATAATTTTGAAATTGCAATATTACCGGTTCTTATCCTCTATGGAGGTAAGATACAAGGCCATTGGGAGTTAGGAATTTTTCAACAGGTGTAAAACATTATTAGCTACTACGATTAATTGTTATGTACTACACTAGAGGCTGTAAGAATTTATTTCAAGAAAGATACGCACCACATAAATTTTCAACACATAAAAATACAGTTTACAACGATGGCGACGCCACATTCAAATAGTTTATACAATAACAGTTCTTGACATACCAAGAATATAAAAAAAGTTGTTCCATAACTCAACATGTGAATAGCGATTAGTTAATGGCGAATGACTCCTGCCTCGAAGCCTTGCTCTTATTAAGCTTCAGCTGTGTCGTGTTCATCTCGTGAACAATCACGAGGAAATTCGCTAACAGGGAGCAGCCTCAAATTGTCTTTCCCCCGCGCGGCCAACATTCTTCGGCTGCCCCACCTTCAAAGCTTCTCACGGATCTAGCAAGGCTATACAAAAATATAAGAAATGAAACACAGATGGGCAGGCAACAAAACAATTCTCGTTGAGCCCTCTCAGCCGCGAGCGCCGAAACGCCACGTACCGCGTATTATACTATAAGCCGGAGAAAGAGCGACGGGCCAGCTACCCAGGGCTTGGCCTCTGCCGGAGCGCGGGGCCGCTTCCTCAAGCCATTAGCCTTTTACCTGTCCTGTACTCAGCCTTCGGCGGCCAGATGTTTACAAACATTCATAAATATCGCTACGTGCCTCCCGCACAAATATTGGCGTTAGTATTCGCCGACCACGAACGCATCTGCAAGGCAGCCGCGCCCGCGCCCGCCTTACCGCCTCCGTCTCTCAGCCGGCTCCGCGGTTCCCGTGAGAAAATACCAAACCTTGCTAATGAGATGCAGCCATCGCAGGCACCGCCAGTGCCGCGCCAAAGTCACGTGACACACTTCAGAAAATAAAAACAAATAGCGAGCATCTCTCGCGGCACACTGCGTCTCACTGCATGTCATAGGCTAGCTGCAAATGTCACGTGACTCCTCCCCCTCTGCACTCGGAAACATACGTTCAAATAAATACAGCAACTTCGCTCCCACGCGCCACTCTCTGTCAAACTACTACTACTACTACTCTCTGTGAAACTACTACTACTCTGTCAAACTACTCACTCTTCTGTGACTCTTAGTCAAACTTCCAAGCGACAACTTCAGTCGTTTCTACACTGGTACTGAAAACTATTCAGCCATCTCTTCAGTCGACTTCTAACAGTCATTTCTACTCAGTCACTTCAGTCAACTTCTACGAGACAAACGAATACCATTGACACATTTGTCAATACAACGCACGAGTGTCAATGCTCGCTCTACTCGTCAGACAGCCTGCGAACGAGTCAGCTGTCCTTGCTCTGCCTATCAAGGCTCCGGCAATCAATCAGCGCGGCCAGCAGGCCGCGATCTACATTCGGGCCACCCGTGAATCAGCCTTCACCTGGCCAAGTCAACAGTACGGGCCGCTCCAGCACTCGAGTACGCGCCCATGGTGGCATTCAGCCTATCAGCCGTATCATCCGCAGCCCATTTCAACCGACGGCACACACACACTCAGCCGTCTGACCTGGGTTGGTGTTTGCTGTACTTTCATCAATCTGTAAGTGTAAACTTCAAGAAAGAAGAAACTTAAACTATAAACATTTATTGGTCCTCCGGCTTACTGCCTAACTACTTACTTGTAAAACTAACCAATATTTCAAGAATTAAATTAAATTCATTCACAAGTGCATTGCCTTTCATTTGCCTCTAAAGAAACAATCCCCTGAAATCCGTTCTGAGCATGTACGTAGTTGCATTCGCAGCACGGACCTCACCGCGCTGCATACATTACAAGAGTGACGCAGTAAGAGAAATCAATCGCTACGCGCAGTATGAGAATAAGCGGAACAATACAATCTATTATTTCTGTCGATTACTGAGAATAAGAACTGTTTCGTTCTTTTAGTATTTGGGGCTTGGGATATCTAACGAAACCATACGACCCGAGGATAGAAAGTTTTCTTTTTCTCTGTGTATATTTGAAAATATTAATATATGGTATATTAATGACAGATTTTTATCGTAGGTTACGGAAATGTTGAATTTTTTTAAAATAAACTATTATTTGGTCGTATGAACTGCAAGATAGTTAGCTATAATTTATAGAATACATTAAATTCATCAAATAAGTTTTTAACCTTTGAAAATTTGAAGACATTATAAAAGTGAGATGTTTCCGTTAGCAATTTGGAAAGACAATTCGAAAGTGAATATGTCGTACGTAACTCTGAATACACTAGGGAATATATTAAGATACGTTGAATAGTTATCGAAATGTTACATGATACACAAAGTGTTGGAGATTCTTTATTGAATAGATGTGAGTGGGTAAGCCGGCTATGTACTATACGAAGTCTTGCGATAGTAGTTTCTTCTATTCTTGTTTGAAGTGAAGGAGTATCATTATCATAAATACTTTATCTGATTTGGTGGAGGTGACTAGGAAAATTATATCATGAAGTGATTCAGTGAAACTTAAGACGTCAATTAAGTGTTTTCTTTATGTCGCTATTGAAACGGTTTCTCCAATTAATTATTAAAAACTATTGAAACAGTTTTATCTATCAAATGCAAAATATATCTCTATTATTGACACGTTGGGCTTCTATCATGGGTTCGAATAAGCAAGGGGCACAATTTAGCTTACCTCATCGTTCAACCAAAATATGCCCCCTGTAGACTCGCTTGCATACGGAAAACGACAAAACCTGAAAGTAATTTTAATGATGATGTGCCAGATTGCACAATAATAACTGTTCGAACAAGTTACCATATATATATTTTATTTTATTCCTTATTATATCCATTGAAGCACCTCGCACCTCGCAGCTTCTATTCCAATATTTGTGTTGCAATTTAACGGAAGTACATGTCACAACACTGTTTCTCTCAACGCACCACAAGGCAACGCTGAAATTCTACGAACCGCGCCTCTCAACTGCCAGGCGCCAGCCGGTTTTATCCGTTACGTAATATAAAACATTCTAAGACTTTATTGTCAAGTCATATTTGATGGCATAATTATTATCATTAAAATTCATGCCTGTCTCTTATGTTTTATCTTAAATTTCTTCTTATTTTACAATAATCACAAATATATCATTTTGTTACGTTATTTCTGATTGGGCAGCGCCAGTATGCGCGCCTCAAATTGCCAGGCACAGTCCGTTATATAATATAAAACATTTTAAGACTCCACCGTCAGTCATATTTGATGGCATAATTATTACGCTCAAAATTCATGCCCGTTTTATATATTTTGTCTTAAATTTCCTTACTTTACAATAATTACAAGTAAATCATTTTGTTATCTTAATTCTCATTGGACAGCGCCATTTATGCGCGCCAAACATCGCTCTGCTTTGCGAGCGAATTCAGTATTCGGTCAGTCGGCATGTAGTCGCAATGTGAAGCGCTTCTTGTGACGGACTCCACGCTAGTCAAATGCGTGCCTTTTACACTGTGAGACAATTATGTCTGTTTCACTCTTTGCCTTGTGAGTGAGTTATTTCAAGTTACCTATGTTGTACACCTCGTCGTGTTAATATGTGAGGTGTTTTACGTGATAAACTCCACGCTTCAAATGCGTGCCTTTCACACTGTGAGACAATCATGTCTGTTTTGCTCTGTGTTCTGTGAGTGACTTATTCTCAAGTCACTTATATCGCGGGCGTCGACGTGTCAACATTGGTGCTCTGTTTGCATCATGGCATAGCAGTGACCACTCCAACGCCCACCAGTCCTCCAGCTACTGGTGCCATCCTTCAAGATTATATAATGTGTATTTGTTTTCTTTATTTTCAGTCCATGCATCAAAGTGCTCTGCACAAATGCAGTCAAGGCATACCTTTCCATGGTTTCATGTAATCTAGTTGTAAGGTATTTGGTTAATTATATCTTATTGAATTCATGTGTTGTGTTTCATTAAAGCAATTGGTGACACTCACAACCCAGGCAACCTTTCCTGCCTTGAGAAATCTAAATTGGAAGGTGGTCCTTCACGAGCTATTTTAGATTTTGTTTGAAGAGAGGAATTCCACACGGTCCATTGCTCAACTCCCTTCTTACAATAACCAAGTTTGTTTTTTGTACTTTCTTTAGTGCTAGAAGAGTTTAAATTTATTATAATTAAAATTTCTTTTGATTCGGAACATTCTTTGAAAATTATTATTTTTGGTCATGACAATGAGAAATAAAATAATTGTTCGTACGAACGTTAACCTGAGCTCTCTTCCCGTTGTATCGTTGGATGCTCCGCTCGGACGCCGCGTATCTCCACACCATCACCTTCGACCCACCGGTTACCAGCTCCAGTCTTGATGCCTTTTATCTTGTATCTTCCGGCACGCCACGAAGTCAATCCCATTCACATACTGTACTAACCCTCCCATATGACCATCAGCACTTGTTCGGCAGAATAGTTACAAGTTCATTTAGCCTGGTGCTTCACCTTCGTCACTGGTGAAAACTAATTAAAGTTGACAATTTTCTTAAAAGTTCCTCCCTATCGGTAAGAAAATACTCCAAGTCAAGGTACGGTTTCTCCAAAATGTTTCTATGTTCCACTTTCACTCGCATCAAGTCCCGAACTGTATCTCCGGAATTTTTATAAGACTCTACTTTCGATCACACAAAAATCTACTAAGTCTGAACTCGGACACGCACCCCCTAATTCAGGAATGATCCTCTCGCTATGAAATCTGAGCTCCCACTAACTAATTTTTTCGTTCTTCAATCCAGGAAACTCGTATTCATTGTTATACAAAATTATGTTTTACATTCCCTACCAACGGATTCTTATTATGTTTCACTCCTCTAACCCAGTTGCACTCTTGGGCGAAATTTCCACTCGTACTCACGCATCTTTCGACTGATTCTATACTACATCCACGGACCCATGAAATTGTTTACCTCTGTTACTAAGGTGCCCGTTTACCAAATATCGTGACATGTTAAACATCGGTGTTCTCCCTAGCAACCTGTTACTAAGGTGCCTAATTCTAATTTAAATTAACATTAAAGATTTAAATTCTTCAATATCGAATGCCCTCCCTCATTTGGTATATCACACTACGTAAAACTGTTTTAGTATGGAAATGGAGTTTTGTTGATCGCCTAGCAGCTGAATCTACCAGAATATTACCTTGGATTACTACATGGAATGGAATCCATGAAAGAATTCCAAATGATTGTAAATATTGATGATGTCATTTATAATACCTTCATTTTTATTTAAATTAATTAGATAATTTAGGAGACTCAATCAATCAATCAGTAAAGATAATATATTTATGAAATGTTGTTCATGAATTTGGTTGCTTTTGCAATTATTATTACTACTACTATTATTTAATGGGATGAATGTGACGTCAGTTATTGATGCAGTTCGCCGATAACGTGAGACATTTGCCAACCCGTCCGTCGGCAGTTCCGGTTTCGAGGTTGAGCGTTTCAGACAGACGGGCGCGCTATTGAAACTCAGTACGATCGAGGCGATCCGATGTGGTGTTCCAATTTACGTGGAAATTTACCAACACAGCCATAGTTAAGCAGTTACGCTAGACATACATGGTAAGTTGTTCATGCAGTAGTAAAGTTGTTTCGATCATAGATTTAATTAAAAACTCGGTGAGCCCCGGGACAACAGATGATATTGTAAACCCTTTCCTTATTCCATATTATAAATTAGCGACATTCTTGTTAATGGTAGATCATTTTCTTAAAAATATAAGCACGATTTTACAATTTACAAAGGGAACAACTTTTTAACTAATGGCCTTGTTAATGTGTGATGGAGCATTTTTTATTTCGTGTAATAATGTTGAGTGAAAATTTAAATTTAAAAAGGAAAATATAAATATGGTCGTGCCCAGTTACCGAGTTTGTATATGAGTCGGTTACCCGCACAGTAGTCAAAACAATCATTATGCCAAATATTGAAAATTGCCTGCGCAGTTTTCTATGTACTTTGTAATAATCATGACACTTATTATAGACACGGACAAAAACATTAATGTGGCACCAGTGTAGTGAAACTTATGTGTTTAAATAAATTTCAGGATTTGTAATCAAGTAAAAACAGGTGCGAAAGAAGTAAGTTTACTGTAATCTGCAAGTTAATCTACTAAAACTAAATTAAACTCAAATTATAAGTGAATTGTGTTCAACATTCGAGGAAAGTC
The DNA here is from genome assembly GCA_031308135.1 of Acheta domesticus. NCBI lineage: Eukaryota > Metazoa > Arthropoda > Insecta > Orthoptera > Gryllidae > Acheta > Acheta domesticus. Next base: position 104,814,530 of record JAHLJT010003656.1, on the reverse strand, counting down.
TGACTTATCCTTAGTACATGTTGAGTAGTTTTCAGATAAGGAATCTCATCTCTTTCTCTACTCAATATATCCATCATAATTATTATTTCACGCTAGTATTATTACACAGATCATTCTACATGCCCAAACAGATGTATACTAGTGACAATTCATTATTACAGTATTGAATAACAGTCTATGGATTGTTTCTTACAAAACAGAAGTGGCTAACCCAGATCAGTCTTTATAATCACAGATTGTTCTTTCAGTTAACTACTGATTACAACAAAATTACAAGCAGGCAGGAATAGCATGACTCAAAATTGCGACGGAAACACGGCATAACATTGAAGGTTCACATAACGCTTTCGGTTCAAAAATACACATAATGTTGACTTAATTTTATTTTTTTGAATGCATTTAGAACTGGACTACCAGACTTGCAGAGATCTACCAGAAACTGCGTTGCACTTATCAGCATATATTTAGAGAAATTTGTAAATGAATACGTAATAACGTAAATAGATCTCTACATCTGTAAATATTACAAAACGCATGTGCCTCTTATGAAAGAAGAGTAAATAACTTGTTTAAAATAATACGGTAAAAATACATGAAATTTATATTTTATACAATTTTGAATCAAAAAACTATATGACATAAAATGGAAACTTTTTTGATGGTGTACACAAAAATAACGCAGTAAAATATAAAGTATGCAGGTATAATTTTTATACAAATATCTCATGAGATTCCATTTAGAGATGTGTCCCATAACTTATTTTTCATTCAATCCAACGTCGTAAACTTACGTAGACGTAAATCCTCCGTGAGAAACTTCAAGGCCACTTCTCGCCGTAGTTCGTGCAAATACAGAATGGAGTCGAGTGCTTTTCCATGTTGCAGCCTCCGTATAACTTTTGATAGTACCTTCCCGAGATACCACCTAAACAAATCTAAAACATGGCCAAAACCATCGAATTTAATTTGAGTACCTACTTTAATTAGACCGTACTAAAGATGTGTCTCGTAACTTCGTTTCGTATTCAATCCGCGACCGTAAAGCGACGACAGCAGGCGTAAATTCCGCGTGAGAAACGTTCAAGGCCGCTTCTCGCCGTCGCACGTGCGAATATGGAGTGGAGGCGAGAGCTTTTGCATGTTGCAGTCTCCGCGCAATGCACGAATGTAAACTGCTTCGTAATTCGCCGTGTGGAAGCCGTGCATTGTTATGGCATTCCGTCCCATGCCTTTTAAATGAGTCGATCAATATTCAAATGGAGACCACGCAGTTCTGACACGAATGGAGCTATCCGGCGAGCTCGTTATGTGCGTGCGAGGTCTGAGTTTGTGTGCAGAGAGCACATGGGAGGGTAGTGAGGCAATGGGCTTCAAACAATGCGTGCGTTACATCACGGTTTAGAAAAGGCCGTTAGGGACGCAAATAAAAGTATATTTTCCATATAGGCAGATGCCGGGGGTATTAAAGAAACTGCCTTTTTGGCACAATGAAACATTTTGAAACCAATTCATATCTGCATATTTTACTCTCAATAGAGGAGTAAAAATAGGCGTTTTATACGTTTCATTAATTTTAAATACTACTTTGTTTTAACGTTTCTTTCGGTGGCAGGTTTACGGGTTTTATTATACAAAAATATTTGCAATTTGTTTAATTCATTATTTGAGAATACGCATCAACAAAATCATTTTCTTATATGAAAATGAGAATGAGGGTAGTTGTTGAATTAGTCAAATGTAGAATTTATTCTCTAACTTTTGTTTATACGGGAAATTGTAGACATTTTACATATTTAAAGCCTTACAGGATTCTAAAGAATATATTTGTCGATCATGAATTATTTCAGCACCATTTGTGAAGCTAAATGTATTTTCTGCACATGAACATAATACTTAACTTCCCAGGAAAACTTAATACTATAAGAAATCAATAGTTTCGTTTAATTTATACATTACAATTTCTGGCACCTGAAATAGGCATCGTAAACTAGTGTGTGAATCTTAAAATTAAAATTAAATTATACATCAATTCTCGAGCTACAACCAAAATTTATGTTTATTAATTGAAAATTATTATTAGTATACGCGCTATTTACAACTAGCTATTACGGTGAATAAAATGTATTTTTCAGCTACATACCAACTATAACGAAATGATTTAATTGAACTACTAATATAAAAATTAAAACAATATAAAATAGTATAAACAGTTTAGCTAGATGACAAATGTAACGCAATGATTTTATATAATTACAAGTATTCGATATAGTTACAAATTAAAAAGAAATGAATTTAGCCATACGAAATTTAAAAAGTTCAAGAAAAGGAACACTTGAACAATTATTACGTATTATTGGTTGATTCCATGCAAAAACTAAATCTGGAATATAAGGACAGTGACGTATACAAGCGAACTTTTTAACTTATTCCTAAATCGAAATTAACTCGGAAGCCTCCATCATTGTAAGTGCCAAGTGACAAAAAGCAATTGTCAGCAACAGTGACAAAAGCACGCTTTAAGGAAACTGCAATATTTCACTTCTTCGAACAAAAAATGTACTACTCCTGTTCTTGTCCGTGAACAGTCTGAGAAGAATGAAGCTTCCCGAGGATGAATAAGATGCCGAGGCTCGCTTTCTCTTTGAACAGCTGATTTGCTGGGGCTTACGAGATAATAAACGTCTTTCTCTCAGGCAGTACAATGGAGAAGTCGTCCTGAATGGGGTAGGCAGCGGCACCTGACGGCCGGAATGAGACGAGATAGCGAATCCCGCATTCCAGAGCCATCTAACTCACCGGACCTGCCCACTCACCCACTCACTGTCGGCACCTCTCCTCGTTTCTGACGGCCACGGCCACTTGCAATATCACTACCGCCAGCACTTGTGTTAGTATATCACCTTGGCAATTTGAACTGCCGCCACTATCACAACCGATTCCTGCATTAACGAGAACGAGTATGTATACAGTACCTTTTTCAGAATGTCTACAGGTACAGGTATAGAGTACCTTTTCCAGTATGTCTACAGGTGTCCCTTCATCAAATAGCTTATTTCCAATATGACGTATTTCCTTTCTCCTTTGTTTACAGTTAAATGCATCAATACATGTGTAAGATCAAATTTCTCATGTGGCCTAATCCATTCAAAAATTGCGTTCCTTCAATGGTTGAACGGCAGACAAAAGCCGTTGAATCCTACATCAAATACAAGTCTGAATGAGAATATTTTCATTAAAAAATGTGTATTACGGTACGTCACAAGGAAAATTCGCGCTTCATTTATTCAGGAAAAAAAATCAAACCCTTTTTTTTGTTTCATGGTTGATTATTTTGACCGCGTCAACAGCTATTGTCAATAGCGCTGTAAGTGTAAAGCATGTTTTCATCACAGGTGGTGGTGATCCTCCCCCGCTTGTTGGTGAGATCCGGTGCCGACCTATACGTCGACTAGTGGGGTTTTCTACATCCCGGAATCTCTCACCTCTGGGAACCACCCAAGCCGGAACTAGTTTTCGGACATGTGTGGTAGTGTACAGCATGCAAGTGCGTGTAAGTAAGGAGTGACTTAGGAAAGACAAAGATAAGAGAGATCGCGCACGGTTCCCGGCCCGTTTGTTATTGGACTTCTCCAGAATTCGCCTTATATTGATCGAAAAAACAAAGGAAAACTACCGAACAGAGAAACGAACCGTTAGAATTTTCCCCCAAACAGTGCGCGGCTAAACTCGATGTCTCTAGCTGGCTAGTGTCAAAAATCCTACCAACACTGGGACTCGATCCCTACACCTCCCAGTAAGAGTTACTGCGGCGACATCAGTTGACGCCCTGAAGCACCTGAGCCGATTTATTTGAATGATTTTGGGGCAATTAGTTTCTCGTCAAAAAGTTTCGTTTTGAATAAAACTGACTTGTCTGGTGCTTATTTCTGCCCTGCACCTACGCACGCGCTGCAGATGCATGGCGTTAAGTCGTTGAGGAGTGTGGGGGCCGGTAGCGATAAGCTCGCCGCAGCGTCATCACAATTTTTCTGCTTCTTAGTCGCGCAGGTTCACCTAATTTCGATGGTGGCGTCGATAGTGTAACGGTTAGCGTATCGGATTGTCATACCCACGTTTACGGGTGCAAACCCTATTAAAGCCGTGGATTTTTAAGAGCAAAACAATCCTTCGAACGCCTTCCTTCGGAGGGGAAGAAAAGCCGACTGTCCCATGTCAGTAGATTTATTGCATGTAAAAGATCAAACCTAAATTAAGCCTCTGAGCTAAATTTAAATCGCCTGTTTCGTTTTCCAAAAAATACCTTCATTCTCCACTAGTTGGTGAAAGGAGTGTAGCAAAATTTGCGTGGTAAGACGGAAGAGCAGGCCTCATGGCCTGAGTCTCGCCACGTAAAATAAGGCTTCAATTCAATTCGGTTTCCTGGGTTTCTTGCTGGCTCCTGAAGCTTCATCGCTGCGTCCTTCCCCAACCCTATCCCTTAACGGAGGGCGGTTGTTTCGGTATTTGAGTCGTTGTCAAAGTCAGCAAAGAAAGCTATCTATTTTGCAAATGACCAGTAGAGAAATCTTTCACACCATCTATCCAAATGATATCAAAAATCGGAAACCATCAACAATAGATGGTCCTCACAATATGGAAAACTATAGTTGAAAACTATGACTACAAACCTTCAAATATAAGCAACAATCGACTATTTTAAAGGACATGCAATGAATAACCTCATACAAGTGCAGGCAGAACAAGGAATTAAAACATATTTGAAATAATTAAACAGGAGCAACGTTACCAAGTTTGGAATGATCAATGTCCCAACTTTTAATGGATTACAGGCTTGGAATGCTTCCTATAAAATGTTTCCTGTAGTTTTCACCACTTTCCTCACTTTCCCTCACTAAGTCTCAATGCCCACCACTACCACCGCCTCGCGACTTCTTAGCTAAGGGCGCCGCCGCAAGAAACTGGGGAGATAAACCAAGAGAGAACTCTGCACGAGTTGGACGAACAAAGAGAACAAAATAGGATCCGTTATATTTCAAGCGGAAAAACAGCAGCAAGTTTTGTATGATATAAAATGCAGTTTTTTTTAAATCTTCAAGGATTGGAATGCATGCTGTTAAATCTTTTCCACTGTTTCCACCGTCTCCTCACTTATCTCCACTTCACCCCATCGTTCTTTTTCATGGTAAAGTGGGCCCCCGCAAGAAGTGGACGCAATAAATCCAGAGAGAAACTGTACAAGAGCTGTCGCAATAAAGAGAAGAAAGGTCCGAGGTACTTGAACCGAGAAAAAAACAGCAAATTTTGTACGTAGGAAAATATGATTTTCTCAATCTTCAATGGATTCCAGGATTGGAAGAATCTTGTGAAACCTTTCTCATTGTTTGCACCGCTTCCCTCAATTATCTCCCCTTTACCCCATCGTCTGTATCCTTGGTAAAGTAAGCTCCCGCAAAAAAGGGGAGCGATAAATTGAGAAACTGTGCACGAGCTGGCAGAATAAAGATAACAAAACAATCCAAAGTACGGAAAAAGAGGCAGCACGATTTTTATGCTGGAAAACATATTATTTTCTCTATAATCAATGGATTCCAAGATTGGAATGCATTCTGCCAAATCTTTTCCACTGTTTCCACCGCCCTCTCACTTACTCCACTTCACCGCGTCGTCCGTGTCCTTGGCGGGGAGTGCCACCGGAAGAAATGCCGCGATAAATCGAGAGAGAAACTGCACAAGCTGGCAGAACAAGGAGAACAAAAAAGATCCACAATACTTGAAACGAAAAAACACAGCACGTTATAAAGTTGTTGATCTACCAGTAACGCCGTGACACGACGTGAATCAACTGCTATTAAGTTATACTTTATATTTTGTATCTATATATTGTACAATTATGTTCTGTTATATTGATACGTACGCTTTGTTAATTAAACTGATTACTGTTATATTATGTTATAATTCTAATATCGTCTTTACTAAATAGTATATACGACTTATACAAATGTAACTTCTCTTACACACCTCATGATTGAGTTGTAAAATTTCGGAGGTAGCGGCTCCCCGTGCCTGAGACTGTAATGTCCCCTACCGCGGGGGGGGGGGGGGTTGAGAGTCCATAATGAAATGGTAATGGAGAATAATGAAGATTTAATTGATAATTTATTTTGTTTATATATTTAAGATTACATATTGTTAATACTAATTATTTAAATTGTAAGGCGAAATATTTGTTAGGGTTGGAGCATAGCTCTGGAACCAATACATATTACGCCATTCAAAGTATGTCATTGAAATAACTATATATTAACACACAATTAAAAAAAAGCACGTCGTGTACGCTCTAAAGTAGATAATTTTCTCAATCTTCAATGGATTACATGTCCGCAAGTATCTTGTCAAATATTTCCCACTGTTCGCACCGCTCCCCTCACTTCCGCCACTTCTCCCCATCGTCCGTCTCCTTGGTGGAGTGCACCATCGCAAGAAACAGGCGCGATAAATCGAGAGAGAAACCGTGCGCGAGGAACGCGCCGCGCAAAAATTTACTCGCGGGTGGCAAAACCGCGGCCTCCGCGATGTATCTTGCGCAGTAATTTGAGGCGGCCGCAAAACACGGAGGCGTGTGTCACCTTCTGTTTATGCCTGAAATTAGTTCCGGCGAAATACGGCAGAGCGCGCGCGGTCGGAGACGGAGCAGCGCGTTATTTGCAGAGCCTACGGAAGGAAGAAAGCAAGGAAGGCCTGGAGGGCCCGTGAACCCCTCGTCCACAAGTGAGTTCACGGCAGTTGAACACGAGTTTGACTACCTAAACAGGCTTGTTTGGGTGCTCTATACGTAGGATGCGGTAGTAAACAAAGGTATATACTGCGAACGGTAGACGAGAAAAAGTTATCTTGTAAGAAATTAACTATCGCCATTATTATTTTAATTGTCTTCTGTTTTAGAGTACGTACTAGTGATGGACTGAGATTTGCATGTAAGAATTGTTTGCAGGGGTTGTATTTATTCTGTTTTTTAAAAGTTGTGTTACTGAGTCAAGTATTATGAAATGAAAGTACGTACTCGGCGAGACATTTATAAACGCGCAGATAAATCTCTTTTCCCACACGTCATATACAGTTTTTACTGTTTTATGAAAAATAAAATAAATAAATAAACATTCCATTACGGGTCAAGACCTACCAGCAGCGCCCCGGCCTCGCGGCCGGGACATAGACAATCCTACTCCTTATTCTGTTCTTCTCAACCAGAGAAGTAAGTTTTCTCATCGTTATTCAGCAATATGTACTAGGGCATTGCAAGGAAAACGCACACTGTTATATTGCCCGACCGGGAATCGAACCTGAGGCCGCGTCATGGAACGCGAGCACACTGACTATTGAGCTATCTGCGAAGACAATTAAATGAATAAATAATATTAATCTTGTGTTACGAAAGTGTTGTAGAGTATATAATACGTCCAAATCATTCTAAGACATTTAATATGGCTCATGTGCAATGATTATTAAATAATACAGGGAAATAGATGCAATTTCAGAACGATTTACATTAGAACTTCTGAGATATAGTTCTATACAAAATCGGTTTGCGCTAGGAAACTAGAATTTAAAATAAAAACATTTGGAAACATTCTAACGAAGAAAAAAATATTAACATGATTCTCTAAAAACACAACTATTGAGTTTGAATTTTTTATTGCGAACTTACTACGGATTATATTAAATATTGTGGAAACATAAAAACACTGTATTGTTACTGTCAGATATATCATTGACTGATCGTTGATACTCATTGTCAGAATAAAAAATATTTTACCTGACCCTTTTTAGAGTCGAAACGTTGGCTATTCTGCCATGGAAACTTGCATGGCAGAATATACGTGCAATGAACTTGGGCTGTAGAATCCTCATTCAACACAGACCACAGCTCCATTACCATCAGCAGATCAGGAGATCTGCTACAGGCAACAGAACGACCCAAGGTTATTAGAGGGAATGCCAAATAAAAAAAGGTTATTTTACAAAAACGTCATTTGTCCGAGAGACCAAAATCCTAAAAGTTAATTTCTTACACTAGTAAGAAGTCCATAGAAAGTATTTGCTATGTACTCCACACATTCCATGTATTCCATAAAAGTACACTCCTTAAACATCTGTTCCTTTCATTCCATGAAAATTCGAAAAGTTCATTATACGAAAGGTGTTAGTTATGGTACACCTTTTGAAATGTTTATCTCAAAAAGTTTATCTACTTTTAACTTGTCTAGAATCAAAATGTTCTATAAAGTCGAATGCTAAAATCCAGTGATGATTTTATAATGCCCGGTATTTAAATTGTGAAAAAAATTCAATAATTTTCTAAGAATTTTCTAAGGATCGATCGAAGTTTTAAATAATAAAAGTACTCCTCTTTTGAAGCAGGCGATGTCGTTTTGGTCCTTATACTGCTGATAAGGCACAACCACTACAATTGCTTAAGAGATCTCTCTTACGTAACCGATATTTTACAACGATCTATGTACAGTTCCCACTCGTGTAATCAAAGTCTCTTTTTCATTTTATTATTGCTAGAGATGTTCCACGAAGACCATATATTTCTATCTATGGTGACAATTATTAGAATCAAAGGAATATTCAACGATTTTCATTACTTTGGACCTTGCACACACGATACAGGACACAGAGGATAAATATTAGATGTTTGTTAAATGAACAAGTTTAAATTGGACATTAAATGCAAAGAACGATTTTCTATTGGACAATTCCCTAATGAATACCATTTACTCTCCCAGCGCAGTCGAAAAGTGCCCATCCATATAGCTGATCATTTTGGATTGGATATTCGTCTGCACTTGAACTTTTTCGATTGAGCAATTACAACATGGGAATACCTTCATTCCGTGCATTCTCTAGAAGGAATTGATCGTTAAAATATACTAGAGCTAGTAACATGCAGCAGCAAAAAATGCAGCTCATCAAATCCACACAAAATGGTATTTCGAAAAGTATCGTAAACATTGCTCACGAAAATTAAAACATTCTCGTCTAATTCTACAACAAAATAATATTTCAACAAACACAGACATCACGATTACAGCAGTAACATGTTATTATTAAATGTAATTATATCTTTATTATAACATGCTACATTATATACATCCTCTATATCGAAAAAAGATAGCTGCTCCGTAATGCACCGTGTGTGTAGCAATTATTAAATAGCGAACGGACTCTCCCTAGTGACCTTGCTGTTGCATGACGTCTACTGCGACACACTGAGTCCAGTCGGCACGCGCAGTAGGAGAATGCGCGAAATAGCACAATGACATATTGGCGGTTTTAAGTCCAAATCGATATTATTTAATAGTTTGTGGATTTGTCCTGAGTTCCTGGGTATTTAACAAAGCCATAGACATCGCATGACTGAAAGCTGCAAAGACTTTTTTCAAATTCTGCGCAATTTGGAAACTATCAATATAGATTAGTAATGTGGAATTTGATTAAGTAATGTTTTCGGGAGCGACAACTGCTAAAACAGTAGTCCCGTCGTGTATTGTATGTCTTTACTGCATGAAGTGGCAGTAATCTGCCTCCGCTGGATGGCGAGATCCGTCGCCAACCTACCCATCGGCTTGCTGGTTTTCCCCAAGCAGGTATCTCCTAAGGTAACGTCCCAGCAGGGACTCGCTTAAGCTCCCGACTGATCTACCGAATGTTTGGTAGTGTGGTTTACGTAAGTATATTTGTGGATGAAGGCAGGAGGTATTGGGTGAAAAAGGAGAGGACACGACAGGGAAGAGGATGGAAAAATAGAACGCGGTCCGTGGCCCTTTTGCGAAGGTACTGGTCCGGCATTCGCCTGATATCGATCGAAACTACTGATTAGAGCCAGCGTCCGCTAGAATTCTCCCCCAGGCAGCGGACGAATTCGACTTACATATGCAACAAATGTCGACAATCCTACCGCCGTCGGGACTCGAACCTAGGACCTCTCGGTCAGAGGCACCGCAGCGACATCAGCTGATGCCCTTTAAATCGATAGTACGCAGCGATAAGGATTTGCATGGGGCGCACTCTCTGCGGGGCGCGCGCGCCCTGTCAGTCCAACGCCGCGCGCCGCGTGCCCTTGTCCCGCATCTAACTTCGCGTGACAGCAACTCCGCCAACTCGCGCGCACTAGGAATCCACCCTCATCTATAATTCGCGTGCCGTGGTTACCCTCGCCCAATGGCCGGATGTGGAGGGAGAGGGAGGGGGGCGGGGCGGGCGCGTTTCCGAAATTTGCGCCGGGCAACTCGCCGCCGCCCGCAGAATGCAATTCTGCGGTGTCATCGTGCTCTCACGAGGTTCGCCAACCGAGTTTGTGGAAATACATTGCGTTCGTTAATACTAAGTGAGGCAGTGTCTTAAGAAGCCTAATCCTCGTGTGCTGTAGCACTCTCTTCTCATATGGATTAACGTTCTCGTACGAAGCGGGAGGGGGTCAACATAATCCTCAGCGTAGTTGTTTTTTCTTTCATTTTTGTTTAAGTAAGTAGTTACTTTTTCATCGTTTAAGACTTATATAATAATATTAATAATAATAAAAATAATAATGATAATAATAATAGTAATAATACACTGATCATATTGTCTCAGCTTGTCTAATTCTAGCAAGACCGAATAATTGAAAACACACAAGGTGTGTAGTTACCTCCACTGGTAGATCTGTACCACCCTCGAAGTACCAAACACATCCCACAAGTAATACAAACACTCACCAAAACCGGTGACGTCCGTTCGACTGTGTACAATATTGTACGACCAACAAATTCAAACTAATCACACGATAGCGGCAAACGAACCGGATGTACTTATCTGGGATTCGCAGAAAAAAATCTTGTCTACTTATAGATATTTTTCTACCTTGCGATTAGAACGTCGTTACCAAGGAGGCAGAGAAACCTCTTAAATACAAGAGTTTGGAATTCGAGATTAGCCGAATGTGGAACGAAAAAACACAGGTCGTACCGATAGTTATCGGAGCTCTGGGATTTGTTCCACAAAATTTGTCTAGTTATCAAAATTTGTGAACTTATCTAAACTGGGTAATTCAAAAGACTGGGAAGTGCAAGAAATTGCTTTATTTGGAACAGCTCGTATTTTGCTCACAGTATTGTAGAGGCACCAACAGTAACTAGATCTGCTCTTTAGGTAGCTGCTTGCAACGTGGAGTAGATTTTACATTCAGCTGACTCAACATCTTTAGTCTTGATGTAGAGAAAAATAAATAATAATAATAATAATAATAATAATAATAATTATTATTATTATTATTATTATTATTATTATTGAACTGTCACCATTCCTATCACCTTGTTGGAAAGCTTGTCACCCTGTAGGGCTGCTCAATTCTTTGAACAAATTTTTATTATTATTATTATTATTATTATTATTCAAAATTTTACGCTCGTCCGGAGTTTTTAGATATAACTCTAGGACCGAACGTCAACACATATAGCGAGACAGATGGTGAGAAGTTCTTGCTCCAGTGCACTCAGGTTCTGCTTCAATGGCTAAGAGAGAGAACCTTACGCACAATATTGGTGGTTGCCAGCAGCACGGCCTTCTGCATGGTTCTGAAGTGCCACTCATTTAGATGGAGTTTCTCTTTCACAATCCTCCAATCATCAGCAACAAGCCCATTAGATGAAATAACTACTGGCACAATATCTACCTCTTTTAGTTTGTAGAGGTTTTTCAGTTCTTCTGAGAGTGGCTGGTATTTTCTTTTCTTTTCTGCAATTGTTGGCAGCAGATTATGATCTAATGGGACTGCAATATCAATTATTATTGCCCTGCAAGTAGTTTTGTCGAACACGACAATATCAGGCTTATTTGCATCCATTGTTTTATCTGTAACAATGGCAGTATCCCATAAGATTTTTGTTCTCTCATTAGACAAAACTTGCTCCGGTAGATATTTGTAATAAGGTAAGCTTTCCTTTAACAGGTCCAATCATTTGGCAAGAGCTTGGTGAACGATTTTGGCTGTATTATTGTGGCGTTGTAAATAATCTGTTTGTGCCAACTGAGAGCAGCCACTACAGATGTGTTGAATAGATTCGGTGGCCTTCTTGCACAGGCGACACATGTCACTGATGTTCTCTTTCATGATATATCGCCTGTAGTTATTAGTGGTTACTACAGGCTTATTATTATTATTATTATTATTATTATTATTATTATTATTATTATTATTTTTCCATTACATCACGACTAAAGATCGTATGAGTCGGCTGAATATAAAATCTACTCCAGGTTGCAACCAGCTTCCAAAGCAGCAGATCCGGTGACTATCAGTGCCTCTACAATACTTTACGCAAAATGTGGGCTTTTCCAAATAACGCAATTTCTTGCACCTCCTAGTCTTTTGAATTACCAGGTAGTTTAGACAAGTTCTTACTCAAATTTTGCGGAACAAATCCCAGAGCTCCGATAACTATCGGAACGACCTGTGCTTTTACGCCCCACATTCGGCTGATCTCGATTTCCAAACTCTTGTATTTAAGACGTTTCTCTGCCTCCTTGGTAAAGACGTTTTGATCGCAAGGTACAGCAACATCGATAAGTAAACTCGCCAAAGCCAAATCCCGGATAACTATATCCGGTTTGTTTGCCGCTATCTTGCGATCAGTATGAATTTGTTGGCCGTACAATATCGTACACAATCCAAGAGACGTCACCGGTTTTGGTGAGTGTTCGTACAACTTGGCGCATGTGTTTGGAACTTCGAGGGCAGTACAGATCTGCCAGGGGAGGTAGCTACACACCCTGTCATGTCTTTTCAGGTATTCGGTCTTTGCTAGGATTGGACAAGCTGAGACAATATGATCAATGGTTTGTAATTGCTCCTGGCAAATGCGGCATTTATCATCTTGGGAAATTTTGAGAATCGCTTTATCATAATGTCGTGTTCTCAGCGCCTGATCTTGGGCAGTTATTACAAGTGCTTCCGATTCTGGCTTCACTCATCCCCTTTTAAGCCACATAAATGATTGATCTTTATTGATCTGCACCTTGTCCATTCTTTTTAGGTATTGTCCATGGAGTGGTTTGTCTCTCCACGATTTCTTTAACATTATTTATTTTTATTATTTATTTTAAATTATTATATTTTATTACTATTATTATTATTGTTATTATTATTCCATTACATCACGACTAAAGATCTTATGAGTCGGCTGAATATAAAATCTACTCCAGGTTGCAACCAGCTACCTAAGGAGCAGATTCGGTGACTATCAGTGCCTCTACAATACTTTACGCAAAATGTGGGCTGTTCCAAATAAAGCAATATCTTGCACTTCCCAGTCTTTTCAATTACCTGGGAGTTTAGACAAGTTCTTACTCAAATTTTGCGGAACAAATCCCAGAGCTCCGATAACTATCGGGACGACCTGTGCTTTTACGCCCCACATTCGGCTGATCCCGATTTCCAAACTCTTGTATTTAAGACGTTTCTCTGCCTCCTTGGTAACGACGTTTTGATCGCAAGGTACAGCAACATCGATAAGTAAACTCGCCAAAGCCAAATCCCGGATAACTATATCCGGTTTGTTTGCCGCTATCGTGCGATCAGTTTGAATTTGTTGGTCGTACAATATCGTACACAATCCAACAGACGTCACCGGTTTCGGTGAGTGTTCGTACCACTTGGGGCATGTGTTTGGAACTTCGAGGGCGGTACAGATCTGCCAGTGGAGGTAGCTACACACCCTGTCGTGTCTTTTCAAGTATTCCGTCTTTGCTAGGATTGGACAAGCTGAGACAATATGATCAATGGTTTCTACTTGCTCCAGGCAAATGCGGTATTTGTCATCTTGGGAAATTTTGAAAACCGCTTTATCATAATGTCGTGTTCTCAACGCCTGATCTTGGGCAGCTATTACAAGTGCTTGCGATTCTGGCTTCATCCTTCCCCTTTTAAGCCACATAAATGATTGATCTTTATTGATCTGAACCTTGTCCATTCGTTTCAAGTATTGTCCGTGGAGTGGTTTGTCTCTCCATGATTTCTTTAACATTTTTTGTGTCTCACACTTCATGTTTAGCAGCATCAGAAGTTCAGTGTCTGTGTTATTCGACGTGTCTTGCCTAGTTTTCTTCGCAATGCTTCTTGCTACACTTACAATGCCTCTGTTTCCCATTCTTCGGTTAGATTTCATGACCTGCCTCATTAGTGGGTCATCTTGATGGCTGACTACACACTTTCCCATCCCGGTTATTGCATTGTGCCAGGAGGCTTCAATTTGTCTCAGGCCTCTTCCTCCTTCCTTACGTGACACATAAAGTCTATGTACATCAGCTCGAGGGTGGGCAACATGATGCATTGTTAGCAGTTTTCTGGTTTTTCGATCCATGGTGCGAATTTCTTGCTCAGTCCAGTCCACTAGTCCAAAACTGTATTCGGCTACAGGTACCGCCAAACTACCTATTGCAGATATTTTATTCCTGGAATTCAGAGCGGACTGCAGGACCAGTCTCACTCTCCTATAATACTCCCTACGAATTCTCTCTTTCATTCTGTCATTCGAGATGGTTTCACATTCTTCAATGCCCAGATATTTGTATGTTTTACCTGGCTCATGATCTTGAATCACAGTGTGCGTATCAATTTCAATGTTCTCAGACGTTGTGAGTTTCCCTCTTTTTAAATTGATTTTTGCACACTTGTCATGACCAAACTTCATGCAGATGTCATTGCTAAAGTCATTCACGACAGACAGCATTTGGGAGAGAATCGCTTCATTCTTAGCAAACACTTTCAGATCATCCATGTAAAACAAATGTGATACTGGCCTTTCATCACCATGGAGCTTAAAACCAAAGTCAGCTTGCGACAACTGTCTCGATAGTGGGATCAAACTAATGCAAAACAGCAGAGGGGATAGTGAATCTCCTTGAAAAATACCCCTGTTAATCTGAATACTTCTGGTTTCTACTGCTTCCTTTCCGCTGTGTATTAGTAACCTGGTACTCCACGACTTCATGCTAGCCTTGAAAAATTCAATAATTCTAGGATAAAATCGATAGATCTCCAGGGTCTTCAAAATCCAATCGTGTGGTACACTATCAAAGGCATTTTGGTAGTCAATCCAAGCCATGCTCAAATTACGTTTGCGTTTCTTTACATCATTCAAGATGACTTTATTCAGTAGCAAGATTTCCTTACAGCCATAAGAGCCTTTACGACATCCTTTTTGTTCAGCTGGCATTAGATGATTCTTATCTAGATGTCTATACATTTTGTCAGCTATGGCTGAAGTTATAACTTTGTACAGTATTGGCAGACAAGTAATTGGCCTGTAGTTCTTCGCCAAAGAGCTGTCTCCCGCTTTGGGTAGCAAATACGTGATGCCGCGTGTGAGCCATTCTGGGATTTCCTTTGGGTTTTCAAAAATTTTATTAACAGCCTTTGCTAGATGAGAATGTATTGCTGTTAATTTCTTAATCCAATAAATCTGGATCTTATCAATCCCGGGGGACTTCCAGTTTCCCATGTTCTTAATTGCTTGGAAGAGGTCCTCTTCCGAGAATTGGTGAACATCTTCCACTGTTTCTACAAGTTCATCGGCAGCAACAACTTCAGATTGAAGCCAAGATGCGTCTTTGTTGTAGGATCTGCTCTGTTCCCAGATTCCTGCCCAAAATGCTTCGACGTCATCTTTTGAAGGAGTAACAGCTTTGCCATTCGGTTTTTGAGTCAGATTGCGATAGAATCTCTTCGCGTCTGTTTCAAACAACCGGTTCTGTACACGGAAATCTATTCTACATTTGTACCTTCTTATTCGTTGAGCCCATGCTTGAATTTTCTCTTTTAGCTTCTCAACTACCATTAGCCTGCTGGTGTCATTTTCAATTTGGTATTTTTGTTCAACATTGAATATTTTGTGTTGAACTTTGGAGGTGTGCGTTGATTTAGAAGATGCCTCAGCTAAGAGTGATATTTCACGCCGGGTGTCGGCTATCCGTTTCATAATTCTGTTCATCCATGGGGGTACAGAGCTGTTTACTCTGTTTTGCTGTCGGCCGTCGGTGTTCTTGGCTGGCCCCAAAATTATCTGAGATACTAGATATCCAGTTGCATATATGATGTGATTGATTTCAGTAATATCTAGATCTCTGCCTGGAGTCTCCACCACCTCATTGAAGACAGAATTCACTGTTTCTATCACTCTTTTAGCTTTGGCATTTTCGTATATTCTCCTCAACGGTTCGCGAGATTCAAACGGAAGTTGACTAACTCTTTCTATCTCGCGCCGAAGGAGATTTCGCATCATGTCCTTATCGTGTAATTCATTGCCAGATGAGTTTTCACCACTGACGTGTGTTTCACTGGAAAGCGATGAACCTTCCACGGGATCATCATTTTTACGTTCTACGTGTTCGTCATGTGGATTGTTTGAGCGAAGTACATACTCCGCATTTCTCTTAATGTCAGCAAGTTGTTCTGCTGTGAATTTTCCACTGCTGAGTATGTATCGTCGTTGACTGGCAAGCTTCTTTGAGTCTAGGGTAGGTCTCATATCTGGGTTCCGCTCTCTCCATACCTTGAAAACTTCTATTTCTGAGCCCCCATTTTTCGCTTTTGCTTTGTAAAAGCACCACATCACCTCCTTTAATTCATCCCGGGTCCATCTCTGACGATGGCTTCGAGCTACTGCCGGCTCTGGGTCCCTGGGACTAACACCCGTGGGATGGCCGTCGACAAGGTGACATTAGCTCGGTTTCTGAGCAGGTATGGGACATTGGTAGAACAAAGCACGTTAAGATTCATTACATTGCTTGTTCTATCTATTTTGCTCATTGGTTTGAATTGAGGATTCGCAGGACGCAAGTTCGAGTTCACAGATCACACTTAACCCTCGGGTTGTTTCCTGCCATCCGTTACTGCGACCCACAGTGGCCTCGGGGCATCCCCCCGCAGGGCCCAGCAAGGGGTCCCTCCGATCGCCAGTCGGCATTACTAAACCCTACGGGATTTTCACTGACTGCTGAAGGCAGCCTCCTTCGCTGGCTAATACAAAGTTCGGGCCTCCACTCTAATCAGTGGCCTGGTGTGCCAACTCAGTTTCTCTCCTGTACCCTCTATGAGCCGACAACAGGAAGTCCAAAGGTTCATGACCCTTCCCTCTCTACTTACTTCGCACTCTCCTCAAAATGGAGTACTTCTTCGTCTGACCCCTCACCTTCAACCTATTCAGCAAGGGAGGCCCTACCGGTAGCTAGGCTACCACTGACATAGCTTTAAGGCTCATGGGGGTACTCAAGCTCCACCACCAACTCCAAGGTCGTGTACTCCCTAGGTGGAGTTATTATTGTTATTATTATTATTATTGGCATATCGGCCAATTTTGAACATGTGCAACTTTTTAGGGCAGCTGAATCCCTCTCTATGACAAGGTAGTTACGCCTTGAAATGTGAAATACGAGGTGATAGGATTATAGATTACCGATTGTCTTATAGACAAGCCTTCCCACGAACAAGTTGCAATCTCTTTTTAGCACGTGCCGATGTAAATACAAGTTATACAATCGAAAGAATATTGTAAATGTACTAGTTCTCAAAAAAGCTATATTGTTATCTGTGATATCACGGAAAGAATCGCAAGTACCGAAAATGTTCAATATATATATGCGCCTTTGTTATACCTCTAAAGGGGGAAATATTCTCATACGAACTTGCAGAAAATTATTGATGTACATTGCTAAATACATGTAGCATTGGTTCGTAAAGAATGAAATTTTACTTCAATTGGTTTGCAATTTATTCTGGGCCCCGGCGTTGATCCCCCTCATCATTAGTTTCCTGGGCACCGGAATGGTTTTGGTATGCAACTGGCAGCACACGAAAGGCTGCCGCCTGTCAAATGTTTTACCAGGCAACCCGCTTGACGCGCGTGTCTTACAGCAACCGCGCGGAGTTTGTCGAAATACGAATAAATAATACTGCGTGATCGTCTAATAATACTACGTGATCTTATTTTCGAATCCTAGTGGGCAGTAGCACACTCTTTTAAAATTTAATAATAATAATAATAATAATAAAAATAACAATAAAATAATTAATAATAATAATAATAACAACAATAATAATGGGAAGAAGAGGAAGAGGAGGAGGAGGGAGGAGGAGGAGGAGGAGGAGGGAGGAAGAGGAGGAGGAGGGAGGAGGAGGGAGGAGGAGGGAGGAGGAGGGAGGAGGAGGGAGGAGGAGGAGGAGGAGGGAGGAGGAGGGAGGAGGAGGGAGGAGGAGGAGTAGAAGGAGGAGGAAGATATCGTTTTATCAGGGCTTAAATTTAAGGACATCTTCAGGGACTACGAGTATTAACTTCATTACTTCAAAGGAAAAGAATGAGACGAATTTTGTTTCATTTGCTACCAGAAAGAATGCTGACGCAAACGATAGTTTTGCAGACACATTTTACTTCAGGTGACATGTGTTTTTACATGACTTATTCTTTCTGTTTCTACTGTAATTTGCTTCAATACATATCTTAATCTGTGAAAGAGAACTTATTTGAAACTACCGTGTAATTTTTAATAAGGAGTCCGAAACAAATTGCTCCCAAACATTCCCAATTACGTACAAATTCCAGTGACTTAGCCTTAATATGGAAAGAATATTTGAATAGTAGTACCGACAATAAATGTGTTAGTTGAAATGGAGACAAAACAGGTTGAAAACATTAAGAACGTTTCAAAGTAGAGACTCTGAAGATCCAGAGAACGTGCACAGCTTACACCCCATCTGTCCGCAGGCATTAAATAAATATAAAAACAAAATAGAACATTGTGAAAGAAACATGAAAAATAATATACACCTACATTTCCCAGCGCGCAAGGCTCGGGTTATCGCCAAACCAAACTTTCATCGCTGCGCAAAGATTGTGACTGCCAAAGCCTTGAAATTGCGTCCACCTTAAATATCGCATGTGTGGAACATGTTCAAAAACAATACAGAGAAGAATATATCTACCGGAAACTAATGCCAGCGAATATTGCATGATAAAAAATATAGTAGAGAAAGCTCCGATGTGCTCATTAAGTATTAAGAAAATATGATTAAAATAAACACAATTCTTGTGACAGTTATTTATCTTACATGTGGTTAAAAGCGATCATTATTTGCTTGTCAGATGACGAGTCACATGGGCGTTAGCGCTGTCAGTTTAGCTGTGAATGAGTAACTGATAAGAAAGTAATAACGATAGGATAAGATTATAGTCTTTCATATGAATAAATAAAACCTTATTTACGCCACATAAAAAAAAATTTAAAAACATAATTCCTTCTTCGACTTTGAGAAACTTTAGCTCACTTATAAATAGTCCTAAATATTTTATCGCATTCGCAAATACTTCCAATTGCTTCGAGTCAGCGTTCTACAATCACTGTATTTATACACCGCTGACTTGCTTCATTCCTCAATATTTCAGAGGTACCCCTATTTTACAAAACAAGTATTTCTTTCTGCGATCACGCTCTCCCCTGAGAACGCTGTCCCTGAATAAGCCATTCTTAAGCTCCCGCTGCGGTCGGAAACTTCGCAGACTTCATTTACGTAGCCACCGCTGAAATCTAAAGTTCCACGGGGAGAGGGTGGTAGAAGGGGCGGAGAAGGGCGGGGGACGGGGCAGGGCAGGTGGGCGGGGTCTCGCGTTGCCTCGGAAAAGAAACGGGAGTCACCGCGGCGGAAGAGCGTCGTGGAAAGAGAGAAAATATGGCAGGCAGTCGACTTCAGATCAGTGCGGGAAAAGGTCGCCAATCAAAAATGAACTTTTCTTATGGAATGTATTTTTTGCTCCAGGAAAATGTTATTTATCTTTGTGTGCATCTCAAAAGTAATACAAAATGGGCTTGATGCTTCGTAAACGTGTAGGCATAAAATATTAGTTACAGGCAAATTTTATTCATTTTTTACTTTTAAAATCAATGGAAGCTATGTAAAAGAGTCATTGAAAATATTTTATTAGGAGAGATACGTGGTTATTAAAATAAAAATTAAAAAATTAGAATGAATAAAATACACAATTTATGTACGTACACTCAGAATTACTGGCAAATCATCTAAGATTTAGAGGTCTGCATTATTCCTAATGAAAGAACTGCTTAAAGCAGAAATCTCCGTTATTTGTATGCTTATTTTTCATTTCTAGAGGTTTCATGACCGATTGGAGCTCGTTTCTTGTTAGTATGAATAAATTATTCAGCACGAGTACGAACCAAAAGATTCCAACGACAGTATGAGTGCGCATTTAACAGCACGCAAATTTCACTATGCTCCTTTAACCATCTAGCCGAGAAAGAAGTTACGACGAAACAGGCAGTTTCGATTTTGCTCAGAGGCTTCTTTTAGGCTTGATGATCTTTTCCATGCAAGAAATCATCATTATCGAACAGCTGCATTTACTTTCTTTCCGAAGGAAGACGTACGAAATATTTTTCTCCTTCGTACATCTTTGATTTGAACCCACGAACTTGGGTGTAACAGCCCGACACGCTAACCGTTACTCCAAACTTTTCTTTATTTGCATCAGCCTTGTTTCCATACAATATGCATGGATTCGACAGATATTTAAGTCTGAATTGTATTTATCATTTTCTATTGTGAAAACATTGATATCACTTCAAAAAAAGTAATTTCTCTCTGAAAAGAGTCACTACTCCTCTGATCGTTCTCTGATTTGAACACCATCTTTAGATATTAACAACATTGTTCATTTTCCTCTTAACTATGGCATTATTTCGTTTTTTAAGTTATACTTTTCAAGTAATATATAGTTCGTAAGCCAGACAATACGCCTACCAGTAGTAAAATATCCATAAAAATAGTATTTTCTTTCTGTGGAGGACAGGGACTGTTTTTTTTTTCTACAATTCGTCTTCTCTATTCATCTTCCTAAACATCAGATTTAAGAACCCCAACGTCATTCTCCTTTACTAGCTTCTTTTTTCGTCACGATGAAAAAGCATCACGAACTGCTCTTCAGCACAGCTATTTCACTTCATTTCGGCAAGGCGATGCCACATTTTCATCCATCTTCTACCAAAGATTTTTTTCTTCTTTTAAACATGCGTCGGTAAAAGCCCCGCTGGCGCTGAATTTCTTCGAAGAAGTGGAAGTTGTTATTCAGAACATTAACACACGCTCAAAATATTTTTAATAATTTTACATTTGTTTCCTCTTTGCCCAGAGCAATAGTTTTTTATTGATTTACAAATAAACAAAATATATGTATACCCAGAATAAATTTAGTAACGTTAAAATAAAAACGATACATTCATTTTAAGAAAGAATCTTCGAGAATCTTCTTTTTTTACTGGCAAGTAATAAAAGTAATAAATACCGGCAAGGTAAAATAATGCTTTACAAATAATGATTTATTTGTAAAGCATTATTTTCCCTACAATACCTATCATTTATCACAAAACAAAGATTTTGACATGTATTTAATACATGATTTGTTTTCGTTCTCGAATCATAAAACGTAGTCATTACATTTACACCCACACAGACATTTTTAGCAAGGATTAACTTCTAAGAAACATTCCATAAAAGTTCATTCCGATTCAGTGCCCGTATTCCCACAGGTTGAATTGGTTTCTACAAGCATAAAGAGGTAGCATCCCAGGAGAGTAAGGGAAGGGGTATACCCCAAGAGGTGCAGTAGAGACAGAACGGGCCACGAGATCTACAAAGGTGACATTCCGGAAAGAGGCTGTCGGAGCTCTGCTCTGCAGTGACAGCGTGGCGGGTCGTGGGGGCGCATGGACCTCGCACATCCCGCAGTGGGCCAAACTCCAAATACGCGTAATGTAGTTACGAATACAACCACAAAATAAACACGGTTGTAGGCTTTAAGAAACTCGGGATGAGCAAAAGAGTAAGTAAAGGGTACTATACTTTCGGTTCTTGTCTTAAAGAATCATTAACGTCAGAGCCAGTCACACCATTTGGAATATTTCTAACTCCAGACTTATTTTTGAAGCACTGCTCAACCTATTTGATCACACGATACTTGGCTGTCTGGGAGACGCCGCGTCCCAGGCACAGTTTTCAACGATTTGGCTATCATTCTGAGACCTTCCTCAAGGCGAAATGCGCAAACGAGGACTAGGCATGGGTTATCAGGCACATCCATCTCCACACATTTTGTCCTGAGTAAGTTCGATGTATAACGATCAAAACATTGGCGTCTCGCGGACAGTCGAATATTTATTAACTCCCGCCGCGAAGTCTACTCTTTTATTTGACCATTGGTTACTTTTCCTTCTTTGTACTATTTTGTCTGATCTTAGACTTTATTTATTTTTTATGTTTATTTATTAGATATCTTCCCTATCCTTCTTTCGAAATAGTATATCCTCTCCAAGGATCTCTCTGAAGCCAGTCAAGTTTTTATGTCTACTTTCCCTATACTACGTATATCACTCCGTGTATACGTACGTATACGGGAAAGAAAAAAAGAGGAGAGAAATAAATGACGTAAAGAGATGGAGAAAAGAAGGCCTCAGTGAGAAGAAAACAGGGAGAAGACTGCTAAGAAATGACGTGGAGAACAAAAAAGAACCTAGGGAAAAGTAATGTAAATAAAGTGAGATGTTCAATGACAACAGAAGCAGACAATAAAAAGTAATGTGGGTATTCACGGGAAAGTAAGGAAAGCATTTTCAACTGAATGCACAACAAAACCAATTTCAATTCAATGATGCTTTATTTTATATGACGAGGACCAGACCATCAGGTCTGCTCTTTCGACTGCCCACCCAAATTTCGCTACGCTCCTTTCACAAACTAGCGGGAGAGAAGGTATCATTTGGGCAACGAAAAATGCGATTTGAATTTAACTCAGAAGCTTCTTTTACGTTTAAGGATATATCAGTCTGTAAATCTACAACATGGGACAGCCAGATTTACTTCCCTTGAAGCAAGGCGTACAAAGAATTTTTCGTCCTTAAACATCCACAGCATCGACCGGGTTTGAACCCGCACACTTGGGTATAACAACCCGATGCGCTCTCATACCACCGAAACCACATTTCGGCCCAGTGTGGTGAGCGATGGAGTGGAGAAGATCCCAGGGGAGCTAAAATGTGGAAAGCACGACCGACGACCGTCCGGATGACGCAGCTTTCGTCTGCCTCGCTCTCTTTGCTTATAACCTCATCCCCCATTCCTGTTGTTGGTCTGTATAGTGTACTCGGTTCAATAAAAAAGGTGAAAGTTGCTTTGAAGAAGATTCATCTGCATGTTGAACCAACGTGCTTGTGCTGGTTTACTGAGGATCTGAAAGCATTTTTAACATCAAAGTGGTTATTTAGAAAAGGGAATGTCAGATATATTTTTTACTTGGTAAGAACTGTCATGTGTGACATAAAAAGATCTTTTTTTCTGGTGAGCGTGTGAAAAATTAGAAAACTGAAGTCGAATTATTTTTTATAAAATATAACAGAAATTCATTAATTTAACTTGATAAGATAGCTTAGAGGAATTGCTTAAGAGATAGGAAATAAATTGGCTTTTTAATTACAGCTCGCAAAGTACAAGAAATTGAAGTAATAATGATTGGCAATCCCACCAAAAATATTGGAACATTTATTCTATTGTTATTTTATTACTGTTATTACTAAATCACAGTCAAGAGCTGGGATAAGTAGCAAGCTCCATTATATAACGTCAGTATCACGGCAATGAGAGCAATCCAAATTTGTCAGAATAGTAAGTATAACAATTTATTAAAAGAGAGAGCAGACGTTTACCACAAAGAAACGTAACAAATGCGTGTGTAAGAAAAAATTACGCGTTATGCGTACATGATAAAACCGCGCATCGGCACTAGAAACAATGCACTACAAGATATAGTTATCATGGGATCAAAAAGAGCGCTTGCAAACGGAATGGAGATTCTAAGGCCTTGGTGCACGAACATTGTAAGCTTTGATAATTTGCGTCGCCACAGAATTAGTCTGATCCACGTGCTACCCACAGTCCACAACTTCTCCATTTAATCAAAATCACGGAATTGCTCTTCGTGCATGATTCTCTGCAAATCCAACCAGTTTCACAAAATTAAACAAAAACAGCAGAATTCTCCTTTATATAGTTAATACGGAGTTCAAACTACTCTCCAAAATGCAACGAATATTCAACTTCCAGGTTCACGATCATCTTGAACTTTAATAACCGCCACCGCGACAGAATTATGGTTTGAACCAGCCGTTCGCGAAGGTCCAAAACTTGGCCATTTAATCTAAATCACGGAATTGCTCCTCGCGCATGATTGCCCGCAAACCCGCAAAGTGAAGCGCGTTGTTAGTAGTTATCGCCTGTCATGTCCAACTATTGTGGGAATGGGGTAGCCATGATCATGGAGGAAGGTAGAAAAAGATAGAAGGATCGACGGCAGTGTGCAGGTCTCCTGCAAAAAGGAGCGAGCGGGGACGGCCGTAAAGTGGAGACAGACATAGAGGAGCAATTAAAGATAAGGATGGCAGAAGAGACTAAGGAACAAGAATGGGAATGGGGAAGCAAGGGGTCGGGGGGCGTTTGCCGGAGACGAGATTGGAGAGGGATACCATCTATCTACATACCTATCCATCCGTATGTCTAAAAAACGAGACCCATATAGAAAGTAAATTTACTAAGTCGCTGTCAAAAAATGATCATAGTAAATTTGCTTTCTAAATGACCACGCATCTCGGCTGACAACGGAACTTCTGCAACAGTTCCGCTGGTAGATGTTTCACCGTCCACTCTAGAGTGCGGATTTCGCCCGGGCGGTAGACATCTTACATTTCTATTCCTGTCCGGACATCATTATAAGCTTCACAGCGTCACAGAGTGTATCTGTTGAACACAATTGCAGACTTTTCTAGATTATAGCAGGCAGAAGATTTTTATGAGTACAGAGGCACGGATATAGATCCCACGGTGTGACAAAAATCTCAAATCTTTAAGTGATGAGAGAAATTCGTACAATTTACACTCTATGCAGTTTTTTCACGAAATTGTTGCTTTTTATTCACGAATTAGACAAAAATACTTTCTGACTGTTACTCATACCTACATTTGTGACGCGAACGAGTGCGAGGACGGATGCGGCGATAGCTGCCTTGTGACGCCGCGGTAGTCAAGGCTGAAAACTGAAGTAAAGGCGAAGGTTACAGGAGGGACTGAAGAAAATGAAGAAAAGAGGGCACAAGACGACTAAGTAGAGAATGCAGAAGGGGATGATGTGAATGTGAATGAATGGAAGGCAGATAATGAACAAGGGACAATGTAGAAGAGGGCAATTGGAGGACGAAAGAGAAGGATATAGCAGGCTAGAAATTGAGTGCTAGTGAGGACGAAGGGGGATGCAGAAGGAAATTGACCGAAGAGAGGTTGGGATGAAAGGGGGCAAGGGTGACAGAAGGGAAGTATTCAGCAAGGTACAAATGGGGAGCTAGTGAAGATGACAGGGAGGCTACAGAAGGGCGGAGGACAATGAAGAAGAGAGGCCTGGAGGGGAAAAGGTGACGAAGAGAAGGATATGGCAAGGTACAAACGGAGTACTATTGAGGACGACGAGGAGGCTACAGAAGGGCGGAGGACAATCAAGAAGAGAGGTCTGGAGGAATGGAGGGGCAATAGTGAAGAGAAGGATGTGGCAAGGTACAAACGGAGTGCTATTGAGGACGACGGAAAGGCTGCAGAAGGGAGGGCGGGCTGGAGGCCGAAGGCGACGAATAAGGGGCGGAGGCGGGGTCGTGACTGGGGGCCGCGGCGGGGCGCCTGGCCACGTCCACGGCACGTGCACTGCTTGCCGGGGGCCCCCAGCGGCCGCGGCGCCGCACGTGCCGGTCCCGCCCCCGCCCCCGGATCACGCGCCCGCCGCCCCCACCGCCGCCCGGCCAGCGCGCCCAGGGGACGCGGACGGGAATCGAACCAGGGCCCGTCGGACGTCACGCGCCCGCTTGGCCACCAGCGAGGTTGCCCCTGCCGCTACCGCCGCCTGCGCTCGCCGCAAGGGAGTTTGCGCAAAGTGGAGACACGCAATCTGCACCAGTAGTGACCGTCTTCTGCCACCACATGTGGCATTTGATTAACCCGGGAGTGCCCGCAACAGGTAGACTCACGCCAGTGCCCGCAATGTATCTCTGAGATATTGCTGCAACGTTTTCAAAATGCGAATGATCTGAAGCTCTATTTACTGAAATACGTATTTTATTTTGTTTGTACATGTCTCTCAATGCAATTGTTAATAAATCGTGCACTTGTCGTAGACATGCCTGAAAATAATATCATGATACGTACCGCTTACGCCAGAAGCTCACAATGCACTGGCGCCAGTGTAAACAACGTATCTCACAGATATCGCGCAGCGCAGTGATCAAGTTTCACGAAAAATGACCAATCGATAAAATAAAAAGAGAAGGCCAGGCTTTCTCAGAAAATTACAATGAAGGAACACATGAAATATCAGACGCCTAATGCATCGCAATAATTCAGGAACCCAAAATTGCCCTGGCTTCGATCTCACAGATCTATTGCGAGCACTTGCGGGTTAACTGATGTTTCCGCGCATGTCAATTGCTATAAATCCCGATAGTATAGTCACTGTTTTACGCATGCAGTGGCGTTATTTCTCGCACGCAGCAAGGCGGGATCTAATCTTCAGGGATATTTTCCCTTCAAGTATTTTCCTTCAGGGGGCAGTAGCACATAAGTGTACAATGAGGGGAAAGAATAGGGCAAGGAAGAAGGGAAGACAGCGTGGGGTGTGTCCCGTTAGTTATAATACTGCACCGGCATTTGCCTGATTATGATCAGCACTTAAAACTACCGATCAGAGCAGCCAGTCCAAATAATTCTCCTCCTTACGACTGAATTCCACGTAGCCATCTAGCTAGTGCTGAAATTTTGCCACCGTTCGGAATCGGACCCTAGGACATCCCTATCAGAGTCGCTGCAGAAGCAGCAGGAATACTGACACTGATGTAAACTCAGCCGTTCACACAGGACTTACTCTTAGTCCTTATTTGGGGGGAAAGTAGTCACTCGTCAGAACGGAACTCGGTCGTACGGCATGTCGGATTATATGGGGCCCAGAGAACAATAGAAAGTGTTTAGTGTAAAATGGTTTTGTGGATTATTTTAACTGTTCATTTCCGAATTCCCTGGTTTATGTCCATTTGCTTTGACCACTGAGCTGTGAGACGTCCATTGCTTCGATATCACAAGACTTTGTTTCGATTCCCAATTGGCAGTGCTTCGCTTTGAACATTTCCAATTATTAAATTACATTATTACACAGTAACAAGGTTGCAATATGCAACACATGTTCTGTATGGAACATATTTCCGATGTAATTGCCTACCCAGAAAATGGCATGGAGGTCACCACAAAGTTCTGTCTATAACTTCATTGACTTGCAATTTACTTTGACGGTTAATATAGTATGTAATATATTGTGATAATCTAAGCATGTGCTTTTTTAAATCTATTTACAATCCTCTCTCAAAACTTATATCTCACATACTCAAACTTTCGCATACACTGAAGTACTTTCGGGCAAACTTGCGTTGATTTGCATGAAATCGGCAGTCTACGGTATCAGAATCAATGCAATTACAATCACAAGTGGCACATTTACTAATTTATTCTTGTATTAGATGGACTCATTTCGATTTAGCGTGATATTTACGTGATGTCTGGTGACATGATGCAGATTTGGCCTGATATTTATCATGACACAGTAGTGGAAAAATCGATGATGGAAACAGGAGAACCCCAAGAGAATTGGTAGAATATCCTCTTAGTTCAGAACATATTCCAACTCTTTGCGTTCCAAGACGAGTGGAGCTCCACAATACATAGTCTTCTACTCACACTTGCTTTGAGTCGTACTAGACATGCAGTTTTCTTTCTTTTCCAAGCTCTGAATTCATTCAAATTACGAATTGATGTTCACATTGATGAAATAAACAATTCGTTTACCCACGCAACCGTTTTTGATCGATATCCTTCCTTCACCTTTTCTGGTACAATTAACAGTTGAAAAGCTCGCAGTGGGCTTTGATAATAGCACATCTTCGTAGTCACGAAATAGAAGCCGTTCGCAAATGCAGACGAGAACCGTAAATATTTTATTTTCGGAAAAATCAAAGGAAAGGGCTGAAGAGGGTCCAGATCTTTTACACGAGACATCTCTAATTAATATCCAACAGCAGCAGGTTTGACAAGTTTAATACATTGTCTGTGATGAAATATGAATAAATAGGCCAATTAAACGGACATACATTTTTTTAAATTTTTAAAATAAAGCACTTCCAGTGGTACACCGTTTCGACGCTCTGTAGGGTCATTCCCAGGTACATATTAAACATTTAAATAAACATTGTCTCACCCTAAGTTTTAGACTTTAGAAGATATGTACGTCATTCATTGTTTTATTTATTCATTTATGCACTATTGATTGATTTTCCGGTGATTTGTAAATCATCTCCCCCGGCAAAATGATGCACTCAACTTAAGGGACTAATTACCATAACAGTTGACGCGCCCGGAAACACTAAACAACCAATCCAAAAATCGCAAACCCGAACCGTCAACGCGTTGCGAACGCTATGTCAGTGCGTCAGCGCAATTTAAATAAAGAGCTGACGCAAACGCCGAGTCCAAAGAATTAGGAGCACAAAGGGACCGGAAATTGAAACTTGTCCCCTAGACAGCGAGCGGTGCGATTGCTTCACATCCGGCCGACCGGATGTAGCACTTGAGGCGTTCTTTTGCGACCGGGAGCATCTAATGCCGGCGGAAGTGGAGTAAGAGATTGAAGCAGCGTGCAAATTAACGGGCCCAAATACTCCTACGTCGAATCCCCTGTGAGGCAGGAGTTCTTTTACAATGGAGTGTAAGTTGTAACCTACTCATACTGCCACTTGTGACAACAAAACTTATTTAATTCAAAGGAAATAATTTCTTGGGATCATCATTCTCCTTTTTATCTGTGAATAGCTTGTTATTTTTAGAATTGTCCATTTTTATATTATTATTTTACCATTACTCTATTATTTTCATGCTATTATGCTAACTTAATTATGTAATTAATTGCTGGCGGGTTATATACAATTGCAGTTTAATTAAATTTATTTTATCTCTCCAGATCACCTCTAGTATAATCTATCGAGTAGAAAATAATAACAAACCATCATTATAATTATGTATACATTAAAGATGATATAAACGCGTATGTTTTTTCCCTCGATTGCACAACGAAAAGAGAATGGAAATCATTATCAGTATTGTAACGGGTAATTCGTTTAATCTGGCCCTATGTTGTGGTGCCACTGTAACGGGTAATTCACGGTAATATACCCCTTACCCTCTCGCCAAAATCTCTACAATGTATTTCAATTAATTACTTAGAAATGCTCGATATTTGCCAAAACATTATATTACGTGGTTACGGAAAATTTCTTTGGTCGGAGGTCGTGGCTGGCGTATACGGGAATTACCTGTAAACTAACGTCAATACTGCAGCATACCCAGGCTTCTAATTAATTCAAAATAATAACACATTTTCTGTGAAAGAAAGGAGAACTTCGGAAAATTCCCTTCTCATTGGTTTATTTCTTAAAAAAAAAAAAAGTATTCACATGGAAATTCTCTTCGCTTTCGTAAAGCCCTTACCCAGTAACTAAACAACATGCAAATACGACAATACGAAGACACACTAGCTTTGCAACATCAACAATACAATATGATACAATAACACTTAAAATCCAAATGACAAAACCAACTGACTGACTATATAATTTATGAAGGAATTCCTCTTTGTAAAAATATTTATCTAATTTTTTCGTACGTACGTTGGACTATTGGTTAATAAGAACATTTATTTTTTATAACTTTGCTCAGCGACAACTCGCATGCATTATGTTTTAGAAAATACTTCACAACATCTCTCTCAACTAATTTGCAAAAATTTAAATTATTTTTGTCTTAAACATTCTTGGTCTTGTACAGATTTTAACTGGAAATACTACACAAAAAAATGCGGGCACTTCCCTTTGTCGAAATACACCCAGCACATCATCGTTGCCCCAAATACGATCACCAGTTTTGCGTGCCCAATTGCACGCGCCGACAGATCAGCTTACACCAAAACTACATTCACCAACTTCCAAAAGAAAACCATAGCCTCCAAGAATTTCTTAATTACTCGCGACTGCGTGTTTGCAAAGCACGTACAAAATAAAAACTTCTTTAAGTATTTGCCGCGTTAGTATCTAATTCTTGCGACAACAATGGACACGGTCGCTGCCTCGCGAAAATAAAGTTCACTATGTAAAATGAAATTAGAATTCGTTCGACTTTCAATCATGTCTCACAGAAATAATTGCAGGTTTTTTTTAATGTTCATGTTAACACATATTTGCCGCGTCGACTAGCTGCGAATGCACCAAGTCCAAAATCGTTCACGTTTCTCAAAAAAAATCTATGTCCATTAGCACTGCACTGTTCGATGAAAATATTCCGTTAATAAACCGTAAAAAGTCCGGTTTGCACACAAAAAATTTTAACACAACCTAACATAAATTCGGTGTCTTGTCTCCACGAGCTTTGACTCAAAAGTAATAAAAATCAGTGTCGATTCACCAACTAAGTTCGTGTTGTCTACTGTTTTTACAAATACCGGCGAATTCCATTCTTGCATTCTCAATTGTTGTTTCATAAAATTTTCCAAAATCTAAAATATTAATTATTTTGACATGCCATTACGTTTATTTATTACTATTTGTGCTCAACGTCCGAATTTTATTGCCAAAATAGACGTTTCTAACGCATATTATGCCGAAAACTATGAATTCCTATGTCGAAATTATGCACTGCTTCGGCAATTGTTTTTCGACATTATTAACACACAAGATTTTTTCAAAATAAATAATTTCGACGTTCTAAAATTCTTTTAAGCATTCCATAATTTCGCTAATTTTAAATTATGCTGATTTGCAACGCCTTTCGTCGCCCACATCACGGTTTCTTTATAAAATCTTGACATTTATTGCTATCTTGCATTATCTTGCTATCTTGCTACATTTATTGTATTTGAACGTCTCACGTGAACTTTTCTCCATTGCTACATATTCAAAATTTAAGCAAACCCGTTGTCCGATTGCGTCCAAACAAACACCAAAATGTTTATTTATTCCATCTCTAATTTGCTATTTTGTCAGACTTTATTTCTGTACGCGTTTTCAAAAATTATAAAGCATGATTTTTCCGCGGCGCGCCATTCTTTTGTTTTGTCATTATGGATTCAAGTACAGGCCGGCCGCTTAGCTATGGTTCATGTATAGTTGGGCCGCTTCCTGCTATAGTCTATTCAATGTTTACATTTGCTTCGAAAACTGTTTATGGGGGATTTCGGTTTTTTATGCAATAGATGAAATCATTACAGTATATAATAAAACGATATGCTCTAGTGTTCTACTTCTCTGTCCTTGATCACGAGAAAATTATGGATGTCGTTGGTCTATAGGAATCATATGGTCATGGAGCAGAAGTGGAATATAAAAAGCTGAAACGAAACCTGAATGAAATTTGCCTCACCACAAATTCCATAGAGAGAAATCAGAATCGAATTATTGCGCTCAGCGTTGGATGTCTAACATATTAGAGGAACCTCTACGAGTTACGAGTGAGGGACAAGACATCTCTGGTCCAAAGCTGAATCGATCAGAACTATTTAAAATGTGGAAATGGAAATGAACCAATATAACATATTACCACACCAATGATATCAAAAATAATATTTATTAGTGAAGTATTGGAGATTGCGTGTATTCTACTTGTGAAAAGAGGTTCATTTCTGAAAAGAGTTTCACATCTCATTCAAGTGGTGCATCATTTGCTCTCCCAAACTAAACAAGAATACATCCTTTGATGAATTAATACGTCAATAGGCGAATTAGAACCATTAATTCTTGTACATTATATTCATACCTAATGGGCCTTTGATGGAAAATCCTTTTTCAACTCATTTTCGTGTTTGCAACAATGAGGCGTGTTTGCAACAATAAAGAATCTTTGTCTTCTAAACCTTATCCTAGTTAACTGGGGACGATTATTCGGATCGCTACCACGCAGCTGTTTCTGTCTTGTGCCATATCCATTGAGACAACATTCTGACACACACACACACACTATATATATATATATATATATATATATATATATATATATATATATATATATATATTGTGATATACCAATATATTATATATTTTGACAGTAACATACGCTGTAAATGGGTTGGGTTAAAAGGGTCTGCAAATGGCAATATGCAGCCTTAGCAACGCCGGCGTAGTGGTTGGCAAGGTCAATAAACTGCATTCAGGCCTTGAATAGGTGGGGGCGCTGGCTAGATAAAATATGAGATAATTTGGGATTGGTCTAGAAAGGAATGACTATCGAGAGCGTGGCTACTTGATTTGGTAAGAAATCGATGGATTGGCTAAGGGAGAATAGACTGTCAACTCCTGAGAAGAGACTGTCGAAGTTTGTCGTTTTGTTTAAAAAAATAAGAATGAAGGATGGATACCGAGGCTTTGAGGGCTAAAAACGGAGGAGTAAATGACATTCTTATAGAGGCCTTCGAGCGGTACAGATCGCTCGCAAGTTTAGCGGAGTGGGACTTGTAAGTTTGACGTGAGAATCAATAGTTTTCGGACTCTGAAAGTTGATGTGCAGCAGTTAAATTCGCTTAGGACTTTGAAAGTTTTTTATATTGCGGTTTTGGACTTTAATGTTTTACCACGTAGTTGGGAGAACTAGGAATTGTGAATATTAAGTAAGAATCGGTAGATATTCTAGGCAGTGAGGGCTGAATTCGTCGGCAGCGTCGCAAGATTAGAAGAGAGAAGCCGGACTTGGGATTATCAGCATTCAAGAGAGAAGATACTGTGGGGCGCCGTCGGCCAAGATCACGTTTAGATGAGTACTGCAGTACAAAGGTTTTCTTTTAAAACGAGGTCATGACCTAAAGGCAGAATAATTGTCAATAGAAGTCAATAAATTTTTAAATTTGCTTTTGGAAATGAAAAGATGATTTTCATTTAGTCAATCACAACTGATAAGTAGTTATATATATATATATATATATATATATATATATATATAAAATTATTTCCTTCCAGATTCCTGCCACACATAGTTGGCAGATCAAATAATCGGCTATCTAGGCGATAGCGATTATCCATTACGTGACCCATTGACCCAGCTAGCCGGACATTTATCCATTCGTTAAGATTAGCTGTGGAAGCATTGGTTGTAATTATCAATTATCGTAACCTGTTCCTGGCGCCCATAGTTTTCTATAAATTCGGAACGGGTCACGAATATATCATTCCTAAGGTAAATGATGTCAGTTAAAACGGCACGATCTCGCAATAATTTATGACGAGACATTGTTGGTACATTTCAATACACACACACACACATATGTATATATATATATATATATATATCCGGGTTTGAAAATTATTTACATCTTTCCGGTTTCTTAATTATAACACAATTAACAATTCCATATTAACAATAACAATATAATTAAAAATACAAATTTTAATAATTTACTTCATTAATTTCTTCCATTGTTCTCTATTGTAGCTTTCTTTTTCGTTTATACCTTTTTCTTGCAATATATTTATAATTTCGTGTTTCCATGATACAGGTGGTCTTCCACGTTTGCCTTTTCCACTTGGTTCCCAATAAAACACTAATTTGGGTAATCTCCATTTTTCCATTTTTTCATGTGTCCGAACCAGGTTAGTCGTTGTTTATTTATATATTCTATGATCGAATGTGATACATTCATATTTTTCCTAATAATTTAATTTCGAATTTTGTCCCTTCTTGAAAATCATGAAGATCTTCTCCAATAATCCATTTCAGTTCCCAATAATTTTTGTTTTAAAATTCAAATTAAAAAGATGAGAGCACTCTGTAGGAGAACCATGAAAGAATGCCGTAAGAAGTCGTGGATAAGCTATGTGTCATCTCTAACCTATAGAACTGATATCAAAGAATCATGGAACAAAATAAAATCCATAGAAGGTAACTATAGAAGAAATACGCCCGAATTCATCGAAAAAGCATTCAATAGTTAGACATCGGATTCACATAGCAAATATTTTAGCACATACATTCGAAGCAAATTCAAGCTCTTCAAACTATGCAGACCAATTCAAAATAAACAAAGAGAACCAAGAAAAAGATATAATGTACGATAAAAATTACGACGCCAATGATGAATTTCAACTAAATAAGCCTATTTCCTCAACAGAATTGCAGCAAGTATTGGCATCCTTGAAAACTTCCTCACCCGGGCCAGACAACATTCCCAACATTCTCCCAAAAAACTTCCCTGAAACAGGAAATGACAGGCTTCTACAGATATACAACCATATTTGGACTAAACATGTATTTCCAAAGCAATGGAGAATGGCTATTGTAATATTGACCTATCTCCCTTACATCAAATATGTGTAAACTCCTAGAGAAGATAATAAACTTACGTCTAACTTGAATACTCGAACATCAAAATATAATCAGAAATACACAATTTGGTTTTTGCCACGGCCACTCCACAATATTACATCTCATTAGTGTCGATAACCACATCCGAGAAGCATTCGAGAGCAACCAACATGTGCTAGCAATAAGTTTAGATATAGAAAAAGCTTATGATATGGTTTGGATACATTACATCTTAATGAAATTAAAAGACATAGGAGTAGGTAAAAACATGTTTGAATTCATCAAAAATTTACTTCAGAACCGCACCACCTCTGAAGAGACAATAATTGAAAACGGCGTGCCCCAAGGATATGTGCTGAGTGTCTCTCTATTCCTACTAGCTATAAATGATGCTGATAAAAATATTATACCACCAGTAATTGTAAGAAAGTTTGCTGATGATATAACTATTCTACGTAAAGGAAAACACATTATTTCTACCAAAGATATGATCCAAAATGCAGTAAACAACCTACATGAATGGTCCCAAGAAACTGGCTTCAAGTTCTCCGCCCAAAAAAACGGAATGTATCGTCTTCTCAAAACATAAAGATATAAACTGCCCACCTATGACATTAGGGGGTAAACCACTAGCATTTGTTAGGAACACCAAGATACTAGGACTGTATTTTGATTCCAAATTAACATGGAATACAACCATCAATTACATTACAAACGAATGCAAGAGAAGAATGAACATCTTGAAATCTCTTTCATACAAAATATGGGGAGCTGATATGGTTGTGCTTCTCCGAACGTACAGAGCAATCATTCGCCCAAAACGTGATTATGGATGCATATTGTACAACACATCAGGAGCAAAATATCTCAAGAAATTGGACTCAATCCACAACCAAGCTCTGAGAATAGCTACTGGATGTTTCCACACGACACCAATTGGCAGCATTTTAATTGAGGCTCAAGAAGTTTCACTAACCCAACGAAGGAAATCTCTATCACTTAAGTATGCAGTCAAATCGGCAACATCAAAAAATCCAATCATTTATAGTGATATGTTCCCGAAATCTGAGAGTTCAAATGATATAAACCCACGGTATGTACCTATGCACAAAAGGATTAAAGTTATTCTCAAAGAAATTGATTTTGAAATTCCCGAAATGGAAACAAAGAGTATCAGTATTATTCCACCCTGGATTCTTCATACTATTGATACTGATTTAACTCTCTGAGAATATAAAAAAGGAAAATTAACAACAAAGGAATGGATCAGAAAATTCATTGAACTCTGTAACAAATACAAAAACTATAACCATGTATACACCGATGGGGAAAAAAAGAAAAACGGAGTCGGATCAGCCATTTATTCGCAAGATTTCGAATTCAAACAGACTCTCCATCCAATAACTTCAATAAAAACTGCAGAACTGTACTCCAAAACTGCAGAACTGTAAGAGAGATTAAAAAATCCCATGAGAATCAAAACTATATTACATTTACTGTCTCTCTCAACAGTTGGAAATAAATCGCAAATCAAGATCGGAAATAAACAACTGCATTTACGAAATTCACTACAAAACAACAAAAGTAGGGGGAGAAATCGTAATCGCTTGGATACCTGCTCACAAAGAAATTTTTGGTAACGAAATTGCTGATTTAGAAGCCAAAATTGCTGCGACAAACATTAACCAGATCTATCCAACAGAAACAATTAAATTTGAAGATTTCTGGGAAAACATCAATCACAAATTAATCCTTCACTGGAACAGCTTTTGGCGCAGATATAAATCCATCAACATTCATCAGTCAACGAGCGCATTTTTCTCACCGATTATCAATAAAAAATTGGCCGCAGGGACCAAACAGTCCTTTCAAGAATAAGATGTGGACATTCCAACTTAAGCCACCTATATCTATTGCAAAAATCATTTCCCCCGACATGTCAACTTGGCAATACCAGACTTGACCTAGATCACATCTTCAAAATATGCCCCAAATACAACTACCAGAGGCAGTCATTCGGATTCAAATACGAAGCCATGCTGCATTCATCAGAAGACCAAGATAAAATAATCAAATTTTGTAAATATATCAACATATTTAATGAAATTTAATCCCATTTTCTTATATAAATTTTCCTCCAAAGTATGATTAAGACCAGTTAAAATATATTTTAAAGTTAAACTGTAATACAATGTTTGGCATAAACTCTGTAATCACACCTAATGTAAAACAATACTTGGATAGTCGCTAATAACCAAGATGTTGATGCGATATAAATAAATCTACAAAAAAATGTATTTTTGTTTTTACTGTGAATTGTAAGTCCAAACGTTTGATGCTTAAGTCAAGATACTTCTAATTATCGTTTTAAATATTTTAATTTTTCTCTCTTTTTTGATACTTTTATCCCATAAAATGCTATTTAAAATTGAAATCGTTCTTTTTCCTTAATTCATTTTTGAGCGAATTTCTCTAAACTGTTTTCCATCATTTGTAATTTTAACTCCCAAGTATTTATATTCGTTTGTGTGTATAATTTACCCATGTCTTCTTCTAAAACCAAATCTGTCCCGTTGTCTGCAATTACCATACATTTGGTTTTCTCCATATTCACTTTCAGACCCCATTTGTTATATTCTTGAATTAATTTTCTAGTCATAAATTCTATATCGTCCAAATCTTGTGCTATTATCAATTGATCATCAGCAAATTGTAACGTATAAATTATGCATTCATTTATTGGTAAACTCAATTTATTACAATTTTCTTCCAAATTTTCAAACAGTTTTCAATATAAATTTTAAATAATGTAGGTGATACACAATATTCTTGACGTAATCCTTTATTTGCTACAAAACCAGCTGATATAAATTTTCCAATTTTCATTTTCGAAAATGAATTTTTATTCAAATTTTGACTGGATTTCACTAAAACCGGATTAATATGACTTGCATTCAAAGCATCCCATAATTTGTTCAACGGTACGCTATCATAAGCTTTTTCAATGTCAATAAATACTAAATGAAGAGGTTGTGCTCGAACTACTTTTTTTGCAATAATTTCTTGTAAGCAAAATATATGATCTATTGTAGATCTGCCTGCTCTAAAACCTGCATCCCCTTTTTAGGGATGCAGAAAATCATTTTACAAAAATACTTAATTATTTTTCCACAAACTCTGCTAAATATATTGATGACAGTAATACCTCTGTAATTTTTACATTCATCTTTCCTGCCTTTTTTTATGTATCACTGAAATATAACCTATCTTCCAATTCTGACACATATCTTCCCTAACATAATCTCTTCACATCCTTTTTGGGCGGCCCCGTGCTCGTCTCCCATTCTCTATTAATTTCATTCGAGGTCTTTTCACAACATGCCCAAACAACTGAAGTCGCATTTCTTGAAGTTCCTTTATTATCGGCCTCACCTTCACGGTTCCTCGGATCACTTCACTCCTGATTTTGTCGTTTCGCGTCACTCTATAAATCCACTTCATCTTCATCTCCGCTACGTGCAACTTCTGTTCTTCTCTTTTCTTCGTTGTCCAACATTTAGGTCCATAAAAAATGGCGCGGCGCATTACAGTTTAGTAGACCTTCCCTTTAAGGCGTATTGGTTTTCGGCGGTCACACAATGCTCCTGCTGCTTCTCACCATGAGGATGAAATACACACAGAATACTATACACTTCTATACACAAAGAATAATTTAATAATTATTCTTTGTGTATAGAAGAAAAAATTAAAAATACCCCAATATGAATACGTGTTATAATATGACAGATTATAAGAAATGGTATTAATATGCTCATTTAATTAGTTTTATCAGTTTTATTGCTCGGATGTTTTACATAACTGATGTTGAAAAATCATACATCAGGAACAAAAAAATATCGGAAGAATTCAAGGAAAGAAAGGAATACAATTTTTGAGATGAGAATACTTCCAATAATTCTATTTCTTAAACTTTTTTTAAAATGAAACCTCTGACCACATCTTTTATTGAAAAGTGGTT
The DNA here is from genome assembly GCA_031308135.1 of Acheta domesticus. Taxonomy (NCBI): domain Eukaryota; kingdom Metazoa; phylum Arthropoda; class Insecta; order Orthoptera; family Gryllidae; genus Acheta; species Acheta domesticus. The sequence goes on along the minus strand of JAHLJT010003656.1, from coordinate 104,775,948 downwards.
AATAACATATCTTCAGTTAGTGCTAGGAAATTTTAAATTGCATCTTCTAATAAAACTCATAATATAACAGAACTAGTTCAACCTAAGCGAACATTGCAATTTTAGGTTTCGAAGTGAAGCGCGCTACATACCGAAACCTAACTTCGAATGGTCGGGTAGCGGATCCTAATTTACAGTTGAAAGGGTTTGTTGTGTGAGTGGGTAAGCAAAATATTGCTTAATAAATATTCACAACAAGAAAAGCAACAGAAACTTAGAACCGTGCAAATTGCATTACGCAAAATGTATAACAGTGATTTTAACTTTACTTTTTTGTAAATTGATTCGCTCATTATTTACTTCTGGTTTCCGGGAGTGTCAACTACTAAGGTCGTTAGTTCCGTAAGTGTAGAGCATGTTTATCTCATGGGAGGTGTCCTTCCCTCGCTTATTGATGACATCACATCGCTTTGCGAGGCTGTCCCCATCTTGGTATTTCTCACCAGCGTTGTTCCCAGTTGGGACAACCTCTATGTTCCCAAATGGCCTCCGGACGTATATGTGTGTGTATGGGGAGAGAAAAGGAGAAGGAAGAGGAAGGAAAGATCGCGCGCGGTCCGTGGCTCGTTTGTTAGGGTACTACTCCGGCATTCGCTTGGTATTAATCGGAGAAACCTAGAAAAATACCCATCAGAGCAGCCGTCCGGTAGAGTTCTCCTTCAGGTAGTATCTGCACTCAGCGTAGCTCTGCTCTCTGCTAGCGCCCAAATCCTGACACCGCCGAAACTCGAGCCCTAGGAACTCCCAGGCAGAGGCCCTGCACAGATGTATTTATTTGGTCAAAAAACAGTAAAAACTCTATATGACGTATGGGCGAAGAGATTATCTGCGCACATTTTCTTGAGGTCCGAAAAAAACGCGAAATAAGCAACATTTGAAAAACTGGAAAAAGAATTCAGAAAAAAATATTATTTTAGAAAAATAGAAATTAGAAAAAAAAATGTTCCCGAGTTTTGGAAAATCAATTTCAATGGTAAATGAACTGCTGATTTGATTTTTCTGCATTGCTAACAAAATAGTAACGAACATCAGTTCTATTCCTACCACTACAAACAAAAGGAATGCTCAACATAACTTGCGCACAGTGAAGCTACATTTACGTCCAGAAGCAAAACAAGGGGCCATCTCAGCATTTGCTCTATGGATCAGGGAAACTATCAGATGCCCTGAGCCATCTCAGCCGCTACATTTTCGTAGATATTCTGACCAACCGTGCTACAGAATGAGGGCACTCAGAAAAGTTAAACCTCCGAAAAGATAAGAGAATGCCCGAATGTGTGTTGTTTTATAGATTATGGCCCGTGAAACTTGTCTAGAAGGGACTCGAAACTTTGATTTCTAAGTTGTGCATAATGGAACAGCGTAATGTGTACTGCGAATGGAATTCTTACAAGCTGATCACATCAAAGCGTCATATACAACATTTCACAAGCACTTTCGCCTCTTAATATTGAAACGAATTGTTATCACTGATACGATAACAATGCGTTCCGATGCATATCGTACGTTTGAACTGCGCGGCAGAGGCCGGCCCGCCGGCGGAGTCGGGGGGCCAGAGCCGGTTCAGTGCGAAGAACCGGAGGCCACGAATCACGAGCACGGGACCAGCAGTAGAGCAATGGCGAAGGTAGAGAACGGACGTTTAAGTATCGTGCGGAAGGAAGAGTGAACAGTGGCGGAGAGAATAGAACTGGAAAGGCGTTGTGACAAAGAAAGTGTGTGACCAAAGTGGAAGTATTAGTTGAGAAGTGAGACGAGACAAAACGAGTACAAGAGAGTGATGAAGTGTTACCAGCGGCGGATCGCGGTGGATGGTCAACACGTGGAGTGGGCACAGCAGTGTAGAGGAAGGGAACATTGTATACAAGTATTCGGCATCATCAAGTACCATTAAGGTGAACAGTCGATGACAATTACAATAAAAGCTAGAAACTGTGATGTAAGAGAACGAGAAAACAGTAGTTTGGGGAGGACGACGTACCGATGCAGTCGAAACGTTCGGGTTACGTTTTGAAGAAGACCACTGCGACCACGAGTGGAGTGGGAAGCGACGACGGCGGCGCAGGTCGGCCGCCCTTCCGAGCGCAGCCGAAGGAAGCGGACTTACCCGAAGGGCGAGGTGGCGCGACAAGACACGTCAGAAGACAACGCATAGAATAAGTGGCCGGAGCGGCATTGCGGGGCTCCCCTCCCCGCGCTGGCTTCCTGCGGCGCGAGGCGTCGACCCGACGGCGGACGGGCGGACATAAAACGGCGCGAGTCAGACTGGATTCTCGTGAGTAGAAGCGGCCGGAAGATTGGGAGGGAAAGTAATTAGCTAGTAGAGAACAGTGATCTTGAGTTGAGCCCCCCCCCCAAGTATTGAAATTATTATAAAGGGGTGAAGCCCCAGGGTAACGGTGAAATTGTTAATGGGATGTAATTAAACACGGGGAAAGAACAGAGTAAATGCTCCTGTGAGCACCGAAAGCAACCAATTTTGTATGGCGATTGTTTTTGTAGTAAAGAAAAGTTCTTGTTACCCACTAGTTTCCATTGTGTATGTGATTGGATCCGGAGCCCATTCCCGAATAAGAATTCCTGTCCCCCTCTATTTATTATAAATCTTGTGTGAGTCAATCTACGACTCGTCTTAATATGTTTGATTTATATGTAAGGTTATCCGTGGGCTGTAGCACATTTCCGGTGGTTTGTGTCGATGCCATCTAAAAGCTGTAATATTAACCACCTGAATTGTACACAGCTGTAATCTTTCTTTAGCGTGTTATCCTTATGCAGAAATCATGTGGCATTTACTTTACGTAATTACATAGCCAACGACATTTCCATTAACAACGTTAAATCTATTGACCATTTGAAGACTAATGTTTTAAAAAGGGTAATTTTTTTGGAAGCTGATTTTCCTCAAGAATCATTACAATGTTTGTGAAATAGAAAATAATGTCATGCAACAATTGCGTTAATATAAAGACAAAAGTGTTCAAATTTGTTTTTTTTCTAGCTCTATTGAAAACAACGATATTTAGCAAGAAGAGTTACATCTTATCATAACATCGCAATTTCTGTCATGAAAACTAAGCGATAAAAATTATCTTATTTCGCTCTTGGGCCATAATTATTTTACCCACTTGTCAAAGATGGATTCAAGGAGTAGTGAAGAGTTCCGATCATTGAAGAAAGGAATTAACGGAATTCGAAAAACATCTAGGCCCTCCACGCTCATCCTACCCGTAGGATTCAAATTCAATTACTAACAGCGTTCGTTGCTTTCCTCCCTTAAGCCTAATGTAGCCCTGAGATTACTGGTCGATGCAACACTAATTCCATACATGTACGCCGCTGTAATCCCAGGGATCATTCAGCTCTAACTTTCTGCGAAGCAGTAGCATTCAGCGAATTACATTGCGTTTGATCAGACCCACTATGAACACAGTTGCGAATATTTACATGTAAACCACTCCCGCCGGGTCTATTGCTCATGTTCTGTATACCGGCGTCTATCTACAAATAAACACGTTAGTCTGCGTTTGTCGTTTTTGGAATAGCAGTAAGTGTGCGTTGACTTTCTCTCTCCAAGAGATGACGGTCTCTGCTGAAGTCTTGATAAAAGCATGGAAGTAGACCAAATCACAATTGAAACACAAAAAAGGGACTTTTATTTTTTTAATCTTAATGAACAATACATTTTTTAAATAACAAAAATATTGCTGTATATTTTCGAACCACAGAATGCATCATATACACGTATTTAGGAATGAAATGAATCATGGACTTCATTTTGTGTGTACTTATCGATAAGATAAAACAGCTTTAAAATCAAGTTAAAATATCTCTTGGTCACGTGTATTTACCCAGGGTAATGACGTGCAACTCCAGAGAGATAGGGTACAATATGGTTGTATATCCAATCAAGAAGCATCACTTTACGAGTCCGCATAGCAATCACCTCAGCTTAGCTTCGCGTGAATATCAAATTGCCATCAGAATAGCATGACATTAAGCAGATGGATGTGGATGTGTGATGGTGAATTGTGATGCTTTGCATCTAGAATACTGGGATTTGTACGTAGACACGAGTTAGCAAGCCTTTCATCTCGATACGCCAGCTACATTACCTGCACTGTGTTAAATTATGTTAATTATGCAAACATTATAATCAATCTCATACAAAAAATTCAAAACGATGAGAAAGTCTTCCAAAATGCAAGAGAGTTCCATTCTGTTTTATGCATTAACAAAAGCAAAAAATGTTGATTTTTAACTTGCTACTGAAATAAACACGGAGAAAACTATAGTAAATATTCGTTGAAAAAAATTCTGTCCATGTAGTTGTGTATTTTTTGATTTACTAATAATGAAATATTTATTGAATCTATAAAATGCTTGTTATTTATTTTGAGATGTGCGTTTGAAGCTTCTACTCAATCGATTATTATTTTTATAATGATTCGTGTTTCGGGTCCATGACTTAGATCATTAGTCCCGTAAGTGTAGTGCGTGTTTTTTCTCGGGAGGTGGCGATGATCTTTTCCCCGCTGGATGGCGAGATCCGGCGTCGACCTACCGTCGACTAGCGGGGTTTTCCAAGTATCTCCCACTAGCGGGGCACCGCCCCAGCCGGGACAAGCTGTAAGCTCCCGACTGGTCTCCCGAAATGTGTGGTAGTGTAGTGCATATTAGTGTGTGTGTGTGTGTGTGTGTGTGTGTGTGTAAGAGGAGAGGGTTAGGGTTTGTTAGGGTACTGCTCCGGCATTCGCCTGGTGTTGATCGGAGAAACCACGGAAAACTACCAATCTAGCTGAAACGCTAGTGTCGAAAATCCTGCCGCAAACGGGATTCGAACCTAGGACCTCCCGGTTAGAGGGACTGCAGCGACATTATTTGATGCACTGAGCCATCTCTCCCGGTCTACTCAATAGATCTTCCGGATTCTTGATGTGAATGAAAGATAAATATAAAGTATATAAACTGATGTGCTACAAGCTCTATTAAAATTTAAGCATCCTCCTTTTGTTTTCAGGAAATCTTCCCTAAAGTTTTTTAAGAAAATTTTCCCTAAAGATAAAAAAAATTAACTCACGGGAAATGCTCCTACAGTTTTCAGTGCATTCTTGGTCCATATGTTGAGCAAATACTAATTCCGATATATTGACGCTATTCAACCCTCAATTGTTACCATAAACAGTGTGCCCTCCAGAAAGCAAACTATTAACTATTTCTCACAACGAAAGCAGAAAAACAACATCCACGACATTCAAGCAACACCCACGACGTGTCAAAACGGCCACGTCCCCTTCCATGCTACATACACTTCAAAATTTAAAAATAAATACACAGAGATGACATATTAAGATAACTTTTGGCTTATTTTACACAGAAAACTATCATGTAATTAATGATTCAAAAAGTAAAAAATTGTATTTTCATAATATTTGCCTATTCTGGCTTCCCTTAAATCAAATGTAAGGAAAAAGATGATAAGCATTTGTGTGTAGCATTACTGTGCAGAATTAGAATATCAGCTTGCATTTAATAAAAAGCAAAAGGTAGCTGCTGTGATTCAGCCATTTAGGTCCCAAATGTCCAAAAATCATAGAAAGGATTTCTTTGAGGATTTGTTAGACAATGGTGAAAGAAAACATTCCTTGATGATAACTGTATTATTTACTTCATTACCTTTCCGCACAAGTTTATACATAAGGATACGAAAAATGGGTAGTACCTTTTTAAATACCCATTTTTAATTTTGATATGCTCAATTGACAATTTTAAATGCCTATTTTGCCTGCCTATTCATACAGTTTTCCTGCCTATAAATATACAGCTTATTATTATTATTATTATTATTATTATTATTATTATTATTATTATTGAAAATCCTTTCAAATACAAGGAAGGCACAGTAGAACTGAGTCCTCCCTATATTTCAGCTCTTTACTCAAAGGGTGTGTATTTTTATTTCCCATTTACAATTCTTCCCTTCAAAACGTTTCTTCGTTTGTTTGCACACCCACCGCGGCGCGGCGCCCTGGCGCTGGAAGACGGCCGCGGGACAGGGCTCCAGGCGCGCGCCGGCACCTGCCCTGCAATCCCCCCAAAGCCCCGCCATTACGGGCCGCCCCCGGGCGCTTTGTCTCGCGCGGACCCGCCCCCGCCGCCGCCCCGCCCCGCCCCGCCACGCCCGCCCGCGGACGGGCCCGTCGCTCTCTTCCGTGCTGGCGCTTTCTCTGCCGGCGACGCCGCTTGAGGTCTGTGAAGTTAGCGCCCGGGAAAATACAAGGTGCTACAACAGCACATACTTTCTTGCATTTCCCCAACTCCTGCAATTATTGAAATTTGCTGTTGTCACCAACGGCCCTTGAGGTCTATGAAATTGGCACTCCGGACGAAACTAATGGTGTTATAACGGTACACACTTTCTCATATTATTTCTAACTTGTGAAATTTTCGAAAAATTAGATATTTGAAACAAAATAAGATATGTGCCACTCTAAGCGTTTTCTACAAGGATAAGAGTTTAATAAAAAAATTCTGAGTCATTAAAGAAACGAATATAGTTTTTTAGACTTCTTCTAAAGTACCTCCAAAAATCATATAAACATTGTGTTCCGTAACATTAAGTTTGATGACTCGAAATATTTGTTTCTACAAAGCCAATTAATTCGAAATCATCTTTATTGCTTTCGGTTTCTGTGCTGCCTTGTGTCCCGGACGTCGCCAACGCCCTTAAAATTTGCGTTTGAAAGTAACTGAATTTTGAGGTACCTTCAATTTTTCATTCTCCTTTCTTTCCTAAAACAGCAACTCGAATCTGGAAGTCGATATGTTTTATTTCTCAAACCAATTCCAATTTCTTCGTAATATTATGTATTTCAAATTTCAATAGTTTAAGGTTCTGGTTAACTTCAATGTTTTTTATCTTCAATTGTTTTACAAATATTTTGTTGCTTGAACATCCATCACTCGAATAATTTGTTTCCAGACACCTTTTCAACATATCCGATTTACAAAATTACAGTAAGTTCTTTCGCATCCAAGATTCCAAAATTTACTGAAAATTGAAAGAGAAATATAATTTTGAATTTTACCTTGAATCTAAAAGTCTTGAAAATATTTTCTGAACAATAATTAAAAACGTGTGATTTAAAGGTATTAATAGTGTACATTTCAATTTTATTACTCGACACTATTTTGAAAAATATTCAATCTTCTCTCTGTAGAATATTTCGTAATAACTAATTGATTTTCATTTCTGATGAGATAACGACATTATTCGTAACCATTATCAAAACCGGAACATAAAAATTAAGGTTAAAACCTTCATAAAAAATAAGAGATAAATATTGCGACTACCCGTCTGTCGGTTGGGCGCCGTAGACGTGGTAGCCGGCTCGCTCAGTCGATAGAAAGGCTTGCCTAAACTGACGAAGATGGAGGAAGTTGGTGGCCGGTGTAAAATAAGAGACTTTTACTCATGTAAACAAATAGGTTGCTTTTATTTTAAAAGAAGAATTGCAAGATTTTACCACTCATTACGGCAAGCATGCTCCCTTTTCCCAATTCCAAAATATGACATGCACACATACGATAATAAAATAAACTAACAAGTGAAAATTCCTACAGTAAAAGAAAACAAACAATATTTTTCTCTACGCTGATTCCCTCTTGACAGCCAAGCGCGGCCGGGAATCTTCTCTTCGTCGCCCGGTCAAAGGTAATTAAAAATTGTTCACCAAACTGTTTGTGCCTTTCGACCACGGGCGCGCCAAAAGAACAAAAAAAAGAAATACCGTCTCAGCGGGGCAGCGGGTACAACAAACCAGAGTTGAACGACCTCGAGCCGCCGGCCGTTTGACAGGGGCGGCGTGGGACGTCTTGGGGCGCCGCACAAAGGATCGCGCAGTGCCGAGTCAGGTAGTAGGCGGGGTCGCAGGAGTGGTGACCCAACACACAGCGCCGCTCACTTATTGTAGCTAATACTCAGATAATGTCTGCACAGCTGAACGACCTTGTCACTTTCGGTTCACCGCACGGTACTTTAGAGTTCGTAGCAAGTTCGTGAACGATCAAATAATTCCACGATAATGTTCCGAACACGAGCACAGGTCAGATACTATTTTTGAACTATTAGAATGTCAATAAAACCTTTCACAGTCCGCGGTCTACACTTATTTAAGAACCGCTCACAAATTCCTCTCGAAAACTGAACGCTTTCTTATAAGCCCAACTAATAAACAAAACTTTATCTCTGGCGCCGGGCGCCTCCACTATAACGTCTCGTCCCCCTGACCGCCTCTTACGTCCTCTCTCTGTGACGGCGTCACAGCCTCTCTCTGTGTGGTGGCCTCACCTCTTCTCTTTCGAGCCTCCCTTCCCCCACCAAAATTCCCTCAGAATGTTCTAGAACATTCTAGAGCTTTGTCCACGTCCGACGGCTATTGGTGAAAGGGTATTGCGTCGTAGAATAATTCCGCCCAATCATCGGAAGTTTTTTGGGGCCGAGAAATGAGAGAGAGACCCGCACTCGTTCTCTCTCGCTTCAATTTTCTGTCAAATAGGGGCAGAAATTAATGACTGGGGGGGAACGAAAATCTCAAGGGAGGATGGGGAAGGCGAGGAGCGCCGCGGAAAAGTACTGGCGTGCACGTGCACGGGAAGACTTCCCAGGCTGCGGGACACTTGGGTGCGACGAATCGTTAGGGGGCGGGTCCAGCGGGTGGCCTGGCGCCGCCGTCGGCCCCTCTGTCGCGCAACACGGCGCAATTCTCAGGCTCGCAGCCGTAATGGATTCGGTATCACTACAATATGGGTTTATTAATGTGAGTGTATGTTTAGTCCAAATCAGTATAATACTTCACAAATCATTTTACAATCTAGTTAATTCAGGCCCACATGCAAACAGGAAATTAGATAAGCGTACTGCTACATTTTATTTCATATGCTTCGCGAAGACAAAATCTGCTTGGCTTGCGTTTACCCCGTTCAACAGGATGCGCGCTCGCCAGTGTGTGGACGACTGATAACTTGGCCTCACATGCGCTGGCCACGGCTTTTCTCAGAAATCTTGTGCGATCTGATCACGCCACGCTTGAAACTGTTCTAAACTGCCTGAAACTTCGAAGATGTTCCAGAACAAATATGAATACTAAACTGTGATGGACTAATTCAATTATCCCCTCCCCACGTTCTATGCGCAGAAAATCTACGATGCGAATACCCGGTGGAAGAAAATTCAGTTCCAGTAGAAACGGCATGTGAGGCACACGCGTGTGCCGCTGTCTCTGGGCATACGTTTTTTCCCATGTAAACGTCTTTGCCTGACGCGTTCAGCTTCAAGTGCTTGTTTAATGTCTCACGGCGAGCATTAATGTGCAACGCGGACATAATATATTAATTTGTCCATCGCGAGTTTCATTTCAACTGTGTAAAGCGTGCAGCTTAATACGTAATCTCAGTCGATGTCTCATGGCGAGCATCACATGTGTTAATATACGTGTTTTGAATATAACTGAACAATCTAAACTTGTGCATTTGAGTTTTGTGTCAGTGATTACATGCGAAAGAAGAAATGTGATTTTGTGTCTACACCTGATTGAAACCGGAAACAGTCCTAGTAAGCAGCAACCCGTCAGCTGCCCGTATGAGCTATCGTAGGGCTTCAGACTGTATTGCACGAACCATAAACCACACAGTCCACTCACACATCCTAAATGTGCATAGCGGTCTGAACAGGGAACAAGAATTCACACTGAAAGCACCCTTGATGAGTTCTACACCTGGCTCATCTCCTAATCATCTGATAATCCAACAGAAAATCCCAACAGCAAATGATTCCGTTCTTTCCAACAGAAAATGATTCTTGTCTCTCCGTTCTTTGCAGCCAGACTCATTGACTCTCCCATTGTGTCTCTTATTATTTCCTTTCCTTACACCTCATCACGTATATTGCAATCGCAACTGTTTTTACTTCTCATGAAGTAAAGCCATGCTGCCACAGTTGTCATTGAACCACAAGTAATCCAATAATTGGCAAATGTTTGAGGTTTTCTCGGGGAAATCATATTATGATCACCACAATCTACGATGTAAGATCTAATGTCATATTCTAAAATATAAAACATTTTTTGTATAATTCGTCCGATGATGGACCCCAACCCGTCACCCGTAAATGTCATAAAATAAAAAAATTGTTAAATAAAATAAGGAATATAATTTGAGTGTCAAAAATACGAGGAACTAATATTTTTACTAAACCTCAAATTGACAATCATTCCTTTCAACAATTGTGTACTTTTCATTTGGTGCCAGTGCCAGTGGTTTCCACGCGTCCCTCGCTTCCTCCGCAGTGGTTTCTGGTGTCTTCCTCGTTCTCTCCGTCGTCGTTGCCGTGCCTCCTACTCGATTGTGAAGACCGCTCAAACAGAAGCGGCCCGATGCTCCTTTATTTGCCAAGGAGGAACAGGCCCTCCTCGCGCACCGAAGGAAAACAGATGCCTCACGAAATCCGGGAAATCACGCGTGTGAGATATTCTGGAGACGTAAGTGCCCGGATTGTTGCTGTCGATTCGGATTTCAAATGTTTTTGAACGCGTTGTTTGGGATACTCAAGTTGTGTCACAAGTATGATGTCAGCGTTTGTATGTGTGAAATATTATTGGAGAAGAATGGACACGGATGGGGAACGAAATATTGCGGTCCATGGCTTGTTTGTTAGAGCACTGTTCGAAAATTGCCTGGTACTAATCGGAGAAATCACGAAAAACAACGATCAACTCACTGGCCGTTAGAATTATCCCCCAGACAGCCATTAAATTTAATACAGCTACTGTCAAATATTCGCCAATGCCAGGAACCGCAGTATCTCTTAAGTCAACGATTCTCAGACAAATGTTACTGACCTAACACAGCTATTTAAAATGTTTTTGTGGGTGTCCGTCATTGTGAGGAAAACTATTTTGGAAATATGTACTCAAAAGTACAAATAAATGTAGTTGGGCGAAAGCTAATGTAATATATTAACGATGTGAGAGACGATTCAAAATATTACATGTTACATTACAATATGGCGTTTATATCATGTCATAGAGTACATTAGGCACTATATCTACCAAAAGAGTAAAGAAAAAATTCGGTGCCGTTTTCAAAAAATATTTTTTTGTTCTTTTTAAATTCCAGATATGGCACGCAATATTATACGAAAGCGACTAAAACATTTTTTAAATGTTTACGACCATAATCAAAGAACTAATTATGGACAAAAAATTTAATTTGAAGAAAAAAATCTCCATCTTCAATTTTGTAGTTGGAGGAAAACGTCGAAAATATTCAAAAGTTTGCAATTTTTGTGAGTGGACTGTGAAAATCGGACCCATGAATATTTATAAGTATATTTTACTCTATTCTTACAAGAAATTTAAAGAAAAAAATTGGAGCCATTTTTGAGAAAATTTGTTTAATGTCCGAGGGGTTTTATGTAAAGTACTCACGAATTTTGAAGGAAGTTTTTTTCAAAATCGCAGCTCCTCGAGTCGAGCCAGACCGACCGTGGAAAATTGATTTTGGAAGAAATTGTATGTATGGTGTAGTCGGTAGTGGTTTTGACAGACGGAAAGACGAACTGACGGACGGTTTTGAAGAGAGAATAAAACCTCAACACTTTTTCGGTATCAGGAGACACAAAAGTGTATTTCCGTTGAAATCTCGAAATCGGTTTCTGCAGCAATACATAACTTTCTCTATACTACGTATATACGTAGGTACACGTGGAAGTAAAATGAACATCTCCGTATTGATTATTTACATCTGTTACAGTACTTCTTCTAACACGTTCTTATACTTCATTTTGATTCATATTTATCTGCTCATTTGTTTTGTTCTCGTGGAGTGACAGAATTAATATCCACTAATTGAGCAATGAAAGAGTAATTCTAAAACGTATACACGACAATAATTTCAATGAATGGGGATTACACCAATCACCGTGATTGAAGAATAATAACATATCTCCCAATCTAAAACATTAAAACATGTGTTTTGTAATGAGGATTGAGTTTTAATGAAATCTCAGTTTTTTTCTGGATTAGCGGCAGTTGTTTATTGAACGTTACGGACACATTACTGGAGCTTCGCCAGCTAAAATGAACATCACGTAGATTAATTTGAACATTTTCCAAAAATCAATATTTCGTGAAAATGCGTTGCATGAATTTAAAACTAAACTTACCGTTTACTTCTTATTCAGTAAGATGAGACGCGCCGCGACAGAGAATTTAGTGTTTGATAATTTTGCATTATTCCTAGCATTTATGTACAACTGTTTAGAATTGAGTTTTGTAACTGCTGATCAATGTGCCAAGAGTGTTTTATTCTCGTAAAACGGTTAAAAAAACCTGCCACTAGATAACGTCCATCGTCATTTTCTATACGCTATTATTCACAAGTACATGTCGCTACCGGCACAAATAAAAGATGACAAGATTATACCGCTAATTTTTATTCTTTCTCTCTCCACGCTCTTTGCATTCCCTATCTACTTCCCTCTTTCTCTTCCTTTCCGCTACGCTTTGACTCGGCAGCTTTCAAAATTACTATGTATCGTCAAAGGGCTTTCATTAAATAGTGCTTCTCTTTTGTCTCGTGCTGCATATACAATACAGTTTTTACAGAAAAGAACATTTGAAGTATGGGAATGCCCTTCATATGAAGGATGAAAGCGAGTCTCGTACCCTTTTGCCGTCGCGTTCCACAGACTACCCTCTCTACTTTATCAAGAGACGCCGAGGAAGAAATATTGAAGTTACAAATCGAAGAGTGAAAGATCGGAAGCACGACCGTTGTCTGTCTCATCGATTTGTTTCTCAACCACGCAAGCGAAACTCACAAGAAAAGATCGTCAATTAAAAAAAAATTGTAAAATGACTATGCTCTGTTTGAAACCTGACTAGTAAGAGCAAAATAATAATTTGGAGTTGTAATACAATTCAGACAAGCTCTCACATTGAATTCATGGTAGTGCAACGATACATCTTGAGGTTAATAAAGGATGTGTGAATATGACGTGAATCGAAAAATAATAAAATGATGAAACATTTTATAAATTAATATATTGTATATTTTAAATTTATTATTAAATCTAAAACATTTTTACCTCACGATACTCACTATATTAATATGAACTATCACGGGACATCTGCCGTCAAAACTGAATACAAATTCTGTATAAATGAGACACACTAAAATAAGTGAATATAGAGTGAAGGATACCTAAATAATTACAGAAGAAATAAAAATTACAATACTCGCATGAATCGGAACAAAAATTTAACTAAATAACAGAAAACAGGACATTTGCAGAATGACAAAGTACAAATGAATTATTTATACAAGAGATTCCATGACTAACTCAATAAATAAGAGAGAACCAGCAAAAAACTTATTAGATTTTAAATAGCCTGTAAGAGAAAATATGAGAATAGTTAAGACTTTAGTACAACAGCATGTAGATTGTTTCTAACGAATATCAAACGTCAATGTTTAAAAAAATGTACACAAGAATACTAGAGGAAGAAATGAAATGTTGGCAAGCTGTGTTTCTAATTTCATATTCATACGTTAAAATGGGAGCGACTCATGCGTAGAGGATTCATGAAACAAAAATAAAAAAAGCACTGCTATCGAAAAAGAGCATCAACATGAATATAAACAACAACGTCGATGCAAAGAACAGTCCAACAGTGAAACGAAGGACGTTCTGCCAGCTCAGCACTGAGACCGAAACGAGGCGGAGCGACCCGAGTGACAGTTGCACGTCGAAACCCTTAGAGACCGCCGGGGAGGGGGGAAGGGGGCACCCAAGGGGGTGGGGATCAGGGACAAGGGCAGGGACAGGGGGCGGAGGTAGGGGAGAGACCTGGGGCCCCGTGGGTGCGGGAAGCGCTTATTGTGGGCTTAATGCGTTATCGATTGCCCCCGGCGCATCTGAGCGAGCGGCGTGGGCGGAGCGGAGTGGGGCGAAGCGGGGCAGAGAGAGATGGGGCGGAGAGGGCGAGCCGCAAGGCGGGTGGGCTTGGCGGGGCTGACCAGAGAGAAGCGGGAAGGGGGGGGCATGGGAGGGTGGGACACGGAGGGGCGAGGGAAAGGGGTGCGGGGTGGAGTGGAGTGGGGGCGGGGCGAGGCGCGGAGGGGTAGGACGGGGCGGGGTGGGGCGGGGCGGGGCGGGGCGGGGCGGGGCGGGGCGGGGCGGGGCGGGGCGGGGCGGGGCGGGGCGGGGCGTCTCCTCAGAGGGTTGCTCCCCTCCCAGCACCGACGAACGGCGCTGGAGCCGATCAGCCATCGGAGGCAGCGCAGGCGACAGTCTATGCGGCTCGTTGGCGTTCGGGTGTTTCCCTTTATTTGCATCTGAGCACCTTCTGTTCAGTTGCCGTACAGGTACTCATTTCTGCCAACATTCATTATTGTCACGCACTTTTTTTATTAATTCCATACATTGTTACCTACTTTTATTCACTTTTTAAACAAATCCAAAACTTATTTTTGTACGCTTGTGTTTGGTATGTTAAGTTGAGTTAACTCACACATTCACTTTGGTTGATACTACTAATTTCCAACTGTGTGCAGAAAGTTACCTAACCATCCTAGGATCATGTGAGTGTTGTCCACAGTTTCTGAAAAAAAATAGAACTTTTAAACAGTTTCGACTTTCAGTGCAGACGCTGATATTTGATAGTGTTATTCCGTCTTTATCTCGTACTGAGCATACTGACTGATTTCTCATACCCACTGCGCCACCGCTTACGACACCGCTGGCACCATGGGGCAGTTAGTCACGAAATAAATACACTACATTACAAAGCTCTTATTGCGTTGCGTCATAAAAGAGAAACTTTTAGTATAATTACATTTCAACACACATTAAATATATTTCATTCCTTTGTCTGTCGAAGAGACTACTGTGATAAATACCTGGAGAACGCTCGTGTTATTCATGATAAGAGAAACAATACTTTTCTCATTTAATATATTTTTAATTAATTCAATGATATTATTTTTTATATTTTAAATGTTGGCACTACTGTCGGGCAAGACGGAGCAGTATTATGATGACTAGCTCGTTCAACTTTATTAGACCCTTGGAATCAAACAAATTTACTCCTAACATGGGTCCCAATGTTTCTCAATGCTGATACTGTTAATCTATTGTTTACAGCAATTTGCAACCTTCGTGCTGATCTCTAGAAATGAACATTAGTATGTAATATAACGTCACAAGTCAACAGGTAATACGCCTCTTTTTCATATGTGTTTATTATGAAACCTTAATGTAAATTAACAATTGTTTTCAATTGGACCAGTAATTAGTTAGTGTTTGTTAATGTACTGTTATAACCTAGTCTCTGTAGAATACTGACCACGCAAATGAGGTCGAAACGTCTGTAAAATTCATATAATTTACAATATGACTCGAATCATCGTATTTTATTATTTTATTGTTTGATTTATCCAGTGTTCCTTGAACTATTTGATATTGCGTTCATTCCCTTAGTCTTACAGTTCTCCATTTTTACTTTCCCGTATACGTACGTATACACGGAGTGATATACGTAGTATAGGGAATGTTATGTAATGCTGCGCGAAAAAATGGCCAATTTTCGGCGGAAAAAAATTAATTGCCGGGCCGTGAAAACAAATAAGTGGATTAAACCACTTGCTAAATTAAGAAAAAAATCCCCTAACACGTGGTGTAGCCAGAAACCCTGTTTTTTAGGTCCTTGATACCGAAAACCCAATTGAAAGGAAAACGTCCGTCTGTCCGTCTGTCTGTCCATCTGTGAACACCGCTAGCGCGTAAACCATACGTGCGATTTCTTTCAAAATGAATATTCACCGGTCGATCTGATTCTAGTCGAAGCTTTGAGAGTTTGAAAAAGATTATTCAAAATTTGGGTGTACTTTATGTGAAGCTCCCCGGGGATTTTCAAAATTTTCTCAAAAACGGCTCCAAATTTTTTCTTTAAATTTCTTGTATAAATAGAGTAAAATACACTTATTAACATGGCATTGGTCCGATTTTCACGGATAACTCTGAATTTTCGAAAATTTTGAGAGTTTGAACTTTTTTCGGCGTCTTTCTCCAGCTACAAAATTGAAGATAGAGATTTTGTCTTCAAATAAAATTTGTTCTGCATATTAAGTTCTTTCATAAAGGTCATATAAATGTTTCTCAAAATTTTAGTAGTTTTCATGCAATATTGCGTGCAATATGCGCAACATTAAAAAATTACAAAAACAAGATTTTCTCAAAAACAGCTCCAAATTTTTTCTTTAAACGTTTGGTAGGGATAGCGGTAAATTTATTCTATCAGATGACATAAAAGCCATTTTGGTCTATTGGTTGGTGTTTTCAAAAATTATAAAAATGTAAATTTTTTTACTTGTCTCTCACGTCGTTAATATTTACATTATCGGCGATTTTTTCACATTATTATATTTACGAGTATATATGCTTTAAATAATGTCAAGTAAAGTTTCTCGAAAACACTACCGTTTTCTGTGAAAAGTAGCTCAAATTTCGGCATTTTCAGAAATGCTCAAACTCCATTTTCTCATATATGGCTGCAATTTTTTTCTTGAAACTTTTGTAACAGATAGTGATAATTACACTCTTTAATATGAGGTAAAGTTTATTTTGAGTAATTTTTTGTTTTTTAAAAAATTATATTAATGTAAATTTTTGAAAGATCTCTCACATCTTTCATATGCACATTATCCGCAATTTGTGAAGATGATTATATTTGTGAGTGTAAGTGCTTCAAATAACTTCAAATAAAGTATTTTGAAAACTCAAAACTTTTCTGTGAAAATGAGCTTCAAATTTCGCATTTTTAGTAGTGCTAAAACGCCATTTTCTCCTAAACGGCACATAATTTTTAAAAGAAAATTGCCATTTACGGCTAGGTTTTTGTGTTCTTTAATATTCTAAAATTAATATTTTTGTTCTACCAATAGGAAACCAAAAATTAAGAAAATGACAAAAAATGTACTTTTGACGGTGATAGATGGTAGCTGACAAGAAAGAGTATGTTGCATTTGCGAATAGCTAGCGAAGATCCAAGGAAATAGAAAACTAATACGGGAAAGTCTGTGCCATTCTGTAGCACCACTAGTTTGGCACTAAATAGTATTTTTTTCGCATCGGAGAATTTATGTTCACCAATTTTTTGGAACAAATGATCGGAGATGATTTTTTCACAGAAAAGTTTGAATACTAATTTATTTTAAAAAAATATAATAGCAATTTCAACGACAAAATAATACAACGTTAAACTACGTTTCGCTTAAAAGTAAAACAGATGGGATTTCAGTCATTTCACAGAAAGTTAAAATGTTCGTTTAGAAAACAATAATAATTTCCTTAATATTCATCAATTCAATCAACACATTTTCCTGCAGATGAAAGGAACAAAAGCATATCTTTCTTCCCTGTTTTTAATGGCCTTCAGGATTGACCAATTTGAAACAGTAAATTCCAATAGCAAATGAAAATTTATAATGAACTATTACGGTTTTTAAATCACTGTTTTAAAACTTAAAATAACTTCGTAGCTGCACACAACATTAAAGGCTTCTGAGCAACGTTGTCACGGTGTAGAGGTATCGTTCCAAATTGTTGCAGGCCGTCACAAATATAGGATTTTGTAGGTATATCCTAAAAACAAATAACTCGTGTCCTAAGTGGGGTACAAAAACTGGATTTTCATAGCACAGAATGCGAAGTTTCCAATTTATGCTTTGTTTTAAAGTACATTGCTAGTTGCACGGGCATTGCTGAATTCATTATACCATAATCTACGAAATTCTAAACTTCTCGCTCTAAATATGCTTGATGCATCACTTGGAGGAGGGAGGATTCCCTAAACAGCAACAGCATGCTCGCGGAGTTTGTGGAAATTGTGTTTTATAAATGTACAAAGACGGCATTTTTTTAGAGAATTATATTTACACGATACGAAAAGTGTAAATAAAGTTTAAGCTTAAAATATTCATAATTAATAAATATTGTTAAATTAAAATATAAATATATCAAGGGGCATAACGGTGGAATACATATTATCAGAGGAAACGGAATTATCCCAAGAAAACCTGCCGAAAACTCACCATCCACCACTATCTCCACTAGGAAGCGCGTGGTATCGAACCCGGTCTCCAGCGCTGGAAGGCGTGCAGTCTGACCACTGCGTCACGGGTCACAATAGGATCAATGATGCAACAAAAATGAGAAAATATTAAATATTTTTCTGATTACATACCAATTTACAGTAATTAAATACTTATACCATAACTTGAAGCTAATATTATGCCGTAGTAATAAAAATTCACTTAAGCACACTTACAATCGTTGAATTAAAAAACGGAAACCAAGCAACATTTAAACGAATGATTTCGACAAATAAACGTGGGTATGATCTAGTACCAAAATATTGAACCATCTCCTGCACAGATAAAAAACGAACGTCCACACGGACAGAAAATCGAATGCAATCTGGAAAGGGTCTCTTTCATTACTTCCTTTTCCTCTGACACTCCGAACGAGCTGCTATGAATTTATTTTTAAATTAACCAAAAAAAAATACATAAAACAAAATAAAAACTCCCATATACCCTCCATCCCGTCACGAGCCACAAAAATATCCAGGAAATCCCCTCCTCTTCTGCAACGAATCTCTCGAAACGGTAAATTGAACGAGACAGGAACGCGGGCTTTGCAACGAGTTTAAACATTATTTTTCTGTATCAAGTTTTGTTTGAAAAATCGGCCGCGCTCACATTTCAAATGCAAATATTTAAATTCGCAATCCTGCCGGAGAGCGCCCTACGCTATGTTCAAAGGCGGAGCGGTTGATGCCGCGGGGACCGACGCTGGTGGCGCTCCGTGCGGAAGAGGCTGCAGTTAATTTAGACTAATGGGCGCCGCAAATTCGCAGACACGTCACGCGGCGCTCACGCGAGGCTCCGATGGTGTCATAAGCCTTCTCCCACCCTGTCCATTTTAGATTGCTGCATTTGGGGTGCGTACAGAGGATATGTACAGAGTATGGAAAAACGTTGTTGCCGTAATCATGCAGTTGTGGTTATGTACTCATATGTTGGTTTGTCGTGCCGTCCTCCCTCCCACGTATCGTCGCTGAACCGTCGTTTCATACAAAATTATTCATCGGTCATCGTTCACACTAGATGGCGTCTCCTAGTATACATCCGTGGAAGGCAATTAAAAACCATCGTTCTGGTCTCCTGACTGAAAAAGGGAGCTAAAAAACGCAATTACCTTCATCGAATGCGCCCAGTATGTATAGGTTAGGGATGAATTACAATTCTGGCTATTTCCAAAATTTGCTTTCGGCATTCCCGTCTTACCAAATTCTTTTTGAGTAGTTATATATATTTCTAACATTTTTGTAGACCTAAATAGTTCTTGTGAACACACAATATGTCTCATTATCCGACAGCGCCAGCGCCCTATGACTAATGCTGTATTTGGGATGCATGAAATGTATAAGGCGTGATAAAACGCTTTTGACGAAATACGAGTGGTGGTAGACGCTCATTTGTCGGTTTGGAGTAGTCTCACCGCCACATAAACCTCCTTCATCACCTACGTCCAATGTTTTGTAGGTTAACCTAAATAGATGGATAAAGGGAATTTGAAACTGAGCCAAACTTGGACCAAGTTTAGTACATAGTTTATAACTCTCACAGGATGATTACTTTTTACTTTCCCGTATACGTACGTATACACGGAGTCATATACGTAGTATAGGGAAAGTTGTGTAATGCTCCGCAAAAATATGGCCAATTTTCGGCGGAAAAAAATTAATTGCCGGGCCGTGAGAACGAATAAGTGGATAAAACCAGTTGTTAAATTAAGAAAAAAAATCCCCTAACACGTGGTGTAGCCAGAAACCCTGTTTTTTAGGTCCTTGATACCGAAAACCCAATTGAAAGGAAAACGTCCGTCTGTCCGTCTGTCTGTCCATCTGTGAACACCGCTAGCGCGTAAACCATACGTGCGATTTCTTTCAAAATGGATATTCACCGGTCGATCTGATTCTAGTCGAAGCTTTGAGAGTTTGAAAAAGATTATTCAAAATTTGAGGGTACTTTATACGAAGCCCCCCGCGGATATTCAAAATTTTCTCAAAAACGGCTCCAAATTTTTTCCTTAAATTTATTGTATAAATAGAGGAAAATACACTTATTAACAAGGCATAGGTCCGATTTTCACGGATAACTCTGAATTTTCGAAAATTGTGGAAGTTTGACTTTTTTTCGGCGTCTTTCTCCAACTACAAAATTGAAGATAGAGATTTTGTCTTCAAATGAAATTTGTTCTGCATATTGAGTTCTTTAATAAAGGTCATGTAAGTGTTTCTCAAAATTTTAGTAGTTTTCGTGCAATATTGCGTGCAATATGTGCAACATTAAAAAATTACAGAAACAAGATTTTCTCAAAACCGGCACCAAATTTTTTCTTTAAACTTTTGGTAAGGGTAGTGGTAAATTTACTCTATCAGATGACATAAAAGCCATATTGGTCTATCGGTTGGCTTTTTCAGAAATTACAAAAATGTAATTTTTTTTACTTGTCTCTCACGTCATTAATATTTACATTATCGGCGATTTTTTTACATAATTATATTTACGACTATACATGCTTTAAATAATGTCAAGTAAAGTTTCTCGAAAACACAACTGTTTTCTGTGAAAAGTAGCTCAAATTTTGGTATTTTCAGAAATGCTCAAACGCCATTTTCTCGTATAGGGCTGCATATTTTTTCTTGAAACTTTTGTAACGGATAGTGCTAATTACACTCTTTAGTATAGGGTAAAGTTTATTTTGAGTTATTTTTTTTTGTTTTTTCAAAAATTACATAATTGTAATTTTTTGAAAGATCTCTCACATCTTTCATATGCACATTATCCGCAATTTGTAAAGATGATTATATTTGTGAGTGTAAGTGCTTCAAATAATTTCAAATAAAGTATTTTGAAAACTCAATCATTTTCTGTGAAAATGAGATTCAAATTTTGCACTTTTAGTAGCGCTAAAACGCCATTTTCTCTTGAACTGCATATGATTTTTAAAAGAAAATTGCCATTTATGACTAGGTTTTTGAGTTCTTTAATATTCTAAAATTAATATTTCCGTTCTCCCAACAGAAAACCGAAATATTAAGAAAATGACAATAGCATATTATGCAATTAGTTTATAACGTTGTCCTTTTTTTACACGAATAAGACGATATTGCCGAACAAACGACGTTAGAAGTGAGTTCTGTAATATCTTCTTACGAGTGCAAAAAATGTACATTATAAAGGAATTGCATACACATTTTTTTGTATAACAGTATTATAAGGATTTAAGGAAGCGAAATTAATTGTGTTAAGTTGTAATTCGTAGTTGTAGAAGATTTCAAATTCATGTTTTGACATCATGAATGCTACTTAAGCGACAAATTTGTTTACAAATGGCAATTAGTTTGAAAGTCGCGATTCAAGCATAATGGATTTGTCTAGAGAAATTGTGGAAGAAGTTGCAAAAGCAGAAAATGCTGTGATACCGAAAAAGCCTTGCAAACGTTATGAGAAAGAGTACTTAAAGTTAAGGTAATTTATGGATAAAAAATATGCAAATTTATTATGCAAAGCTGCTGTTCTTTCGTATCTATCGGAGCAGTTTGGTTAAGTGAGTATAATGAACATGCTAGAATAAAGACGTTTGTTAATTTAATGCATGCTTCTTTAAACATAAAGTCCACAGCATGTAAAGCGTCGACACTATGGTGCCAAATTAAAGGAAATGCTAAAGATCAAAGAGAATATTGATATTGGAACTTTTCATAAAGTAAGTTTACTTATGAAACAGGCAAATGTAGGATATCAACCTATAAAGGCAATGGTATTTTCCCAAGAAGATGTAAACACACTTCTTACAAAAGCTGATGATGAAACTTGTCCTTTAATGAAGGTATAATAATGACAGTGGCAATAATAGTTAAGTTTTATTTATTAACCGGTGTATTGAATTAATAATTGGTATGATTTTCAGGTTGTTGCTATTTATTTAGCATATTTTGTGCTTGTAGACGTGTCGAATTGTACAATTTGTGCATCAACAATGTGAAAGAAGAAGGTTCTGTTTTGATAGTAAACATTAAAGTGACAAAAAATGACAAGCCCGGAATATTTACTATCGTATCCAGTGAAGAATTTAATAATGTTTAAGTCTGTAAAAAATACATTTCCTTAAGACCCTTGCATGTTAAACACAAAAAACGTTTTTGTTTTACAATCACGGCAAATGCTGCTGCAATCCAATTGGTATCAATACATTTGTGAAAATATCAAAAAATATTGCAAATTTTTTAAAATTACCAAATGCATAAAAGTAGTCTGATCATTCGTTTAGGAAAACATCCGCGACGTTTCTCGCAGATAATGGTGGTGATATGGTTAGCAAAGTTGAAATAAGTAAGTGTTTTAATGAAGAAATTATATCTTCGTATAATGAAATACACATGTCAACGATACAGTTAGTAAAACAAGTTATACACATTAACAACGTAGGTCGCAAAGGAACGTGCATTGCTGGGCAACCATAGATTCATGGAGATTATATCGCCATACCCCGATTGGGATTCAACACTTTCCCTCGAGATAATCTCTGCTTTGATAATCTTGAAAATTCCAAAAGTTTAACACAATTCTCATGTTTGTGTTTAGTCAATCCTTTTGTTAAGATGTCAGCTGGCATTTCCGTTGACGCTCGATGCACCAAATTTATTGATCCGGCTTCTAGAACTTCTCTAATAAAACGATGACGTACATCTATATCATTGGTTCTTGTATGAAATACAGGATTTTCTGCCAATTTTTGTGCACTAAGATTGTCACTATATACAGTTATAACCTTCGTGTCAGTTGCACCCAATTCATTAAGGAAGTTTTTCAAATGTACCACTTCTTTTGCAGCATCGCTTAAAGCCATATATTCTGCTTCAGTAGTGGAAACTGCGACTGTTTTCTGTTTTTGAGAATCCCATGTCACAGGCCCTCCATTCATACAAAATACATATCCTGTATATGATCTTCTGTCATCGATTGATCTGCCGTAACATCAACATAACCAGTAATAGATTCTCCGTTATTTTTATAAATTTCAATATCTTTAGTCCCTTTTAAATATTGCAGTACTCTTTTTGCTGCTTCCCAATGTGATTTTCCAAAACAGTTATTGTATTGGGACAGTACATTCACTGCATGAGCGATAACGGCACGTGTAGCTATCGATAAATACAATAAACATCCAACAAGTTCACGAAACGGAGGTTTTTTACTATCAGAGTCTTTCCACACATCCGACTCAGATAATTTAATACCTGTGGCTATTGGTGTAGACACAGAATTACTATTAGCCATATTGAACCTCGAAAGTATGTCATCTATATATGTTGTGTGATTTAAACTTATTGCATCTTCGTCTACTTTCAAATCCATACTAAAACAACGTTTCACTTCACCAAGATCTCTAACTTCGAAAAACTTAGATAATTTGCGTCCAAAGTCTTCAATCTTCTTCGGGTCTCGACACATTACTAAAATATCATCAACATACACAACGATGATCGTCATTTCGTTATCTTGATCTTTGACGTAAACACAAGGATCCCCTTTTGTAGGCGTAGCATCTTCATGAGAAGCTTTTCATCTAGGTGTTTGTACCAAGCTCGACCTGCTTGCTTTAAGCCGTACAGAGCCTTCTTCATATGACATACCTTATCCCCATTTGACATGTTTTCTAACATAGACTTTGCATCTCGAACAGTTTCATAACCATAACTTTTACCTTCAACGATATGTTTTAAAACTTTTTCCATTTCATTGGGAATCTTCATAAACACATCTTCTTCTAAAGTACCGTTAAGATATGCTGTTGCTACGTCGAATTGTCTAATTTTCATCTTATATCTTACCGCAAGTGCAATCGCAATTCTAGTAGAATCTAAACGAGCGACTGGGGCAAATGTTTCATGAAAATCTCTTCCGTATTGTTGAGAATATCCTTTAGCGACGATTCTAGCTTTTCGTCTTTCTAAAATACCATCCGTTCCGTACTTATTACACAACACAAAACGACTACCTATAAAATCTTCAGCATTTGATTTAGGAACTAATGTCCAAGTTTTATTTCTTAAAATTGACTTTACTTCACTTGCCATTACTTTTAACCATTCTTCTGATTGTTCACTAGACAGAGCGTGTTGGATAGATACCTCAGTTAGTAAAGCATCTGCAATTCTTTCTTGATCCAGTCGAGGATTTCCTGGTTGTCCAGAGTGTATTTTGTGTGGTCTTCCCCTACATCTCTTGACAATATTTTCTGGAGCCGGTTGAATATTTTCTTCTTTCGATTCGCGAATTTCAGTTATTTCGTTGATTTTGTCATTGCATTGAAGATTCTTATTGCTTCTGTCGTCTTTGTCAAGGCAGATATTTATTTCAATAAATGATTTCGTGTTGTTATTCAATCCTCCTTTTATATCAGTTAAGATTGATTGACGTGAATCATAATTCTTTTCCGGTTTAATTCTTCAAAAGTTTAATTCTTCTTGAATTTAACCGAACATTCCGTAAATCTGACGTCTCTTGACACTACTATTCTTCTTTCATCTGGAATCCATATCCTATAAGCTTTTGTATTTACACAGTATCCCATAAAAAAATCCTTTCTTCGAACGTGGTTCAAGCTTACTTCTTCTGGGCGATTTAATCATGACATAAACTTCAGAACCAAATCGTTTGAAGTAAGATACGTCGGGTGGTTTTCCGAAAAGAATTTCATATGGTGATTTTCCATTCAGACCTTTTGTCGGGCATCTATTTCGTATGTAATTGGCAGTATTCACAGCTTCCGCCCATAAATACGAAGGCAACCCTGATTGTAGCAATAAACATCTAGCAGTATCCATTAATGCTCGATTTTTTCGTTCAGAAATTCCATTCTGCTCTGAATTGTACGGAGTAGTTAGTCTTCGTAAAATTCCATATTTATTCAGAATGTCATCAAAATCTTTATTAACATATTAAGATCCATTATCCGTTTGAATATTTTTTACTTTAATTCCCCATTGGGTATCCATGAAGATTCTAAAATTTTCAAATTCTTGAACAACCTGATTCTTATGCTTAATGATACTTATTTCGCACAAACTAGGACAGTTGTCAATAAATGTACAGAAATATTTGTTCCCGCCAAGTGAATTAACACGCATTGGTCCACAAACATCAGAATGTACCAACTCTCCTATTGTATCTTTTCTTTCGGAGAATTTTGGAAATGAGAATCGGGACATTTTACCTTGCAAACATATCTTGCATTTAAAATTGTCATTGATATTTTGAATATTGATACGTTGTATGCACCTCTTTTTCACTGCCACGCGTAGATCATGCAAATTTAAATGACCTAAACGATCATGCCATTCTTCTATCGAATGTTTTACTAGACCACTGTGTTTTACTGTTTCTTCAACATTCTTATTTGATTCGGGATTACTAAAGCTGCTAAAGTAATATAAATTATTTATTCGATAAGCAGTCAATAATAATTCTCCATGACTATTAAAAACTTCAGCCTTTGTCCTTTTGAATAGTACATAATGGCCCTTGTCCGTAATCTTACAGATATCAGATTAGAACGTAAGTCCGGAACAAATAATGTTTCTTGAAAATAAATTATTTTTCGTCTGCCTTTCACATTAGAAATAGCTGAAACAATACCCATTCCTGCAACTTCAGTATTTGAATTGCTAGCAAGATTAAGTTTACCATGTGCTGTCTTGTCTAAAATTTTGAACGTATTAATATCATTACACATATTGAAATGTACCAACAACGTCTCGTCATAGACTCTTACGAGATCGTTGGTATCATTCATCTAAGATGGTTATAATCGTGACCCGTTCCGAATTTATATTAAACTTTTGGACGCCAGGAACAGGTTACGTTAATTAAAAAAAAACAATGCTTCCACAGCTAATTTCAACAAATGTATAAATGTCCGGCTAGCTGGGTCAATGGGTCCCGTTATGGATAATCGCTATCGCCTAGATAGCCGATTACTTGATCTGCCAACTCTACAGTATGGCGAGGAATCTGAAAGGGAATAATTATCTATTTCTAACTATTTAACAATTTTGATTGACTAAATGAAAATCTTTTCATTTCCAAAAGAAAAAAAATTCAACAATTTATTTAACACTATTAACAATTGTTTTTGTCCTTAGGTCATGACCTCTTTTTAAAATATATATTTTGTACTGCAGTACTTATCTACCGTCTTGGTCGCCGACGCCCCGCAGTCTCTTCTCACACTTGAATGTAGGTGATCCCATGTCCCGCTTCTCTCTTCTAATCTTGCGACGTTGCCGACGCATCCAGCCCTCACTGACTAGAATATCTACCGGTTCTTACTTGACATTCAGAGTTCCTAGTCTTCCTCAAGTAGTGGTAAAATATTAAAGTCCAAAACCGCAATATATATAAAACTTTCAAAGTCCTAATCGAACTTCCCGTTGCACATCAACTCCCAGATTCCGAAAAACTATTGAGTCTCACTCGAAACTTACAAGTCATACTTCACTAATGTTATACTCGCGAGCGATCTGTACTACTCGACGACCTCTACTAGAATGTCCAGTTCTGCACCGTTCTTCCGCCCTCAACGCTTCGGTATCCGTCCTTCGGTATCCTCTTTTTTAAAACAAAACTACAAAATTTGAGAGTCTATTCTCCCTTAGCCAATCCATCCCCCTCTTATCAAACCAAGTAGCCACGCCCTCGACAGTCATTCCTTTTCAGACCAATCACACATTATTTTATCTATCTAGCCAGCGCCCCCACCTATTCAAGGCCTGAATGCAGCTTGTTGACCTTGCCAACCACTGCGCCGGCGTTGCTAAGGCTGTATATCGCCATTTGCATACCCTTTTGTCCAACCCATTTACAGCCAATATTATTAACAAAATATTATATATTTTGGTATATCACAATATGTGATGTACATTCACTATCTAGGCACCATTTAGTATTACTCACGTTTTTATTCTCTATTTGGAGACACTCTTCTTTCTTACTATTTGATGAAACGTATAAAGATAAGTATTCTCCACCGCTTGCAGTTGGCTGTTTCGACTTTTTCGGCTTTTTACAGTTCTTAGGTCGATGTCCTATTCCCCCGCAATTGTAACATCGCATTTTAAAATCTTTCTTGTATTCTGTATTTTGATGCACTACTAGTTGAAACTTCTTATAACTATTCTTATTTGAATTCCTGGCTACCATCGCGTTCTGCATATTTCCATCATTATCTTTCCGTGCTTCAAATTCTTCTCCAATTTTAATTCTTAATGTTTCAGGGGAAGGTAATACATCTCGTGAATTCATGGCGCACCTGAAATTTTCGAAAGTTTCTGGCAGACTGCGTAATAACACTACAGTTAAAAGATCTTGATTGATAGAAACCTCCATTTCTGTCAATTTGTCTACCACATCAAAAAATTGTCTTGTGTACTCACGTGCATCATCTACTTCTTGCATCTTCATTGATATGAGCTGGTTCAATAATGCAGCTTTCCGCGCGGGTCCTTTTGACTGATAAATTTCTTCAAGTTTAGTCCATATTGCACGAGAAGTTTCACAATCTTTTATTTGTTTAATTTCGGACGGTAAAATTGCTAATACTATATCTACCTGCGCTTTCAAATCTGCATTCATCCATATGTTTATAGCATCAGCGTTGTCCGCCGTTAACTCCGGTTTTTATAATTTTACGCTCACATAATCCCATGCATCGTTTTTAATTAATATGTCACGCATTTGTAGTTTCCATGTATCGTAGATTTCCTTATTTAACATTTCAAACCATACACCAGACGAATTCATTATTTACAGTCCCTGTTCCCCTACAGTTCCTGATAAACAATTCACTTTTATCCTTACGAAATGTTTTCAGAAACACTTAACTGTGCTAACTTTCTGCGCTGCAATTTAGTGATCTGGGCCCATAACCTGTTAGCAAAGTTGAAATAAGTAAGTGGTTTAATGAAGAAATTATATTCGTATAATGAAATACACATGTCTACGATACAGTTCGTAAAACAAGTTATACACATTAACAACGTAGGTCGCAAAGCAACGTGCATTGCTGGGCAACCATAGATTCATGGATATTATATCGCCATACCCCGATTGGGATTCAACAGATATCACTACACCTAAACGTCATGGAGGATGGTGGTCTATGAGTGTAGCCGAGTCATACATCGAGGAATCGGTGAATAACAAGATTCAAGTAGCTAACAAGTCATTGGTAAGTGCAGAAAGCAAAGCAAAAACAAGCATTTTAAATATAAATGCATGTTTTTGAGTGTCACTGACCAATTTATCAAATTGTACACTTAATGTACATGGTTCACAAGAATTAATTTGATGTTTTTCGTTGTTCTTATTATGATGTTCTTGTTGTATTACCAAATAAAAACAAAATATAATTTTAAAGGAGTAATAAAATAATAAATTAGTTTTTAAAATTACGTTTTTTCATAACGTATTTGATTTTACTGCGAAAACTACAATCTATTTATATGGTACCATTGCCTTCTTTAATCTCCATAACTGAAAATATATAGGGGCCGTGACTATTATGTCAGTGATGGCTCATATTTCGTGCAATACCATGCCATACTATGAACGATTTTGTTAATGTAAAAGGGTTGTTACATAATGTAAAAGGGTTGTAATACTGGTATACAAAAAAATGTACTTGGCGGTGATAGATGGTAGCTGGCAAGAAAGGGTATGTGGCAATTCCGTATAGCTAGCGAAGACCCAAGGAAATAGATAACTAATACGGGAAAGTCTGTGCCATTCTGTAGCATCACTAGTTAATTATTTTCTTAATAATATTTCTAACTTCAGATTCAGTACTAGGAATGATATACATTGAATCTAGTTTTGTTATTACGAGTCTTTTTATTTTTATTATTATTAATTAGTATTACCATTTCCAAATGAAGTACGGAGGCAAACATTTATTTGATTATAAATAATACTGAAAGTAATATTAATTTTAACAATTTTTTATATGTTATTTACCATTTGGCTTGTACAATTCTATGCAACCTGTAACAAGTATTTTACCTCAGCTTCTGGGCCAATGGTACCCCCCCCCAATTCAATTAGGTTTTCCGTCCACTTTCCCTGATCCTTTGAACAAATTCTGAGATTGATCCTTGTTTTACTTCTGAACATATATGTGCTTTTTATATCTGTGTACGTCTTCTAGAATTCAGTGGGAATATAGTTATTCAAATTATCGTTCTCCATGTTGTCGTGGGAAAGTATTATTCCTTCACGAAGGACATGATGGATAAGTGCCTAAATCTATAGCTACTTTGCTCTTGAAAATAGATTTTATTTCCTTCGACTGAATAATTAGTAATCGATGTTTGCAAAAAACGATAATTTTTTCTGTTTTCAAAATTCAACTAGTGTATGGCTTCCGGTAGGGATCACAGAATTATAAAATCGTGCACAGAATTCACTTCCCCCAAGCACGTCACACACAGTTTTTAACGTAAAATAAATACATTTTACGTTCGAAATAATTTATCTAAGTGAATTTTCTCTGAATGTAGTTTCAGTTTTCTTGATATTTATTATTTCATTAAGCTATTTCCAGTAGTTATAGATTATTTGAGATGGATTGACAGTTTTTTAAAATATTCATTAAAGATATTCAATAAAAGTGGGGTTGACCCTATTGTGACTTATATAGTGAACGTTTGCCCCAAGTTTGAGGAAGAAAGAGAACGCCCATCACTAGAGCTACAATTTGAAGCAGTCGTCTACTCCAGGCCCTATTAATAGAAAATTATAAAATTTTGCCACAATACCAATATATTTAATAAAATATAATTGACTTTCTATGTATATTGAATTACCAGCTATGATTGGGTGTCAAGTTTTTGAATTACTAAAATCATTTCGTTGTTATTGTAAACTGTACTGTGTCTATATCTAAAGTAAATCAAATATCGAACCTTAATGTAAAGTACTGAACAGTCGCTAAGAACCATGGGTCGCTGCGACTGTAATATGTAAAACAATATTTTCAATGAAGCTGTTGCTTTTGCAGAATTTTAAATGTAATAACTCCTTTTAATAAATATTCGCGTAGGACTACATATTACGATCTTGAGGCTATGAATACGAGTAAGATATTTTTGAAATGGTCATTGTCCATACTACGTAGCATAAATATTCTACTGAAACAGGAAAAAAACATTCATATAATGAAAATACAATAGAATTATGAATATGGCGAAGACTTTTTCAGTTTCACTACGGATAAATCATTAAATAAAAAAGAGCAAACAGTTTTCTGTCAACTTTCCCACAACTATATTCCTACGAAAAAACGCAAATAAAAAAAAACTCTGTCAACTCGACGAATAAGAGAGCAGCATTCACAACTACACATTTCGGCAAATAATTCGTGCCAGTAACATCTGTAATTAACACAATTCACCCATCAAAATCATGATAGGTTTCTTTGTTTTGCAACGATTGCAAGATTGCAATAACACAGAATTGTACTAAAGCAATGATTAAACTGTACATTAATTCAACGCTTTGTATTTACAACTACAAAACTTTGTAGGCAAAAACTGGCAAAAAGCAAATTCTTAAATTGTTATGTATTTGAATTGAAATGGCATTGTATTTTATTTAATTTCTTGTTGTCTATCTTAGAAATTGAAGTGTTGTTAGTATGCGTAAATAATATCAAGAATTCTGGAATGCTTCAAGAACGTATTAAATGATTCAGCAATTTAAAGATGTATAACGAAACCTTAAAAAAGGATTAGTATTAAAACTAGTTGAGATCAACCTTACCCCAACGATGCTGAGAATCAACACTGTCAACCTGCGATACTTAACACAGAATTTTCCAAGTGACGAACAGAGAGAAATCGTAACTCAGTGAGCATCAGTGACAGCTCATGACGTTCAGTAGATCTTTACATCTCATCAAGCAGAAGCATCGCACCCTCGGCATTCTATCGAGTGGCGTGCACGACGTCCCATATCGTTCTAGCGGCAGCGAGAACAAGCTCATCTTTCGTAAGTCATGTTAACGCCCACCCCGCACCCGCCCCTGCCACGAGCAGCGAGGGACGGCCTCCGGGATGCGGGGACCGTACAGATTATAAATCCCGCTTCACTAAGGTGTTATTTTATTAATGACCGAAAACGGTGCGTGTTCCCCTCGGGGAGAGAGCAGGAGGGAGTTGGCGTAGGGGGGCGGGGAGGGGGGAGGGAAGAAGGGAAGTCGGACGAGGGGAGGGGAACAAATTGAGACAAACGAGGCGCGGGCGGCGCAGGCGGTGTTGGCGGCGGCGTCCGAAGCGTCGTACATCATGTTTTGGGTGGAAGAGCTCCAGAAAAAGAAGGCATCTACGTGCACTTTATGTACTTCAACATCCGGCTTGCTGGTAACACTGACCCATCGTCACTAGGCAATGAAAACCTCGTAACTCCAATTTTAGCCAAAAGTATTTGCGAGTACACTCAAAATCTTGGAAACCCCGATTTTAGAAGAACACTTTACGGTACTTCAGGTGGCTTAAATCAATGCATAGGTCAGTTAAATCTGAAGGCAGTATCTCTCATTGTATATACATTCTTAATAAGTCTTTTTGGTTTCACCGTAAATTTTAGAAAAACGGAGTTACGAAGATTCCATTGTCTGATAACGCCACACGTTTGTTAGTGTTAATTCTGTCATTGGTCTTTACTGCGTTTGAGAAAATTTTTTTAATGAAAATATTGTGTCATGTGAACAAATTTATTTCCGACATGGAAATACCGTTGTTTAACATCTTTGTGACGTATTTTCTAAATGTAAAGAATCTTCTATTACCTCAGTATCTGTCACACTTGAAGGGCTTCTTTATGACAACATGAAAAATTAGTAGTATATGCAATCATAAAGAACAAAAATATTATACATTCGAATATCAATTTTTCAAAAACGGTTTAAACAGGAAAATTCATCGGTTATTTAACAAAGTAATGTGTGAAATAGCAATTCCATTAAATAAATTTCTAAAAGATCAATTCACATTGAAGATATAACATGAATTTCTGCGAAGAAAATATATTTTTGTGGGAAAATATCATTCTCCATATGGAGACCATTTTAACTACTCGTAATAAATATGAAAACCTGGAAATTTACTTCATTAACTGTCTAGATTTAGAACATCTCGAGTCTGAAAATTAGTTAAATTAAAACGAGACTCGAAAAGCTAAAACAATAACGTTAAGGACGATCGATCCAAAAAATAAATTACTTCCACCGAAACAGCGGCAAGCTACTAAACCTCATTTCCGGGGAAGTTAAACCTTCAGACAATGAAATACCTCCGTAAAGGCACATTCCCTCACAACACACACTAGCGGCCTCCCCCTTCCTTGCGGAATTCTTACCCTCAACAATTTTCGCTTCCCGTTAGCACGCGCTCGTTGGCTTCGGCGCCGCGCTCCCGTCGCCCGCTCCGTGCTCTCCCCGTCCTTTGCCTTTGCGAATTTTTCCCTCCCTCAAAAACAACGTGGAGGACGCGGGGGCGGGGGCCGGGCGGCGGCAAAAGCAATTTCCCTGCGCCGCAGCGGCCGGGTTGGGAGCAGGAGCTGTTTCGTCTTCCGAGAAAAATTGAGCCTGTGTCGGCGGGAGCACACGAGCGGCGGCGGAGGCCTGGGGTGAAAGGGTGGCGAGCAGTGGAAGGGGTGGAGGGTGAGGGCAGCGCTTGAGACGACAGCGGCAGCTGGAATAGTAGTAATGGTGGTGGTGGTCGTAGTGGTAGAGATAGAGTAGTGGTGGTGGTGGAAAGTTTAGTGGCGAAGATAGGAATGATGGTATCGATGATTGTGGTAGGAATGGTGGCAGTGGTGGAGGTAGTAGTGATGGTGAAGATGGAGTTAGAGAAGTTTGCAGTAGAGGTTGCAATGGTGGGTAGTAATGATAAGATACAAGTAACTATTATCACAAATGTAACTACTGTAACTGTTACAACGATTAATTCGGAATGGCTTACTTAATGTTTCGCCTCTTCGCCGTATCAAAAAATGGTCTAAAAATTCAATTTCTAAAATTGAGATATGTCGGAAGGTAGGCTACGTGTTTGTTTCACAGCCAACTTGTTAACCACTAGTGCGACTGCCCTTTAATTATTCACGTAGACTATTAACAATCTGAGAAAAATGCTGAATGTTTCCGACCCTGAAATTTGGTTACATCAAATTTTGATATACCCAAAACATAGTGTTACAGCACAGTGAGTGGAACTGTTCCTGGTTCTGTTACTGAGTGCGAGTGGCGAGCGAGCTGAGCAGAACCAATTGAAGTCAGGCTGAGCGCAGCGTAAATGCTGGAGCCACCCCATATTTTTCAGCTACTTTCAGATAAGGTAATGAAATGATAACTCGGAAAGCGAAACATGAATATTCAATACAGGTACGAAGCAAAATGAATAAATTATGAGGACTTTAATGATTGAAATGCGGTGAAGTTATTTGCATTTCTCTACACATTAAGATTTCTATTTGTTAAATAATTTCAGTAAGTGTACTTCACGCTACAGTAGAATTAAGTATCGAAAGTGACTACCTTTGCATAGTCATACATTTAAATTACACGAATTCTGTGAGTCCCCACGATCAACACTGACACTCGTAATACTATCGAACCACATTCAAAAGGTGAAAAAGGTTCAGAGACTGTGAAATACTTATCGTAGGAGCAACGAGGCATCGAGCATGGGGCAGATACGAGATAGTTTCTTTACTTAATGTTAATGCATTACTTGGAACTACAGATATGGGTGACCAAAAAGGAGAAAAATTCATATAAAATTTTTAATATTATTGTGTTAGTTAATTTGCAGGACAAGCATCTAAATAACACCAAAGGTGGGCAGGCGGGGCAAAGGCATCGGAAATGGTCGTTTCTCACTTGTTTTAAACAATACAAGCATCAAAAGACCTAATATTAGTTTGTGCTTAAAATGAGACGGAATATATAATAGGAGGAAATATTTAAAAACTGAATTAATAAATTGTCGCCTTAGATTCCCGAGGTATCACCTGTTCCCCACCTGTAACAACAATGCAATTTATAAAAAAATATAATACGAGTAAGTTTGCCTAACTTGACACAGAAACAATTAATTTATCACAAAAATAATTAATTTTGATTTTACTTCTCAATTCAGAACTGAAAAGGATACACAAAAGACTGGACCGCAAGCAACAGACCATGAAGTCGTTCCGTGAGGTCAGAGCCTGGCGTCAGGCACAGCAGTCGTCGTTGGCATGAGAGGTGGGGCGTCGGAGGGAGGGCAGGAGGGGGAGGCAAAGGCACCGGAAGTGGCAGCGCAGACAACAGGCGGCAGCGGAGCGCGGTGGGCGCGGATATTGGGGAGCTGCTTGTCGATGCAAACACTCCGCCGCCGCCGCCGCCGCCGCCGCCGCCGCCTTCGTCGCGCCCGGGCGGGCGGGTTGCTGCGGCACAGGCGTACCCCAAGGCGGGGTTGCTGCTGTTGACACACCGCCGCCTTCTCCTGCTCCCCGCCCCCCAAGCCATGGTCGACGATGTTCCGGCGCGCCACGCAACGAAATGACGCTTTGACAGCTCGGGCAAAGTAGCGACGAAACGAGGACG
Organism: Acheta domesticus; assembly: GCA_031308135.1. NCBI lineage: Eukaryota > Metazoa > Arthropoda > Insecta > Orthoptera > Gryllidae > Acheta > Acheta domesticus. The sequence goes on along the minus strand of JAHLJT010003656.1, from coordinate 104,741,072 downwards.
CACCTCAACGTGTGCTGGACAGGAAAAATAATGTGTTTGGGTTTTGGTAGGTTGCTCTGACGTGTGTTTTGAAATTGTTAAACCGGATACGGTGACGTACTCTTGGAATTGGGTCGGCAGGTTTTGATCGGTTTTCATGAAGCTTGGTCGCTTTTACTCGGAAACTTATTTTGTAATGTATACGCCAGTAGACCCACTAATACAATTTCTTAAATTAGTAAAGAGCTCTGAATATCATTTCACAGAATTTATACTCAAAAACACACTTCTTTCTGTCGGAGGAGCAGGATCAAATAAAAAATTCCAGTTCATAAAGAAATAATTCGGTTTCTCTGAGATATTTAGCGGAGATACCACAGAAATACCTGATCAAAAATGTCAGCTATTTCAATTCTCACGCATGCAACAGTGCCGTCTGACGTAAGTGGCTGGCATTGAAAATCTACTTAATCGCGACTGGAAGCTAGGGACTAGTAGGCAAAGCGTCAGCTGTAAACTCGCACATGGGTCATTCCATGTCAAATCGGCCAAAATTTTCCGACCATCTTCCGATTCGACTGAAACTTTTAAAATCGTTTTAGAATGACGAAACAACACTGAATATTGTATTTCTGGCATTAAATCTTACTTCCTTTGAAAAGTTTGAAATGTGAGATTTTGCATGGGTTTCAGGGGATATTATTTAAAAAGCTAGTAAAGTATCTTCAAATTTGATTTTACTTTGCAACTTGCCTTATATTTCTAATGAGTACATCACACCCTAAAAGTTCCATATGATAAACTGTTGCGGTTGTAAACACCCCATTCAAAAGCGCGCCAACTAGGCAGCGCTCGGCAGCGGGCAAGACGGCTAGAGAGGGCAACGGACCAGAGAAGAAGCTGGCGAATGGCAACAAGCAGACGTTCGGCGAGCCTTCACCCCAGGAGCGAGTCTGCGGCGCCGGGGACTTTATAAGCCGGCGCCGCCACCGCCGGGGCAGTTCAAGAGATCGTGGAAGTGCCCGTGTTAAGACTGTAATTGTGATTGTTTATACGACCCGGCGAGTAACTTGTTATTCTGTTTTACGGTAACTTCGTCGACTGTGCATGTATTAGGGACATCTCGTGGATTAAACGGTAACTTGGCTTGTGTAACAGTATTTTCTTTTGGGTTACCGGATTGGCACATTTGTTGTATGAAAAACTGTGACTGTGAAATAAAAACCTGTTTGACGAAGTCGGCCTGTTTTTCTGAACATAACATAAACCCTAATTATAACGGCATTAATAATGCCTTATTAAGGCCAAAGTAAATAATTACAATTGTGTTTCAAAATTCATTTTCTCAAATACTCCATCTCGGATTTTCTTCTTTTAGTCGTCAAATTGAAGCGGAGACATTGAAGTTTATAGTAGTTAAAGAATCTCGATGGTAAATTTGAATTTACCTACGTTATTACCACTTAAAGTTACATTTTCATTTTTGCTTTTAATGGACTTAGGAGAACTACGCATTTATAAACGCTTATCATTTGTGAATCTTGCTTTCGTTATTTACTGATTAATTTTCGTACATTTTAAATGTACCTGAAGCATATTTCCGAAGGCAGAAACTTCTATTTATACCGGATGACCTATCAATTGTGAACCACACTCATATCTTATTACTGCTTCACAACATCGAAAAGCAGTTTTCGGTCATCAATGCGGAATAATGGGGCAAGTAATGAGCTTAATAGATATTATTTGTAATATTTTTAGTTTTATGGGGCTGTAGTAGCCGATTTTTGAGAGAACTACGCATTCACTATTCAAGGCAGAATGTGGCAATTCAAGGAAGATGGTCGGGAAATTTTGGCCGATTTGACATGGAATGACCCACATGCTAATGCACCTGGCTGAATATCCTGTCCTCATAAACGTTATTTTTTACATTCTCGCTACGGCGTAGAGAGAAAGTTATGTAATGCTATGTGAAAAAACGGCGAAATTTCAACAGAAAAATTCTTATTACAGGACGCTGGTAACGAAAAAGTTGATAAATCTAGTTTCTATCACGAGGTGTAGTCAGAAAACTTTTTTATGGGTCCTTGATACCGACAAATTAAATGACAGCAAAACGTCTGCCTGTCTATCCGTCTGTGAACAACGTTAACGGCTAAACCATTCAGTTTATTTTCTCCAAAATTGATATTTTCCTATCAATCTCGCTGATGTCACGGTTCCTTGAATTTTAAACCGATATTTTAATTTTGGGGGGTAATTTACATGAAGCCCATGTGACATTTTACGATATAAAAAATGGCGCCATATTGTTTTATTAAATTTTGTTGTTGGATCGTCTGATGGATGTTTAAGAGAATGGTGCATGTCTCATGTTCGTTAAAAACCTTGAATTTTCGAAAATTGCAAACAGTTTGAATCTTTTTCTGACTCTTTCTACAACTTAAGTATTAAAGATAGAGATTTTTTCTTTAAATAAAATCAGTTCCTTGAATACAGATTCTGAAATGAGATCATCTAACATTTTCCGAAAATGTTATTATTTTTTGCGTAATACTTTTCGTGAAAATAAGGGCGAGAAAGTACGTGCTGTTTTAGCTAGTTTTTTTTAACACAATGCTAACCATACGGTCTTCCTTGGATTTACCCACGAAAAGCTATTCCACAAATCCATTGCGTGGGCATATTCTAAAGTGAACGTGTAAACAGCGGCAGCGTCCACTCCGGGCGCGAGGGGCGCGGGGGGCGTGGCCGGCGGAAGGTGTCCGAGGAGGCGCAGCGCTCTGACGGAGCGCGCGGCCATCGATCGCGGACACGCCGCCCACGCGCCTGCCGCGCCTTGCGGCGAGCCGGGCCTCGGACAGAGGAGATGGGAGAGCGCAGCAAGGCGGCATGGGCAAAGCAGGCTGGATGCAGAAAGGTCGCGTTGCAGAGCCGGCAAAGCAGTTGGGAAGTGCGTAGTGGGTCGAAAGTGATGCGAGTCGGGCGAGTGGGAGGTGTGGGGCAGATGTGTGCGTGGTGTGGGACGGGCGAGCGGTGTGGTATGGGTGAGATGCGTAGGGTGGGTGAGTTAGTGTGAGGCGGACGAGTGGTGCGAGGTGGGAGAATGGTGTGCGGCGGGCGAGTGGTGCAAAGATGAGCGACGCAGACCACGCAGAGATGCCGGGTAAGCAAGTGGAGACGGACGGGCGAGAGGAGTAGAGCGGGCCCCGTGATATGGAGGGGGCGAGTGATGCGGACTGGGCGAGTGGAGCGGAGTGGGAAAGTAGTGCGGAGAGAGTGGTGCGGAGTGGGAAAGTAGTGCGAAGTTGGAGAGTGGTGTGGAGTAGAGGAACAGAGCGGAATGGGAGTGTGGTGCGGAGTGGAAGAATGGGGGAGAGTGGGGAGGAGTGGGCGAGAAGTTTGGGATGAACGTGGTATAGAAAATGCTGAGTTAGTACAGAGGGACCGGGTATTGAGGGAATGGTGAGTAGTACAGGTAGGGCAAGTGCTGCAGAGCTGACGGGGCTGCCCTGAGAGCGCACGTAACAAGGGGGATTGGTGAGAGCAGGAGAAGAGGTGCGACCGAAGGAGGGCGGTTGGAGCAGAACGCGCCGGCGGCGGGCAGTGTAAAGTGGGCGGGGCAGAGCGGGCGTCTAGCTGAACAGAGCGAAAGGCGGCCGAAGGCATCCAGCCCAGTGGGGGGTTGGGCAGACAGGCGTGCAGAGCAATGCAAAGGGAGCGGCCGGCCACCCGTCCGGCGTGGATCTGCCGGCGGCGGGCAGGCGGCTGGCGAAGGCGGCACGGCGCGGGCGGGACGGGCCGGGGTGGGGCGGGGCGGGACGGGGAAGGGCTGGATGGGGTTGGGCAGGGCGGGGCGGGAGGGAGAGGCCGGCTGCGGGCTGGGCGGGGCGGGGCTGGGCAGGAGGGGTTGGGCGGGGCGGGAGGGGCTGGGCTGGGCGGGAGGGGCTGGGCGGGGCGGGGCTGGGCTGGGCGGGGCAGGAGGGGTTGGGCGGGGCGGGGCTGGGCTGGGAGGCGATGGGACAGGCCGGGAGAGAGACGCCGGCTGACGCGTGCCTGGCTGACCGCCGCGCTCCGAGATTCGCCTCCGCCAGCGTCTTCCCGCTCGTCGCCGCAGCCGCCCGCGCTGCATTCTCGGCGGTCAGGGGCACGCTCGCCCGCAGCGCCTCGCCGCGCCGGAGGCCACCGCTGCACATCGAACGACGAGGCATCCTCGCTGCTCGCCCAACAAGGGGCGTGCCGGCCAATGGAATGATCAGGATTTACTGTTGCGGGGCTAATCTAATACAGAGCGAATGTCAAACATATGTTTTTCTTGGATTTCTGATGTTTTCAATATTTTATCTCTCTTAAATTTAGCCACTTATGGTACCCAAGAAGGGGTGTGTGGGCCAAAGGAATAAGCTGCATTTACTACTGCGGTGTTGATCTATCACAGGGCGAATTCCAAACGTCTTTCTTGGATTTCTGCTGTTTTTAATTTTTATCTGCCTTAAAATTAGCCACACGTGGTATCTCAGAAGGGGAGTGTCGGTCAATTGAATGGGATGCATTTGCTACTCAGATAATGGTCTAACACAAGGTGAACGCTGATCGTCTGATTTTCTTGGATTTATGCTGTTTTCACCTTTTATCTGCTTTAAATTTGGCCACATGTAGTACTCGAGTAAGGCTCGGGAAAATTTATACTCTATATATACTTTAAAAGTCACATAACACACCAGAGTAGTTTCATGTGTCGGAAACTTCGAAACAGCTGAGGTGATCATTACAGGGAATACAATGTCGGAATATCTGTGATGTGTTTGTTATATTGATAGATGTAGGAATTGTGATGCGGTGTTGTTGACGTAATTAAATGGAGTAATAAAAGATGCCATGTCCAGCAACGTATTGATTGAGAGAGAGCCAGCTTTCGACGGATTTGCCGTCATCATCAGTCTCGGTGTGTTAACGGAGCTACAAATAAGTTGACGGAGATGGCATCTTTTATTGCGCCAATTACTCCATACGGATATATGTTATTTTTAAAAATAACTGTTTTGATGAATTTTATACTCACTGAGTGTAACTCCCGTCACATCAATATATCATTGTTTACTTCCACCGGATTATCGTTCAATGCATACGTTTTACTGTGATTTAGCTACGTAGATTTTTGACCTTCTGAATTCCCAGTTGCTTTAAGGGTTACCTCATTTTTAATAATCGGTCACCCTGGAACAAAATGATAATAAATCTTGAATCGTACCCAAAAACCTTCCGATGCGTTAATGTACTTGTTTGGACTATATTAAATGGTGCACGATTATATACATTACATTCAAGCTTCCTGCAGTAGGTAAAATAGATTATTATTACATTCGATATAATAAATGTTTCTGCCGAAGTCATTATAATATCATTAACCGCATAGGTAGATAAAGTTATAAAATGCATTTAAAAATTTAAAAAGGCAATTGCGTACAATATAGTATTGTATATTATACGTAAAAAAACAGCCATCACTTGTTCATTAGTAATTATGCACTTGTATCAACATGCTTGTTAATAATCAATTGCACGTTATGATTTTTTTTGCCTCTTTAAAATTCACAGTAACTTTATTTTCTTCAGTAAAGGAATGATTACAATAGTAGTTACAGGATTATATTACTTTCTTTGAACACCTTTTCCGAATTTTGACAATATATTTCCAACAACATTATCGTACACAGAAATTCAAACTCCCTTTCCCATTTTTTTAACCGCTCACTTAGAAGTGATGCCATCTAATCTGAATTTTTTTGAATCACATAAAACATTTCTTTAAACGAACTGCATCTATGTGTTTTTTCAGGATTTATACTCCATTTTGTTGTTGACAAATTCATCCAAACGAGCCTTGCGAGATACAACCTCTTCAACCCAAGCTTAAGACTGAGCATTGCATGAAAACATTGTTTTCACGAAAACTCGATTAAGAAGAAAAGAACCTTTGGCATATTACTCTGACTTAAAGCTTCGCCACATGTTGCAAAGCATTATCATGTTTCCACATTCAAATTTGCTTACGATTTCTTTTTTTAATTCTGACAAACGTCTATATCTTAACACTTAAATATCTGATGCATAGCCAACTGTCAATGTAATATAATAGTAATACTCGGCTGAAAATAAAAATAAAATTTCCAACGTTCTTCGTCATCATCTTCGTACGCTTAGTGTTAAAGCGAGTTTCAATAACAGAAATTACGCAATCTTTTCCGTGATCTTTCAGCATACCTCTGCCTTGTTGTACGGTCGTGCACTAGCCAATCTTCGAAGTGTTTTTTTAAATACTTCTCTCCAAAGACAATAATAGAAAAAATATTTTCACACTAATACTATCTTCTTAATTGCTATCATGACTCCATGACATTTCGCAGCAAGAATCGGAAGCTTTTCAATGTACTTCCGCGTCACTATAGCTATGGCGACCTGCGAGAGCACTTCGGCGTCTGAGGCACGTTTGCATCCGCACTACGCTTACTCTTCATTCAAGACCCCCGGGCACCAGCAAATATCAATACACAACATCGAAATTTGAAACCTGGCCTTAATGTTACAAGCCAGACATCTGCAGAATTAAGCATCACTCACGAAGGGACTGCTGAGATAGCTCGGAGTAATAACTGCAACGTCTCTGATTGACAGGTTCTAGGTTCTAATTCCGACGGAGATGGGTTTTCAACACTAACTAGTTAGATTGAATTCACCTGATGTCTGAAGGAGAATTCTAGTGGCCTGCCGCTCTAATTGATAGTTTTCCCTCGTTGCTACAAACAAGGCGAATGTCGGATCATTACGTAAAAATATGGCCCACGCGAGATCTTACACATATCCCTTACACACACGAGCGGAAGGCGGAGAACACCAAAAAATGACGGCCTTCGCAACTTGCACGACGATGTAGAGACCGTTGGTAATGGAAGAAATGGTAAACGACGAGGCAGTGGAAGGGGCTGAAGCAAGGGTTGGAGAGCAAGTTAAGACAGTGACTTCCGTGTACACCGTTACAGTAGCATAACCACTGGTAGTAGGAGAGAAGATGGCAACTGTAGAGGAAACACGTTCGGCGTTGGTGATGGAAAAGGGCGCTGCGATGGTGACAGCGCCTGCAGTGGAAGTCATGACAGCGGATGCAGCGGATGACCAAATGCACCATTTCGTGCTTCCTGCCTGCGAGCGCCAGCTGCAGTGGCCCGCGTGTCACTCTTTCAATAACTCCTTTCCCTTCTCTATCAAGAAAGCGAGCAGTGTCTCCTTTCCCTTCCCCGCCTTTACCAGGGGGCTCGACAAGTAGTGGGCCACGCCTGCGCTGGCCCGGGGCAGACCGAGTGGCCCGCAGACTTGGGAAGCTCTCGTGGTGGCAGCCCATGAGGGTAGAGAGGCGATGGTGGTAATAACTGCGGCAGCAGTGGAATGGCCAAGGTGAAAACGGAAAGGTGGTGTTTGTGGAGAAGCTGCGGCGGTGGTGAGTGGTGAAGATCGTGGAGAGGAGATGGAGATCATGCAGTGTGAGGTGGAGAGGGTAGGTGATGGTCTTGGTGAATGCCATTTTGGTAGAGACGACGCTGCTATAAATGGAACTAGCAATGACCGTGGTCGTGGTGGTGGAAGAGGGGATGGAGGTTGCTATGAAGAAGACGGCGGTCATAATGGAGGAGGAGGTGGTGGTAGTCGAGGGTTGGTGTCGTAGTGGTCGTGGTAGCGCTGGCAGAAACACAGTAACCAATGGCTGTGGTCTGGGTCGGGATGCTCATCGTGGTGGGAGAGGAGATGGACACCATGGGGTAGGAGATGTTGGGTTGATTGTTTAATTCATGTTTCCGGGAGCGTCATCGGATAATTACATTATTCCCTAAATGTAATGCATATTTTTTCCTCACGGGTGGTAGCAGTGTTATTCCCTCGTTTTGGAAGAGGAGATCCGGCGCCGACCTACAAGTAGGCTTGTGGGGCTTTCCACATCCAGATACCGTCTCCCATTGGGAAACCGCCCAGTCTGAAACAGCTCTAAGCTCCCGACATGTGTGTTAATGTATTACATGCAAGTTTGAGTAATGGCTGAGGCTAGGATAAGAAATATAACGGAAAGATCACGCACGGTCCAAGGGCCGTTTTTTAGATTGTTATGGCATTTGCCTATTATTGATCGAAGAAACCAAGAAAACTACAGATCGGAGTAGCCAACTGCTAGAATTCTCGTCTACGACTCTCGACCAGAGATCGTGTCCACCACCTACGCAGCCACGACCCACCCCCTGCGGGGGGAGCAAATGGAGCAACGGTGGTGGCGTCGGCAGCAGATCGATGAGCGGCGCGAGGGCCGTCGACCGAGAGGGCCGTCGTGTGGGCGCCGCCCCCACCGCCGCCGCCGCCGCCGCCGCCGCCGCTGCCGTGCCGCGCGCCCGTAACGAGGGATTCCGTCTGAGCGGGGCGGAGCAGGGCGGGGCGGGGCGGGAGAAGGGGAGCGAGAGCTGGCGTCGCGGGCCAAAAGTTGCGCCCTTCGCGACCCAGCACGGCGCCGCGCCACGAAGGCTGCAGGCGGCATGGCCGCAGCCTTCCAAACAAAGCCGATACGCGAAAGTCGTCGTCGTCGTATGTGCTTCCTGCCGCGAAATGTAACGCTTTTTTATACGCCAAGGAACTCGGGAGGTGGGAACCATTTGTTGAATTCATTTTTACGACTTTAAAACGTTTATTTGTACATTGTTTTCTTCTATGTCGCGTTAATAGATTTAGTGCGCAGAAAGCTGTTTTACGAGATACAAAATCTTCGTAAATCAGATTGAAACTGTTTCCAATAAATGAACAGTGTTGTAAGTGGATGGGTAATGCATAATATCAAATTTATTGCTGTGATTGTGACAGAATATTCAATAACATAACTTTATTCAAATTCACACTGAAAATGTTAAAATAATCAGCTTTACATTTCAGTACACTTCACAACAAAATGTTTTCAACATTTCGATTATTTATTAGAATTTACGATGCCCTTACTGGTTAGAAAGTTTGGAAGTTGAAATAAAAAATAGCATCCATCTTTCAGAAATAACTTGGGTAAACTGTACTGTCAATTGAACTTAAACTTTTTTTCGGTACGTTTTATATTTCGTCGCTGCCTGTATACCACGTCAACTTTGCGAATTTTCACTATTCGAAGCGCTGTTATAGACTGGAGACCATGGCGTTATTTGTGAACAGCGAGTTCAATTTTGACGGGTGGCTGGCAGGCCAAGTTTCTGACGGCCTAATACTGGGAAGGATCGTAAGGCCGCGTGCGATTCCTAGTATCATTTTTGCAAATTTAAGTTTTTTTTGTTTGTATACAAGAATCGTAAATCGTTTCTTCGAAAAACCGTAGAACCATTCTCACAGATTTCACTGACAAAGTACAACCTTCTGGATTCATTAAAGAGAAGGAATGGAAAATGAAACTGCCGTGAAAAACGCGTAAAAAGCGAAGCAATATGAAGTAAGAAACATTAGTTTCCAATTGAGGAAAGTCAATGATGAAATTTTTCCCACCTGAAATACTGAAACCTGTTTTGATAAAAGAAAACAATTCGATTCAAGAACTACTTGAATGCAAATTAATGTTGACGTAAAATAACATTGCTAACATAAAAGCAAATTTATTAACACAACATTTTATAAATTTAATTCACAGAATAATTGCATAGAAAAAAAGACTTGCTGTATGTAATGTACATCCAGTTCATGGTCATGATGTTGAAACAGCTGTGGTCTTATTTCAACCAATGTTTCATTAAGCAAAATTACAAACAACTAGATTAGCATTTCCGCGTTAGTGACTCTACAAGTAATTACTATTTGTTCTTTTAATAGTTTACTACTACGTTCATGTACGCAAAATAAAAGTCTGAAACATAGGCACAATGGCTACAAAACCATACTTTATTCGCCAACCCTCACGGTCCAATGTCAAACGCAAATCAATTACTATTAAGGGGAGACATGACTGAATTTTGCAACTTTCGAACTAGCTCTTGAATTATCATGAAATTTATACCACACAACTATCCTATTGCTAAGTACAACCATACAAAATAGTTTTAAATTTGGTCCATTAGTTTTTGACATATTAATAAATATTGCTTTTTTACATTTGTTACAAAATGTTCCTTGCAGAACAATTTTCACTTCCTGAAGTTAGTCTTTTAAAATTAGGTTTATAGTAGGCTGTTTTATCAAAATCATGCTGCTTTTTACTGTCATACATGTGATTATGGTGCTAGATTTTTTTCAAATTTGATGACACGGAAAATTCCATTCAGAAATATATTTTCATTTTATTAAACTAAAATTGATGGACTTGTTTTTTATCTACATCAAAAGCCAGCATGATTTTAGATTGTTACATATTTCTACACTTGTAAAGCAAATTTTAATGCAATAGGATGAAAATTGTAACGCAAGGAACATTTTATATCTAGAAAAATGCTGAAAAAAGAAATGCGAGAAAACTTCTAGAAGGCCGTTCCTCTGTTATTCTTGATCTTCGGCGAGATTTGTGTCTCTGCGTTATCACAATTCACTAATTTGTAAGTAACGTGACCTTAAGATGTAACACACGTACAAGCGGGATATAATATATCCAAAATAATCAGAAAACTACTAAAAATGAACTTCTAATAAAAAACACCACTACAAAATAGAAAACGTTGCATTTAAAAAAGACTCCTGTGACCTCATTGGGCTTCAAATTTCCAAAAAATATATATTTTTTCAAAGCAGGGGGATTGTAGATTTTTTAAAGACAAAAATCCAAAAATTGATATTTTCTCCAATTTTCACCAAAAACTCAGTCACGTTTCTCCTTAAACGTTTCTTGAAGTGCACATTATATGAATCAATAAAATATATTTCAAAATTTTTAGAGTGTAATGTACTCACCGACGACGTTGAGGCGCACCTTGGAGTTGCGCGTGGGCGAGCGGCGGAAGTCGACGCGGCACCGGAAGTCGCCCTCGTCCTCCGCGCGCACGTCGTCCAGCGCCAGCGTCGCGGGCTCCGTGATGGTGCGGAAGTAGCCGCGCTGCTGCAGCAGCTCGCGGTCGCGCCAGTGCGACGCCAGCTCGCTGTGCTTGCCCCGGATGTCGTAGCTGCAACAGAGCGCGCACTCCCGTCAGACCACTAGCAACAAAACAGGTCTCTGTGCTTGCCCCGGATGTCGTAGCTGCAACAGAGCGCGCACTCCCGTCAGACCACTAGCAACAAAACAGGTCGCTGTGCTTGGCCCGGATGTCGTAGCTGCAACAGACAATGCACTCCCGTCAGACCACTAGCACAAAACAGGTCGCTGTGCTTGCCCCGAATGTCGTAGCTGCAACAGAGCGCGCACTCCCGTCAGACCACTAGCAACAAAACAGGTCGCTGTGCTTGCCCCGGATGTCGTAGCTGCAACAGACAATGCACTCCCGTCAGGCCACTAGCAACATAACAGGTCGCTGTGCTTGCCCCGGATGTCGTAGCTGCGACAGACAATGCACTCCCGTCAGACCACAAGAAACAAAACAGGTCGCTGTGCTTGGCCCGGATGTCGTAGCTGCAACAGACAATGCACTCCCGTCAGACCACTAGCACAAAACAGGTCGCTGTGCTTGCCCCGAATGTCGTAGCTGCAACAGAGCGCGCACTCCCGTCAGACCACTAGCAACAAAACAGGTCGCTGTGCTTGGCCCGGATGTCGTAGCTGCAACAGACAATGCACTCCCGTCAGACCACTAGCACAAAACAGGTCGCTGTGCTTGCCCCGAATGTCGTAGCTGCAACAGAGCGCGCACTCCCGTCAGACCACTAGCAACAAAACAGGTCGCTGTGCTTGCCCCGGATGTCGTAGCTGCAACAGACAATGCACTCCCGTCAGGCCACTAGCAACATAACAGGTCGCTGTGCTTGCCCTGGATCGTAGCTGCACACACTCACGTCAGACCACTAGCAAATACATAACTCCCTTCGAAAAACTAGTCTACGCCGTTTCCCAGTAACGTATTTATAGCAATCGTTATAATTTAAATTTAATTTTAATGCTCAGGTGTAACGAACTTGAACTCTTTTGAAACACTTCAAAATGTTTTCAAACTAGTAGATACCTATTGACTTAACCAAGGCTCTGATATGTGCAAATGATGTGTCAAAACGAGATAATGGAAGCTTATTGTTAATATGATTTTACAATGATTTTAGTTTTCTCTCTTCATGCTTCAAGTAATTATGCTCCATATATTGTACAAATGATTAAAGTAGGTACATCATTAGTTTATCTTTTGAAGGAACGTCTTACAAATAGTATGCATTGCAGCAATACTTTCATGCTCATAGGTTAATAGGCGATTTCTAATTAATAGGCGATAGGCACTTCTTCTGTCTCAGGCACCCACATAAAGATACAAAACGCATATTTAATAGATTCGCTTTCAAGTACGATCAAAATTCTTTGAAAGGTAATATATACAGTTTTTTCTAATACCACTTTAATACATAATTTTAAATGTTTCTTGTGAGCGAGTGATGTCCATAGGCTGTTTTATTTTCTTCAAGCCTTTTTTGCTTGCGTTTTTCTTTCTTAATATTCAACTGTTTCTATCTCACTTTTCAAATAAAAGTATATGTACGCCCCTACTCACCACTTCTTTTTTCTCTTGTATCAAATTTCATGGGCAACAAAACTGGCTGAGTGGCCAAGTAATAACCGTGAAAAAGTTTCTTGACCGATGGCCTACCTTCTCCCTCCCTTGAGCAATAAACACTTGAAAGCAATAGCTCTCCGTGAGCACTGAAGACATTCAAAACACGACACACAGAATAAAGACAAGATTCATTACAATCCCTTTAATCGACCGGTAAAGAAAGGTAACATTCAAGGAAACCAATTTATCATACTGTGTTAACTGTATTTTTTTACATACTACAATATTTCCACCTAGTTTCTACACATCTTCGAATGAAAGGTTGATTTAGAGTACAATTTTTGGCGATTGAAAAATGTTTGTCTTGTTACTGACTATTTACACTGACACAGTTGATGGAAAGACATTCATTATAATAAAATAAAATGTCAGGCAAACCAGTCTGTGTGCTTCCTAAGTCAAGTAAATAACTAGCAGTGAATTATACGTACAAAATATGAGGAGCAAATTTAAATACGAATCTGATATAGAACGAAATGTTATATATCGAAGATATATGAGAGCAAATATTAATTAAACTATAATGAGAAAGAGCTCAATGTATAGAGGGCAAATCTTAGAATTGAATTATTTCCGACCTGGCCGCGCCAGTAGCTGGTTTGAATATGAATTTTCAGAAATTAGCATCACTTCAAATACTCTAGTGGTCGACTTTGTAACAAATACACCCACTCGCCCCCCCATTTCATGAATACGTCGATCCTTCGTCAAGAAAAGTTTCGCGAATATGACCCATGCACTTCACTACCTTCCTCTTGATTCTCTTGTCTATAAACAATAGACAAAAGAAAGCCTTCTGTGAAACAGTATCATTACTACAATATTATTGTTATCGTCATTAACGCATTATCAACTATGCGGAAATAAGTTTCCAAAACCGGAGTAAATGTCAACCATTTTATGAATTAATACCTACTAACAGATAGATTTATTATACATGATTTCAAATTGTTCAAAAAAGGTAGTGAAAAATATAGTTTATAACATAGATGCTTGTGATTACCTGAGAAAACAAACTTGGATAATTCAAACTTCCAATTCTAATACTTATTTTTGAAAACTAACATTACCAATAATGCTTACAATCAAAATAGCTCCACATATTTCGAAACAAAAACAAGCAGTACTGGAAATACCCATATTCGCCTACTAGAAAATATGCAGTAGCGTTAAACTTCGGTTGAACTGGAAACTATTGCTACCCACGATATTAGATCCATTTGTTCAGACAAATTATGACACACTAGTGTTTATTATGGCCGTAAACATTATCGGACGTTTTATGCACATGCAATGGTGTCATTTTATGACGGCATTAAATCCATTCCCAGTAGGAGCGTAGGTATTATTTAGAAAGCTGTCACTGGTCTTCCTGTGAGCGAACGTAAAATACACGTTCGCAGCGTTAACGAATTATTAGACAGAATGTTTTTGTCAAAAAGCTTTGCAGGTTTTTTCCGAACGTTATCCTCAGGAGTAGCTAATTAATAAGCTGAAGCCTATGGCTTAATGAATTTTGTCATCATGGGATCATCGCTTCCAGTCACAGTCGAAAAAAACAAAACAAAGCAGTATGTATATTTAACTGCAAAACCTCATTGCTGAACAATCACCTCGCAAACAGGGAATATATATCTATATATACAAACATACATAGATATTGTAAATAACTCTTTAAAAACCCATCGCAGTATTTCGAGTCGACCAAAAAATAACGTGAGAGCAACACATTTTTGGCTGAAATTGCGCACGTTACAGCTTGTTCGCCATAAATTCCTTCCCAAGCTGCCGAGAGGGAAGTTGTCGGGCGCAGGGGGTGAAACGAGGATCCAGCAATCACAGCACACAATGTGACCGGAAGCGTGAAACATGTCAAAAAATGGATTTCGGAAATCGAATGAAAGGAAAATTTTCATTTTAAATTATGAATGAACATGTGCGCATTGTGAGGGGAGAATCATAATATACACTTCGCGAAACACTTCTCTACCGTAATACGCGTATGCTTTAAAAGTTGCAAGATTTAAGAACAAAACAGCTTCTAAAAATGCTTCCCCATCACGGATTTATTATTGCATCGTTTCGTATCAACTAGAACCTTTTATTTTTCATAAAATATACATGTTCGTTATTTCGAAGAATAGAGTTTTAGCTTAGCAAACGCCTACTTTCTAAAGATATTTTATTAAGTATCTTGGATTTTAAGAAATAATGATATGTTACTTCAACTGGAAGTTTTTGATTTCACTGAGTAAAATGTTTGACAATGATAATATTTTGCCGAATTACCAATGACTTATCGCTTCTGCTGAAATATAGTGTGTATGATTACGAAAATACTAATTACAGGGAAACGTGTTCCAATCAATTATGAAAAAGACGCATTAGTCTTCTAAGGCAAAGTGATAAATCTTACGAGATATTTTATCACTGTTCTGGCTTACTAGAGTAAATTGACATACAATAATCCGAATGGATTTACTCTTTCTCGTGTTTCATAAAATGATTGTGGTTTTATACAACTAAATAAATTGATTCAAAACATATTTTCAATAAAGTACGCTGTTGTGGAACACCTTTGCTATTATTAGAATTTCGCAACACTTGAAAATATTTCAAACCGTTGAAATAGCGTTTTCTAGGTCTCCAGGTCTGAATTTAGGCGTTTTTGTTACACCTAATTAATATTTTGAACACGGAGTTTGCGTTATATATACAAGTATTATTGATAAGAATACTATATTAATTGAACATTTTTAAGTGTAAAAATATTAAATTTGCATTCAGTTCGTAAGGTAAACCTTTCACTATATTTGTCCGAAATAAATAATAGAAGGTACTCAAATACGGTGTCACCGATTGATGAAATTTGCATGGGTTTCGATTCATTTTATTAAATTATAAGAGTTATTATCCTTTTGGAGAGACGGTCGTGACGTTGTACGTGAATCTGAAGGCATTTCAATCCATTTCACTAATTTACAACAAGTTACACGAAACAAATAACACCACGCTGGGACTCTTGTCGCCACACCACCTCACATGACGCTACACTAATACAAAACACGCAATACTACGTAAACAAATCAACATCCCATCAAAAGTCACTACATTACATCAAAAGACTAACACTACGCCACCGCGCACTATAATGTATCATAGTGTAGTACCCTATGATACTACACCACGTCTTAGTACACCTCACTACTCCAAAGCATACTGCACTACGTTCCACTACCCAACGTTACCGACATTATACGTTACATCACTCTATATTACATTAAACTAGCAGATCACGTCAGACGTAGTCTTGATCTCTCTCTCCCCCTCACAATCTCTATCCTCTGCTGTCCGCTTGTCCTGTCCTCCCCGGCCTCGACCCGCGTCATATAGTAACACCCAGCGACCATGAAGCCCAGGTAGATTCAAAATTGCATTTAACACGAAGAGCCATCTAATGGAGTTACAACAAAATGAACAGCATGAAAACCTTATTCATGAAAAAACAAACACGTAGATGTGGTAACTTTCATGTAAATCGGTCAAGTGATATCGGAGTATATAGATCTCGAACAAACTAATATCTATTTTCATATTGACTACGTTACTTTAACGCATGCGAATCAGTGCCATTAAGCAACGCTTAGGCAGCGAGAAGCATTTTTCGACCGACCGTCCAACTGCAGGCTCGCGCGAACCGGAGGTGCGCTGGGGAGCGGAGAGTGGGGAGTGAAGAGCAGGAGCGGAGAGTGTTGAGCGGGGTTTCGAGAGTTGAGAACGGAAGCGGAGAGCGGGGAGCGGGAGCGTGGAGTGGAGCGTAAGTAGGGGCCAGGGAGCAGAGAGCAGGGAGTGAGGAGTGGAGAGCGAGCAGAAAGGCAGCGGGGAGCGCAGAGTGGGGAGTGGAGAGCGAGGAGCGGAGAGCAGAGTGTGGAGTGGAGAGCGGGGAGCGTGTGTGGAGCGTGGGGGTCGGAGAGCATGGAGCGGGTTCTGGAGAGTGGGAACAGAGCGGGGAGCGGGAGCTGAGAGTGTGGAAGGGAGCGTAAGTGGGGGGCAGGGAGCAGAGAACGAGGAGCGAGGAGTGGAGAGGGCGAAGCGTAGAGAGAGGAGAAAGGCAGCGGGGAGTGGAGTGAGAGGAGCGGAGAGCGGTGACTGAAGCGCGGGTGGTGGGGGAGGGAGGAGGCTTCCTCGCATTGCGACGCGTCGCGCGTGCGAGGAGGGTAAATCACGCCAAATAAACGGCGGATAATTTGCGACGGCCCGTCGGCGCGCCGCCCACGCCCCTACCGTCTTTTTTTTATGCGCGCGGATTTTTCGCAAGAGTTACGAAGCTTCGCAAAAATTCCGGGAACAGTGTGGAGCCAAGCCGGTGGCGCTGAGAGGGTGAGAATCGGCGAGAGGGATAAAAGTAGAATGTTCTGCTGGCGGTAGGGGCGGCTTTCAATACACACCACAATACATTACGCTACACGCACTACACTTTAAAACTGACACTTTACACTACTTCGGTGGCAAATGTGTACCTCGTTACCGATACCCAATGTTCTCTCGATCCATGCAGAGAAATTGAATATTGGATTGGCGCGAATAATTGGGTGAACGACGTCCGGTCTTCCGCGACACGTCAGTCTGGTTTGACAAGACGACCATTGGGGAGGCCGTCGCAGAGGGTAGTTAGAGCCTGGAAGGCTTACAGAACGTCTGTTACGTTACAAGATCGCAAAACGTCGAAAACTTGTTACTGTTTTCGAGAGCGCAGAAAACAATAGAGTGATAAGGAGTTTAAAGTGCAAAGTACGGCGAGGCGAAGAGAACTTGAGAGTAAAATATAATGGCACTACGAAATAATTGGACATGTGTGAATCTAAATCCTATGACGAATGGTCACCACGTGGCTGGTTGAACTGTGCGTGTTTAAATGGTGTTTAAATTGTTTGGTTTGTTGTGTGACGTACAAGCATTAGCTTTATTAGGTAATATTACGATGATTTGTCAATGTTTTGTATTAAAATATGTTTATAAATAAGAAAATACTACACGTGTAGAGAATTATTAATAAATCAAAAAGGATCATGATCATATAGAAGGAAATTAAAATACATAATACGAGGTAAATAGTGAATATAATTTCCAATATAATTTGTTAGCATAAATTACTAAAGCTCATGATCCCATGAGCTCAGTGCTCATGATACTCTTAGAATTGGACTTCATGGTAAGTTTGGTCACACTGCGAATAAACATTGCATTTTCAGGTAAATACATATGGTACTGTTTTGACGTAGACACGTCCCATTAACGCTCCACTACTCACGTCCCATATCGATCGCGCGAGCTATGTATGAAACACAACTTAAAACATTTTTTAGCCAAATGATCTTCGTAAAATACCTCTGAACAAGCATTCTGTTATCTCAAAATGTTTAGTTGAATATATGGTCAATTAAATAAATAAAAGTTATCTACCTCACCAGCAATCGTATTACAGAATGTATGGTTATTAAACACTAACGTGTTACAGGAGAAGATAAATTCTCTAGTTTGTAACTTATCTGTCGCGTTGGGTATTGGCGCTAACCTTCCTTTCATGCGCCAGAAAGCTTGCAATGAACCATTCTAACAATTTGCGTCATCCTGCCCCCTCAGACTGTGTGATTTATTCGGAACGAAGTTTTAACTTTAGTTTTGGGATGTGGAAAACTGAAAACAGTGTAAGTGCTCTTATCCGACACAGTATAAGAAAACTGTTTTCCATTCTAAAATCACACCAAAGATGAAATTTATATTTAATAAAAATCTCGGATTACCATGGCTAAGTTCTCCAACAAAAATTCAAATTGGTGAAATCTCACAGAAAGACACAGCCCAATGTGCAACTTTAAAACACGCATCCTGCACATGAGGAGAAAGGAATGATAATTAATTTTCTACTTGATGAATACTGTTTTTGTAATCTGTAAAACTCAAGGAAAATAATTTTATTGTGGAGTTCTTAGAAAGATATTTATTTCCCTGTATGTTTATACATCTGCTGACTATTGCACATTCTTATAAATTTACTACAATTACGTAATAAAATCTACATAGGGGCGTCTAGAAGGGGAGACAGTTGGGGGCAACTTCTTTCAGACTCCGATTTAATTGGGACCCCGAATTTTTTTCATTCGAAACAAATGAAAACTATATTTATTTCTAATTCAAATTGAATGCGACAACTTATTTCTGATGCATGGTGAAACGAATTCTGTTTATGAATTGACGTGGAGGAAATTTTTTTTTGTTTGAAAAAGGGGCCCCCTTGGATCAACTGCCCCAGGCCCCTGTTTTTCACGGTGCGACCCGGAATATACATGTTTATTTTAGCTCAGTTCAATATTTCATAGAAATTAATTTTGGAGGAGTATTCTCTTATATTCACGGCACTAACAAATGGTGATCACTAAGGACGTTTCTCGTGCATGCGGTTTGGTTGTAGGAATGAGACATAGGAAAAAAAAACATTAATGTTTCCAAAGATCGATGCTCAAAATTAAAACAACTATGTTTAGACCACCCCAAACCATCCATATTCTTAAAACGGGATTAGTAACCACTGAAGTTCAATTTCAAATTAAACACCCCGCTTGATGCCATTTATTAATTTTTATTTGAGATTTAACTGATGAAAGAAAGTCAAAACGTCATCAGAGCAATTAGCGAAACTTGGATTATCTGCTTCGATAATTCAAAAATAATACAGACTTTTTTATTAACGAAATCTTGATTTATTTTTCTTTTATTCTTGGCCATATTAATTTGAAGAATATTAAGATTATGGATATCTGAAAATTATTAAAACATTTTGTTAGGATGGACGTTTCTCATGTAAAAAATATCGACCATTTAAAAATATCGAACACAAAACATCGATGTTAAAAACATAGCCTTCAGAAAATTAAAGTTAAATACATCAATGATTTGATTAATGATATGATGATGATCATTGATAAAAACGACGTGGTAGTCTGATAAATGAGACACCGGCAGCACCGTACACTCATATACTTTTTTTTTTGTTTGAAAAAAGGGCCCCAGTAGTAGTCACAGATCGCCTCCGACAACGAATCCAGTCAACAAATATTCGTAGGTGACGGATAATTTCGTTTGCGGATAACGGCAAAATATTCAAATATAATTGGCTCCTGTCTCATCGTATCGTGTTTGAACTAGAATGGCAGGGCTAGAAAATTACAAAGTGGGAGGTGTAGCTCTGCGGTGAAAGGAGGAAATGAAAAATAATCGATTCTAATATTTCGTTCCCTTACGGTTGAATCAGAACACACTTTTCGTAATGTTAGCGTGTGTTGTACTTAGACAATTTTCTCAACTAATTAATTTGTGGCTTTGTTGCTAAATTATATTTTCATGTGAATTAATATTATGCAAATAATATTAATTCACGTATTAATCTTAGAAATATCCATTCTCGCCAAAACTGACTACAATGTAAACCGATCCCTCGAGTTTCGACCGGTCCCTGCCGGTTGCGTTTATTTCAGAGCAAGCATTGCCGCTAACACTCCAGCGACTCTGACTGAGTGAACCTAGGATTCGAGTACCGAAGTTGGGTAAGTTTTAGTAATAGCTAAATCGCTGTGTAGAATTACAGACTCTGACTGGAAGAGAATTCGAGCGGCTGCCTGCTCGGATATGTATTTTCCCGTGGTTTCTTCTGTCAATCATTAGTGAATGCCAAAGCAGTGTGCACGACCACGGACTGCGCGCGACCTTTCCTTCCCCTTCCTTCTATCATCACCCGTAACACAGATTTACACTTACAGGCAGTACACTATCATATTCTTCAGATCTTTGATTTTGATTCAAGAAGGGCGGTGCCCTGCTTAAGAGAGAGACCTCAATTAAGAAATTCCTCGCATGCCACAGTGTAGGTTAACACCGAATCTTACCATTTAGTGTGGAGAGAAGCAGCATCACCTCCAGAGATAATACATTCACTAACCTAACTGGACTAATGACCATAGCAGTTAACGTGTTCGAAAACAACAATCAATCGGTTCGCCACGGCATAAGTCTTCTAGTTTCTTTATTCCGCTCCCGCTTGTGCTTATTAATCTCACGCTGTTATTGACGGGCTTCGACATGATGAACTTCTAACTGGGGCAGCGAGAGACGTGCTGGGCAGCTAGGTGCGTACGACAAGAATTCGGCCATATGAGAGCTGCCAACCTTGACGTAGTTTGCTGGGTCATCGCCACTCGTGCCAACAGCAGCCCCCGACAGCACACACCTGCTGCAACTAAGCCTTCTCCAGCAGACGGAGCGATGGTTTTCAAGATAATTTACACACATTACACAAGATAATGTGTGTATGTATTGAGACTTTGTCTAATTTCTAGTATGGGATATTCTATTTCTAGTATTAAATGGGTTCGGGGCTCTTTGAGTGAAACTTTGAGAAACCACAATGAAAAGGCAGTACTACATACAATAAGCAAATTACAATTTCATATGGCAAAAGTATTACTCAAAATATAACCAGTAATGCTTCGACAATTGAAACACTCTGAAATTGACACACTCTCTGTGTCTTAATTCTCAATGCTAAGTTTGTGAAATGTTAAAGCATCACTAAAATGTTTCCAAGGAGTAATGAGAAAATGTTTTAGGATGCTTTCTTATCAAAAGTCATTATCTTTAAATTACTTGAATACTTTTAAATTACACTGGGAAAGCATTTGAGATTTTTATCATTAATTTTAAATGCTAGCTTCGCTTTGATCTAAACAAAATATACTGTATTTATATTACTTGGTGAATGTCCTTATGTATACAATTGCAAACAAGAATTTGATGCCTCAACTTTAGATACATAACATTAATAAACTTTCCTCAGATTTCACACACTGTTTTACAACAACAATCCAAAGTACCAGAGTACTCTAATAAACATCTTGAATATGAATTTATATTATAAGTGTAACATACACCTTCCCTGACATGACACCATGCAAAAGCTCATTACTTTACTAAATAAGTTCACTTCTACAATTTATTTACTTTAATAAATCAACATGAACAAAAATGTCGGTCGATAATAAGTTGCTTTTATAACAATATCAACATTACACAAGTTTGTTTGAATATTTAACATCAAGGATCATACACCTTAGTCAATTTAATACCAAACGTGCAATACATCAATATGGTGCTTGGTTTGCCTTAGTTGATATGAAACTTACAACGCTTGCATGGCAACGGGCACGAGGGTTCGACTAACTAGGCGACATTATCCACAGGTTATATGACGTCGCACATACCTTAATGTTTTTCTGTTCTTAGGATTCAGGCGTTTAGGAACAACAATATACCACTAATAGTTTGCTCCAATTCGTGCGCTTTTCCACCAGTCGTCTCACATTTCAGAGAGCACCAGGACGACCTGACATCCATTACCTATGAAAACTGCACCTCCACTCTGTTCCCAAATCACTCGCGCTCCTACCACCGCACGAACCCGGGCCGTGTTTACTTCCAGGTATACGTCAGACGCGACAGTGCGGACGTCTTCCACCAGATAGCACTATCGAGCGGGCATTTAAGTTGACTCGTGCAATCCTCACTATATGATTGGTCGCAGAAAATATGTATTTGATATTAGGGTCTGATAATTCCGACTTTTGCAAACTACTGGTGTTTTCAGGCCTGAGCTTGCTTTCATTCATTATCCACGACTGAGGGAAGAGAGAACGTGGCCAGCACGATGTATTCCCATCACCTTACCCTAGTATATTTGGCCTGCGGGGCCTTACGGGCTTTCACTCGTAACACAGATACAAACTGATACGATTTGTATTATAAAACTACAGCTTCAGTTTTACCCCGACCGGAAACTGCCTTTAACAACGATGTATTGAGAGAACATCCGGTTAAATTTTAATGTATCCTGTGAAATTGTATTTTGCAATCGGTGCGCGCTCAGGTTGAGTTAATTATTTGAATATTCTATCACCCATCCGTTTGATTAAAAGAAAAAAAATAGTAGTATATTGTAAGAAAACTATTTGTTTTAGGTTATGTGTTTTACCTGTCTCTTCTCCGTTCACTAGAAAGAAAACTAAAGCCTCCCATCCTCTGTTAAGGCAGCGATGTAGCTTCATATTCAAATTCAGATTGGGAGAGCTATGAATTGGATTATGGCGAAACGAACATTCTGGAAAACGCTCGCTTGATCTCTGGAAAGACACAATGTACCCCTCTTATTAGAAGAAAATATGAAGAAATAAGAAACCATTGAATAAATCGTTCACCATTTACCTGGTTCTCACGTGAAAGCAAGTTTCTTTTTGTTAATTTGCCTGGAACAAGTTAGACGCTTGCTTCCTGCTTCGCGCGCAAACGACGGTTAGCAGAGTAAGACGACACTAGTGCCAACTTTGAGAGCTTAATCTGTTCTAATGGAACGTTAATGCACGCTCACTGAAAATGATTCCCTAGGCGAAGCAACTGATGTGAAGTGCCTGTTTCGGCGTTTGAATTTGGCGACTATACTGTCAAAGGTTAAAACGGAGATCTAGTGTGTCTAAATAATCCTTTATGTACACGAGTGCTTTGCGGCGGAGCCCGATAGGAGCTGCCACCTGGCGAAGGGAGATGAACTAACAAGTAGGTCCGCCAGAACCAATGCAAAGACGTCGAAAGAAAAGAAGTTATATGCCCGCTTTTTTCGTGGCTATCACGCGGTTTTGGAGGGAATTTTTATAGTCCGACGCGGTACGTTTAAAATGCAAATTCTGAGCTGGTAATTAAGGACAAAGATTGTTATTAAAAGCAATCTCCCGCCACGACGCCAAATTTGAATCATATTTATGCCAATGTGCCAACACCTTCTTTGGGTTAGGACTTTTAGCAGCTTAAAAGAGTGAGGTCAGAGTTAAAATTTATAATAAATATTTGAAAGTAAAACATTTCTTCTGAAATATTTCTATCTTAATTTACAGTACCTACCAATTTAAGAAAAAACTAGAGTATTTTTGCCCTTTTAAATTCAATATATTGCCCCTAAAATGGGTGGTTGTAGTCCTAAAAATCCAAATTCAAATAAACTTATGACAGAACGTACACATTTTTGGTATAAAATGAGGCGGGATGTTTCACAGAATTGATATAAAAGACTGTCAGATCTTAGAACAGAGAAGTTCTGGAAGCAAAGGTAGATACGTTTTAACGGCAAGGATGACATCAATAGCCCCAGTTTAGATGTGACAAAAAAGTACCAATGCCTTGCACTTGGTAATGAAGAACGAGATACGCCTTGGGCATACCGACGATATGAAATAGTGAAAATGAACAAACTGACATTGAATGAGCACAATGGCAACTAAGACTCAACGAACGACTAAAAAGGGTGCCAGCTGTATGATGAGAAACGCCAAAGAACAATGGACAAAAACCTGCGAGAACATTAGAGATTTCAAATAAAAAGAATTGTCGAGCGAAAATGACAATTAGATGAATGAAACCATGGAATAAGAAAGAAAAGGAATGAGACGGACAATTGAATATAACTGAGCCCATAACAGTGGTAGAAATGAGATCCTTTTTTAAACAGTAAGTTGGGTATCCTGGAAAATGAAAGTAACTTTCTTGAAAAAAAAGTGGTAATTGACCGTTGCGACATTACTAATAGCAATGACAAACATTTGGGGCTGTAATTTATTAACGCAAGCACGATACAGTAAACGTAAGAAAGAGGTCATCAGTGAAAATGCCAAAAATGAGGTCTATAATACGAGTTCGTCGAAGAGGATGACAAAAAACATTAACGCAATTAAAAAAGAAAAGAAAATTTGAGGAATGAAACGCAAAGTTTTTAGAAATTGAAATGATAATGAAAACGACTATTAAGATGGAGAGAGAGAGAGAAATACAATTTAAGAATATGTTATCTCCAAAGAGTAAACTCAGAAACAGAAACAAACTAAAATAGAGACGAAAGTAGTAAGAGACAAAAATGAAACTAGTAGTGCCACAGAATGGACTTTCCCGTATTAGTTTTATATTTTCCTTTGTCACGGCTAGCTAATCTGACTTGCCATGTACTCTTGCCAACTGTTAGTTCATCTCCCTTCGCCAGGTGGCAGCTCCTACCGGGCTCCGCCGCAAAGCACTCGTGTACATAAAGTATTATT
Source organism: Acheta domesticus (assembly GCA_031308135.1). Lineage (NCBI taxonomy): Eukaryota > Metazoa > Arthropoda > Insecta > Orthoptera > Gryllidae > Acheta > Acheta domesticus. The sequence goes on along the minus strand of JAHLJT010003656.1, from coordinate 104,716,165 downwards.
TAGATACACTAGATCTCCGTTTTAACCTTTGACAGCATAGTCGCCAAATTCAAACGCCGAAACAGGCACTTCACAGCAGTTGCTTCGCCTAGGGAATAATTTTATCTGTAAATTTTTGTAAGTACGTAATTTTAAATTACTGCCATCTGTTAATCTCTCAACCTGTTACGCCCTCGCAGGAACGTATTGCAACAATATAGTACTGGGGTGTCTCATATATTTTTTAAAACTCATGTTTGGGAAACAGGACGAATTTTTGTAAGTTCTTAACATTAAACTAATGACAGAGAGAAACTATGAATCTCGTAACATGTTAACCCCTCTCAGGTTGGGATGTTAAGGAATTACAGACGTGTCTTTTAAATTCACTCTTTTTCTTCAAAATATGTTTTTATACGTACGTTTTCGTAAATAGTTCCATGTAGCAGGGAAATCTATGAAACTGTCAACCTGTTACACTCTCTCAGGAAAGGATTGCAAGGACGTCATTTAAATTCGTTCTTTTTCTTCGATACATGGATTTTTTAATATGTCCATTTTTCTAAAAACTTAGTTTCCAACTAGTGAAGTTAAGCATATAGTTTTAAACTCTGTCAATCTCGCAACCTGTTTCCTCTCTGCAGAATCAATTTTCACAGAACATTTTTTGAGTTTAAGAAAAAATTGATACACGTCGTTACGATCTCTCGCTAATATTTACACAATTCCCACAAATTATAAACACTACCATATTTGTAACTCAAAGTGCTTTAAATAACGTTTTGTGGAGTTTTTCGAAAGCTCAAAAAGTGTTTATGAAAAAGAGTTTCTAATTTCAAATTTACAGGAAGGCTGAAACGCCATTTTCTTAAAAACGATTCCAAAAGTGTGAAAGAAAATTGCCATATAGGACGAGGTTTTATTGTTCTTTAGCATTCTTAAAATAATATTTCCGTTCCACTATTAGAAAACCGAAAAATTTAGAAAATGTCAAAAAAGTGTACTTTGGAAGGCGATAGACAGCAGCTGGCAAGAAGATGTGGCAAGTCGGAATAGCTAGCCGAGACCAAAAGAAATAGTAAACTAATATGGGAAATTCTGTACCATTCTGTAGCACTACTAGTTTGTAAACAGGGCCCGGCTATGAATTTTTCTCTGACGAAAATCTGCAGTTTTTTCTCGCAGCATTACATAACTTTCCCGTGTACATATGTTACTCTGTAGATATATATCTGGGAATGGAAAAAGACTTCTACAGCAGAGAACCTAAATCTGAAAGACGAGCACAACAATCAGAATTTGTCTGAATCTGCGTTCCCGTATGACGAGTCTCACATCAAGTAGAAAAGTTCCGCCAGTTTTGCGTCTATAAGGATATTAGTCAAGATACCTACTGGACCGTAGCGCAACGGGAAATGAAAATAATTGAGTTTTATTAATGTGTCAGCTAATAAGTGGACAGTTTTTTCTTCTACTCGAAGCTATTTTGAAATAAACTTAAAAAATGTGTGTTAAAGCACGCATTTATAGAAAAAAAGTACGGATTTAAACGATGCATCGGTGATTGCCGACTCTTTCTGCGGAGAGGAAACAGGTTGCGAGATTGACAGAGTTTAAAACTACATACTTAACTTCACTAGTTTGAAACTACGTTTTTAGAAAAATGGGTATATTAAAAAAATCCATGTATCGAAGAAAAAGAACGAATTTAAATGACGTCCTTGCAATCCTTTCCTGAGAGAGTGTAACAGGTTGACAGTTTCATAGATTTCCCTGCTACATGGAACTATTTATGAAAACGTACGTATAAAAACATATTTTGAAGAAAAAGAGCGAATTTAAAAGACACGTCTGTAATTCCTTAACATCCCAACCTCAGAAGGGTTAACAGGTTACGAGATTCGTAGTTTCTCTCTGTCATTATGTTAAGAACTTAAAAAATTCGTCCTGTTTCCCAAACATGAGTTTTAAAAAATATATGCCACACCCTAGTACTATATTGTTGCAATACGTTCCTGCGAGGGCGTAACAGGTTGAGAGATAAACAGGTGGCACAAATTTAAAATTACGTACTTACAAAAATTTACAGATAAAAAACAAAATGTTTTCAAGAAAAACGAACGGATTTAAACGATCCTTGCCCATCCCCTTCCTGCGGGGGCGTAACAGGTTGCACTAGTTTAACCGGCGCGGCGGCGGCGGCGGCGGGCGCGGGCCTCGGTCGGCCGCTCAGAGGACACACCCAATCGATGGCGCCCCCTGCGTATGTGTATTTACTCGAGTGCGGGGCGATATATCCTCGCGCCGATGTTTTGCCTAGAAACACTGATCGATAACGCAAATATTGCTGGCGGTGTGCGTCGCGCGCGTGTTTTCTTTGCCTTTTGATTGATCACTTGGCCGCACGGGCGCGGGCACGGCGCGCGCCACCACATCGCGCCCGTGACTGCGTGCGTGCGTGCGTGCGCTCTCCGCACGGGCGTGATTGAGATCGACGCGAGCCTGCAAGCGCCTCGTTGTACGGCATGTAGGTTTTATGGAGTGTTTGGAATGGTATTTCTCGCAGTAGGACGTGAGAGAATTTGTACAGTTCTTCAGGCGATATCAATATCCTTAATAGCTTGTTCATAGAAAGAATTATTTCAATTTTTCCTGCTTGCTTTGTTTACGAACGTAAAACGCGCATCCAATTGTTTCTGGTGAGAGTAAAATGGTAATTTCGAACCCTATTTTAATCTACGATCTCCATTTTTTTGTTTTATTGCCGTATAGATTTGACTACATCTAAATTGTAGAATTTTTAATTTCTTTAAATTCAATTTTTGAAAATAGCAACGAAAAATAAAAATACACGTCTAACCATTTTACATGCATTCAGTTTTTTTTACTTGAAATGGTTTGAAGCCTATGAATGAAGAGCACAGGATCCGCAAGTGTGTTCAAACTTGAAATGTCATTGATCTCAGATAATGTTAAAGATTGAAATTGTCTTTTCTTCCATATACATGATAAATATTCGAAAACATCTGTTAAGAAAATTAAACAATTTTCAAACAATATATTCATTTACAAAATGTGGAGTTGTAGATTTGTCTATTTTAAAAGTATACTGGAGTATTTATACACACATATAAGCTATAAGAGAGTGATTTGAAAGAACATAGCATAATCATTTCAATTACACTTTCATGCTTTTACGGTAGACAGATTTTGTATTTTTAAGTTTTTGGATACTTGCAGTCCTTTAATATCTAAGAGATGGTGAATTTACCAACTTGACATTCTTATGCGAGAAATGTGTGACAAAAAACAAATACAAAATAAAACCATTCTCGTTAAATCGTAGTGTAATTGAAGATTATATTTAAAAAATCGTAACCACACAATTATGTAGTTCGTAGTACATATTTTTAGTAACAATTATTAAACTTGCGTTATTTCCAAATTTGATTCTAAATATATATTGGTGTTTTTCCACCGTCTACAAAATAACACAAACTTCCTGACATTAACAAATTATTTTATTCCTTCGTTATGCGCGGATTTGTCTAGTAGACCCATCGCGTTTTAAGAAAATGTCTCGATGAGTTGGAGTAAGTTTAAAAGATCTGGTGACATCCTGTGTTGAACGATTTTGCATTCGGTAGCAAGGTTGCCAGATAAACTGGAGGATGATAGCTTCTCTTACCATTGGTGTGCGATGGGAATCATGAGATTGACCTTAATTGGGGGAAGTGCGCCTAATAGCGTCATATGCAGTTCGCTGAAACATTTTGGGTTTTAGTAGTCTCTGTGACTGTAGTTGTAAGAATAATATAATATTGAGGTCACTTATTATAATATTCTCTGTATGAGTAATCGATATACCGTAAATCATTGTGCTGTTATGGTGTAGAAAATACACGAAAACTATTTTTGGAAGACGATATTTCGAAGAAGATTCCGATTGTGAATCGGATGATAATGTTAAAGGCTGGTCTGTGAATTTAGATGTGGACCATGACGTATGCAAAGAAAATTTCGTACAAAATCATGATAACATTTTAAAAGGCACTTATTTTTAACACATATACAAACGTTTACGCAAACAAACAAGAAAATGTTTACGCAAACAAACAAAAATATTTACTGAACCTTAACGTAAACTACCTTAATGTAAACAACCCTGCTATTTACAATAAATAGTGAAGGAACATAATCATGACTACTACTTGTTTCGTATTGATTTTACATTATGTTCTGTTTTCACGTTCTTCCTTACGTAAATTATGTCATCCCTAAAAACACTGTAAACTCACATTAATTTCTCAATAAATACACCTCTAACACTTCCTCAGATAACGTAAATAATAAATTTCCTCCATTAGAGCCGTAAAACGTTCTAAAAACAACAACAAAATAGAATGGAGCTCTAGATTCAGCGCCACTAACCGGGAATCGAAAAATGGTGCACCAAAAGAAAACTCATTTAAAAAAAAACAGTGGTGCTCCACAATGCACATCGTAAAGTTTTCTAATTTCTTTGGTGTAGACTGGCTTTACTGTGTGGCCCCATACTTTTGCCAGCTGTCACCTATCGCCGCCTACAGAGTGTTTGCTTGTGTGTATATACACACACACTTGAAATTTTATCTATATTTCGGTTTCCTAACAGTAGAACGGAAATATTACTTCAAGAATACTAAAAAACAGTAAAACGTCGTCCTAAATAGGAATATGCGTTGAACAATTTAGAGCCGTTTTTAAGAAAATGGCGTTTAAACTTTACTGTAAATGCGAAATTTGAAGCTCTTTTTCATATACAATTTTTGAGTTTTTGAAAAAATTCATTAGAAGTCCTTCAAAGCACTTTAACTTAAAAAAGCAACAGTGCTTACAAACTGTTGAAAATGTGCATATTAACGGCGTGAGAAATATTTAAAAAAATACATTTGAGTAATTTTTGAAAAAAGAATACTACATTCCACACCAAACGTCATATTGAAGAAAAAGATTGGAGTTACAGTACTTTTGAAAAAATGGCGTTAGAGCGTTTCTGAAAATGCGGAAATTTGAGCTCATTTTCACAGAAAACTGCTAGAAACTTTCATTTACATTATTTAAAGCACTTGTACTCATAAATATAAGAATGTAAACAAATTGCCGTTAATATAAATAATGATGTGAGAAGCAAGTCAAAAAATATATTTTTGTACTTTTTGCAAAAACAAAAGAATAGAGTAATATAGCGTTTCTGCAATCTTATAGAGCACATTCAGCACTATCCCTACCAAAAGTTGAATGAAACAATTTGGAGCCGCTTTCGAGAAAAATCATGTTTTTGTTATTTTTTTAACAATATTCTACATATTGCACGCAATATTGCCGAAGAAATATTAAAATTTTGAAAAGATGTACATGACCTACATGAAAGAACTAAATATGGAAAAGATATTTCATTTGAAGGAAAAATCTCTATCTTCAATTTTGTAGTTGTAGGAAGACGCCGAAATAAATCAAACTTTTGAAAGTTTTGAAAATTGGGTATTTGGTATCAGGGGACCCTAAAACGTGAATTTCCGTTGACATCTCCAAATCGATTTTCCGCAGCAATATATAGCTTTCCGTATACTTCGTATATTACTCCACATATACGTATGTATACAGGAAAGTAAAAAGTGTTTATTTCAGATGGAAGTTCATGGGAGATGGTCTGAATTTCACCAAAATACTCAAGTGATTAACCCAGTAAGATTGCAAGAGACAAAATAGAGTCCGCAGCTATTGGCTCTCTTGACACTCGGGGCACGTGATAATTGTGCCGCTAACTGCAGTAGGTGGAAGCTGCATTGGCACACAGAGTAATTGGCCGCTGAAGTGGGACATCGACAAGAGGGTGGTCTGTGCGCGACGGAGAGTGTTAGACTATATCGGGGAGAGGGTGGCGTATGATACCATTAGAGTAATCGATTGGTGGATCAAGGAGTAAGACCAGAGATGGCGTCGACTGTAATTTCTATAGTCTGCTCAATTCTTGTATTATGTATTATTTGAATTTTCACCAACAGCACAAGGAGACCTATGAATACGAAACTAATACGCACGAAAATGCTGAAGTTGCTTGCAATTCAAAGATGATTTTCATCTTATTCCGTTCTACTCATTTATCTTTGTATTCGTTTTCAGGAAAAAAAATGCGGTATGCATTATAAATACATGCATCGCATCGTAAACGTGCAATTGAAAGAAGCACTCCCTTTTGAGATGTAATAAGAATTAATATTGTAATTTAGAAATTAATTTAGATTCCAGATTGAAGGACCAGAGCACTCAACAATCGACTATAATCAATTCCAAAAGACAATTTGCGCATTTCAGTACTGGTACCGAATGCTACGTTTTGCCATGTAAACAGTGCAATTCGAAAAAATGTGGAAATGTTTTAAAAAGGTTAATCAATCATTACTGAAATCCGAAATTATTTTAGTGTTTAATAAATTACTGTTTACTATATCGCTTATGTTCAATCACTATCCTTTTGCGTTATATAAATACCATTTAGGTGATATTTTCCGGTATTTTCAGAAAGCCTAGCGATGTTTAGTTTATTAATCATATTTCTTTAACACAAGAATTAACACTGTTTTTGACAGAATGTATCTTGGGCATTAAATGTTTACTCTTGTCAATTTATCTCAGATGCTATATTCTACAAATAAATCGTTCAAGTATTATCAAATAAAATTGCGTGGATAGCAAAAATCTGAACTTCATGAAAATATTGACTAACTCCTGTAATAATATCGATATTTTGCTGCTTACACGGGGAAGAACGCAATCATCTCGTGTGAAAGACTTCAAAAGGAAACTTACGCTTCCTCCCGTGATATCGCACTACATCAAGGAGAGCGCACATTGTTGCTAAATCACAAATACGTGAAATTGTTTCGGAGGTCCAACCACAAGGAGACTCATTACGTAAGTTAAATCGACGATTACTTGAAATGTCGCAGCGTGTTTACATATCCCCGAGTGAAAATCGAAATCTTACGTCAGGCTGCCCAGTGGGCACAGGGAAGAGGCGGCTGTGGCTGCGAGCCCCCAGGATTCTTCAGCTTGGGTGGTCCCAATTGTGTAATCGAGTACATTATTTCCGGGCACGTCAACAACTATAGTCATTCGTGTAGTGATTGCTTTTATCGAGAAATGTGGCGGAGTTCCTATCTCAGCTGAACGGAGAGATACGGTGTTGACATGCACGTCGACCTACTGAAAATTTCACATTCCAGGTCCCCACCCCCAGTATGGCACATTTCCATCTGAAACAAGGTCTACGCTTCTTATCCCGACAAGTGTAGTATCTGCAAATGAAAGTGTGGGTAAAGGAAGGAGATATGGCAAGGAAGAGGATGAAAAAATCAAGTGCGATCCATTTGTTAGGGAACTGCTCCCACATTCGCCTGATTTTGATGGAAAAACCACGGAAGTTTACCGATCAGAGCAACCGGCCGTTAGAACTCTCCTCCCGACAGCGGCTGAATTTGAACTAGCTAACGTCAAAAATCTGCTACTTTCGGGACTCGAACTCGATTATGTCATGGCGGAACCTCCAAATTGAGAACGGACGCCGTCCTGCGCAGGGGGTAGAGAGTTTCTGTTATAACCTGCAGTGTTGGTAAGCGTCGAGGTGTAGAGACAGTCTCACCCAGGTATACTTCGGGTTTTTTCTTTCTTGGTGCGAGCGGGTGTGTCATCAAAATGGAATATCTCATGGTATTTCGCGTCGTTTTCGGTTCTGCCGCTAGGAGTTGCATGATCGTCAGCGCTGCTCGATACAGTCGCAATCATGCGACTCATAGTTGCACAACCGAAAACGTCGCGAAATACCATGAGATATTCCATTTTGATGACACACTCCCACGCGCCAAGAAAGAAAAATCGAAGTATAGTCGTCCTGGTAGAGCACTTGCCCCCTTGGCGTGCTCTCACCTTGCGCTTATCTGCAGGCTGATGGTGGGACCCGCTGCTTGCTCAGTCTGTGCGACGAAACAAAAAGGAAAGGTGCTCCGGTGCAATCGACTCTGGTCAAATGAAAGGAAAATGGCACGCGAACCACCGGAAGCAATGTGGTCGGAAATACGCGTGTTTGAGAAGCTCTATTGTAGAGCATTGCTTTCTGGCGGATCAAGACGATAGCTTGTCAGTGCGCCTTTTTACCTTATCAAAATGGGCGGATAATGTACGACGAAGAAACAGCACCCATGCAAATTTCCGACATTAGCCAGACGAAGTCAACATTAGTCAATAGGGTGTGAAAGAGACTAGTTCTGGTGAAGTGTGTTACAGTGACGGACGAGAAATAGAAGATATGAAAAGAAGAATCAGACGGCTGATGCTGTAAGATGTTTCTCAAGCCAGCGAAAGATAAGGTGCAAAATTCTGAGTTTCACTGTCTCATTCGTTAATTTTTCTTTTCAGAAACACCAAACCTCTCCTCATTTACATTTCAAACGACGCTTCACAACCCATCTCCTACCTGGCCTTGAGTATGGGCAAATTATACTAGTAATTTCCAACGCAAATATATACCAAAATACTTCGTAGGAACACAAAATACGCATCATACCAGTGCCACATTGCTAATGCCAACATTACTCGCATAACACCGTTATAATCCGTTCATCGACATTCGTACAGCTTCTTCCACGCCTTCTGAATGACGTGCGAATTAACCAAGTACTTCTAATATATGCTGTATTCGGGACTTCAGCCTTCACAAAATCACGTGTTCCCCGACGCAACTTGGAGACGTGATGGACGCCCCAAGCCAGACAGGTTTTGCTGTGATATCTATATGGCGCATTGACTTGACCAAGGACTTCTGACATATGCCATATTTCGGACTTGAGCCTTAACATACACGTGTCCCTCGACGCAACTTGGAGACGTGATGAGCGCGCCAAGCCAGACAGGTTTTGCCGCGAGATCAATATGGCGCATTGCGCCGGCAGTTGTCTGTTGCGTTCAATCCCGGCGCGGCGGCGAGGGCGGCGGCTGCGGCGGCGTGTGCACGCTAGTTGACAGGCGCCCCCTCAGCTAGCGCCACCGCAAGGCACACCACGCGGTCTAGCGCCTAATTACTTCGCGGTGCTCGCTGGCGGGGCGGGCAAGACGCACTGATTACGGCTTTCCGACAAGAGCGCAATTAATCGCTATCCCTCGCGACTCGACTGTTCAAACGGCATAGTGTTCACACAAAAGCAATCCACAACCCATTTTAATGAAATGTGGGTAATTTAATAAGTCTTGGTTTCTAAACTCGTTCAGTACGTGGAAAAATCCACAACAAAAAACTGTGAATAAAATATTTTCATGATAGTTGCCAAGATCCCTCCTTTGATCTGTGTCAATACGCTGTTAAGATGAGGCAGAGAGGAATGAACAAATTGATATTCGCATGGAAAATCGTATTCTTTTCAACTCTCAAATAAAATTTCTATATATCAAACATGCAGATAAAGATATATCTAACAATAAATCGGCCAATTTACTTAATTTTACGACGAATAATTCTCGCTTTCAAAGAATCTTCAAATCCGTAAGAGGAAATTTTATTTTTTAGGTTATGTAAATGATTTAGTTCCTACAGATGCCACATCAATTGTTAAATTCAACATCCCTGAAGGTACACCTTTTCAAACCAGGATTTTTTGTCCACAGTTTCCTATTAGCCAAGCGCCTAGAAACAAACGAGATTATTTGATAAAAACAGAGTTCGCAAATTCCGAGAGCCAGCTTTTACAAAACTGATTCGGTCTTCATTCAGGACGTCCACGAAAGAAATAACGGGAGCTCCACCGTTGTAGCCCACCTGCTGGCACCCCTGCCCCGTCGACACCCCTTTCCTTTCGCTTCTCCTCACGCGATGCTCCCACAATACGCGTTTCATTTAAGTGCACTACAAAGGCTTCAGTAATTTTGTTCTCATTTTAGTTCTCTTGGCTTTTTCTCCATCTCTCTCTTGCTTCGAAACACAGCTGGAGGTGTGGCTTTAATGAACCGTGAATTAAATGTGCGAGTTTTAATTAGTTACCTCTTGTTTCTTGTTTTGCTTCGAAGTAAAATGTTCCGGATCGCAAAAGGCACTAGCTGGCAAAGTGTTTGAGTAGAGGATGTAAATACGGGAGAAAGGAAAATACAAGATTGGAAACTTTTATCAAACCTGAAACAAAATGAAACACACGCTTATTGGTGAAAACATGCTTATTGGCACTAGTTTACTGGCAATAGAGATGTGGGTATTTTATCGGCTTCAAGAACTTGGCTTGATTCGTATTTATCGACTCGAAACAATTAATTTTAACCAAATAATTATGTTTATTTATTTGGCTAATTTTAATTCTCTCATAGGTTTGGTCTAGAATTGTCCATAAATAATGTGAATTTTTAGCCCTTTCATGGAAAATTCTACACCAAATTGATGAGAGAATTAAAATAGGGAAATGAAACAAGTTGCAAATGCAAAAACATTGCCCAAAGACACTGTACGATTTTCTGCCAATCCCTTAAAGCTCTCCCATAAACATGTTATGTGTGTACTCATACTTACTAGTACTTACTTTGTAAGGCAAAATTCTGGAAGAGTATTCAAGCCTGTATCATCTCGCGCGAAAATAAATAAATTCCAGGATGAGAAAACACTTTCAAGAAATTTTCTTGCATCTATTGGAATGTAATTTACATGTCGTAAACTAAATTGAATACTAAATTAAATGAGAAATAAAAAAAATAAAAGATCTTTAAAACTATTTTCACTAAAATTTGTTATTAGATTTATTAAAAATATTTATGAATTCAACATGACGCCATTTGAACACTGTTGGAATCTTCACATCGTTTTTATAAAGAAAAAAAACTTCCGAGTTACGGGAAAGCCATTAGAAACAATTTGTCCCACGCGTTAACGGAAAACGTTAAGAAATACACTCAACCAACACTCTCGCGCAGTGAATTTTTTAGTCGGAAGCGAAAGTGCAGTTTTACGAATGTATCATTTATACTCATAAATTTTGTTCACAATAGCTTAAAAGCTCATCATCCAGCAAAATGTTCCGCCCCACTTGATTTCTCTTTAGGAAGCGCCGTGCCGCGCGAGGAGGCCATTAGCGTTTTAATTTCGAGAGGTAGCGGAAGAAGCGCGGGGCATCGCAAGCAGGGCATTGGAAAACGTTAAAAGGGAGGTGTTCCCCAAGGCTTTGTCCCAGTACCCGGACACACCATGTGGATAGGAAAAACTGTATAGGGGGAAGGTCGCGAGTCCACGCAGCTCAAGTAAGACAAAGGAAGGACTCGGACAAAATCTTAAACAGTATATTGAGGGCAGTTAAATTTATTTATGTTTTTATCTGGTCAAAAAAAACCAGTAAAATCTATGCATAACGTATGGGGGAAGAGATAATCTGCCCATATTTTCTTGAGGCCCAGAATGAGAAAAAAATGCGAGATTAACAGCATTTAAAAACTAGAAATTTTCGTTCCCGAGTTGCAAATGGCCCGGCTTTGTTCGTTTAAGGTCCTTGGAGTTAATAAAACATTTTGAAGAATGTATTACCGTATATACCTTACTGCCAGTATAAATTCAGAACCAGACGATGAAATTATTCTTGACATAAACGCATCAATTATTTTAAATTTGCTATCTTCCAAGTGTTTAATTTATTCTTCAGATTAATTTTTAATTAAAATCCCAACTCTAAATACTATTACTACTATTCTTCAACAATGTTTGTTCATATCTTTATTTCTACCAACGCACAGAGAAAACTAATTCAAGTTAGAGACATAATCCGAAGCAATATCCACATGTTCGAATCTCTTTCTATAAATCTTTCCCTCCACATCAATATTTTAAATACGCGTTGACGTTTTCTTACATTCATCTCTGCCACAACTTTTTTCATCAATCGAATTATTGTACAGCAAAAGCATTTGTTCGTCGCATGCCACCATTTGTGTGTCGTCAGCGAGTTAGATCTTCGTGTAGATACACTTACCCTCTGATGTTTGGGTATTTTAATACCCACGTTTCAGATCTAGATTCTGAGTGATACGATCCCTGATTACTAAGAATGTCTACCTTCTCTTTTTTGCAATCGAAACTGCATGTGCAAACATTAACCTGCAACTCGTGAAATTTGCCCTCAGGACGTGGTGCATTTTGACGCAATAATACAGTTAACGACAAACTTTATGTGAAGGTTACTAACGACACAGATTAGAAGTCCGAAATTCATATGTGGGATTCAAAACGTTAAAAGGACATGGTGGCGAGACGTCATGAAGACTAAATTCATAACCAACGTTTATCATTAGATCTAAATTATTGAATGAACTAAACTCCAGGACCATCTCCCGTTGTAATTTCAGAGGAAGGAACAAAAAAGATCTTTCAATATTAGGTGGATAAAATATTCGAGGTAAGCATTCGACTATTTCCTTGCATCCTAATTACACTCTAATTACTCATTTGTATTTACGTATGTTACATTTAATTGATTTTCCTTTACGCATCCGCAGAGGGAACAAAAAGGCGTTTAGCTGTGACAATGTCTCTGCGAGCAAGTCCGTCATCGAAAATCACAAGCTAAAGCCGCAGCAACAGATCTTGAACGACGCTGCCCTATGAAATTTATATGAGGGGGGATAATCTCAAGGTTCTGTTCTAAATGAGGGAGTTGGAAAATATCTTATCTAACAAAGTAAATAATTGAAGAGTGAAAAATTGATTCTAAAGTGAAAAGATACGAAATGTAACAAACCCAAATATCGCATCATCTAATTTTCCGTCAACCAGTACTCCGTAAGCTAATTTTTGCTACTGATTAATAATGCCGCTTATGTCATCGGAATGGGCTGACCTCACCTACGGAAAACACCTCCCTCCCGGTTGTGCCCGCCTAACGGTTAATGGTGACTGCACAAACTTCCAAAAATTTCTGCACAACTTCTTTCTGAAACTGTCAAAAACAGTTTAAATGTGATTTGCTACGACACATTCTCATTCTGGTTTGCTTCACGAGATATCTAGTGTACCGGACCAGCTTAGGTGGTTCGGTGCGCCAACTGATGTGACTGCAGGACGTCCAACCGGACAGGGTGTTTAGGGTTCGAGTTGCGACACTAGCTACCTAGCTAGGAGGAGGAATTCTAATAGGCGTCCTCAAGGCAAAAAGGTTGTTTGCATTGAGAAAGGTCAGACCATGACGGCCTATACGTCTGCGTCTAGGACGCGGCGTCTCCGCCCATAGCTACAGACTCCATCCGCGGAAGTCTAGGCTTTGAAACACATTTTTGTTTTGAGTGAAAACTTTTCGGGGTCCCAATAAAGTCGTGCTTCGATTGACTGTTAGTGATTCCAAGGCGTCAATTCCTAAGGTAAGTAGCACCGTAAGTGTAGTGAATATTTTCTCGAGGTCTGGCCCCGTTGGATGGCAAAATCCAGCGTCGGCTAGCTGGCTTTTCCCCAAGCAGGATTTTTCCCCGCCAGGGAAGCCACCGCCCAGATGGGACCAGCTCTAAGATCCCGGCATGTGTGGAGGTCTAAGTGTGGTGTTAGCGTAAGTCACGCCAGCCAGATGTAATGCGAGGTCTTTTGCCACCCCCCACTACGCAATTTCCCCAAATAACCTCTCGAAAGAAAAAAAATCCCCCGACTTTGAAAAGAAAAATATTCTCCAAATTATGGACCAACATCATGAGCTGTCCCTGACGATTCCATTGGCTGTCCACTTATATTCAAATAATTCAATCCAATCAAGCATCGTCCTTTGAGCTGCTTGAAGTCCTACATCTTCGTTTTTCTTTCTCTATGCCTGTCGTTTATTTTTATCTTCTTGGTTCATAAAACTCAGAGAGAATAACGTATATTATTCCTTTTTTATTCATAATAAGATATTATTTCAATCGTTCTCTTGATGAAAATAATTTCCCCAAACATTTTTCTGTCTATTTATGTTCCTCATTCTTCCCCCACGACGACGAAAAAATCCCTATTTTAGGGATTCAAAACATGTCAAAAGGAAATTGTGGCGAGACATCATGAAGACTAAATTCATAACCAATGTTTATCATTAATTCTAATTATTGAATGAAATAAACACTAGAACCATCTCCCGTTCGTAATTTCAGAGTAAGGGAAAATAGATCTTTCAATATTAAGTGGATAAATATTAGAGGTAGGCATCCGATTTCCCCAATCTGGCAACCCTGGTGTTAAAGTAAGGGGTAAGGATAGGACAAGGAAGAGGAAGGAACGATCGCGAACGGTCCGTGACCCGTTTGTTGGGGTACTGCTCCGGCAGTCGCTCGTGCTTGGGGATCCGCGTGCGACGCGACGGCTTCCACGGCGGCGACGGCGCAGCGACGTCGCCGGCGCCTGCGAGACAGCGGCGCTACACGCGGCCGCGTCCCCGCCCGGCGCAGTGATTGATGGAGACGCGAGCAGCGCGCGCCGCTGCCCTCCGCCGCCACCGCCGCCGCCGCCCGTGCTGACTGACGATGGATGCGATTGGCCGGCACCGCGCCGCCTCGCTCCGCTCCGCTCCGCTCCGCGTCTCACCCCGTCCCGTCCGCGCTCAAGTGCTGCCGCTCCAATTATATTCCTTCATCTCCCTCGAACTTCCTAATTCGCCCCGCAACAAGGAGCCCCCTCTCATGCAAGTCCCGCGAAACTCCGGGGAGAGAGGGAGAGAGTTTCGATTAACTTTTAGAAAAGCGGCACTTAGCGTCTAATCAATACGAGGACCCGGGGATATTATACCGTTGAGTGCATGCATTTTTCAGCAGGCCGGCGGCCGTGCGGTTGACCGGACTTTTCCAACCGCAAGCGATTGCGACGAATACTGTCGTTACCATGGCAATCGGCCTCGTCGTTTGCTTTCCACTTCCGTTCGATGTCTCACTCCCGGTAGTAATTTCACTTATGTCCACTTTTACGCAATTTTGTATTTTTTTCTTCCCTAGAAATACGAAAGTAAACACGTGATTTTCTGTTAAAATTGCTGATACAACTTTCCAAGAATTTGGCCAATTACAAGTTTCTTTGATGTACCAAGGCTGCTGAGGCTGTTGTTGAGGCTGCCTTTTTCTCCTGTTCAGTCTTTGTGTATCATGTCAAACTTCTCCTTCACTGTTGTCGTAAAGCTCCATGTTATACTTTACGTTTTCGGAATGTTAAAAATAGACAAGTTAACCACTCTTCCTGAGATTTTGTGAGCTTTCTTGGAATATACTCAAGTTGCCGCCTCCTATATTGCATCACACAATCCAAACATACTGCTTGGCCGTAATAACATATATATTCGGGTAGCAGGCAAAACTTTTAATTTAAGATTATTATAATTAAAGGGTTCAGGATTCAAGATCCCTCTGCCTATGAAGAAGCAAGGTGTAGAACCGGTACACGTTGCTAGAGGCAGTGCACAATGATTACATAAAATATGAAATTAACAATATAAAAGAATTATCAACTCTTCGAAAGTTGTGTGTGTTTTACCTACTAATATATTCCGTATTAGAGGAAGGCGAAGAGCTGCTCAGGTCTGTAAAGAAAGCGGTCTCTAGAGAATGCATTATACATCTTTTCAGGCATAAATCTGAGACCAAAACACGACGTCGGTTAATGGAAATGCAAAACAGGTTCTATTAATAGAAGCGCTGTTTCACATACAACACAATATCAAGAGAGGGGTATTGAATGAGAAAATTTGTCTCACGAAATAGGCTGTTTCTTAGAGCGATAACGACAGCACTTTTCAAATTATTCCATAAAATGAATGCAGTATCATTTGTTACCTCACAGTAGGATAACTAGCAAACGTTTGAAATAGTTCAATTTTTTATCAAAAATGAGAACTAAATTTAAAATGCCCCGAGAGAAAAAATATTATTGGAATTGACGACACGAAATTGGAGGTGATACAGCATTTACTTTCTCGCATTTATTTGGGGTTGGTTGCGTAATCTTATAATATTGCAATTTCTGCGCTCACTTCAGACATCACTTGACAAAGCCCACAACAAATTCAAATAAAGCGTCTCCAGTGCATATCTGTAATTATTTCAATAGTCAAGAAGAGTAGTAACAAAGAAAACCTTTCTTTCTACAACAAAGGAAAAACAAGCATGAATAAATTTCAAATGTTACAATATTTGTTTCAAAAAATGTGCGAGGCCTTTTTAATCGGCTGAATTTTTAGAACCGATTTTGTTGATGGAGAAAATCTCTACCTACAATTTTGTGGTTTTCAAATGTTAAAAAGTAAGCAGTTTTTGAAAATACGGAGAGTGCAACGAAATGAGACCTGCGCTATTTTTGTAAGCTGTCCTGACCTATCCGTGAACAAAAATTGGAAGAAAAAATTTGGAGTGAGTTTTGAGAAAATATATTTTTTTATAAATTGCGTAAATTTCAAACACCATTGTTACCACTGAGTAAAAATTAAAAGTAGCCTATATTTTGCAAAAACTACTTTTTTTATTTTCAAAAATTTATGTTTTTAAATAGCTGTTTTGTAGGACGGATATTTTTTAAGCAAGCAAATGTTTTAATTCAATTTGTATTTTTAAATGCTAAAATTTTACAATTTTCGATAATACGGAGAGATGGAAATGAAATTACATCCCTCTTTTACCCCCCGAGGTAAAAAGTACATACGAGGGGATGCGATATATTCGAAGAGATTTGGTACCATTGAGTAAACATTGAAAATTGCCTGTATTTTACGCAAAATTACTCAAAACTACTCAAATTTCCAAAAATTGTACATGTCCTTGTTTCAGACTCTGTTTTTAAAGAACGCATTTCATTAGAAAAAAATCTCTATCTTCAATTTAGTTGTAGGAAAAAGTGAAAAAATTGAAATCCCCGAGTTTGGAAATTGCATAAGTTCAACGAAAATGAGTCCTGCTCCATTATCTTAAAAGTTCTTAACGTTATCGGACAACAAAATTTAATAAAAACATTTAAACCCTTTTCTTGAATTTTTTGATTGTCGCAGGGGCTTCATGTAAGTAACCCCACAATAAAATATCAGTTTCAAATTCAATGGACCGAGACATAAGCCAGATCGACCAGGAATAAATCGGCTGAACGGTTTAGGCGCTACCGATCACTACGGGACGGACAAACAACACTGGATTCTGACTACACAACCTGTCAGTGGAAGTCATTTATATATATAGGAACAAGACTTATCCACACTTTTTCGTACCAGGGCCCGACACTCTGAGATTTGTGTCGAAAATTTGCCGCACGCTTCCGCGGGCACGATTGCAATATTTTATCTTGAATTTGTTCTAAATTTTAATTTTGAATTTCAATCGTTTGAAAATATTTACAGGAAAAACAAAATTTGGTTTTTAAAATCATCTGTTATATAAATTACGAAATATTTTTTTCTCAGAATTTTGCAGTTAAAACAGCGAATACTTTCAAAAAAGTATGTCTGATAATATATTTTTCATTAGTATACGGATATACTGACAGTATACATCCATTGAAACATTCCTCGAATGTTTTTGGGCTCTCGCATTGTCTCAAGAAATAACATTCACTTCGGCCAACATTACAACTTCTTTTATACAAATTCCTTACCTAAAAATACACTATTAAATTATATTATTCATTATAATACATTTAAAAATAATCATATTTGTCAAGAACAATCTTGTTGTTTTTACAAACGCGCGTAACTGGCACCCACTAGCACTAGAGGGAACTAGCAGCCTCCGCATTTTGCATCCTCTTAGGAAACGCAGGAGGTAGACCCTTTCCTAACAAAATGGTTTACCACAGTGTTCACTTAGTTCATAAAAAAACAAAAAATTAGAATCACATTACACAAAGTTTTATTATGAGCCAACCATGATCAGCTGTGCCACGTTTAGGGATATTTTGCATCTTCATGTACAATGTATAAAGAGAAAATTAGTAATAAAAAATACAAATAAGAAGTTACTGAATTATAATCAATTAAAAGTTTTAATGGAACATAGCTTTCGATATAAAATAGCGTGAAGACTCATCATTTTGAACAAAAAAAGATCAAACAAAATTAAAAGTAAAACATAAATGTGTATTACAACAGATCGTCCACACGCGAGTTGTGCATGGCAGAATAAGAAGTTTGAACCTAAAGTAAACAACTCCCTGAGGCCGTCGTGAGATAGTTGGAGAAGGGGGTGGGCGGGGAGTCGGTGTCTGTTAGTGCTTATTCGCAGTGTCTGCGGCATATGTAATTTCTTTTTTGCGTCCGTTTCGAGGTGAGCCCGGTGGGGCGGGGTGGGGCGGGGCGGGGCGGGGCGGAATCTAGCGCGGGAACGGGGACCGGAAAACGCGGAGCGGCGGGGACGGACGGAGGGTCGCCGCGGCTCCGGAAGTGCGTCATATAAATCGGGGGAGGCCAGGTGATAAACCCGCTGGCGCACCGAAATCCTTCTACCCCGGTGCCAAGCGGGAGGTGGTTGCATCCATTATTCATGTTTCAATTACAGAAACGCACCGACGATCGCCGCCTTTCCGGTGCGCCTGTGCATGAAAGATGCTGCGCTCTGCCGGCGTCGAGCGGAAATACGCTTTACCTCCCGCTGCGCGGAAAGCGCTTCTGTTGTCAAAACGCGATGCGCGCGTGTTTGCTCTTAATATCTAGTGCTCTACGTACAAAGTTTTGTTTTGTTTCACGAACAGAGGGAATGTACGTAATTTTACGCGTAAGTTTGAAGTGAATTCACAGGATATTTAATTGCTATGTGTTTTTATGTATGGTTATATTCGATTTAAATGGTACCTTCTGGGAGATTAAAGTTGGACGTTAGATCCAATCGAGAGAGCTTTCAATACTAAAAATTAAAGTCGTAACGAAGATTCTGATTGGATAATCGTATCCAGCTGCAGATCTGTCAGAAGTCACTATTTGAATCGAAGTATATAAATTGTTTTCTTTAAAATTAACCGTCGTTTAAAAAAACGGAAGATGATTAACCTATACTGCAATTGTTCTAACTTTGCCCCTCAAGGCCCGTCTTTACGATGGAATTCGTCACGGTATTTCGCTACAATCTCAGTCGTGCCGCCAGATATCGCATAATCGCGACCGTATGAAGCTGTGCTTGCGATCATGCGACGTGTAGCGGCGATGACGGAGGAAGACGCGAAATGCGTGTGATATTCTATCGTG